>CM031857.1:85978731-86052811 GCA_018697195.1 Certhia americana | reverse complement strand
AAAAAAAAAAAAAACACAGAGGAATTTTTTGAGAGTTTTATGCCTCAATAAGTAATTTGCAGGGGAAAGGAAAGAAGACATTAGGCTAAGGAATGTGAAATTTATCAGAAGTTTAAGTGAAATACAAGGTGTGGTGCCTGCTGCTTTCGTATGCACCAGCAGATGTGAAGGATAATTCCAGGCTTCAGGCATGTCTTCACTGTGGAAGAAAATAGATACCCTCCTAAGCAGGGCTATGCTGGAAACACCTCAGAGTGGCTCTGTATATCAAAAGTGACATCAGATTCTTGGCTGGCTCTTGAGGACGACCTACTCCAGACACTGCTGCATTGACATCTCCTTCCCCAACAGCTCCTTCTTCTCAGAATGAGAATCTTCCAGCTTTGACATAAGGCCTGACTCTACCCTCACACTTGAAACTTGTTACTTGTATGTTAATTCCCAGAGGGGAAACCAGATCTCTTTCTTCTACTCCCTGGACTCTGGCTGGGGTAAAGATAACACTTGTTTGGGACTTAGCTTTCCTGCAGTGACAAATCAGGAGAAAAAGGCAGACAAGCAAAACAGCGAAGTTGAAAGTCTCAACTATTCCATTTGAGCAAGATGGTTCCCTGGCAGCCTGTGGTGACCTCCCATCCCAAATCCCCTGAAATTTTGATCAGGAGCAACTCCTGGCCCTTTGCCATGCTGGGATGGGACAAGAGTCCCACAGGTCTGTCTGCAGTGCATCACACGACTACCCCAGCCCCAGTACCCTTCTGAACCAATGCAGTGAGTAACCCTCAGATTAAAACAGGTTTTCTGATAAGCTATGTAGGAGATTTGGACACACAGTGACATTGACGTTGGCAGATGTTGTATATCAGGGCCCTCTAGAACACTTTATATTTTCCTCTTCATGTAAGTCAGCATGCTCACCTCTCCTTTTCCCCTGTAACTGAATGGCTGAGGGTCTCACCTGAGAGTGAAAGCTGTCTGGGAGCCAGTGAAGACTTCCAGGCATGCAGGTTATACCTGCACAGCTCCTGCTTTACTAGGTAGACCTGTACACTGGCAACCCAATACATCCTGTCCTTGTGACAAATACTTGGGCCAGGTTGGCCAGATCCCTCTCTAGGGGGAAAAAAAAAAAAGCAAGCAAACATTTTATGATGACTTTTTTTTTTTTCCTATCCCCACTGTTAGGAGCATGTTTGTAGTCTGAAGGTAGTTCCAAAAGGGGCCACGAGCCCCAGGCAGGCAGTGCTTTTCTTGGAAAGCAGCGCTTCTGAAATGAAAAACAGACAGGAAAAATAAAGACGGGCTAAGACGTACAAGCAAGGAGAGTTTGAAGGACCAGTGCTGTGGTTTGTTGTTCCTTTTGTGTGGATGGTACTGGAGTGTAGTCCTTGTCTCACACCTCCACACAACCCGAAGGCTTCAAAATATCCTAGTTGCTTCTAATGACAAGCTCACAAAACACTTTTTTATATGTAATACAAAAATCCAGGGCACTAATAAATACACAGAGGTATCTAGAATGTTCCATTATATGCTTTTGATTTTTCAGCTCCCATTTAGAAGAAGAACTAAACTGCTAAACCTGAAGTAAATGTACTTAACTACCACATCACTAGCAGAAGTTCACACACTCGAGGGAGACCAGGCAGTGACACCCTGGGAGTTCTCCTTTTCACACAAGCATACCACTTTCTGGTTAAATCGCTAGCAGCGCGGATTTTGTCACATAGGTGCCAAATCACAGCTCTGGGCTTTCTACTTTCATGCACTGTTTTCTCAGGGATGGCCTAAAGAGATCTAATTAAACAAATGAGCAATTATAAGATTGTTTGGACCCCTGTAAGTGATGGGATCTAAGGCCAGTATGGATCCTGTGGTGTTTACAGGAAGTTTTGCCTCTCTGATGTAGTTTAGCTCCTAGGAGCTGTATCCTGTGTCATCATACCTTTCCTGTTTGACCACTTCTCAACAGGGCTTGTTAGCTGCATCAGTGCCTGCATTGATACAGCCATCCAAGGTTTTGCTGATTCAGGAGATGGCAGAGAGAGCTTTTTCTTGACAATGGATGTGCTTTGAGATAAAACACAGGCAAGTCCTGCTAGGAGATTGTCAAGTCCTTCCAACTCAATGAGTGTCCTGTATATTTGAGGTGTCTGCATTGCCAAGAGATTTTGCTGAGTTTGTTACGTTGATTTTACAGAGGAGAAATGTTGCCACAAGTAGAAGGAAATTTGAGAAAAAAGCAGGAGGCAAATCTTAAGGGGATGAACTAGCAAGAATTTCTGCTCTGACCCCCAGTCCTGTTCTTATACACCTACGTCCCCTGAAAGGTGCTGTGGGGAAGTAGGGAAGCAGCTGGAAGCAGCAACAGGCAGGGACTGTACGTACAGCGAGGAGCTGAGGAGAGCGTGGTGAGGCTCTGTGCTCTTTTGAGACACAGCACACCATGTAGCCCATGTAAGAGTCATGCTTTTCAGGCACACTCTTGGAAGATCTAGGCACAAGTACAAGGAGGTGGTTTGAAATTACTACATATGTCTTCTTGCAATACTTAAACTCCGGGGACCACCCACGTCACAGGATGTGTCTGAATTGCTCACCGAGCTTTCTTCTGGAGCCGAGATGAAATTACAGTTTCTTTTTTCCCAGAGTGCAAGAAAAATTAGCAACTTTCTGAATTATTACTATTATTACTGAGGCACTTTTTAAAAATAGGCCCTATTCTTTAAGACTTTCCAAGCACTGGGGGAAATCTTTGCACGTCTTCAACTCCCTTAACTGCTGGTTACTTAATCTTAGATTGTTAAAAAAAAAATTATATGGAGGTAAAACCAGATTTCTCTTCTTTGTGAACCGGTTTAAGCAAGTTGAAGAAAGGATATGGGAAGGGAGGATGAAATCCTCATTAGAAAAGATGCATTATTTTCTGTATTTACACAATAGTGAAATCCTGTGGATACTTTTGTGCACTGAGACAATATATTTTAGTTTTGATTGTTTCAATCAATGTCAATTTTACATCAAACATGCAATGAAGTAAAAGTGCCCTTTGGGAAACATCACTGAACCTTATTTTCTGCTGCATTATTGCCAGTGTAAACATCTACTTCTGTTTTGTAAGCTCAAAGCCAAATGGACAAAAAATTTCCTCTCAGGGAGACTACTGACCTGTCATCATCAAAAATATTATTTTTAACATATAAAAATTGTTTTTCAGTGATTGTAATAACAAGAATCTTTGCAAAATACATTATTACTCTAATAAAAATTTTCTTTTAGGCAGCAATAGTAGGAAATTAATTAAAAAGTTAGCTGATAGCAACTGCATAAGGTATAAAAGTGTCACAGCCAAAGTTATTGGGATAAAACGTATTTTCTTTCTTTTTACATTATTAAATATTTACAATAGCACTGAGAAAATATCCAATCTAAAGCATTTTGATAAGTTATAATTTATTCTGCTTGCTTTCCAGCATGCTAGAAGATGACCTCAAGTTAAGCAGTGATGAAGAGGAGAATGACCAGGTAAGAACCAGACAAGTAACATGAAGCATGTTTCATGTTGAGACTAAGCTACTGCAAATATTTTGCTAATGCTTTTTCTAAACATACATAAAGGTTATCAAAATACATGGCAGTACTGTAACTGGAGTAACAGATGTTGCTGCTCAGAGCCAGCCTGCCTGTGCTAACTGCTGGATTGGTAAGGAACAGGCTGCAGTGCTCTTGATTTATTACCTTGATGCGACCCAGAAGGTTTTTCGATCAGCTTCCTTCTGATTTGAATTTGTTTTGTTTCAAAGAGTGGCCAAGGAGGGGAGAAACAGGAATTCTGGATTAAGGGTTCAGGCCAACTTTGCAATCATGAGCTGGCCCCAGGGATTAGCTGCTGGGCTGCTTATCTCTTACCTGCCTCTGGCATCCCCCCCAGCCCTGGCCTCTCCTCTGAGCATTTTTGGTCCTGACTCTGCATGGCCCATGCCTGCTAAGAAAGCTAAAGAGAACTGAGAAAAAGCCTTTCTTGGCTGCACATTTGATTGACTCCGTAACACAGCGATTATAGCAACTGCTTGGGTTTTAAACACCCTAAAATACCTGACTGGCAGCAGATACACCATCCAATGTTTTCCATGTGTCAGGGGAGCTGAGTTTTGTTGACTGTGGGAGGTGTCTCCTAATTTTTCCTTAAAATATTGCTGTGTTTTGTCTAAATAATTAAGGACTTAGTAGAATAGGGCTGGAGCTTGACTTTCCCATGACCAGCTGAGTGCCTCGTTGCCAAGCAGTGCTGTGCTGTGCTCTCTCCTTCTCAGTATCCTGGCGTGGATGATTTGGTTGGGAATGAGAGGCCAAGACCCCCTTCCCTTCCTTCTTTCCCTAAAATGCACGATCCATGCCTTCACCAGAGTGTATGAGGGCACTACTGTTCCTGGTTGCATATCACAGATATAATCTGGTTTTCTGGTTTTGGCTGGGATAGAGTTAATCTTCTTCTTACTAGCTGATACAGTTCTGTGGTTTTAATTCAGTGTGAAAACAGCATTGATAAGTGCCTGATGTCTCAGTTGTTGCTAAGCTGTCTCTGAATCAAGGACTTTTCAGTGTCTCCTGCTCCACCAGCCAGCAGGTGCACCAAAAGCCATGGGGGCCATGTCCAAGACAGCTGCCCCAAACTGGCAAAAGATATTTCCTTTCCACAAAACATCATTTCCAGTGCATAAACTGGGGGGGAATTGGCTGGGAGGCATCAATCACTGCTTGGGAATGGGCTGGGCATCAGTCAGTGGATGCTGGGCAATTGTGGTTTGCATCACTTGTCCTTTTTTGGAATTTATTTCTCTCTTTATGTTGCCTCCCTTTTCATTGCAATTATTATTCTTATAATATTATTATTTTATTTCTTTTATTTCAACTGTTAAACTGTTCTTATATCTACTCACAAACTTCTTTTTTTTTCCTGCCTCTCCTCCCCATCCCACTGGGGCAGGGGGAGTGAGCAAGTAGTTGTGAGCTTCAAATAGGATTATTTCAGTCATGGGTAACTGGAGGATCGAGATGTGTAAGCTGGATGGGTATCTAGACTTTTGAAAATCAGGAACTTCAACAAATAATTCTAGGTTCATAGCATAGGCATGAAGTTCTTCCAGGACTTTCTTTAACTCTTGTTGTTAGATGTCTCTATTTTACAATATATACCAAACAACAGATAAATCAAAACTTTTTAATATTTATACTGAACCATTGTTTCATCTATTTTGAGCAAAGCTTCTTGGTGTTAAGAATAGCACATAGATTCTATTATTTACATATTTATACAATTTCTTTCTGTTTAACATATTTCATCCTGAAACACTTCACATCTAATTACTCTTCTTGCTTGTCTAGATAGTTTAAAATACAGCTCACAGACAGCATAGGACAAAGTAAAGTGAGGGATAGAAGAGGTCTGAAGAGTAACAGAAGCAGACCAAGGTGCCATGATGTTGCAACCAGGGGCTGGGTGATAGGGGAGGCACAAGCTGCTAGCCAGGAAAGATGTCCTTCAGGTAGGGAAACACGATCCTGAGTAATGGATGTCAGGCTTGGGAGAGCCAGAGAGAAAAAATTCTGGTTTGCTTCATAGCAAGTAGAAAAGGACATGTGAAAGTGTTTATCGTGCATAAAGAACATGAGTAGGTTTAGGCAGAGGAAGGATTATGGAATAGTCCTGCCAATCAGGCAGGCACACATGGACCTCTGGTTTAGCACTATGACTTGTAATTATTAGCATTATCTGCGTGCTCTTGTGCTATACCAGCTCTCTGCTGTCACCAGGGCTCCAAGGTGCAGCTGATACAGGCTGGGTCTTCCACTTTGGTGCTCCAGCAAGCTCTGCAGAGCCAGGACAGAGCTCACCACCCACATGGCAACAAGCCATGAGATCCCATGACTCACTTCTAGTCATCACAGGCCCTAGCATGAACAACCTTTGGAGATTACTCAGTTATTTGGTCCCCTTTCCTAGTCACGTTTTTTTTCCTCACTTGAGTCTACAGACAAAAATCTCCCAGAGGCCCAGCCTGGCTCCTGCTGTATGAAATGCTCTGTAGAGCCTTAGCTGAGACCTGCAGCTTTGATTAATGAACAGTCCTAAATAAATATACCTGATGAAAAATCAAAACACTACCTTTCCATCCACCTTGCAGGAAATAGACACAAGAGAGAGTAACACAGACTTTCTCTTCCGATAACTGCTCAGATGGACCTGTGTTTAAATGTCAGCAGAACTCGTTTCCTTTTACTTCCTAACTAAGAGGCTCTTTAATCTCATATCTCCTGAGCTCAGGAACAGGAAAGAAAAAAATCATAGATGAAGGGATAGGAACAGTACATGAGAGATTCCCAGATATTCCTCATGTAATAAGTTAACCTTTGAGCAATCAGACTCATTCAAGTAGTCCAGTTTCTCAAAACAGTTGAAGATGAGCTGTATGTAAGCTGGGAAGCTTTTAATTTTGCTGATTTCTAAATGGGGAAGCTTAGGGGAAAAACTGAAGACTTCAGAAGAGATTTTACATTTATGTCTGACATTGCCAAGCAATGAATGGGAAGTTTCTGAAGTGGTGCAAAGGGGGACAGGTGCTTCTGTGCTCCCAGGGCTGGTGTTTGGAGTGCTGTGACCAACCAAGGAATGTGAGCCACGGATAAGGAGGGCCAAATGCATGACCAAGGCATGATTAAAAGCTTTGAGACTGCAGTGGGCAAATCATTCCCAACCCTTCCCTCAACACCAGCAATTAAAGTAGTGAGATTCACAGACCTAGGAGAAACCAAAGAGGCTGGGTTTGAGCTGAGTACGTGTGTGCCCACAGTAATTATATTATCCACACATATTAGTCTTGTAATTTTAATTACATAAATGTATTTTTCCTCTTTAATGAGCATAGTTTATCCATTTAAACTGATCGTTTCAATTTTACAGGCAGTGATCATAGGATCTAATAAGCAGAGAGAAAATTTCCTGTTGGCATATTTTACACCACACAGATTGAAGAAAATATACTTTTTAATCCTCAGTCAATATCTGAAGAGCATGCAATTAGCAGATACCAAGGTAGTTAACATAAATCTGCAAGTTAAAGAGCCAATTCATTCTGATTTATAACACATAGAGTAATAATTTCATCATCATCTCTCTCAGAAAGCATCTGAAGCTTTGTAGCATGAAGATGTCAAAATTGTACTTAAGATTGTTCAGAGTACTGAATTGTAGTGGTTATTGCCTTTTGGTTCTTTGAAGTGTGGCATAGCACATGAAACAGTCCCCATTATAATACCCTGCTCTTCTCCGTAGAGGTCACTGGATAACTTAAATCAGTCTTGGGTGAAATATTAAAAGGAGATTGTCAATTGTAATATGAACAATTCCCCCCCCCCCCCCCCCCCCCCCCCCAATTTGTCCTTTTACAACATGAACATTTTGTAATAGAAAAGAATTCATTTAAGGGGAGAAAGATCCCTGGCATCATTTGTGCAATCCATGTCAATCAATAGCCAAATAAATTAACTGACTGGTACACATACATGGAATAATAATCTAACATATTTTTGCAACCCAAGTCTGCTTCCTCGTGTGCATTTTTTTTGCACAGGATCAGGTTGGTTGCCGCTGAAGTTTTGTGGCTGTGAAAATTTATTACCCACAGAGTCAATCTGCATTCTGGCTGCCAAGTCTGAATAAATAGAGTCATTGTGCTTGTCTGGAATATGTAACCAAAGTTCATCGAGTCAGCTTGACTTTCACATCCCACGAGATTCATAAAAGCCAACACCCTGGTATGTGCTCTTGATTCCTGCCAAAATTTTGTAAAATTGTATAAACAGAAGTTGAAGAAGCAATCAGAACACACTCCCAGGGACATGGCTCTGCACTCTAGCCCTGGCTGATCTCGAGAGGAAGACAGAAGATTTTTCTTTTCAAAGAAAAAATAGTATGACTGCTCTCCTGTGGTGGCAGGTAACCGCAGGAGCTTAAGATGCCCCCCTCGCAGAGTGCATGGGGAGGCAGCAATCAATCCTCTCAGGTACCTTAATTTTGCTCATGTGTCCTGCACTGAAGTAAGAGATCAGGCAGCGTTTGCCTTTAAGTGGCCACCCTCCTCAAGAGAGGACAAGGACAGACTGGCCCTGCAGGGTGTGAGCGGTGTAAGCGAAACCAGCCCCTCCTCAGGCAAGCCAAGACAAACAGAAAGCCTTGTCATTTCACAGGAGACCTCGGGGAAAGAGCAACCTCAGAAAGTTCACAGCTTTAGCACAGTAAAATAAAGGTCTTGTCAGCCTGATCTGGCTCACTACCCGAGCCCCATAGGGTGATGGAGGCCCACCCAGCCTGGTGCCTTCCTGGGCATCTTGGGGTTGCCTCCCACGCATGGCTGCCTAGGGACAGTCAGGGTGGGCTGCTGGCCCTGGAGGACTTGTCCATGCTTCTGCATCACCCTGTCATAGTCGAGCCATAAAAACTGATGCTGATTTGAGTTACACTTGTACCTCCTGTGGGAACATACATGCCTATGTTTTGTTCCCATCATGTATGTGTTGAGGGTTACCAGGGCACATTGCTGGAAATCCATTTTCTGGTAGGACTCTCTGCAGCAGGCATTTAGGGACGAGCCAAATCTGTCACAACACTGCAACAGGACAAAAATCCATCTATGTGTTCAATGGCAATTTATGTGGGACTTTTCCCTTTCACTTCTGGATACCGAGTGACAATCAAAAAAAGAGGAAAATCATCCTGAAGTGAACAGTCACACATCTACCTTCTTCCAGAAGGAATAATTTTTAGTAAAGGCTTTATAAACAATATGAAATGTAGTATTTCAGCCAATTTTAAGCTGTCTGTAATGAATTCTGAAACAAATTTGATAAAGGAGCAAAGATTTCTTTCTGTAAGAACTGTTAGGAGAGCACTTTCCAAAGTCAAAGATTAACTGAGCAGAGCACCAAGACATTTAAAGAGAAGAGTTTTATTAGACAAATTGCAACACAACACTGCATAGCCCTGTTCATTATTAGAACCATTTTTAGACAGTGCTAATTGTGTTCACATATGCCATATCCAAATGCCTTAACCACATTATGTCATTTTAGTGTTGTGTTCCCTTTTATTCAACTCTTCATCAGTGCAAAACTTGATGCTTGATCAGAAAGGAGAATGAGTGACAAAGGAGATGAGAACACTCAGGTCTGGAGAAAAAGCACAGAGACTGCATCATTTCTGGAAATGAACTTCTCTCAAAAAAAAAAAAGGCCTTGATAAACTTGGAGGAAAATATCTTTCTGATGAGAAGTTTCTCACTCCACTGAGCACAGAAAACTTATTTCATGAAGTCTGGCTCCAAGCAAGTCTGACTGCAACCAAAACCACACAAATCAGAGATAAGCAAAAGTGGAAAAAATTAAGTTTTGGGTAAAGGAATGGCTGGAACCTCAGATGGTTTTTTTACTTAATCCAAATGCTTTATTCAGCCCCCTGTCAATATAATGTGAGTGTGTTTTTGGACTGGAGGAATAGGTGCTGTAACAGCCTTACTTAACTTTGGTAAGTCCATTATTTCCTGTGTATTAGAGAAGCAATTCTTTTGGTATCCAACTTAACTAGAATCCAGAGCAAGATTTAAGCCAGCTGAGCCAAGGTTTTTTTTTGTGGTTTGCCAGCTCTGATTTTAAAATCTCCGTGACATCTAAATTTGCACTTCCACAAGGCATGACAAGAAGACCGAGATTGCCTCACTGAAACTGTCAGATGAAACAAAATAAGAGCTCGGTCTTGTCCTGCCAAACTTGGCTCACATCACTGCCTATCTTACAAAATCAGATTCTATGGCTGGCAGGCAAGATCAAGCTCTAAATTCAAATGCCACAACCATAAATGACAGTGAAAAAAGTTAGCGATCTGCTTGGATCTTGGACACGCACAAAATTTGGGGACATATGAACATGGCACTTTGATCTGCATGCTCCTCAGTAGCAAAACTCCAAAATAGACAGCAAATTAAATTTAAAGTGTAAGGGCATCTTCCTTGTCTCTTCATGTGGATGCTGTGACTAAGCTAAGTTTTAGCTTGGTAAATCTCCAAAGCCTGCCCTTTTCCACTCATATCGCTTTTTTCCAAGACTTCTTTCTGTATCTGACGTAACATTCTTAACCCCATCTTCTTGAAATATTTCATTAGAACTTTTTCCCCTTGTGAAGTAGAATTACTGTATGAACATCTGTTTTGACTGGCGTGGGAACGTATCCTACTGCAATCAATTCAGCAGTGTTGGCTAACATGAGGCATAAAGAAGGATTAGATCCAATATTTCCAGGCTGGATTTTGCTTGTCACTGTCTCTCATAAGCCATCCAGCCTGTGCACTTTTCCTCCTGCTGCAGTGCCCGTGCTGAAGCCAGACACTGTACCTGAGCCTTGGTCCTGCTCAAGCCTGGCCACCGAGCTCTGTTTGCCTTCAGGCAAATGCATTCCAGCATGCCTGTGAGAGAATGGTTAAATAACCAGCAGTCACAAAGAATCAGTGCTGTTTCCAGCATCACAGCTACTAAAAGCTGTAAGAGGAAAACGAACCCACTTGTGGCTTGTGTCTCCCTCACACGTGTGCTCACACTCAGGCATGCACACAAACACAGTCTCACAGCATCTGTAGGAGTTGCTCCCTGCAAGGCAGCAGGTCAAGCTCACGTCTCTCCCCTTGGCCATGGAGCTCGGGCAGGGGTGATGTCAGCAGGAGGAGCTGTGTGGAGATGTGGTGCACAGAGGTGGAAGGCAGCAGAAATAGAGAGAGGCAGCTGAGAGCATGTCAGAGAACAAAATGAACACAAAAGGGGAAAGGGATTAAGGGGAAAAAAATTGTAAAGAAAATTATTTGGGGGGAGATTATAAAGGGAGTAGAACCTGTATTACAGCATGATGAGAAATAAGTAAAAAGATTCAGAAGCCAATCCATCAAAACTGCCATTTAAGAAAAAAAGACTGAGGAATCACTGCTATAATTTCTCCTGCACCTAAGATGAAAACTGCCTCCTCTGAAGTCAGTGAGAGTTTAACCACTGGTTTCAATAAGCCTAGGATGTTACCCCTGTCTACTTTTTTATTTCCTTGCACAATCCAAGCAGATACTTGGGTAGTAGCAAATGCATCACAGTTAATTGACATAGCATATCCCCGGGAAGTGTTACCACTATTTGGGGAATTTAGGCTTGTCTTCTCCCTATTTTCACATATATGGACTTCTCAAAAAAAAAAATCTACTTTAATTTCTGAGCTTTCAGACTTCCCAATAAATCTCTCAAAGCCTGTGGCACAACACTGACAATTCTTGTCTGCAACAGCCTAAGTGAAGCAGCACTTCAACCAACTTACTTTTTCCTGGATAAGGAGACTATTTCTGTGGAGACACAGGAGGTTTTCCAAACAAAGCAGCAATGACTGCTGCTTTGTTTGCAATGACTGAGACCTTCCTGACAGTGGCATTGGAAATTAACCATTTTATTAATGTAAAATAACAAGGATTTTTCTTCTGCTCACCTCCTCTGAAAAAGATTAAAGTTAGCTCATCTGTGTTGAAACCTTGCATGGTATTTGGGGCCAGACTGCAGGAAAAATCTGAGCAGATGCAGGACAGAAGACTCAGCATTTACAGATCTATAAAATTCTCTGTATGGCTAATACCCATGCTGATTATACAGCAATTTGGAGATCCAAATCACTTTACAAGTATTAACTACTTAATACAATGCCCCTGAGAGGTATTTAGGTAGAGCTAAGCAAGAATTATTATCTCCATAGCACTGACAGGGAGACTGTGACTGAGATGTGGCTTGTTTGAAGCCACATGGCAAGTCAGCTGCAGTCAGGATTAGCGCTTGGGTCTTTCACTCCCAGGTGCCATGTTCAAGGCACTAGACTGTGTTGCCCCTGAAGATTAGTAAGGATTAAAGGGCAAAGCAGAGGAGAAAGAACAATGTATGCCAAGAATATAATAATAAAACTCCAGGGTGAAAAATTAATACTGAGGTGTTGAAAGGTCTCAGAGAAATCATGAAATCCAGAAGGAGTTTTACAGTTTCTTAAAAGATGTGGCTCTGATGATAACCAACTCCAAAATGGGAAGAAAGGGAGACCCTTTTAAGTCTTGCAGTTTGTAAATCTTAAATAAATATGAAACAGGAAAAAATCACATTCATACATTTATATTGCAAATTTACAGAGAAACACTCAAGCTGCAGTTTACAAGTGATTTTAAACCCCTCAGAAATCCACACTGGAAAGCAATCCTCAAACAAAGCCCCTAGGAACAGTGAGGAGTACTGAATAACGTAGTGAGAGAAGGCATGTTAGGAATCACTTAGGATAAATTGCCTGACCTGATCTCCTCAGGCAACTTCTTGTGGCCACAAGATACTCATGGGCATTTAAACAGGGCATGTCTGTGGGTGCAAGAGGCTTCCATTACCTCTGTTTTCAGCCCTGATGAGCAGCTCTGCGCTCCTCAAGGAGAACACTGAAAACTGGAGAGGGTTTCAAGGCATGGGAGAAAGATGCTTAACACATTGGGAAAACATGCCTTGGAGTGAAAGATGAACTGAGCTTGTCTAGAGCAGGGGCTGTTGGCTGGCTGGCTGGATCACAGTCTATAAACACCTGTGCAGGGAGAGGAGCTGGGAGGCTGCAGGGCAGCTCTGTCTCACAGGCACAGGTCTAACTTCCAGCACAAGAAGGTGTTTATAAACTAATCTTAACATGGAAGGTGGAAAACTGTGCATGTGGTTGGGCTGAGGTGGGTTCACAATAAGATTATCCAAGAAGTTTTGTTCTGGGTCCACAAGAGCACCCAGGTTTGAAGCAAAAAAACAAAAAAAAAACTGCTCTGTGGAGCCCCATCACCAAAATTACAGCATGCAATCAGGTTGTGCCCTTCACAAAAATTTCTTCCTGGCTTCACTAGCTTAAGAATAAACTGCATTTAAGCTAAAAACAAACAAACCCTTCTGAAATGAAAACAGAGTCAACATGGAAGACATGCAAAGAGTGAAATGTGAAAGAACACAGATATAAAAGTGTTTTTCCTGGTTTGTTTCCCAAATGGCAGTATATAGTAATGACATCTTTCCTTAACCCTGGCTTGGAAAAAGTGTGTCTACAGCTCATTAACTGCAGTCCTATACAGGGTGACATCCAGCACTCTGGGTGGTTGCTAATATGAGAGCTGCTGACTTAGAGCATAAATGGTTCACTGCACAGTTCCAGGGCAGCACCTACCACCCAATGAAGACAAACAAGATGCTCTGGAAGCTGTGCAGTTTACTCATGCACAGGCAGCATGTATTGCTCCACTGACACCAAAGAAATGGTTCAGATTCTCACCACGTGTACACCTGTGCCATCTCAGGGAAGTCTCTGGAGCATCTCGTGTAGCTGTACTCGTGTACACCATACAATTGCTGTAACTGAGCTCTCTCACAAAACCAGCAGTTAATCCACAGGACAGGCAAGATGGAAAGCAAAATGCCTGAATCTGCCAACAGCCAATTTATTGGCTTGTATTTGCCAAAGGTTGCTGTGGGTGAGGTATAGGAAAATGCATCTACAGTCAGCCTGCAGTGCCTCCAAGACAGTCTTCCAAGCCCAGCAGAACATACTTCAGTAGTTTTCATTTGTTTCTTATCCAAAAATGCCTGTGAGCCCAGAAGTTTATGAAGCAATCCTTTTGCAACAAATTAAAAAAAGAGGGTTTTCTGGGGAGCACTCTTAACACTCCTGTATCTCCATCTCAATAGCTGTATTCAACCCGTTCTGCTCACTGCTCAGTCCCAATTACAATGAGCTAGCTCACTGCTCAGTCCCAATTACAATAAAAGTATTTAATTTCCTCTCTGATTTCCCTTCAACAACAGATTGCAACTTGTCACACTTCAAGCTAATTTTGGTAGCTCATTTAACACACACTGAAACCTGAATATGTTCCCAAGCTCTGGCTCGTTGCAATAAAGGATGGAGAAAGGAGATGAAATCTCTGGAGATTGAGAACCCGACCATGATTACTGCTGGCTGAAAACTTGTTTTGTCCCAGTAGTCTTGGGGTACAGCTAGAATCTTCCATGAATTATTAATAGACCATAGGCAAATCGATGAAACTCTGCCCTAAATGCATCTGAACTAACTCAGCTGGGGATCAAAGAAGTCTAACCAGCCACTGTCCTGTAATTTGCAATTCTTGATGTAGTAAAATAGCATATTTCATAGTCATTTACTGTGGCTGGTTTCTCTAGCTCAAGTACCTGAGACACCTGAGTGATTGTTTTTTTCCCTTCCCTGCTTCCTACTCAGCATTCAAGTTACTGTGTGGTGAGTTGGCCTCCAATATCCATGTTCATATTGAAGAGAACATTCCTCCATTTTGTAATCCCACTGATTCCAAGAACTGAAAATTCAGGATTATGTTCGTTGCTAGTGAACACATTCTACCACTTATCAAGAGGATATTAAGGTTTCCATAAAGCACTTTTTAGTGCTAAGTCTTGGAGATACTTAAATTCCGTCAGCAATATCAAAATTATTTCTTATCCCAAATTTCTATAACCAGCATAGTAACTTACTTCCAGGAATAATAAAGACTGTAGAACACATTCTCAGCTTTCTTGATGGATGATGAGTTGGCCTCAGTGAAGTTGTTAACGATGTAAAATAAAATGCAAATTAAATAGCACAATCAAAATGTAGCTATTAAAAAAAATAGTCGTGCAGGCATTATATGATACTAAGTACTGCCCCTTTGCTTACACTGTTAGATAGATAATACCAGCATATTAGAAACATAATAAATCACAAAAAACTGTTTCTATAGCTATGAGTCCCTCAAACTGTGGGTTATATTCCTCCACGGGAAATGAATTTGAATGCAATCACAAATTGTTAGCGAGAAGTGAGGGCAGATATGTCCCCCTAAATTGAGCGGCCCTGTCCTGTGGCAAGGAGGGGAAAAGGAGAGCAGACTGTAATTAGTGGCTGCAAGTATTTATACTTGCTAGGGAACTGCTAACTACCTTTAATTACAACAGCTCACTTTCTCCAGGAGAGGGGAGCAATACAGGCTAGAATTAAAATTGCTGGATAGTTGCTAACTGCCTTTCATTGCAGGCAATAGATCTGTTTCTCCAGGGAGGAAGACTAAACTTGTGACTGGATCTTATTCCCCCATCATTTAGAAATGGGGCCATTACCAACTCAGGGGGTCACACAAATACACAATCCAATACAGTTGTATTTCCAGCCTGTGTAAGAAAGAAATCAATAGTCTCATTTAGAAAATGTGTGACCACTAGGCAAAGACTGAGGTGCCCCATGCAATCTTCATTGCACCTCAGTGAAGAAGGATGTTCATTAAAGGACTTAAAATGAGAGGGTAATTGAAAAAGTAGAATGATCTCACTGAAATGCACTTGTACAATTCTTTGTGTCCCTGCCTGTCATCTGAACCCACTTTCTTGTCCAGAAGGAATTACCTTTTCATAGTTTTCAGCAACTGAATGCATCAAGATGGAAACTAAAGACTGGCTCTTGAGGCTGCAGTTCCACACAGTATCTCCTGGCTCAGTTAGCACACCAAATGGGACAAGACAAGGGACCTATCATCTTCCCCCGAGGGTAGCTTTCCTCAAGCCTGGGAGAGAAATTATCCAGCATTTCTTCCTCTCAAAATAAAGGATTTTAGGGAGATACAACAGTGATATAAAGCCCACATCCCATATTAGGGGCTTTTAGCATCATCAAAGTTCGTGTTTGTGTTCTCTCCAATACCCATGGGAGATGGAGATGGCAGAGCAACCTGTCTCCTTCAATGCCTTCTGGCTACCACAGCCACCATGTACCTTTCTCCAGGAGGGCTCTGCAGCTCCAGAAGGGAGTGGAAGCAATGTCAGGTAAAAGTGACCTTACTGGGGGACATGATCTTATGTCAGCAGCAAAGGTCTCCACTACTCCCCAGTGCTGTTCCAATTCTCACACTGCACCCTGTGATGTGACACCCTCTCCCTGAGGAAGCAGCTCAGAAAACGGATCTAGGTGAGAAATAACATAGGGGAAATCAGGAGGGGGAAAAAAAAAAAAAAAAAAAGGAATAAAAAAATGAAGGAAATTTTTTATTTTTCAACTGGATCAGTGTTCTAACCTGTTGTATTGCAGAACTACATGAGCACCTGTGGTGGCCTGAGCCAAGAGTGGGAAACATGAGAAGTGTCTCAAACGGCACTGCCACAGGGTGACTGTGTGAGATGAAAGACTGACCCTGGCTGATGTGGGGAGGAAAAGAAGAGGTGACCTGAATGGTGTCTACACAACTTGACCATGGAAATGGGCTCAGATAGTGACAGAAGCTCCTGAGTTTTGCAGACAAAGATGCAACATAGTGCAGGCCTCAGCATCAAAGCTGGGCAGCTTGAAACTCAGAATGGTCATAGCCTCCTGCTGGTGGGAGTGATTAGACATGGGAGCAGAGGAATTTGTGTTGGCCCTGGGTGTCAAAAAAATGTTTAAGCTGTAAATCATTCTTAAACCTAAGGTTTGGATCACCTCTGAACTTGCAAGAATGAGTGACATTGTCCTAACAAGCCCCACGCAGAGGAGAGAGGAAAAATGATGCCAGCCCAGGGGACAGGAGGGTGGCTGCCCTCTTTAAAGCCTGTTGCCAGTGGCATGGATAGTTCTGTACAGCCTACTGGAAACAGTGAAAAATACCAGACTTACCATATTATTTTCCTAACATTATGACAATGTGTTCATGCCATGGGAAAACTCCCACTGAGCTGCTAGGACCTTCCAAGCCCTTCTCACAGGTTCTCTGCCCACTTCAGAAAGTCAACACTATGGAAAAACCTTCCTGTGAGCCATGCTGCTATGTCTTCTGACAATCTGGTGGATGATACACATCAAACTACTTCTCCTCAGAAACCCAGCAGGCACAAGTTATTCCAGAAGGTCCAAAGAGCAGAAATCGTGCTTCCAAAATCAAGTGGAAACTTTTCCCTCTCCTGTCAGGTATTCAAAGATCCGTTCAGAGGGTCTTGCCACACCTTTCTGTGAAATACAATGTAACTGCAGCCACAAGTCAGATTTTCTCGAGTGTTTTTTTTGCAATTCCTCAGCAGCATTTTTGCCAAGCCAGAAGGGTTACACTCATACTCTCTGGTACTGAGCAGGATACCAGTAAGCCTGTAAGCTTGTTTGGAAATAGGGATGCAGCCCCCAGCAGGCTGATAAGCCTGGAAGAGCAGTTTCAAAATGTATTTACTGGTAACTGCAATGAGAAAAATAAACTTTTATTTCCCTGCCCCTTGACTCTGTACTGCTTAGCTCTGTGTCCCTTCTGTGAGGCACAGCCTGGACAGGTGCAGCTGGGGATAGGACACTCTGGGCATGTCCAAGTGGAATGGAATCTTTAAGGCAGATTTTCAAAACATTATGGATTTCATCTTTGCTTAGCAGCTGGTTACTGTGCCAAAGCCATGAATCACACCACTTGAAGTGATTGAAGGAGGGGGAAAAATAGTAATAGTAAAGTGGCAGACTAGCTCAGGGATAGGCTTGGGGGTCCTACTAAATTTGAGAGGCTACAATTTTTATTGCCAGGCCTGGTGGTTAACACAAGAACAAGAACCATGTTTCCCAACACAAGAACAAGAAGCATGTTTCCCCATCCCATCCGAAGAGTTGTACTAGGCAAAAATTGAAGAGCAAACCAGCAAAAGGTCAATCCTGTACCATGTAGGCAAACTTTGCCAGCAGATTAACATGGCAGTGTCATGAAAAGTCTGCAGCAGTTCTGGCAAGCTTTGAAGAATTTATAATTCATCTCAGAGGAACCAAATATGTGATGTTTGTCTCTGTGGAAGAATGGGAGGAGACTAATGGTAAACGAGAAGGAGTGGGAGTGCAGAAGCACGGAGAGGGGAAAGCAGAAAACTGAGCCCTGGCAAGTTTTCAGGGACCTACAGAAAAAAATTGTCTAAATAGAGTAGTTCAGACCTCAAATACCGTGCGGTGCTTTGACAGTCTTCTGGGTTTTGGCATTTTAAACAAAGTGTTCTTACATTTACTAGGCTGGAATGTCCATTTGACTATAGACTCTCTGCTACTTTGCTTGTACTTTAACATTTTGGACGTGTGACAAAAATGTGTGTAACGCATTTTTTAAAGTGTTGATTGTGCTCGTAATTTTCAAGTCAGAATATAAAATAAACATCTCTGCCCTTTCTTCCAGCAGGCAGCACAGAGATCTGCTCTCCGCGTTCTATCTGACAGGTACATTTTGTCATTTTTATGAACTATAAATTGCTTTATGAAACGTTGAGCCCTATTTATTGTGGCATATAACTCATAATCGGATTTTGTCCCCAAAGTATCTGTGAACTGGGATGTTAAACATTTTGCATGCTTGGATTTGTCATGCATGTGTAGAGTTTATTACTGCAAAAATCACAGTCTTGTTGTATTTCATACAGAGTATGCAGAATCCCTTGTTGTGATACCAAACGAGAGATAAGAAACTTACTGGAGAAAGCATGAATGATGCAGTAAATTCTGAGCTTTAGAGTTTGCTGAGATATATCTGAGCTCATTTCTCAGCAATAAGTACTTCATTTATTCTGAGATGTTCTCTTTCGATTTTTTCCAAATCCTTTCCCTGGGAATTGCTCTTCCTTTGAGGAGATTCTCTGTATGTTTTTTTGCACAAAAACAATGCCCTTTTTTACTCCTTAAGTTTTAAGGGATTGGTATTTTGGAGGAATTTAATTAATTTTTTCACTTCTTGTGGAACTGCAGCAGTGCTCCAGGCAGATAAGCAGGGACCAAGTCCTTAGTGTTCAGGTTTTACTCAGCTCTTTTTCAAGCAAAAAAAATCCATTAATTTCAATGGGAAACTTGCCTGAGTGAGGAATTCAGGATTTGGGCCATAGTAAATGTTATAGTTGGGCTGTAGGTCTGTACAGGTATTTACCTTAAATGACTTTTATGAAAGAGGATTGATTGAAATATAAGGTAGCTTTCTAAGATGGTCTTGATTTCTTTTCCAGTTTTGGGAAAGGGGATAGGGAAGGGGGAGGAGACACTGTACATTTTAGGGCCTGTGAAAAAGAACTCGCAGATTTACATTTTTCCACAAATGAGGTACTGTGTCATGCAGGCTGACACAGAGTAAATTTCCCCATGTCTTGTTGGCAGCCCCCTCTGCTCTGTCTGGCCCCCAGCCCCCCGCCTCCCTGGGAATAAGCGGTAATTGACTCTGGAAGCCAGCTCAGGCCAGGATTTCTCCAGAGCAGAGCCTGTCACTTAGGCTGAATTATATGTTGTGCATGGATGAATAACATTTCTCTCTGCTCGGAGGGTAAGACCGCCAAAATTATTGACCTTCCCTCCCCAAGTTTACAAACACCGTTTTGTTTAGAATTTTTTGCCTCACTTTAAGGAGAAAAAAAAATCCTGAGTAAAATGTATGGGATGTGGGTTAAATTTCTGGCACAGTTATAGGGCTCAGAAATATTTGCTGTAACTGGAATGAATGCAAAAAGAAAGTGGAGTTGGAGTCAGCATTATGCCCCTCTCCCTGGAGGTGTGCAAGCTCACCCCCAAGGCAAAGCAGATTTTGCACTTGGTGGGGACAATACCGTGACCAAAGGAAACATGGGGACTTTTTTCACAGCATCCTCCCCCTGGGCTGAATGTGGAACATTCCTGCAGGAGTGGCCCGGGAGGAAATTAACAAGCCCTAAATCCCACAGTTTGATTTCTCTCTTCTCTGGAAAGAAAAGTGGTGGTGATGGATAGATGATGTTCCCTACCTTGTCAAAGGTGGTGGGGTAGCTGGGTGCAGGCTGCCTTCATCCACAGAGCAGAAGGGCCTCAGTATTAATAACCATCACACCTCAGATTTATGATTTATGATCAAATATTTCCCTCTCTGCCTCTGAAAGCATGCTTAGGGACTTTAGCTTTCCAGCTTGATCTACAAAAATTTGGCTGCCAGGGTATCAGCCTTCCCCTGCTTCTGGAGGGGTGCTGGGAAGGCTGGGGGTGCACCCTGGGGGTTTGCCTCCCTGCCACCCATGACCTCACTGCAGCAAGCAAATGGGAGGGCAGGGGGCCAAAATCCCACACTGTGACAGCAGTTTCTGTCTCTTCTTGGCTAGAGCAAGGATGCCTGTGACACTGCTGCTCATTAGTTGTGTCCCAGTAGCAACTCAGAGCTCCCAGTCATACACTAGCACTTCCCAGCAACAAGGGAGATGGCAGCTTACTATAAAGCTTTCAGTAATTTTGCCCTTTCTAAAAAAATATTCTCCAGAAGTTTCTGTTGCAGTTCTTGCTTTCAGGTTCTATTGAAGGGGTAACAGTTAGCTAAACTCAACAATGAGAAACAAAAAAACAACTAAACAAACAAAAAAAGAGTTTTGAAACCTAGCCATTGATTTCTGTAGTGTATCAAACTCAGTCTTGTTTTCAGAATGACACAGTAACCCCCACCAGATTTATGTGCAAACACAAAGATTAGTGACCCAGAAGCTTGACTGAAACAGCTTTTCTGCTTCCAGAAGACAGGTTGCTCTGCACATGCACTGACTATTTTGTCAGCAAAGATGCACTGGCCCCATTAGCTTTTCATTCTCTCATGAAAAGCCCTCGGTGTTTATTCAGCACAGCTTGGTTTTAATTTTATTGGGCTCTTCAGTAAAGTGGTCAAACTATACAGATTACTTACTTTCTGGGACAGAGAAGAGCAAGAACTTAACCCATATACCTTAATGGTATAGTGCTGGCATATTTTCAATTGTCTGACTCCCATATCCACTGCCTGAATAGCTTTCAAGTGAAGAAAAATGCCTGTAACTAAAATATTCAGTGTGTTCTGTTGTTATTTAACAGTAAGCAGTGTGGTTAAGCCAGGTCTTAAACTTGCTTAATCCCACTGAGCTAAATAGATTTTATTATTGACTCCCATGGTTCCAGAACTCTGACCTTAAGGCTGAATTTAAAAGCTAATTTTTTTTCCAGTCTGTTCCACTAACCCAGAAGCACTTGCTTGCTGGGGATACATTTGCAATGGAGAATGTCCAGCTGTAAATTACAGCTGTTTGCAATCCTACCCAAACACAACACTCATTATTATTCTTTTGTTCTTTTTAGGCTGAAAAGCCCACTGTGAGGGAGACCATACAGTACTTAATCCACACATTAAATTCACTCACAGCTCATATTCATGTGCAAGATAAGATTTTCCATGAAGTAAAGATTTACAGTGGTCCTAGGGCACTTTTATTCCCCTGGCTGCTTTTAATTCTCTGTGCTGGTGTGTAGGCCAAATGGATCTGCTGAAGAGTTTTGAACACTAAGTGGAAAGTGTTGTACCTCTGCTGAATTTCCTCTCTGGTTGTAACAAGGGAAAGACAGGTCCTTTGCTGAGTACTCGGGTGGTACTTGGGAGACATGCTGACTTCACAGCCACGATCTGCTCCCCTTTCTGTGTACTTGTACTGGAGAATGCAGGCAAAACCCACCAGCTCTGCCCATACAAACCTCAGAGCATGTAAGGTACAGGCATAGCTGAACCCACTCATCTCAGCAGACATATGGCTGTGCTGGCAGGCCTGCCATTCCCAGCTGATAAGCCCTATAAAGAGTCCAACTCAATAGCTTACTCTCAGCACCTGGGTGTTACAAACGTGTCGTCCAGACCTGAACTGTGAAGCATGGGCTATGATAAACCTTTTAGATTTACCACATCTTGACAGAGTAGGTATCTCAGCACTAGCATCCATTTGGCAGTGGAGACAAGCCCCATCCATGATGGCTGGTGAGCTACACAGCCTGTCTTGACCTTCAGTCTGAGCAGGAGGGATAGTGCTTTGTGCTTCCATGTAACCATGCCTCGCCTGTCCATGTCTGATCATGTTTAGGACACCAAAATGAGGGCTGTGCCAGACATGACCTGTTTCACACTAATGGGACTGGCCAGTAGCACACAGGATCCTGAAAGGCAAATGAATTTTCTCCCTTCCCTGCTACAGAAGTGAAGAGTTTGGACAGCTGAGAAGCAGTGGAGCCTCACATCTGTGGGAAGAGACATTTGGAAGCAGAGGTGCTGCTGCACTGCTTCTCATGGCTGCATGCATGCATTTAACACTCAGCTGCAAGAAAAACCAAAAAGGTTGGGCAACCCAGTCCGTTGCCCTGATATTGTAAGCAGACACAGAATTGATGATTAGTCCAGTGGGATGTGTAGCACAGCTCTTCTTCAGATAAAGCCACATCAAGATACACTATTTGTGTTAGGAGGCCTAGGGAGGCACTGTGAAATATTAAAGCAACAATAAGAAGCAATTTAGATTTTTTAATAGATCACTTAAGCCGGTGAGGCTGCTGTCCAAGCAGCCTTAAAACTTCTTGTGAAAAGAGACAAAGTTTTCGTGTTCTCAAGTTCTGCTTGAGCTGTGATTATGCAAAGCAGTTAAACTTGCGATACCCTAAAGTAAGTAAAGAGTCCAGTGACAGCTAACAAAAATACTCATGTGCTTCATGTCACTCACATATTTAAATGTTTGTGTTGGACTGATGTTTTTGATAATGTCACCTTTCACACCATGAGAATTCTCCACATGAGAAGCTACATGGTCAGCTTATCAGTGAGTGACTCAGCTAGCTGGCTGGCCAGAAAAGCTTCATGTGGCAGCATGGTGCAATCAGGGGCAGCCGAGGGGAAGCCTTGGCTTGGGACAGCTGATCTGGGGCCTGGCAGAGAGTGACAGAACTGAGATCACAGGCTCCACAGGAGTTAAAAAGGAGGGCTGGAGAAAAGTGTACGCGCACAGTGCTCACTGCCACAGAGGCAGACATGCAGCTCTCAGCATTAGCATATTGCTTAAGCTTTCTGGATTATCTTTGAGAGGAAAAAGAGAATACCTCTGAGAGGGAATACATGGATTTATCATTTATGTCTTACATGAAAGCTTGGCTGTTTGGAAATGCTGGTGTCTCACACTCGCACCCTCCCTGGCCCCCATCCCAATACAGGGTAGCGAAGGGCAGCTGCTCCTTGGAATGCTCTGGAGTTTCTCAGTCCTGCTTACAGAATGTGAAGGTGGAAGAGTAACAATACATATTGTATACAGGATACTTTTTCCAGTATTGGAGAATGTGGGGCTTTAGAAGAACAGCATGTGCAGACAGCTTGCAGTGAAAAGGAATAGGTATCTCTGTAAAACTGGGACTCCCTCTAATTTGTGAGCACTCACCTTTTTGCTGCTGGATGTTTTCTCATACCTTGACTATTGCTGGTGTTTATTTAGAATTGCTCTACCATAACATCAAAGATGTGATGTGGATGTATTGTTGTGTGAGAAGGTGGAGCAGAGCTGTCCCAGGGAACTGTAACAACTTTGAGCCCTACTAAATACTGGAATTCCTGTTTAAAGACAGGAAAAGAAGTTAAGATGTATTTTTTTTCTTCAAGAAAGTGATAGTATTTTTCTGTCATGATAGCCAAACATTCCCCACCTCCCTATGGGCAGCCTCGTGCATTTGCTCCCCAAAAAAATCCAGGGGAAGTCAGTCAGTTCTAGTTCCCAGAAACAGCTGCATTTTGAAAAATATATATCTGCTAGAAGAAAAGTCTGACTAGAAATTTCTCACATATTTTCTTTGACTTTCTTGGTCTTTTAAGAAACAGTGTGATGATAATTACAGCATGAATGTGAAAGGTAAAAAGGCAAAGTGTAGGTCTGTGGTCTTTCATATATTAGTATGGAGAAAACAGGTCCCATAGCTGGCTGGCAGCATGAAGAATATGCAAAGTGCTATTGGGAAGAAGAGTGTATATGTGTGCAGCATATGAAGTGCCTCAGCATATGATTAACCTCACTGGGTATGTAGTAAATAGTAGATAACTGTGATCAAAAAAGTATTCATGTGATTTATCAAACTGAGCAACTGTGCATTTTGCAGTGAAGCAGGAGGTCAATCCTGAAATCTAGGGCAAGTAGAGCAATAGGAAATTGCGGGGACTAAGAAGTTAATCATACTCTTGGACTGCTTCCATCTGGTTTTGAAAGACAGAGTCAGTACAGTGCTAGCGAGAATGCTTCACGGCAACAGATCAGGAATTAATTTTTTCAGCAAATCTTCAGCTATCATTTGTGGTAACACAGGCTTATAAAAATGTAATTTAATTTCTTTGGAATAAATCAAATAGGACAAGAAGTGTGAGAGTGTTTTTTAATGTGTGTTTCTGAGGCAAAAAATAAAAAGTGTGAGAGTAGGAGAACAGCGACAATCCAAGAGGAAACAAACATTAACAGTATAGAACCTGGAAGGCATATATGGCCATCCAGTTAAATTGTGCACGTAATTTTCTTTGAAAAATCAGTTTGCAGTTGAGAAACTTCTATATTTTTATGACCCTTGGAGGCATAATCTTGTCTAACCTGTCTGTCCATCTTCATAAACGTGGATCAAAGGAGCACTGACCTAATCTTTTGTGGAACTGATGCTCTGAACACCACTTATATATATCATGAGTGCACAGCTATAGGCGGCAAGTTTGTTAATGAATTCTGTTTTCCTGATTATTGATAGTACAGTACTTATGATATTTCAATGAGATTTGAACATCTGTGCAATAAAAGTCCCTGTAGGCAATGAACCTGTTGTAAAAGGGATTTTAACCCTGATGGTAATTCTGGTAGCTAAATCTTGATTTCTTTGAAGAAGTAGGAGGACAGCTGATAATATTATGCCATTAACATTAGTGGGATAAGAGAATAGAGAGCCAATACTAGGAGTAATGTGTTGTGCTATTTTTAGTGCTGTGCTGCAAAAAGTGAAATGGTATAAATACGTTTGTATCCTGGCAGTCTGATGAAAGAGATCTCAGGTTTACACAGCACCAAAAGCAGGAAACCAGCGGCTGCTCTGTTCACACAAATCACCATTCACCTTTCATTACCACTTTATTTTGAGGAAAGGTGAAAATTCATAGTAAGCAGCAACACCTCAGCTTGGTCCAGTTGCATGACATGAATTTGGGACTTTTGACCCCTGTGTGCTTGTGAATCGCATCCTAGCTGTAGCTTGGGGAGTCTCCAGAGCAGGTGCAGCAATGCAAAAGAAACCTCAGTTCCCTTTGAGTGAGGCAGCAGCCCATGCAGCAGATGGAA
This sequence comes from Certhia americana, assembly GCA_018697195.1. NCBI lineage: Eukaryota > Metazoa > Chordata > Aves > Passeriformes > Certhiidae > Certhia > Certhia americana. Next base: position 86,027,569 of record CM031857.1, on the reverse strand, counting down.
GGAGATCCCCCCTTCAAGCTTTAATCGTTCGGTAATCAGCCAGGCACAACAGGACATTCTGGCATCAGCTCCATAGATGATGACATGCTTGCTCCAGTTGGTTTTCCCTGCCTTCATGAAAAGATGGTTTAGAAATCTCAGCTAAATTTCTGTGTTTGCTTTTGTCGCTGGTAAGGCTATCTGCCTTCCATCCTCTGTATTTTTTTAAATTTTAGATTCAAGAGCATTTTCTCCTCACTCTTGCTTTTGTTCTGACCCTGGGGCAGAAAGGAAAGGGGAGGCTGGCTTGATCAGGGGAGAACACTCAGGTTCTGCAGAAGGCCAGTCCCAAGAAAAAAGATGTGCTTGTGCCCAGGATGGGCAAGGGATTCCTCAGAACAGTGTCTTCATGAGACCCCAGTGGGGAGAACTCAAAGTCTGTGCTTTGGCTGTCCCTTTGTTCTCTGAGGGGTGAAGAGGACACTACACAGATGCAGAACTGTGTCCAGTTTCTTTGATGGCAAAAAAATAGGATGAATTTGTACAAAGAGTGAGGCACCCTGTGACTTCTCCATGGGGATTAGTTGTGGCCTGTGAATCAGGCCTGAAATGTTTCTGCAAGGAGTCACACTGTTGTGATCTGAGATACCTTGCTCCCCCATGCAGTCCCATCCAGATGTCTCCTCTTTTTTAATGACTGCCTCAATTTTTATGTAAGTTGCAGGAAAATTTTTGTCCTTTCCTCTGCTCTTGGAAAAGTATTGGATTTATTCTACCATTGAGGAACGGTTCATACTGTTCAGGGTTTCTCGCATTTCAGTGAAAGGAAATGTGTGATTTTTGAACAGTCTGGGTTTTCTCCCAAAGAAAAACTGGAGCATTTGTGAAATTAAACAAAGCTCGTATGGTGGACCGGCTTTTTACCACAGCTATTTCATATATGCTGGTGGGAAGGTACGGCAGCAGTCCAGTAGGGCACTACTATCTCCCCCAACACCCTCACTGGCAATCTGATGAGCAAGGAAGGTATTCAGGCTCTGGAACCATTGAAGCTTTTTCGATATAAACTGAGACCCAAAAATCTCAAATGGCTCGTTTTCTAAAGTTACAAGTTTGGTTTTTTTTGCTCACTCAGCATTACCAGGGAGTCTGTCTGGTGACATTTTCTGTACAATTATCAGACCAAACACTTTCTGCTTTTTTTTCATTACTCTTGCTTTTCTTTTGAGGTTCTGTTTCATGGGTAAATTCAAAACTGGAGGGCTTTGTTCCAAACTGGAATGGCATGAAATTTCAGATTCCTTCTCCAAATGGAAGACCTTCCTTTTCTCAAGGACTGTATTTATAGTAGGCTGCCCTTTTTTTAGTCAGAGAGGGGCCAATCATATTATGACTGTTTGCTGTAATGTGTTTTTAACTTAGAAGTAAAATTAAGCATGGATTTAAGTTCAGACATTACATTTTTATAACCTGAAAATTTTATCATTTTGAAAGGCAGAAGTGAATAGAAATTGCTAAAATTAAATTAGGTATTTTTCCATGGGTTATTATTTAAACATGACACATGCTATCTTTAATATGGTCTGCAATCTTCCTTCATTTTAGCCAAAAAGAAAGTTGTTTATTTTAAAGGTAGGTATTTTATATCTTACAAAATTTACTTTGCATAGCAGTGTATCTTCTGTGTTAGATTGCTATCAAGATTTTAAAGGGTTTTTTCATTCTTTACTCAGACACAGAACTCTTTTTCATGCTGAGGCACTGCCTCTCACCCACACATTCACACAGAAGAGAATAGGCCCTTCTCTGTGAAAATTTAGCAGCCAAATAATTCACAAATAGTTCTCACTTATTATTTATTGGCACAATCAAACATAACTCCTCTAAATGAACAGTTTGTCAAATAAAATTTTTTTAAAAATATAAAAAAACAAGCAAACAGGGGAGCGGGATTAAAGAATCCCATGATTCTGATTTAACAGATAAAAATCCCCCCTCAAAAAGTCATAGAGATCTGCCAAGTAAATTTATCGCTTTGCAATAATCCTTTATAAATCCTTTATGTTAAAATATCCTTTATATTAAAAGCAGTTTAATATGCTTTTACAAGGATTTGCTGTGGCCCTGGTGTCCTGCATACCCAGGGAGTCTTGTATTGTTTCATGCCCAGGAAGGTGATGCGTGCTGGTGGGGAAGGTGCTGGTTAGGGGACAGCTATACCCTAGTTACCAGCAACCCTTAAGGGACTTTGCTTGCCATTCCCACCTTCCTTTTCTTCCTTCCTTTGTTGCCTTTAGAGGGATAACAGGAAAACCAGACACCCAGCCTCTATCACATGCATCTTCCCCTACGTGGCCTCACAGCTCCATGATTTTGGATAAGTTTCCTGAGGGGACCTTGTCCCAGAGCTTCTCTATCTGCCCATCACGGACCCTTGCTGTGTTTCTCGTCCAGACTGCCCTTTCCCCATTCCTCAAAACCACCCTGACCCCACTGGGGTGCCTGGAACCCCCATCTCCTGCCAGTCTCCTCCAGCTGCCCCAGTCTCAGTGCCACGCAGCAGGAGCTGAGCCCCTCTGGTTTGCAGTGTCATGAGTGAAGTGGAGGGTACCCAAGCATCACCCACTGCTGAAAGGTTGATGTGGACCCCATCATTGGAGAGGGACAATAGAAAAACAGCTGCAGTGAGGGCCAGCCCTGTTCTGCCTTGTTTTGCAGCCCCAGGGCCACCAGCATGCTCCTTTGGCTGAGACAGGGTGGGGCACAGCCCAGTGGGGCAGCAGCGGGGCTGGCACTGCCCTCCAGCCAGCCAGGGCTGCCCTCGGCCCTCGGTGGGGCAGCCACGCCATCAGCTGGACACAGGGGCTCCGTCTGCACCCTGAGCCTTGGCACTCAACTCCCCGCAGGAACCATCACTCTTCCCTGATAATAATGCCCCCAAAGACTGATTTCCTGAGGCCACTTCTTTTAAGGTCATGATGTCCCTTTTTCTAAAACTTAATAAGCTTGATACTGACCATGTGGAGTTAGAGTGGGTTTGTAAATATTTGTATCTTCAGCATTATTTCTTTGATAGCAAACACTAGGACAATAATTCCCACATTAAAAGGGCTCTTGGGAAGGATTTAGGAACTCTGGCCAGGCAAAAATAGTTGCCTGAAGGAAGAGGAAAAACCTTGGAGAATTACCAGACTCTTTTTTTAAATTCGGAGACAAATGGACTTTTCAAACTTTGCCCTGAAAAGAGATCTGGTCATGACCTACTATAAATCTCATATGGCCATTTAAAACCTCACAGTGCTCTGGTTAAGCAGCATTGCACCAGACAAAACCTCCAGGGCATGGGGACATTGCTGCAGTTTTTCCCTTTCAAGCTTGTATATTGTCCCCATAACATATTGCCAATGTTCACAGGACCAAATGAGACTCTGGCCTTTCTTTAATGTACTCAGAGCTCTGTGTCAAGAGCCTGTGAGGTCAACAGGAAAACATGGAATGAAATCTCTGCTGAATATCGGTCTTTCCCAGGCTTCCTGGCAATTTCCAACTTCTCACTCTTTTGTTTTCACTTAATAAGATAGAGCTTGTCCTGTGCTCAATTAAAAAAAAAAAAATAGTGATGAAAGAGCTAAGACTTAGAAAATGAGCAGTTTTATAAAAGCCTGGCAGATTCCCAGTCTGCTGAACCTAATAAGAAGTACACTCATTTTTCCAGTTTGAAACTTTTTGGTGCAAACACCCCTAGTGCAAATATCTCCCACAGGACTTGTGGCAAGAGTGCCAGTATATAGAAAAATAAGGGTGCTGGTATTCTGACATGAAAGTTGTAGCAAACATTTTTGAAATAATGACGTTGAAAAGTGGAGGTCCGAGAAGAACCTAATTTTGGTCTTCTCCAGCAGTCAGATCACCCTCAGCTTTCCTTCTTCTCCTTCTGCTAGAGGAACTCACAGCACAGCACCTCTCTCTGTTAAAGCTGAAGAGGAAAGCAACAACTGCAAACCCAGAGAACAGTCTGAGAAGACAGCAACACCTAAACACTCCTTTGAGATTATCACTTTCTAATTGATAGAGATGTAGTGGTTCAGATGTACCTCTGTTTCAACTTCTCTTTTTACACCATTTTCTGTATTAGCATATTATATGCTTGTCAAGTGCAACTAAATTTAAATTTCAGATTGCTGATAATATATGAGTATTAAATAAATAAATAAATAAATAAATAAATAAATAAATAAATAACCTGAATTATTGTAAGGGATTTAATGTTGATGAAAAGCAGCAGGTTGACACCTGATTATCCAGGAGTTTTTGCCTTGTGTTGCAAGTACATCTTCCCCCTCCTGGAGCATTGAATTATCCCCATGCATATTCTTTATGTGTGCAGACGAAGGGCATTGTTGAAACAAATGAGTGCCTCAGCATTTGATGTCATTAGCTAATCTGAGACAACACTGAATTATTTTATAAAAAAAAGTATTGTATTATTTTCTTCCATGTGGTCAAAATGCAGCATTATCTATCCATTTAACAAGAGCCATGACAAATTTCTGTCATTGTCCACTGTCTGTTGCTCTCCTCTGCCTTTGTAAGGTCTCACAGATTGGTTAGACTGGGAATTAGGACAGAGTTTCCCTACCCAAATTATTAGGGTTGTTTTTATAACCAAAATCTGGTATCGCTGTGGAGCAGCAGTAAATTGTGGATCTGGTCTGAATTGTTCAGATGTCAGTCATTTACTACACCAGCCTTTTAAATATATTACAACAAACTATGAAAACACTCTCTGACTAAATGAGGGTATGTATGGCAAATTAATTCCCACTGCCCCAAATGGAGAAGACATAGTTGAGTGTCACAATGCACTCCTTGTCTGCTTTGGAGTCAAGCTGCACAGCAATATCATGCACCAGTGTTAATCTGCTGAACTGGAAGTTTAGCTGGAAGAACTGGCAACTGCAAACTCTGGAACCATATGGACCTGCCAGTCACTCCTGTCATTAATCAACTGCTGCAAGGATGAAAAAGAGGTGCAACATGTGGGGATTCTGGCCAGGATAAAAAGGGACATCATAGAAAGAAGGTAAAATCTGGAAGGAGAGAAGATGAGCTTCTGTTAAGAAATGCTTCACTACTTTTTATTACGACCATACCATAGCTGAAAGAATAAATTTTCTGATACTGTTTTCAGGCTGTCATAGGCTGCAGTTTCATTGAGCCAAGGCTTAGCTTCTGTCAATGTTTGGGGTGTTCAAATATACTTTCTGCACTTGTGCTGAAAAGAATAATTACCCCCAAAAGTTTCACTTCTTATTTTTTTCAGAAATGATACCCAATTTACATGGCCACGATGATTCTAAATTTACCAATGTGCATCCAAAGCTAAGACATGATGAGGGTTTGCTTAGTTAGGAAGGGATTGCCTTAGGTTTGTCTTGCAGCTGGTGAAAAGCTTGTTAAAGGCACTAGTACAACCCTGAGATTTTTTGTTTTGTTTTGTTTAATTTCTTACTGAGACATATTTTAATATCTTTGCTTTAATGTTGATGTGGTCTTGTCAGGGTTAGAGTTATTTATTTGGTTCCAGGGCCACATGCATGGGAATTACATGATTTAAATTACATACATCTTCAATTGACATGACTCTTGTTACAATTGAAATGAATAAGCCAGCCCTGTACACTAAACATAAACAAACAAATGTAAAACACATCACTATATTAGCAGAACCCCAACACACTGATTAATGGTGGACAGCACAGTCATCAAATCAAGGTCACAATCAAGACCTGAACCAATGAATCAGAGCTCTGAGTTTTCAAACAGACACATCCAATGAAGGTAAACAGCTTTACATTATAAGGTTGACATGAGATGGTACTACAGCCAGTTAGTTTTGCATCAAGAAGAGCTGAAGAGAAGACAGTTCACATTTCAATCAAGCTCCTCACAAATGTTCATGTCAACACAAAGCACTGAGTAAGGCAATCAAGTACAGTATTCTTCAGTCCTTGCTAGTGGTGCATGGAGGGCTGGTGCTGTCATGGTTCAGTCCAGAGAAGTCCACCCATCAGAGCAAACTCATCAGTGATGCAGAGTTTAGAATTTCCTTCTCATGTCATATAGCTATCATGTATGATTATTCTTCTGCTTTTATTCTCCCCTGGCCATCAAACTCAAGTCAGAGGTCACTCTGAAAATCACATGCTCTTGCAGCTTTTAAATTATTGATGTAACATTTATGAAAATACTTGCATAATTACTAGGTAAGGACCATTAATAACTTCTGGAAAAATTCACCAGCAGAAAATGGATCTAAGAATCTGGCATTTGCTGCTAGGCCTGCAAGCAATTAATACACACCTTTTCACTTCTTTACTTTTTTTGCCAAACAGCTAGGCATCCATGGATGACAAACTTTAAAACTGACATCTCCTGCTTTGTGATCCCAGGAGGTGGCAATGCTTGTCACAGATCCATCCTTTTTTCTGCTTACTTCACTGCATAGATGGAGACTGATTTCCTGGCTATGGTCAGTACAGCCTGGTGTCTGGTTTGTAGATCACTGCAGAATATACCCATGGCCTTGCAGGCAGCAGGCTGAGGTGTGACACACCAGCCTCCTGCATGGTGTGTGTTCCAGCAAGTAATGGCGACCTTTTCCTGCAGGGAAAGCACTTAAAACCTACACTCAGCAGGTGCCACCTCCTCAGGACAAGCTAATAACCTCATCAGCACATAGTGTCTCCATGCTTTTCTAACAATAATCACTTCTTTACCCTGTTAGGAAGCTAATGTGAATCAGTTCACAGCTTGCCCAGATGACTTTTAATCTGAGAACCACAGCTGGCCTTTGTGCTTTTCATCAGATGAATTCCAATAATCATTAAATAAAGTTTTCTCAGTTCTGCTTCAAGTCTGGCCCAATGTATCTTGCAGACCTTATTCCTGTGCAATACTGGTAAAATCCTGCCATCCTGTAAAATCAGTGATGGCAACATGAATAATTAGTTGCTGTATTTGCACTGCATCAGACTTACAGTTATTTTCCAGTTGTCTATACTGCTTTTCTTTGTATCTAGTCTAACCCTTGAGAGTACAGAGAAGTCTGCAAAGTTTTAGTCCATGAGATCATCCCAATAATTTCTTACTGCAGGCACTGTCTGGCTAAGTTTAGCTCACCATGTTAAATAGTTGTGATATTGTTTCTTTAAAACCCTTGACAACAAAAATCAAAACAACCGTAAATAATTCAGAGACATATGGAATTGTTTTGAGAAAGAAAGCAAATTGCTGAGACTCCTTAAAAATGGAAATCTACCAAGGAAACCCCAGCAGCCTCTTTGACAGTCTGCTCTTAAACTTTTCATTTTCTTTGATGCTGTTTGTAATTTATGCTCCTCAGAGGCTTTTAGATGAAGGAAATCATCTGTTTTAATAATGTGAAACCTTCTTATGGCTACTCGAGATGGGAATTCCTGCCCTGTTTCCTGTGCCTCCCTGTTATGGCCAAAAGAGGAAGGAGGGCTTAAAATTTGCAGGACTGTTAGTGATCAGAGCTGTGGCATCACCTACCATTTCAAAATGTCTACCCAAATATTACTTACCTCTCACTGCTGAACATGTTAAGGAAACCTATCTTTTTAGGCTCATTCTCCACTGTGGTGTTATTTCACTGTACTAGTAATTCATAACGATAGGTTATGTGGTAACAAGTATAGGACAAAAGCAATTATTCAAATAGTCCCTTTAATTCAAAATTATTTTAATTACTAGTGATACCTGTCCTTTTTTTTTTCCTCATTTCTGTGCTGAGTCTCTTCATGATTCAAAAATTGCCACTAGGCTATCACCTCTGGTAATTGCCATTCTCTGAGCTGAGTGAACAAAGGAAAAATTAAACTGGAGTGTGTGAGGCAAGCAGAATAGGAAATATATGTTCCTGCAGGAAAGCTACTCTCCTCCTAATTACTCTGCAATTGTGAGGTTCAAAATGTAATTTATGAGCAGCATAGATAGAATGGCCACATTAGTCCATTATTTCATGATGATCTTTTCTACTCCTGATTTCAGAAACGAAGGGATTTTGCAGCTGTCAGTGCATTGGCATTGTCAGCAGCTGCTCTGGGCAGTGACACTAAACAACTGCATTTGAGAGGTACTCCCAAAATAATGTAAAGCAGTATCCTAACAGCACCGTTTTATAGAAGAGAGGTGCTGTAAAGTACAGCTTAGTAAATAAAACATAATCTGATGGGCTGCCTCAAACACTGCGGGTCACATTCAGAAACAGATCCAGAAATGTTTGAAGGAGAAGGGAGTTTTCCAGCCTGTGGCTGCTGCTGTTGCATGTTCCACTTACTGTAAAATACACCAAATGCAGCAAATGGACCTTGTAAAGACCCCCTGAGTCCATTTTCTTCTGACAAGCATGGAGTAGCCTGCAAAACAATGGAGTAGAGGGTGAAGCTACGAACATGTGATAGGCAGCTCACATGTTTCAGCTGTAGGCTTGGTGCCTGAGGCCAAGTCTACATTTCAGTCAGGTTGGGGCAGTGACTTAGTTGTCATCTGAGTGAGCCTTAGACACAAAACAGGGGGACACTCATGGCCACATGGAGCTCAGGAACCATTCAGTCCCCACACAGTTATCACATTATCACATTAGTTAGCGCCATAGTTTGTGGTACTTGAGCTAGTCCCAGCAGGGTCACAGGGTGACTGAGGCTGGAAGGCATCTCTGGGGATCATCCAGTCCTACCCCCACTCAGAGCAGCATCAGCTAAAATAGTTGCTAATGGACAAAGTTGGGTCTTGAATATCTCCCAGGATGGAGACTCCACAGCCTCTCTGTGTGACCTGTTCAAGAGTTTGACCATTGTCACAGAAAAAAAAACCCCAAAACTGTTACATTTAAATGGAACTTCCCTGTCATTGGGCACCATTGAGAAGAGCCTAGCTCTGTCTTCTTTACTTCCTCCTGTCAGGTATTTATCCCTGACAGTTAACTCAGTCTCCTCATGTGAAAGAAGTTCTAATCCCTTTATCATCTTCATGGCACTTTGCTGGTCTCCATGTCTTTTCTGTACTGCAGAGCCCAGATCTGGATCCAGAGAGAGGCCAGGGGAAAGCAAAAATGTAAAAGAGGAAAGGCTAAGTTCAAAGGCAAAAGAGAAAACTCTCTTGCTGATTCTGGATGTGACATGCAAACCTCTGAGTTAACTGACTGAGAGTTCATTGCCTCCCAGCTGTACACAAAGTCCATCAATATTTTTCTTTGTTGCAATATAAGTCCATAAGGAAGCTTGCCCCTTCCCTGAGAAAGCATTAGATTATATTGCTTGGGAGTATCAGTCCTAAATATTCCCTTTCAGTTTCCTGCAGAGAATGTTGAACAGAATGATCTTAGGAATGGGAGAGCCTGCTCTGATTCATTCTTCCAAGGTTTTGTTTTTACTTTGCCCCTGAGGAATTGGCCATTTTTAATGACTTTTATGATTAATAAAACTGTCTGAAGGCCTGCTGGGGTCTTCAAGCTAGTAGTTATCAACAAATTCATCTAGCTTTCTCCCCTAGTGCCTAAGATAATGGCAAGGACCCAGCACTTGATCTTTCTCCCCAAGCTGAAGCTTGCCTAGCTGCACTTTGGGTCATGTTGGGGGTGGTAAAAAAAAAAATCCCCAAGAGTTGCTTTCATGCTGTACTGACTATGGAAAATCATACTCTCCTGGAAATCTGTGTCTCATCTCAGCAAAGCTCTTGTGCAAACTCTCCAACTTTCCCCCAGCTGTTTCCCAGCTGCAGGCAGGTGATGTGATACCCTTTTAAAGAAGCACTGAATGTATATCCTCACAGCTGGGCACTGAACTCCCAGCAGCAACACATGTTGACTCCTACACCTTTAATAGCCTCCACGCTGGATCACACTGCTGAATGCACATTCCTGCTCTGAAGAGGCTCACCACTTGACACAGCACATCCTAGACCATGCAGGAGCTCAGGCAGGCAGAGGCATGTTTGAGTAGTAAAGTTATTGCAATATGACCCGTGACAGAAAGGGACTGTTGGCCTGGGGGAAGAGAGGAAAAAGACAACAGCTTGTTGTGCCCCTGGAGGGGGAAACAGCACCAAGTAGCAATATTCTTTCCTGTCTCTGCTCTCTCCCCATTGTCATGTGTGCATTTCCTTTCTGCCCCCCTGGGAAAGGCAGGGAGAGCAGAAGATGCATTGAAGAATAGGCAAAGGCATCTCCACATGCTTTAGTGATATTGTAAATTCACAGGAAACCTAAAAAGATGCATGATGGTTAATGAACAGGAAAACATGTGAGATACGGATTGAAAGGTATATTGGAAGATATATGTTTAACTACATCAGGACACAGCATGTTATAAGACCAATTTTTTTTTTTTAATTAAAATGTCATACAGATCTAGTGTTTTTCGTAGTAGTTGGTAGCACATTTCACAGAAATAAAGGATTGATAACATCCTGCAGGAGGTTGCAGCTGGGGAACCACTGAGTCCAGACACGTTGGTACCACATTCTAGATTAATAAAGCAAATAAAATTATATTTACTTTGAAATTTATTTCTGCCTCCCCTCATCATCTGTGTGTGCATGAGTAAACCTCAAGTTTACTTTCCATGGATAACATGTAACAAAAAGATGCAATTCACATTCAATTTTTTCCTTTGAATTGTAAGGGGCAATTTATATAACTCTTTGTAACATTTATATATTTGTTCATATCATACTTCTTCATAGTTTTTCACAGTTTTTACATTATACCTGAAGAATGAACAGCAAAGGTTACTCTTAGACACTGCTCTCTGCTTCAAAATCCTTCATCAATAATCTGCACGCTGTGTTTGCTGGGTTACAGTGGGTCAGATCCTGAGACCCCCAGTAGACACACCATTCCTGCTCTTCAGGAGCACTTCTGGGTACTCTTATCCAAGCTGTAAGGTATGATGTTACTAAATCAGAATAAGGGGTCAAGAATCTGAGCCTTTTCAGAATGGGAGAAGTTTTTATGCCAGTGGCTCAGACCCCTGAAAACCTAAGGCTGCATCACAAGCAAATATTCAACAGCTAAAAATTCATTTTAAACATTCTTTATTTCCATCTAACATGTCAATAATAGGTAAACAGCATATCCTGGGCAACTCTTTCTAAAAATGTATTAAAGTATTTTTGGATGACGATGGAAAACAGGCTGTGCCTACAACAGAAAGGAGAACAGAAGAACCTTTTACAAGTCTTCAAATAATCTCAAACTAATTAGCTTTTAACATCCTCTCTACTACAATTCTGGGGTTTATTAACTGTTCTGCTTGCCATTCCTGAGCCTGCCTAATGTCTTCTGTAGAACAACTATGCATTTTTTCCAGGCATTTGTCATTTCTTGAAACATATAAAAGAGAGCACTTGGATTCAAATAACAGACCATCTAAATGCTGTTCTGCATAGGGAGTGATATATGCTGACAAGGACTAGAAGTCAAATTTTCTTTTTATGGTTCTTTATGGTGAGCAAATCTACTTAAAACAAGCTTCTTCTCAAGGCAGCATATTGATTAGAGCTGACGGGCCAAAAAGACCTTTGGGAGACAACAGAATATGGCTTGAGTCAAAGAGTAACACTAAAGCTGGCAGCAGCAACATTAAGAGTCAGTAAAACCTGAGAGAGTTTGTCTCATGCCGAAATTTATTGCACCCATTTGGACAGCCATTATGGTAGTTAGTAATTTTATCTGCACAAGTTCATCTGTATTTGGACTCTCAGAGCTTAGTGAGAGGTCTTGCAAGGCAGAACCATACCCAGGGCTCTGCGGACTGAGGCAAACGACTGCTGTGCTGAGGCAAGGTATGACTGTGTGAAGACTATGAAAGGCTGTTTGTTTTGATGGCCAGCCACAACATTAACAGTAATTCTGAAATAAGGTGGTAGAAGGCCAGTGCAGATGAGGATTTTCTATTCTGCACTACTACAGTTTTCTTCTGAGGCTTGATGAAGCTGTCACTCACGAGCAAGAATTGCTGTTCTCTTGGATAGAAGTGCATTTACACTTCACATTTAAAGAAATAAATGAGACAAAAAGAGCAACACCCAGTGTAATATCCAGTGAAACTGTATAAAAATCTCCTGACGAGATGTACAGACAATGGTGGGTTAAAGCCACTCTACAGAATATTTTGCACTGCTCCTTTTCCTAGTTTCTGCAATTACTATCAAAGTGAAAGTGCCATTACCATTACCAGTGAAAATGCTCCTTATCTTCACTGATGATTGGCTCCAGTGTTTAATTACCTTTATTTTTCTAACATGTCTCCTGGTGGGTTGAAGACAACCAGGCTGCTGGAATCACCTTCAAAATGTTAGTGGAGAATCTGTTCCTGAGACAGATATAATTGTTCCTGGTAGTGATACAATTGAATCTGACAAAGAATCAGCTTTTGATACTGGTATAATGAAACAGTGGAGTACTGAACTGGAAATGGATATAGGTCTTCATATTGGATACCAACCCCACCCTAGAACAAGTGGAGAGAGGTGAGTAAACCCTGAAAAGAAAATTATGAAGAAGAACCTGAACCAAAACTTCCTAGCTGCCCATACAGCAGCACATGCAGCATGATGCTGGGCATACCAAGCACACAGTTTAAGCAATCCTTAGGATCTTAGACTCTTTCTAAGTCCATCAAAAGAGGTAGAAATCTCCAAAGAGCGCAAACTGGCTTTGAACATACAATAGAGGGATCTCAAATAGGAAGTTCTTAACATGGCCAAAAAAAGTGAAAAAAAAAAGAAAAATTAAAAGTTCTGAGGTATATATGAAGGAAAACACACAAAAAACATTGCCCTTGGTCTCAGGGGGAAATCAAAAGCAGTGTTCTATGACTGAATCTTCTCAACAACTTTATCCAGTTCTAATTTATTTTTTGCCCACCATCCTTCCACCTCAAAGAGGTCTCTAAAGAGATTGCTTCCTGATTTTACAGGGGAGGCAGAAGAGTGCTGTTCACGGGCTATTCTCAAAGCTGTTCATCATTCTCCAGGCCATTGGTCCAAGGCCATGTTCCAAGGACAATATAGGACACATAGACTGTGCCTGTCATTTCTTCTTTTCAAGTCACTATACTTTGAGACATTAAGACAGTAATTAATCTACCAAGGTAAAAAGACCCTATCAGTCCTCTTCCACTAAGGAGTTAACTTGCCTGGACCAGGGATTCTCTCCGCTCATATTCAGCTGATGCAAGGTCAATGACAAACACACCAAGAAAGTCAGAGTTGCTTTATCTTTCTTGTGAGCAGGTCAAATAAAACACTGCTGATGCTCCATTTATCTGGAGCGACAAGCAAACACTTGGCAGCAGTGGAAAGCAGACGCTGGAATCTGGCACCAGGCTCCCAGCACAGCTGTCAGCCTGCTGACTAATCACTTCACCCCCACGTTAATGCTGCTCTAGGTCTGCTGGGCCCTTTCATCTCAGATACCCTGGCACACACTCCCCTTGATAGACCGATTTATACAGAGGTGTCACTATTAATTGTTACATAGCATTTTATTTTAGAAGGGTTTTTTTTTTTACTCAAGGTGGGTTTTTTCTAGTAGCTTTCTCTTTTCTACCATATTCCTTCAGGGTGGGAGCCGTGATTTGGCTGCCTCCAGTATCAACTGGACCTTAAGTAGATGCCCCTTGCCAGAATGTATTTTCTTCAGTTTTTTTTAATATGTGTGTGCATGAGCTTCATAGCTTGTTCTTTTAAACAACCTTTCCTATCCATTTTTCTTAAGTGACTATTCTGACAATTAAGCTGCAGTTGCACAGTGCTCACCTGACTCTCTTCAGAGAGATCTGGTTTGCCTTCAGTTTGCATTATTAGATTATACTTGTAGTCTTGTCAGCACAAACTATTTAAGAAGCTCCCAGGGAAAGTGTTAAAATATAGGTGGGGCCTATGAACTCTGTTCTTGGCAGCTGTGCTTTATTAGCTGTGCTGTGCAAAGGTGGTGCAGCTAAGGTAATGCAGTGCTTTCACAGAAGCATTATATATTGTGACAAGCCGAACAACCTCCAGGACTCTCACTCATCATGACTCCCATTTCATACCTCATCCATTACAGGAATGAGGTATGAAAACATTTCTCAGTTTCCTAAAGATATTAACAGACTCCTGGGAAATCGTTTACCTGGAGAAAGGAAAGTGTTGAGCCTCATTTTTTTGTGATCAGGCTGAAACAGCAGGCCATGGCAGGGCTAACTGTCTTTTCCTGGTTTTTGCAATTGGTAACTGGAAAGAATTCAGACATTTAATTGGTTTAATGCTTATGGTTATCAAAGGTGCAAAATGATAAATTTGTGTCACTTCCATACTGACTTCAGAAAAAGGATATCCAAATGCTTTTTAAAGAATAACAAAGGACGTCTCCCAACACATTGACCCTAGGAAGTTCAGTCACACCCATGTATGGGATGGTGCCTGGAGCCCTGGAAGGATCATTTGATTTGTTCATTCAGACACAATCAGGTAGATCTAAAACTAGAGCAGAGCCTTTTGCCATAGAAGCATAGAGTCATGGAAAGGCTTGGGTTAGAACTCCCCTAATGATCAGGGGAGTTGGAACTAGATGATCTTTAAGGTGCCTTGCAACCCAAGCCTTTCTATGACTTTGTGATTGTACTCATCTTTTAATGTTAAATACACAACCAGCCTTTGTACTGGTATTTTAAACCAGTGGTATTTAATACCAGTGGTGGTATCTGGCTGTTGTCTGTGCATGTTCTAGAGTTTATGGTATAATTTCCCTTTTCTCAGCATGATCTTGTCCTGAAACAAATGGATGAGGTCCATCTCCATTCCGTAGGCTGTCCTTATGGTGCTTTTCCTTGGCATTCCACCATTGCTTCAGAAGATGTGCCCATATGTTCTGTTACAATACTGGGATGGCCTGATCTTCAAGTCCTTATAATTCGCATGCTTCGGAGGTCTCTGCTGGAAGAGAATTTGAAAGACACACAGGGGCAGCAGCAAGAAGTGGGCATTTTCATGGCTTCTGT
Source organism: Certhia americana (assembly GCA_018697195.1). Taxonomy (NCBI): domain Eukaryota; kingdom Metazoa; phylum Chordata; class Aves; order Passeriformes; family Certhiidae; genus Certhia; species Certhia americana. Next base: position 86,012,522 of record CM031857.1, on the reverse strand, counting down.
GATCCATTCACAGTTACTGAGACAGGAATTCCCTACTGTGTGCATGAGAGACATGTAATATCTTCAGTGCCAGGCAGCAGAGATATTTATACAGACCTTGGCACAATGTTCTCAGTCTGTGCTTTGAGGAAGCACCATGTGGAATTTGCTTCTTGCAATAAAGGGATAAAGTGTTTTCTGTAAAAGACCTTCGATGGGTTGTAGGTTGGCTCTGGGGGAAGAAGGAAGTGGTGTTTCAGCTACTTTAATCTGGAATCAAAATAGAGACTCTGCCAACAGAGCTCCTTTAAACCATAGAATATGTTTTCATCACTGAATTTGAAATACTGTTTTCAGAGTCTTGGTCAGATTTATTGTTGGATTTAAATCACTAATTGAGGTCAATGGAGCTATGACAGTTTATACCAGCTAAGGGACTGGTGTCTATTTCAGAGTATTGTTTTCCCACAATTGGCCTCGATCTTCTAGACAGTGATAGAGTTTTTTCTGGTTATCCCACATACTCCAAGTATTAATACAGCCTTTCATAGGATTTCCTCAAATGTTTGTGGCATACGAATTTGGATCACCTTCTCCATGTTTACCTCTCAATGTTGACAGTGTGATCCCTAAGAATATCACTTGTTTATTCAAATTAACTCCTCTCACTAGTTGTTGCATTTCTCTCTCCTCTGGGAAGTCACAGCCATTTAGCAGTTGCACACTAGAATGAGGTTTAGAAGAAAAGTAGTTTAGATGATCACAGCTGTGCAGATGACACTGGGTAAATAGTGTCCTATCTCCAGACACAAAAACAAATACAGCAGATAATGTCTGATAGTGTTAGTGACTTTTTTGGTAAGAAAGCTTTGGATACAATTCTTGCAAAATGAAATTACACAGACCAACTGGTCTCTCAAATACGATGCATTTTCCCCCTGCTTGGCTCTGGTGAGGCCCCACCTTAAGTACTGTATTCAGTCTTGGGCACCTCACTACAAGAAGGACATTGAAGTGCTGGCGCATGTCCAGAGAAGGAACAGCAACGCTAGTGAAAATTCTGGGATATAAATCCCATGAGGAGCAGCTGAGGAAACTGGGCTTGTTTACACTGAAGAAAAGAAGGTTCAAGGTAGACCTTACTGCTCTCTACAACTACCTCAAAGGAGGTTGTGGTGAGGTGGGTGTCAGCCTTGTCTTCCATACAACCAGTGATAGAACCAGAGTCTCAAATCATGCCAAGAGATGTTCAGGTTGGATATCAGGAAAAATTCTAAACTGAAATAGTGGTAAAGGGAAGTGGTGGAGTTACCATACCTAAAGTGTTCAAAAAATGAATAGACATGGCACTTTGTAATATGGTTTAGCGGCCCTGGTGATATTTGGTCAAAGGTTGGACTTGATGATCTTGGAGGTCTTTTCCAACCTTAATGATTCTATGAGCATTTGTGTAGCCTTTGTCTTGGTTGGAAAAGTATTTCAGAGGCTCACTCTGATACATTCCTTTGGCTGAGTCATTTCTCCAAGACCTGTTTCTCCCTTGCATTGCATTCTTGATACTCATTCATGCCTGTGTAAAATAGGTATAAAGTGCCTTCATATTATAACGCAGTGACGAACTGGGATCACAAATCCATCAATGTCAGAAGGATTTTCCTCTTCATATTGTCACTGAATACTTGCAGTTTGGTAAAGAACTGCATCAGTTTTACTTGTATCTTTAAAGATCCATGATGCATGTCTTTTGGGCCTGAATTCCTGCACTGCAGCATATGCCTAGCCTGGGAAATTCTTGTGGCTAGTGCTGAGTGCTGTGATTTATTATCATGGGAAGTAGTGCAGCTGTAAGCAGCAGCTTAATATGAAGCATAGAGTGGGATTCAGATCCAGTGTGATTAACCTGAAGAGGTCTCCTGAGGGCCACCAAAGTAACCTCATTTGGGAATCTGTCTCCACTGACTGAATAGCCAACTCTAGCACCTCCCTGCATAACTGTTCAAACCACCTCGGTGCCATCCAAAGCCTGGCCATGGCTGTGCAGCCCAATGGGGCTAACAACTGGTCCCACACAAATAACATCTAGGCCTTGTCCAGGGATTAAGATGGCTCCACCTCTCAACTTGGATCACAAGTTTGAGTGGGGAAGAAGTATTAATCTCCCCAAATCACTGGATTTCTAAACCTGCGCATATGAGAAAAATTGAGGCTACAAGGAATCTAGCGTTTTTTCTAAGAAGGGTCAGTTGTCCACTAGATAGTGCAGGAAAGCAGGTTGTTGGAGACTTGCATGGCAATTAAGTGCCCAGTTGCCCTGTAGCCAGGGTGATGGGAGATATCTGATCAGAAACTTCAGATGGCATGTTAGTTTTCAAATGGTCTTATTACTGAACTTCTGGCAAACTTACAAGGTATTTACTCTCTCTCTTAAGTCAGAGAGTGCATGTTCTGATTAAGAGCTTTAAAAAAAAGTGATTCTCACCCAATTGTTGTTTAATTCCTTAAAATAAAAATATAAATTCTATGATGTGGTAATTAATTCCAGGGCATAAACCAGTAGCAAAATATGCTCAAATGTTATGTGCCAAAGCCATTAAAATGTAAATCAGTTTAACTGCATGATCTTGCTTACATCCTTCAGAAAGAGCAGTCTAAAATAAAAGTTAGCAATTTTTTTAAAAAGGTTGTTTTTTAATAAGAATGCATGAAGACAGATGTAACTTTTATTACCCTGGTCACTGTAACATAATGAGGATCCTTATAGGAATATGCTATATTTCAAAATTGAAAAAGTAGAAGGGGGATAGAAGACTTCAGCATAAATGGGAAAATACTGTAATGTTTAATTTTTGTAGTATATTGGCTACCATTAGAACAGCAAACAGATTTCCAGATGTTTGTGAAGAGTCCAACAGTTCTATTTTATATCTAGGGCTGTAGTAACAATTTCTATTCAGCAGCCTAGAAAAACATTTCATGTGACAACAGGAAAGAAATATTACCATGGGTTTTTTCCCCCTCATCCCTTATATAGCAATTTCTGAATACTTCAGTCAATGACAAATAAAAATGATGGTTTAAAAATTAAAACCACAGTCACTAAGGGCAGGACATAAATGTGCAGATGTTTTGTGATGCTTAAGAACTTTTCAGTCACAATGCTGTTGTGGAGAGGACTGGAAATCCATCAGTCAGACACTGTCAAAGGCATTCCCTAAGCTACACTGTCGGAAAAGGCAGTTAACTTTTCATATTCTTTCCACATTCTCCTAAGGAAAAAAAAAATCAAAACCTATTCATAATGGCTTGTATATAGCTCTCACTATTTTATTAGCAAGGGATTAACTGCAATCTGTTAATACAAGTGAGCAACTGCAATCTAGAGTTCACTGGGCAACCTGCACAAGTGGAAAGCTGAATTCTCCTGAAGCTGTTTACTTTTTACAAAATACCAAGTTTCCTTCTCCAAGAAGGAAAATTTTTTACAAGCTTACCAGCTGTTTCTGTCACTTCTGTGCCTTAATGAAGTTATACAAATGGCTGCCTGAAATCTTGTCTTTACCCCACCTATATGGCTAGACAAAAAACCAAGTTTTTAAAGGCACTGCTTGTGACTGGTACATTTAATGCCTGTGCATGAAGACACACCTCTTGCCAACCAGGAGTTGGCAGACACTTCTGTGACCACGCGTGTAGCACCAAGCCATCCTGACAGAGCACAAACTTTTACTGCCACCTCTCTCTCTCTACTGTCCAGTTGTTACAAGGATAGAAATAAAGATCAAAAATATAAATGGATGTCAGCTCCCTCTCATGTTTATTTTACTTGCTTTTAATTATTAAGGTCAGATCACAGGTGAGATTTTTTTTCCACTGCCTGGCCCCACCATGCTTTGAGGGGTGCAGAAAGCTCTCCAATAGTGTCATGATTAACCAAGCAACCAAAAACTCTCTGGAGCAAAAACGTCACGGGCAGCTGTGCCACTTCCTAGCTAAAGGCAGCAGGGGTGCTGCAAGTAAAGGCAATGTGGTGGGAGTACTGGCTTGTGCAAGACAGGTGGTCCAGAGGGGAAAGGCTGGCATATGTTAGGGGAGGCAGGGAGAGGGCCAGAGTGCAGCCATGGGGAATTGTGGAGTTGAAACCGCATCTCTGATGGCCTGGCCCCTTTTCAAAGACTCAGGAATTGCCTGTCATATGTGGCTTGTGCAAGGTATCGGCTTTCCATAATGAAAAGCACCATTAGCATGTAAAGACAATTCATTAGGTGCAACATAGCAGAACTGTAATTAATTATTAGATATTATTTCTCACAAAACGCATCTCCAAGATCACATTGCATTAGCCACAATATTGGACTGATGGAGCATAAACAAGGGTAATGATAAACACCAGTGAATGAAGTGGGGAAGAGACGGTTATCAGGGTACCAGTGTGTTTCATGTGGGGTTTATTTAACAGTCTCATTAATGATCTGGAAAAGGAAGTGCATAACCATTTAATTAAGTTTGCATTTGATACTAAATTAGAAGTTGCTGCAGACACCTCTGAGGGCAGTGAAATAAATCAAAAGGAGCTAGAAGCTTGCAAGGTAAAAGAGGAAAATGAGATCTGGTATGAAGAAAAAAGTGAGCTAATCTCTGTGGAAGCAAATAATCATGTAGCTATCAGTAGAGGAATTCTAAAGAAAGCAGTGTTGAAAGAGAGGTAGGGATGTTAATGGACTATACATTCCCTCACAGCTCGGATATATGTTTACAGAAGCAACGCATCAAGGAGCAGGAAGGTAATAGCCCTTCACTGCAGGGCTGTAGTGAGAAGCCATCTATAATGCTGCACTCTGTTTTGGGCACCCTGTTATCAGAGAGATATAGACAAATTGGAATGAGTTCAGAAAAGAGCCATAAAAATGATCCCATATCCCTGGAGATAATGACTTATGAAGAAAGATCAGAAGAAGTAAATGTGTAAGGCCTTGTCTAAAAGATGACTGAAGAAGGACAGGAAAACAATCTGCAAAAATGTGAGAGCAAAAAGGGAGGAGGATAATTTATCATAGTAACTATTAGTAATACGATGAAATAATAAGTAACAACTATAAATTTTAAAAGGGCAACTTCAGGTTGAATGTGGGGAGAAATTTCTGACAGCGGAATTTGGGTTAGTTTGCAGAGAAGTTTCCCAGGGGTAAAAGTAAAAGCTCCATTCAAAGTAATTTAAAATCAAATTGGACAACTCACTAGAAAATGCACCCTGCTATAGGGAACAATATTGCATTGCCTAGGGAATAAGCTGGATGACTTAATATGATATTTCACACTCAAGTCTTTATGACTGTGATATTTTTAATATGCATGGTCAACTATTTCAGGAAAATACACACTTCTTCTGCTGTCAGGTCTGATAATACAAACACTTGCATGCAAACGTAAGTTTAAAGAAGGCAAGTAGCTCTGCTGACAGCACTGCACTGCTGACATGCAAAAACATAAGCCTGAGCTCTTCAAGTTTTTGCAGGCTGAGTCTTACATCTTGAACTGTCAATATCAAGATGGTATATATAGGTAACCACATCATTTATGGGTAGATGAAGAAGCGTGCAAAATGGAAGATGGGGGTTGAAAGCTCCAGTGAAGATGTATTATTATTGTTATTTTTATGGTTATTGCTATTACTACTTATGACTGGTAGTGTGGGGTTCAACTCCATTTCTTAATTGTTCACCTTTTTCGTCTGTCTCCTGCTTTTACCTCTGGGCTGAGTGTTCATTAGACAGCATGAAACTGCTTTCTATACTGCTTTTTAACACTTAGTATTTTTAATATGTCCTAAACTACCTGTGGAATGGGAAAAGAGACAAGGTGAAGTGAAAACTTGACTTTTCCCCCAAATGAAAAAGATGGCAAAGACTATAGATTTAAATGGATATGAGAGTTACCCCATATTTTCCCCCCAATTACAGCAATATAATGTTTAAGTCACTTCTCTATTCATTAGCAGCAGAGACAAGCTCACAGGCATTCAGAGTATGCTCCCTAGAAGAGCATGGTTCTTATATGTGGGGTGTTTATGTTCCTGTTTTCTTTTCTTCCCTCCCCTGTCCCCACACCCCGATGGGCTGTGTGTGGGGCTGGCAGCCTGGTGGTGCCACAGCCTAATGCCCGAGCCTCGGGACTCTCCAGCAAGGGGTCGAGCAGCAGCAGCTCCAGTGAATCCGAGACCAGCTCAGAGTCTGACTCCGAGAGTGAAAGCAGCTCCAGCGACAGTGACGGCAGCAAGCCCTCGCATTACTCCAGCCCAGAGGTAAGGGCTTCTCTCTTTTGCGATTTAGGGTGGCACTCTGTTACTACACCCTCTTACACCTTTTCCAAGTCAAGCAAACACAAGGAGGCTGTGAGGAGATGCATGAAAAAGAAAGGGAGAGAAAGACCCAAGGATCCTCTTCCTGGCATGCTGTGGAATATAAGTGGTGGAGATTAAAGCATTTGAAACAAAAATGAAGAAAGAAAAAACGCTGCTACATTTTCCTCAAATTGGAGATGAGAGGAGCACCTTGCAAGACTCACAGCTTGCTTGAAGTTTTATGCAACTCTGCCTCCACAGCAATGGCTTGCTTAGTGTGTAAGTCCTGATGTGGGCTCCCAGCATTGCAAGGGAACTAAAGGCTTCTCTACACAGGGAAGCTATTATAGAATCAGTTTGACAGTGGATTTTTAAAAGAAACCAGTTGTTCACTCATGCACTTCCCTTGCCTCACTCTCTCGGTGAATTATTCTCTGCTACTGCTGCCTTTATGTGATTTCTTTCAATTTACCTCCAAAAGGGACTAAACTGAATTACTCATGGTGCAAAACACTGAGCCCAAACTAGTCATCTGGAAAGCTAGCACTGAAAATTTCCACATGTAGACAAGCCTTAGCCAAACTACAATTAAGCTGCCAATGCTGTGACACCTTCCGCTTTCACCTCTGTAGAAAGCTCAACAGACACAACAGAGCTGCTTTCTCTTCTCTGCTTTTCTACCAAGATTGACATTTTTACATGTTTTGGTCAATACACACGTTTAGAATTAAACTATGAACTCCACAGCCACATCACACACATTAATGTATGTAAAAATATTCAAAAATCTAGCAGCAAGATTGTAAATACACATGAAATACAGTCTGTGTATTTTCCCACTCCACATAAACCATCCAATCACTAGAATCCTCCCCCCAAAACTATGTCTCACCTATCCTCTCACCCTGAAAAAAAAATTATCCTGAAAAGCCAGCAAACCTTTCTTCATATTTTCCTTGGTTATTTGGTGCCATGTTTCCAACTGAGCAGAATGCAGTACTCACAGAAACATCCTTAATATATTTTTCTAAGGTTCTGTCACTTTTGTTCCTTGTTTAACACTTATCTTCTGTCTTTCCTTCACAGTAGTTTCAGACCCATTTCCAGTTAGTTTTCCTCTCACTTTGTCCACTCCTACATCTATCTCTCTCTTCTTCCCAGTCTCTCATTGCTCTCCATGCAGTACTGCATGTCTTATTTCCTATTCTGAGCTTTCTCCTCTGACCTGTTATGACCTTGTTCTCTGTCTGCTTAATTCCCTGCTGGAATTAGTGCAAAGATCTCATGCTCAGTGTCTCCTCTCCCTGTGGGATCTCAAAAGGTGGAAGAAAAGGGGCAAAGAGAAAAAAGAAAGGGGAGGAAATATGAGATGAAAGGAGGAGAAGCCCAGGAAGGGAGGAGTGGTTACTATCTAAGCAGATACCCATTCTGCTTGGACCCAAAACAGCAATTCCTCAGAGAATGCACAAAGCTAATTAACTGAGGCAGGTCATGGATTTCACAAAGTCCAGCAGAGAACTAAGTCATGGAAACATGGAGGAAGTGGCTCCTCTTAAGCATTTTACACATATCCTCTTGAGATCTGTGGAACTACTTTTGTACAGAGCCTGAGCTGTCAGTGATCATTGTCACGAAACAGCTGCCCCACTCCAACAGATTGCTTGTCTCTTTGCATTATATTTGTGTGGTTTGCCTTCTAGGACATGCTGTATGAAACATGCCTACACAAAAATGTAAGTGACTCACCAATATGATGGCTGCAGTGATTTTCATAGGCAATTTTCATCCCTTGATGGGATATGGGAGACAGTACACACAGATAGGGTATGGGTGTCCCAGGGAAGTAGAATACCTGTGTTTTCCCCAAGGGTAAATGCTTTCCCACACCTATCATATGACTGATGGCACCAGTTCAGACATGCTCAAGTGATGCCTCTGACTGGAAGTCCTTGTAGCTTTGCATAAATGCTTTAAGTTACATTTATGCACCCAGTGAAGCCATCTTTCTAAAGTTTTTAATGCCAGTTTCTTACCCAGTAAATGGAAAGAGACAGGTCCTTGGAAGCTCCCTAAAGGGAGGCCAAGTCCCCCTATCTTTAAGTAGTGGACTCAATTCTAGATTTAGTCTTAAAATTATGTAATCTATTGGATAAGACAAAAAAGAAAATACATCTTGGGTTTTGATTTAGCATTAGCTTCTGCTTGCAGGTTCAATGAACTTGAGTAGTCCAGCAAAACGGTGGGCAGGAATTCCATATTTAAAGATTGGGAGGAACTTAATGTAGAAGTCTATAAACCATTATGATGCCTTCATTCTTTTTTTCCTCCTCCATAATCTGAAATATTATATGCATATACTCAAAGATTTTTATTTCTGGGACAGTGTATCTTCTGCAGTTGAGGTTATATAACAATTCAAGTGCTGTTTCATGTCTTCTGTAATTTTTTCCTCATCTCATTTTGAGATTTTCAAGTTGTCCTCAGGTGCCTAAATGCAGTTGCCTAGAGTGTAAAAGCAGCTCATTGTAAAGCATACATATAAAGTAGATTAGATGAATTGCACCCTAAAAGTGTCTGTTTCTTTCCATTGACTATTTAGAGCCAGTAGTGACTAGCTCAGCTGTCTTCACTTTATGTCTGCAGTAAACTAAGAATAATGGCTGAGCTAGAACAGGAGACAACATTCCGACTGGTTTCAGTGATGTGGACAAATTAAGGTGCCTCAGACATTAATGGGAGTAGTTAAAGTTTTGTGAACTGCCAAACCTAAAATTATGAACAAGGGACTAAGACTTCTACCTCCTGTTTCTTTGCTGAAGTAATTAATTCTTTGAATTACCTTAATTAATGTCATAAATGAGGAATCTGGAAAACAATGTTGTCTTATCCTTTTTCATATGGTTGAAAAAAATTTGGGTGTCAAGCATTTAGAAAAAGCGACATCTCTAAAGGTAAAAATTTGGTTTGTTTGTTCTTTGTTCCATTGAATTATCTTGTGGGCCTTTAAAGCTGTCTTGGTTAGACAACCACAAATTCTTATTGTGAGGGAGGACAAGAGTGGGGAATGGGCAGGAAGCAGAGAAGCTATCACGTGGGACAATGGGTCACTGGCCTCTCAACAGTACAGAAAGATGCCTCTTTCTGAGCCCCACTTGCCACACATACCAGATGCAGTGGCTTTTACAGGTTTTGCTGTTGTGACTAGTTCACAACCATTAGTTTCTTCCTTCTTTTTAAGGAGTCACATATACAAAAGAAAATTGAATTTTACCCCTAGCCCAACTGCAGATGCTATTGTTACCTTTGCAAATAGGATTAATATGTTTTGGCTGTCCTGTGGACTACTATTGATAAAGACTGCAAACTATACTCTCTCTTCCCTCCAGAAAACTCTTTGTGCCAAGAACCACCTCTTACAGTATATGTGTGTGCTGTGTCTAACACATGGGAATGCCCGGTTCTAATCTGTTAAAGCACTAGCAGCAGTGTTAATAGTAGCAATGAAGTAATAGTAGTAGTAATAATAATCATCATCTTCTTCATCATCATTGCTGTCTGTGCCTTAAACAATGAGAAAGCACCATATTTGTATGGGGATTGCCCTGAGTGAAGTATTTGATAGCAGGGCAGCACAAACAAGTTACCACAAGGGTAAATTAGTGCATGGATTTACAACAGGCAGAGTAGCTTGCAGGGATGGTGGGTTAAATCAATGCACAAGTTATAGGCCCTCTTATCTCTCAGTGAAAGTGGTGTTGTACTTTAAGTTTATTAGCCACACCTGAGGTCCTTCTTTGTTAAAAAAACAAGCATAGAGTGACCCCATTACACTGGCATTGGTTAACAGGCCTTTACCCTAGAAAGTGTTTCTGGCTAACATTTTGGCAAGTTTCTTTTTTTGATACATGCCATTCATGCCTCTGGTCGCACTTGCAGCCTTGAAGAGATCTGAGATATATAGACATGGTGTGTGGGACTCATCCCACCAAAAATTGCACACTTCTTCTGAAGAGACCTACATCTGCTCACCACCTCAGCCTCCCCTTTACAGTCTGTGGAGAGGAAAAGACGTTTTTAGGGCCCAGCTCATCTGGCTTATTTCATATGTCTATTTCAAGAGGGAATTTTTCACACCCTAGAAGAGTAGTCCACTGACTGTAGAAGGAACTTGTTAACTAGCTAAGATATAGGTGTCTATGTTGTACAGATGAATCCACCCACAATATTTAAGGAAATGTATCACATCCTCCTGTTTCTTCATGAAGCCTGGCACATGTGTATCTCTGTGGTATGTTGGTCCCTGAAAGTATCTTTGTTAAGTTTTCCCGTTTGAGTTCTCATGCCAAACCTATATTTAATTGCCAGTCAGCTGATCACAGGCTGTTACTCCTATTACTGGTGCCCATCTGGACAGCACTGGCTTTACCCCAGTTAAAAACTGCCCAGTTCTCTAAAAGGCCCTAGGGGCAGCATATTTCCATGACAACAAAACCAATGGGCAAAGAGCATTTTGGTATCAGAATACTCTGGATATATATTCATATGTATTTCTATCCTTACGTGCTGTTGAAAAACTTCCAATTCAGGCAAACCAACTTTTCTTCCATAGAATGGTGTGTGGAGCAGAAGGTAGGGATTTTCTTTTCCTCCCACAAATAATTACACTTAGGCGTGTGTAATGGATGGGCAAAAATTTTCAAGTTAATTTTCCCAGTCCATCTTTTTACCAGTCCTCCTATCTATTCTTGGCTATCATGATTTATTCTCTTGCAAGGTACCTTCTTTTTTTTTAATGGGATCTCAAAGTACAGTAATTTTCAGTTAGAACAATCAATTGAGTAAATTACTTCCAAAAATGAACTGGCGTCACTCATGTACACTGACAATCTCAAATATTCAAAAAATGGTATCAGGGCCCAAAATGTGTGAGAAAAGTTTTAAAATTCCAATTTTTAAAATTTGGATTCTTTTCATTTACCTGATGGGCTGCAGACATTTTACTTTTATCAGATGCACCTTAAAGGATTTTTTTAGCAGACAGATCTCAGGGGTTTTTTTCAGAAGCCACAAGGATTTGAATTTTTATTTAACTAAACCTCAAAAGTGCACCTGAAACTCCTGACAAAACCAGTAAAGCTGGTAACACTGTTGATCCTTTTTATTAAACTTCATAGCTGGCAAATAGGTTGGTAGGACTATAGGTATTATGCCTTAATAGCAGACATACTACTCTAGGAAAGTCCTGCACTGCCAGGTTATGACACTGCACCATGGAATCACTTTTTTCTGCTGGTTTACTATGATCCCCTGAAATCCATGCACCACCGTTTTCAAGAATTACAAGATACATGAAGAGGCAGAATGGGATGTAACAGAATTGGAAGTTTTTTTAACTTCCAAGCAGCACTCACTTCGACCTATACTTATGGGCACAGGTGTATTTTCCCCATGTGCTTCTGATGTATTTTCTGAAATACACCTGAACAGTGGAAGGACTTCCATGTATAGTGAGCCTTTTATTATATATCTAGTAAATTCAGTATGTGCACAGGGAATGGCACCAAACAAATCTATCTGTATTTTCAACAGCAATAAAAAATAATGCTGTTCATTTTTAGATAAAGAGTTAAGGGTTGTAAAAATACAGCTTCATCCAAGAGAAATATTGACCATCCATTTTCAAGATTTACAGCTCAGGAAAGAAATTCCTCATGTAAGATAGTAGGGAGCATGCTTTAAAAAACATAAATGTAAGCCAGTCCTGCAAACTTCCCATAGGTCTGCGCTAGCTCAGTAATGAGTAAATTAGACACTTTAGCTAGAAGGAATATTTTTATCCTATGAATTCCAATGTCTAATTTTTTTGCTTATTTTAGGAGCCTTTGCTCCACGTAGAGTGCATACAATCCTCAGTGGGTGATTCTGAAGGCGCCCTTGGCTGTACAGGAAACGCTGTGTTGCCCTCAGGCATCTACTTTAAATAAGAAGATACTCTTTTAAGTTAGAAACTGTGGATATTCCCTCTTGAGCAAACTTTCTTCCAGAGCACTGATGGTTTTCATGTTCGACTCATGACACAGTTTTTGATTATTCACATGCAGTAGCCTAGTGAACCAAATATTGGTTCCATCTGAGGAAATTAGGAAATTTTTCGCTTTGGCTTTTGTGGGGTTAGGTTTTGGCTAGCCATCTACTCTACCATCTATTTCTTTTTGGGGGTTTTGCTTTTCCTCTTCATTTTATTATATGCAAATTACCGATTGCAAGACGCATTAGAAAACAGTCACACATTGTTATGAAATAACATTGTCCCAGCTGTGGTTACCTTTGAAATCATGATTATCCCACTTCTTCCCTGTCCAAACACCATTATGTTTTAGGTGTGCTCTTCTGACTTGATAGTGTTGTGACAGACATTAAAAGAAAAACTAACAGCCACACAATAGTCACCAAATGAACCCTTGACAGCATGACCACACAACAGTCACAAAATGAACCCTTGACAGCACGACCACACAACAAATGTTTGTGGATTATAATGTCCATAACAGGCAGATTACATGAAGCGCCTCCAACTCCCTACCACATGTCACTTTGTATGCTCTTTAAATGTTTCCTAGTAGTGCAATGGCACAGGACACAAAATACACATGCCTAGCTTTCGTCATAGCTGTCCTCCCCTAGCCTTAGCTGTACCCCTGCCTTGTTTCCCTCCCTTCCTATCGCCATTGCAATTTTTTCTATTTGGAAACTTGGAAGTGTTTCCCAGTAGAGCCAATAGCAGCACTGCTGTGAGTCACCCTGGAAATGATGTATCATAGAGGTCTTTCTCATCTCCTTCTCATCAGTCCCCCTTCTGAAACCAAAAACATCCCGCTTGCAAAGCATGAGCCCTGTCCAGCTGTGCACGGCCAAGGGGTTGCCATAGGTTGGGGCGGCTCTTGGACCGAAGGAAAATCTGTGTGGTACCCGGAGGGATGCAACGTTTCGGTGTCCCTGCGGGACCCCCGGGGTGGGGGCAGCAGGGTCTCGACACTAAGCTCGTTGCCGTCTGTTTCCCTTTCAGCCAGAGCCGCCCTCGTCCAACAAGTGGCAGCTGGACAAGTGGCTGAACAAAGTTACCCCTCACAAAGCACCCATCCTAACCCACCACGATGGCCCGGCGCTGGAAGCCCATCCCTACTACGGCCGCGTGAAGGCAGAGCGGCAGGAAGGACAGAAGACCCCGGCTGAGGGCCCGGCCGAGCACCGCAGTGAGGAGAGCCGCACCACCACCGCCACCGCCGCCACCGCCGGGGACGGGCCGCGGCCCAGGACCGCCAACAAAGCTCCCGGCAGCAAGGGCAGCCGGCAGAAGTCACCCCTCGCTACCGACGGCGGGCCGCCGAGGCGAGCAGCAGGGAAGAAAGCACCGCGGCGAGCCGAGAGGAACTCCGCCGGAGACGGGCCCCCCTGCTCCAGCGCAGAGGAGCCCCCCCGGAGCCACGGCTTCCCTGAAAGCGCTGCCGGCGAGGCGCCCAGGGCCCGGCCCGGCGGCGGCGGCTGCAGAGCGGGGCACCGCCGGGAGCCCCGCTCAGCTGCAGCTGGTGAGAAGCGTCGGGCCCGAGGGCCGAGCAGAACGGCGCCCAAATCCAAGGAGTTCATCGAGACCGAGTCTTCATCCTCATCATCCTCCTCCGACTCAGGCTCTGAGTCGGAACGGGAGGAGCGCCCGCTGCCCAAGGCGCCAGCGGCAGCCGGGCCTGAGCCGCGGGCTGCCAAGGACGCGGGGACCGGCACCGCCAGCAAACCGCACGGCGGCTGCAGTGCCTTTAGCTCTATTAATGCCAGGACTAGTAGTGAAATAGCAAAGGAGCTGGAGGAACAGTTTTACACCCTGGTTCCTTTCGGTAGGAATGAGCTCCTGTCTCCTCTGAAAGACAGTGATGAGGTAAAGTCGCTGTGGGTCAACATTGACTTGGCTCTTTTGTCCAGGATTCCAGAGCGTTTGCCCGAAGAACCGCTGGCCATGAACGCCGGAGCAAACCAGGCGGCCAGCTTCCCGCAGGGTAGTAGTGCTGAACCCCCCGCAGAGAAGGGTTTACCGAAATCTAGAAGGAAACGCAAGGTGAGCTGCTGGGGAACCGATCAGAGGGGGTAGGGGAGCCTCCAGCAAGTGGGAGGCTGACACCGCTTGCACCCATGTCTGGTGCTCGACGGCAGCATCTTCTCCAGGCTGGCCTTTCAGAGCTGGGATTTGTCCCTGCTTTCCACGTAGGGACTGGCCAAACCCCAGGGGAAATGGCATCCCTGGAGGTGATGAAATTCCCGGCCGCGAGGGATCACAGCTCCTTGGAGACAGCGTTGCCTGCTGGCGTGTGCCTTTGCGTGCCTTAGCAAACACATTGCCTTTATAGTAGCATAATTTTCTCTCCTGAGGCTTCTTCCAAAACCTGAGCATTTGGAAATTATGCTCAGGTCAGCAAAGGGACAACTGTCTGCTGTCTTGTCATAGTCTACACAGTATCACTCCATGTGTGGTAAGAGAAGAGGCAGCATTTTTTTCCCTTCTGACTGACAGCAAGAGGCAAGCCCTTCAGTTCCAGCAGGGAGCCCTGGCTTTGTGAGAGATGCATTCCCAGAGACCTGGGACCTGACTGGTTCTGGATCCCAGCTCCCTCACAGCCTGGTAGCCCCATTTTCCCTTGGAGCTATAGGTGTAGGAGTGGGACCAAAGTCCATTAGCTGCCCCCTCCTCAGCAGCACTGTCACAGTGTTTGGGTGGGCACAGCCCAATGCTCACATCCATCTTTCTGCTCTACTTCTCCCACTCACTTTCTGGTGCCAAGAGGAAAGCCCCCTCCACTCCATGGCCAAAACTGTCCACCAAGCAGGCTTTCTAGTCTGTACTGATCTGACCCTAAAAGTCATTCTGAACTGGAATCACCATCTGCTCAATTTCTGGACAGTTTTGCAGTGCAACCAGTCATCTGTTGCCCTCTAAGCTACTATATGTGCACAGATGGATCTGTGTATTTTTGAGGACCATTTGTCTAAAGCAGTCTTCCGTATTATCTTTATTCATTTTTTCATTCTTCTTTTATTAGTTTCTAAAAGGTGCAACACTGGTTCAAGTGGGGAAGTGGTGGAAACCAAGTTTTATATAGTACCCCTTTCTTTAAATGCTGCCTCTTTAGATTTTAAGACATAGACCAATCCTCTCTGATCCATGTTAGCTAGATACTGAAAGTATCATCATTTGTAACAAAGTGACAGAAAATACCAG
This sequence comes from Certhia americana, assembly GCA_018697195.1. Classification (NCBI taxonomy): domain Eukaryota; kingdom Metazoa; phylum Chordata; class Aves; order Passeriformes; family Certhiidae; genus Certhia; species Certhia americana. The sequence goes on along the minus strand of CM031857.1, from coordinate 85,996,941 downwards.
TCCATGACTTGTTGAAATATTTTTGGATCTGTAGTAAATCCAAACCATAAAAAATTATTACTTTTCTCTTCACTCAGTGTGAGAATGAGGAAGAGTGCAGAGACATCAAGAAGACTCACTTAGAGCGAGAGAGTTCTTCACGATTAGCTGCCTCTGCCCAAAGCATCACAACAGCAAATCACTGCAATATGAATGAGAATAGGTAAGCTTTTTCCTTCTTAGTTACCACTGAATCATACAACTGGTTGCAGTTTATTGCCAGGTGTTATTTTTTCCTTTAGCACAATTTATTTTTTTAATTACCGCATTTTATGTTGAAAACTTAATGGCTGCAGTCTCTGTTGTTCTGGTTTAATGATGAAACTAGTAGCTGCTGTCGCATTCATGTACTTGCATTTTTGTCCTGTTGCACAAAGAAGTTGTGAGCTCAAGTGTGAGGCTCATGGAACAAGTAATTATAGCTAGAGCATTGTGATTGTCCAGGACATGTTCCCTAACACTATGTTGTAGGCAGCCATTCACATATAAACCATCTTAGAGCCCTTTCTTTACTTAGACTTCCTTTTCTTTCTTTACTTACAAGCTTCAAGCTTTAAGGTTGACTGTATGTATAGAAGTACATATCAGCTCTGTGGAAAAGATTGAAAAAAATATTCATTACAATGCCTGCAATACTCAGCTCCAGAATATATTTGAGAATCAGTATTTTTGAGATTACATTCTGTGTAATTAGTAAATATTCTAGGACAAGGAACTTAAGACTTTTTAAAAGTGAGATTTTCAAAGGATATAGGGCATGAAACAAAAGATGAATATTTAGCATTTGCTGGCATGGTTTATGCACACAGAGCCCTATCAATGTCAGAGCAATCACACTTGAGTTTCTCTGGGGACTTTCAGCAGTCAAACTTAACCATGCACATTTTCAGAGTTCAACTGCGTGCTGCTTGGTATATGCTGGTTATCAAGTTGAGGGTTTTTTAAATTATTTTCCTGGTAGTATCAGGGTACTTCTTGGAGTGAAACTGCTACAAAATAAGGAAATATTTGTATTTATTGTAGTAGTTTTTTCTGTTGTACACATCTTTGATGAGATTGAGCAATCCTTGTCATTAATATTGAAAAACATCACAAATAAAACTGATATATATAGTGTTTATTCAGAAATATGCATTCAATTTCTTTATCCTGACATGTCACATACCTTTCATAAAGTGAAAACAATGCCCAGAACAGTTCTTTTCTTGTGGGTAGTTGCATGCACACATGCTGTTCCTATTACCCCAGTGTCATATGTTTTATGTTGCATTATTTTTCAGAGAGTAGCATGGCTGTCATAGCTTATTGTGTCACAGGGTTAATTCTGTGCTTCCTGGAAGCAAGATAATAATTTATGTTTTTCTTGATGTTATATTCAGTACGTCTGGTAACAACTGTGTATTAGACAAACGAGGAATTTCTGAAATGTACAGTTGCCTCCTAATTCCTACAGTTGCCTCCTGGTTTGCTCTGCTTCCAAGATGTTTCTGTGGTTTGTGCCACAGTGTAGGACAGGATGTCAAATGCTGATATTCCCACAGCTGAGGAAGGGCTACTGAGGATGTAGCTAAACCAGCAGTGCAGATATCAGGACCTTCTGGTCCTCTTGCAACCAGCACCTGCTCATTCTGGCACATCCCCTCTCCAGTTACACCATCATAGGTGCCTCTGAGGTTCTCCTGTAAATATACTCAAGAAACTTGTCTGAAACCAAACCTCTTTCCCTTTTCCCTTTTCTCTTTTCCCTTTTACCTCTTCCCTTCTCCTTCTCCTCTTCTTTTGCTTCTCCTTTCTCTTTTCGTTTTCTCTCCTGTTTCTTTTACTTATCCTTTTTCTATTCTATCTATTCTTTCTTTTTCTCTGGCTTTTCTTTTTTTTTTTTTTTTTTTTCTTGGGGTGGGGTGGTGGTGGTGGTGGGTTTTTTTCTTTTTTGCCAGAGTAGTATTATTCATCTCCCAGTAAAGCCACCCAGACAGTTTTGACAGCTCAGCTGAGGGCTGGTAGCAATGAGAGGAGCAAAACCACCTTCAACCATAAGCATTTTCCATTGTGGAATTACAGTCTGAGATGCAGACTAAGTAAGGTCCTGTTTGACAAGAAAGACTGCAGGCTCAGAGATACCCCAAATCTCTTGCACCTTTATCAGCCCCACAGCCTGCCCATTCCCAGAAGATCACAGCTCTGACAGTCCTCTGCTGCAACATGTCCTGCATGGCCTCTAAGATGTGCTGCTGCCCTTTGGCAGCACTGTGTTTAGGTGGGCCCTACTCAGTGTCCAAAGGCCATGTAGATGTGCAGCACAAGTAGAAATTTCAGCTACTCCTCACAAGTTCAGGGCTAGGCTTTCCAGAGAGCTGTGGCTACCCTGGGATGCTTTAGGCCCACACTTTGACAGTGATGTATAAACATGGGTAGCCAAGGCATGGGTTTATGTTTGAAAAGAGAAAACGTAATGACAGCATCAGTCTGCACATTCAACATAGTGCTAAAGATCTTATTTTTCTTAGGGGGAGAAGACGGGCACAATTGTCTGTCTTTCAAACTCTGAGTCTTGATTTTGTGAACACCATTGGTCATTAAAGCAAAACAGTTGATATGGTGTTTTGAAGGTACTATGGCATGTGAAACAGTAAAGCTTCTGAATTACGGTTCATGGCTTCTTTTACAGCTACTTTTTAAAGGCTTGCCAGATAAACGGACAAATGTATGATAAGAGCACATTTAATTAGCTCTGTTCCCTGAAATTATGTGCAGAAATGAAGTACAGTTTTTACTGTATTCTTTTTTGTGATTCCATTAAGTGTATATTGTCTGATACAGTAACTATAAAGAAGTGAGAATTGTCCATAAAAAGTAATAGGCTGAATAAAGGGGAATGTGACAGGGAAAGGTATAGTGTTAAAATTGCCTTTCTGACCTTAATTGCAGTTTTAGTCTTAATGCCAACTACCTTCTTTAAAAAACTTGCATTTTTTGTGTGTTGCTTTAAGATTTTCAGCTAAATATTTTCTTCAAATTAGTGCATCTGAAGTTTATTTCTGGATATATTTATATGGTCTGTCTGACCTCTCATCCAAAACTTCTCCCAAATAAATGAAAGCTGAAAATATTGTCTGAATTACAGCTTTCTGCTTTAGAAGATAGAGCAGCTCACATTTCTCTGTCTGCTATTTGCATATGTTTCCTTTTGTCTGCATTATCAGCCTATCTTTCTTTGTCTTCAAAATCTGTATTAGATTAGTATATAAACACTGCTACCAAAGGCTGGGCACTGAGCACAAAGACAAGCCAGTCATCTTTAAACACATTTCCTGTTTTAGTTCACATATGGTTTTATTGCTATGGCTTATAAATTGTCACCTGTAATGGTGAAATAGGGCTCCATAACCTGAACTTACACTTCAGAGCCTAATCTTCATCTCCAGCTATCCCTTAAGAAATGGTGAGCAAGTAGCCATTTATCTCTTTTTTTTTTTTTTTTTTTCAAGTATTCTGACACAGACTTTATATTAACTCCAGAATGACAATTTGCCTTGAAGGGAAAGAGAAGAAACATGATACAAATTTGTAAATGAACTCTTGGTCCCAACACTGTAAGCTCGTTTCCAGATACCAATAGACTTTTTCCTGCCAGCAGGTTTTAAATTCAAAGTTTTGGTAATATATAAAACATTTACCTTTCTCAAAGCCAGCTTTGTGACACTCCATTACTGTAATTTCCATTTCCAGCTTGGCAATACCAATAAATAAAAATGAGAAAATGCTTCGGTCACCCATTTCTCCCCTCTCTGATGCATCAAAACACAAATATTCCAACGATGATTTAACTTCCTCCAGCAGACCTAATGGCAGCAGTCTATTACCTTCAATCTCCTCCAGCAAAAAACATAAGGGTGAAATCCAGTCGCAGCCACATCCTGGAGACTTCAATGTAAGTGTATGCTGTTGTTCACAATATAAAACTTAGCAGTATATTTTCCACTTTGTATTGCAGTCTGTGATAGTTTTGCAGAATGTTATGCAGAAAAAAAAAAAAAGTTGTAATTATGAATGTTAGTTTCTAAGTTCAGCTTTTCTGGTTTGGAGTTTAGCAAGACATAGAAGAAAGAAGAGAGGGCAGGCTGTAAAACAGGCAAATAGCAAAGGCTACATAAGCAAAAGGTAAAAGCTAATGGCCCAAAACAAATGGCTTTAGACCTCCAGAGCATTACTTGGGCATAATGCAAGCCCCCTACATTCATGGTGCATAAGGCCCCTACTGTGTAAGGGCTCACTCAGCCACTGCCTAACCATGGGTGTGCCTGCAGACAAATTCTTCTACCTATCTTAGAACAAACTTCTTCAGATTCTACTTATACCAGTGACATCTTCGCACCAGCCTCACAACTCAGTTCCATCAGAGTTGTATTCATATCCTTATCAGTGTCTTGCTCACACTGTGCCCAGAGCACTTTTCCTGATAAGGCTGTACTACCACACTGCATTGTGGCCTCTGCCTTCAGAGCACAGAGAGGAGTAGATGCTGCCCCCATTTCTGCATGAGTTCTGTGATTGGAATGCTAGAGTGAAGCCTGTTAGTTCTTTTGATGGAAGGAATTTCCATCTCTCTCTCATCTCACCTTTCAAAATCATTTAAAAATCACCCTTTGGAGGTTTTCTCCCAAATTTACCCTAAACCAGGACACCTACCCTCCAGCCTACAGGATACTGAGAGTAGATGATCAAGGGCAGACTACTGTCACCTCCTCCCCATGACACTGTTCTCCTTTGTGTGAAATACCTAGAAAAAGCTATTTGGATGCCATCATCTTTGTGCCCACTGCTGTAGCATCTAGAGAATCTAAGGCACTCTGCTGCCCATGCTCCTCTCCTTGCTACAAAAGCTAATTCATACTTTTTATTCTGGATCTATTTGATGTGTTTGTTATTTGATGTACAAGAGGCTTCAAAAGCCTAAGTATTAGTGCCTAAAGCGACTAGGAAAACCAGCTACCTAAATTGTAGCAGTGGCCTCTTCCAGCAATTTTTGCTGTGGGGATAAGTAGCCTCCCTGTATCTGTTAAGTATATATGGGTTTTTTTGTTTGGTTGGGGTTTTTTGAGAGCAGAGGAGGAAGTAGTAAATATCATCTTAATTTTGAACACGTTTTCAAAAACAGGTTTCCTTAAATTGTATTTTCCAAGAATATCTCACAGATGCTTTTTGGTAAAATGAAAAAAAAACAGTTACATAAAATATTTCAGCAAAAAGGCCTTTAACATATTATAGTTATTCATTTTTTTCATTAATTAAATGTAAAGTTTTAAACATTTTAACTTCTAAAACATAAATTTAGAAGTTTATAACCCATTCAGAATTATAATTATGATTCTTCACTGGGTATCTTGAAAATAATTTAAATTCCTTCACAGGCAAATGTGCTGAAAATCAAAAGTAAAAGGTGATTGCTTTATGATCCACACCCTTAGCAAATGCATTTCACTGAGATTTTCTGCATAGCCTAGCAATGCACCATTTGGTCAACATTTAGCAACCTGTGCAATAAAATTCTTATGTATTTGGTTATTCATCTGAAAACTTTTGCCTGATGAACTGATCTGGATGTGCCATATAGAAGATGAGAGCTCATGAACTATAAATGTTAGACTTAGCTTTGTTTTATCCCATCTTCCCATCTGGCACCCAACTGGCTGGCCCAACTGATCCTGCAAATATCTGTGAGAAACTGCAGGCAAAGCTTGCCCACAGGGCATTTATCCATTTGAGCTTTGTTCCCATGTCCCTGGTGCCTTTCTGCCTGTCACCTGACAATGGAACAGCGTTTTTTGGCAGTGGTTATCAACTAAAAACCACCTGGGGCCCTCTGGGTTGCTCCATGCCAGCGCACAGTAGCCCCCACAGTAGGTCACTGGGTGGGCTGAAGGTGCCCAGGAGGCCACATGAAGAACAGGGCTGCAGCTGAGGGAGTGCATGAGACCCTGCCAAAAGACATGTGCTTCCACTGCAGCACAGAGAAGTGATCTTTCAAGCTGAGCAGGAGAGCTCTGGAGCACAAAGTAACCTGACTACAAGTTCATGTAACACAGGCACATCACCGGTGTAGTGTGAAACGAGTCAAACATGAGCCATGCTCTCCTAAGTAAGGTACAATGCTTAGTTGGAAGCTGAAGGTGAGAGGCATAACCTAATCTTCTAAATGACAACAGATCTATTATTTAATAATTTCACTCCCTGTGTTCCAGAGTATTTTGATAATTACTAATAGTTTAGCTCAGTTTCTGCTGTATAACATACTGAAACTCAAACCCTTTACAAAGGGCAAATAGCTGCTCTGAGCAGTATCTGTGAACTTGTGTCCATCAGTGTCAGGACACTTAAACATACTCCAATGTATGAAATAGCTGAAATAGCAGAAAAATGAACTTCCAGTTTACAACACAATGCAAAGACTCTCTGGTTTTTGTTACTTGTGGTTTTTTAAGTTATTAGTTAATTTCTAAATGTCTTATCTACTGTTTGTTGTCTAGAAAGCAATTCACAACAATTCAGAAAATGTTCTTCTCTGCAATAAGCCACAGTTCCAAACAGAGCCTTGGTCACCTCTGTCTACCACACCCAGGGACTGCAGAAGAACAAAGCTTATCTTCGATGATATGTGAGTACATATGACTTTAAGATAAAGAAAACAGTGCCATTTAAAGAGAGAAAAATACAGTTTGTCCTACAGGAACTGAGACGTTACTGGAAGTATTACAGTAATATTTATAGTACATTGAGAAATGAATGAGAAATACCCTATAAAACCTTAATTTTTCATCATAAATTAAGTTTCTAACCATAGAGTAGTAGAATGTATAGAATCATGGAGTCATAGAATGGTTTGAGTTTAAAGGCACCTTAGAGATCACTGAGTGCCAATTCCACTCCATGGGAAGGGCTGCCACCCACTCAACCACTCAAGGTTGCTCAAAGCCCCACTCAATCTGTCCTGGAACACTTACAGGTATGGGCAACTCCACAACTTCTCTGGGCAATCTGTTCCCATACTTCACCTCCTAGTAAAAAATTTCTTCCTCACAGCTAGTCTAAACCTACTGTCTTTCAGTTTTGAGTCACTCCCTCTTGTCCTGTCACTGCAAGCCCTTGTCAAAAGTCCCTGATCATCAGGGAGCAGTGAGGGTTGGCTGTTCCCTAAAGCACAGGGAGCTGAGAGCCAGGACGCAGAATGCAGCTGGCAGGGATCCAGTCCCACAACACCCAAGCAAGGTGAGCAGGGCAGGCCTGAGATTGGAGTCATCCCCTGCATCCCTGAGCCTTGACAGCTGCTGCTGTTGTGGCTACTTCTGCTCAGCTAAAGGTATGACAAAGGCAGGGGGAGCAGGAAGCAGCAATGGTTAGCATGAGTATCTGAAAGAATACCTGGCCCTCCCCACTTCCACTTCATTCTTCACACATCCCTCGCTCTCCTCCTCTTAAGTTAATTTAAGCTCTTTTATTTTTGGTAAATTAAAAAAACTGGTTTGTCCCCAAGGTCGTTTAGGATACAGTATTCTTTAGTGAATATAATGGCGAAACTGAAGATTGAAATCCTAGTGTCTAGAAAATCCAGATTCTATTTGACTGGTAATGTTATGGCCTGCAAATGCTGATACTTGTTTTGGGGTAGTATAGGAGAGGTTCTATTCAAGGTATGCCTCAAACTGCCTGAAGCTCTGAGCTGTGTGACCTTGACATATTTTTCAGATTTCCAGACTTTCACCCATGACATCTCAAGCTCCTTTATAGCGAAGGAAACCCTGGGATAACAAACAACCTGGTTTCCTTAGGAACTGCTTTCTACCAGAATTGGGATTATTAATATTTTTATTATTATTGTTGTTGTTGTTACTGTACTCTCATAAAAAGAAACCACATTTCCTACTAAAAGGTATAAATAATTCCTGTGGACTTCAAAAGGATGTAACTGGTTTGTATGTCAAGATAAGAGGACTGGTGAGATTAAATTTTGTGTATATTCATAGCAGTCATAAGCTGATGTAAGATGAATAAATGTAATCAGTTTTCCTGCCTCTTTTGGAGAAAACTCCCCTGTGTATATATCCTTATTCACCCTCGTTCTCCACCTCCCTCCATGTTTTTAACTCTCCTGGTACACTTACTCAACAATCTCCATTGCAAAAACATGAAACTGTGTAGAAGTACTACCTAATTCTTCATATCTCTTAAAACACTCTATCATCTACAATTTACTTGCAACTCCTCAATTTTTTCTGCAGTTTAAACATGTACATACAAGGCAGAAAGGTGTCAGAGTGTCTGATAAAAGTCAAAATTGTAGGGTGTGCTCATCTCTGGATTAGAAAAAAACATAGAAACAGTTGCAACAAAACTATTGTGTCTTCATCTGATTTTCCCTCAAGCTGCTGACAAAAAAAAAAGGGGACTGGTTTGTTTTGTTTTTCCCCTAGGATATAGTCATAGGAGATCTGCTTTGGTCACCATCTCTATCGTCTGAAAGCTTTTATCACCAGCTTTATCCATTAATGTTACAAGTGATTCCTCTGGCAAGCATCTCCAATAAAACTGTTTCATCTTTTCAGAGAGAGATACAATTAAATTGTTCATGTGTAGTGCCTTCCATGTAGAATATCCCCAAGCAACTTGTAGACCACTAAAAATAAGTCTAAAAAGGCAAAAAAGATAAAACATAGAATCAAATATGTCCTAATTTTGCTTTAAAAACCAGAAACATTTAAATGCCTGTTGTGCTAACTAGAGGAGGGAGATTGTCAAGTACTACAGCTGTCATCCACAACTTGTAGCTGGGATACACCACCAGAATACCAGCTACACTGGATCTTCATTCTGAAATTGCTGTGCAGAGAATTTAGCAGATTCGACTGGCTGCAAATGTTAAATGTCAACAAATTTGACTCACATGTTAGAAAGATCAAATTAAACATGGCAGCCAGTGTCTTTCAAATTTGTATAGCACCACAGCAGAGGATTTGAAGAAATGCAATACAGTAGGTTCTAAATTATGTAGTAATCCTAATGGCAGTATTTGTACTAAACGATGACTATGAAGTATTTTATCTCATAATCCATGAAGTTCTGAATTACTGTAATCCAGCCATGGCTTTAAAGTCTTAATTTTAATCAGACTCTAAAAGTTTTAAAGAGACTAAATCCCTTATATTTGATTTAAAACAACAACTAATTTTTTTGACCACTCAGTGTCTCTTTACTGTATTCTCAATTTATTTTCTCCAGATCATTGAGAACAGCTGTCACTAGCAATAAATTGGAACACAAGTAGGTCAGTAAAAAGTATATCTTGCTTGGCAGAGTGCTGTATACACATACACTGCAGTATAACAGCAAATATAGCTAACGTTCTTCAAAAAACAGGCAAAATTCTACTTCCCCTGGTTTGCCGTTGTTTCCTGACGAATCTAGATATTCTTAGAGGTACCCAGCATGCCACATGTGTCAATGACATCAATGCTGTTTCCAGTAGTAATTTGTAGGGAGATTTCCTGGATTTTTGGCAATTTCTGGCTCCATGAAGAGAACACTTTCAAGGCTACATAGTAACGCTTCAAGCCATATTGAGTCCGTCTGTAATTTCACTGAATAACAGAATTACCAATAACTGCGTTTAGGAACAAAGTTTTTTGTCCTTTAAGTGTTAGGCATAGACATCCTGTGGGTGCCCAAGGTGTCAAAATACTGCTTGTGTGGTATAAAAAAATAGCAGAGTGTACCCATCTTCCCAGGTTTCCTTATAGCTAAATCAGAACATGCTACTCAGGATTATTTTTCTGCTTGAATTTTGAGTTATAATTTCAAACTTGGGCCATGGTTTTGCTTCACTTACATTTATTTTTCTTCTTTCCTTGCCTTATATGTATCAAGATAATACATCTTCTACAGCATTTTTTTTAAAGTTCATATTTTATTGAATGTCTCTTCCACCTTTATGGGTTTAGGTGCTACAAGACACCCATCAGCTCTCCATTGTCCAAGGGACATATCCTGCAGTGAGATAGAATTCTGTTTGCCAAACAATAAACCATATACCCAGAAAATACTCACCTGTAAAGGTGTTACACATAGAGCTTATGAAAATAACTTCCTGGCACATCTCTTTGTTTTGACTTCAGCCCCAAGTGTCTCCTTTTCAGTCTTCTCTTCTTTGTTATTCCTCCTCAGAGTGGAAAGGAAAAAGTGCTCTTAGGTTGTGACTCATACACATGGAAGTGATCTTACTTGAATTGTTCAAAATGCCTTAAGGATTCCTGGAGTATTTAGAGGTACTTTTGTAGTGTTGAACACATCCTGAGGAGCACAGTTCAGGAATAGAGAGTGGCTCCTCTTTGTTCTCATCAGCAATCTAGAAAATAGCTAGTCAGATCAACACCTACAACACTAAGTTCCTCACAAATTGATACGCTTACTGTGGACTGCTCCCAGTTTTTTGGCTTTAGGGGATTTCAAAACTTCATCTTACACTCCCAGTCTTCCTCTTCTTCCCTTCTTACTCATGGCACTGAATTTCTCACATGTACACTGACCACAAGAAAATAACATTAGACATGCCAGGCACTGCCTCCCAGGATTAGATAATTTAGCTGCCTGCTCTCTGCAAGACCACAGGTCACCTTTAAAGACACACTTTATGAGGACTTGTTTTGGTGGGAAACAGATGTTTCATCAGCTCTAGCAGGAGGTTTTCACAGGGTATAGAATTTTTTGCCACTAGTCCCTGTCATCAAAGAAATGCCAGAGCAGTGGACCCCTTTTGAACTTAGCTATATCCATGCCCCTCCTCTGCTCTGTAGGTAAGTGGTTCTGCAGGCTTTTATGATTTAACTGTCTTCACTCCCCAAAACAAAGAATGTTCATTGTCTCCTGAGAAGAGTCCCTAGCCTGTGCTGTGCCCAGGCATTGTCTCAGACTGAGCTCAAAACTGTGCCAGGGAGAATATTAGCAATTACACTGCATGGATGATCAAATGATAAAGCTGGTATCCTTGCCCTCCTTATTTCACTTGCACAGGCATAGCCAAGGAATGAATGAATGGTTCTATTGACAGACTCAGGTCTGAAATAGTCTCTGAATATTTTGCCACTTAGGAAAGAGAATTTGTTTGTATCAATTAATTTTCATGTAGCTTTTTCTTACTCTACAGATTGACTAGAATATATCTTAAGTTCACAGTAAATCATAACAGTAAGTGAGGGTCTCCTAATCAGGTTCAGCAAACACTCCTCCAGGTCCCAGATGCAGAACTGAATTTCACAGATGGGAGAGAGCAGTATCTTCCACCTGTCTCTCCCAGTCTTATGTCACCTCTGCATGGTGAGCCATGAGCATATGTCTGCAGTAAATAATGAAGATAGTCCAAACCCTGCAGCGCTTTGAGTAGTCTAGGTCTCACACTTAATACAAGGAAGTCTCCTCTAACTTCCCTTTTTTTTTTTTGCTATTCTACCACATCTCGTTCTTGACAGAACTTGTTTTCCTTAGGTTTATACTAATATCTACAAGTCCATTGCAGTGTTACTGGGGGTTTGTCTGCTTGTGCTGGATCACAGACTGGTGTGGGTTTTCATTGCCCTCAATGCCAGGATTCACAGATGGGATATGGAAAAGATAGTCTAAAGATTCTATCTGAGGCCTAATTCCCAAGACAGCTTTGCTGCCCTTGTGGCAGTGGAAAATAACTCCACATACATTTGAAGAATGTACTTCAAGTCCATTTTTAACAATGTAACTACCCAGAAGATTCCCTTTTAGACCAGAAGGTTCACTGCAATTGTCCTAGGGTGCAAAGGCTGTGATTTCCTCAAGGAATACGTTAGAGATTTCCTGATCATTCCTTCACCATATAAAGGATATTTTCATCTTTCGGTGATGACAAACCACACTGGCCAATAATCATAATCTCTTTAGAGAATCACAGGTAGACCATTCAAACTTATTTTTAGCCTGGGAGTACCCTGTTCATTTTGAGAACCAAAAGGTAGTCATAGAGGAGGAGAGGGGCTGTGATAATTAACACACATGAGGAACATCAATTCCCAAAATCCCTATCAGTTGTCTTCCTGGTCTTTGGAGCCTGGTTATGATTTCTTTCAAATCCTGTGATTACTGAAGTGTCCTAGACAGGCTCCACAGGACAGGATCCCTGGATAGGGTCTTTGTTTCAGGATCACCTGCTTCTTTCAGGGCAGACACCCCATTCTCTGACTCAGGCTTCACACGTACTCTCACCCAACAGTTTCATCCTCGCCTTGTTTTCTCCTTCATCAGAGCCAGAAGCATCAGAGCTGGCTGCCAGATAAACCCTCTCCCAGAAAGGTCTTTCTGCCTTTGCTTTTCAGATGATTCGTGAGAATTCAAGGTGTCATTCTGTGCTATTTTAAAACAAAATAGATTGGGACTGCTGTGGTCCCACCCTGTCTCTGTTGGACTGATTATAAAGGAATGTCTTTAACTGAAATTAGCTTCATTCAGAACATCTATTTAACATACAACAAAAGAGACAAAGTTGTTTATCCGCAAGCATACTGTTTTCTGCCTCTGCTTTTAAAACAGGAACTCAAGTCCATATTGCGAATACTTGTTTCATTCTTCTCTCTTCACCTGTACACTTTGCCCTTGTATGTTTAGTCTAGATATTGATTTCACATGGTTATCTTTAAGTCATGAATCTGGGTCATACACAGGAATTTATAGTAGATTTTCACTCGTTCTCATGTTCTTCTGTATTTCACTACATTGACATGGTCAGTCAGGGAGGTTTTGCATTTTTGCCAAAATAGGAGTCTCCACTTACTTTTATACTTCTGCACTTCATTTACATTAAATTCCAGGCTTTAATTTTGTCTGCTATTTTTTGCAACAGTAACTCCCTCTCTAGGTATCCGTACTATTCATCTATTCATCTTATCTAAGCTATTGACCTTGTTACACTAAACCCAACAAGATAGTAGTTGTGTAGTTGTGTGAGTCGGTAAATTTTTCTCACATTTGGCCCAACTCCAGTCAGATCCTTTGTTCCTATCTTTCTGAAATGCCTATGGTACTATCATTTAAATGGCTCAGTATTTATCTCCTGGCCTTCCCCACTTGCATGCTTCTCTGCTGGACTTCCAGGCCTGCTGGTTCTGCTAGAGTGAGCATGAGACTTCTGTAGTGCTGGGTACCCACTTTAGCAGTGTCAAGGGCTCTCCCCCAGCCACTGTGGGCCACTGTGTGTGCCATGCCTCAGACACAGCAGTGCCTTGTCCCATAAAACAGTACGGGACAAGTAATTTATTTAAAGTGGTGGAATGGGCAGGGATACGATCCTTCAGGGTGAGAGTGCTATTTTGTATAGTAACACCCAATCAACTCTATAATTCACCCCAAAGATGAACACCCTTATCTGTGACCCAGCATGTCAAACAAGCTTCTGACACATCCTGTTATGAGACAGCAAATAGGCTGTGTACACCTGCCTTTCACATTATGTGGTTTTCCTGCTCTTTACAGGATTTTCTTCTCCTGGACTGAAAGCTCAGGGCATAGTGGCATAGCTTCAAAACTGGTCATGGGTTCACGCTGACTAGCTAATTTCTTCTGATTTGCCCCTAGCTCTGATCATATTTTAAAGATGCTCATTTTGTTGTTCTACTTCTTCCCAACACATTCATTTTTTTAGGGTTTAGATTACTAAAGTTGTGAAACTGGTCCTATATTTAGAATTATGATTTAAGCTGCTTTTACTACATGCAATTGTTGTACACTGAGGAAGCACTAGCTTGTTTTTTTACAACACTTCAGCAGTATTATCTCTGAAGGGTATTAAAATATGCACTTGGCTACATTTATGATGTTTAATTGAACTTTTATTAGGTTTTTTTAATGTATCCTCATAAAGCACCATACAACAGTAAGAAATAATGTACAAGTGGTAGATTATGTAAATGAAGCAGAAAATGCTATAGTTTAGTATTTAGTTCATATAAAAAACAAAAATTAGATGAAAAATGTGTTTTTGAATGCAGTATAATTAAAATTGTATATTGGAGTCTAAGCTACACCATACTCTGTAAATACCAGTGGTTGCTCTGAGTTCCAAGGAGATTATTTTGCAGTAGATGCTGATAAATTACTGTACATAGTAAGGCTTTTATTGATTCACTTTGTTTGATTCTCTTCCCTTTTTTTTATTGCATGAGTTTACATTTTTGCAATTATCTGCTAAACTGGAGTAAATTAAATTCAGAGGAGGCAGCAGAAGACAAAGGTGGCAGAGATGCACTGTAATGGCATGGAACTAAATAGGATGAGAGAAACATACACACACAGGCATTCACCTGGGGTAGTGGTAACACCACTCTTAGGAGCTCAACAGCCTGGAAATTCTGAAAGGCTGCTTCTGGCAGAGGAGTAATTACAATGCCTGCAGCCATCCCACCTCATGCTGGGATCCCGAGCTACATAACAAGCAATGGAAGTGCTGTCCTTCCCGCTGGTTTTCGACAAGCTCCCAGGGAAAGCGGTGCCAAGGCAAGTGAGAGAAATTCTGGACAGTGGTGGATTGTTTGATAAATTTCATCCTGGATTCAGCCACAGCCATGCTACTGAGGCTGCCCTTGTCAAAGTCATAAATGGTTTGAATGCCGCTGCTGAAAAGGAAGCCTGGCCTTGTTTGTACTATCAGATCTAGCCGTGGGGGGGTTGTTCTGTAAAAGGCTGGATTCTGTTGCAGTGCCTAGGTGACTGCCTAGTGTTGACTGAGAATGCGTTGAAATCGTTCCAGCGGTACTTGATTGCTTTCCCCAATCAACAGAGTAGGGTAAATTCTCCTCGAGAGCAGCCAGTTTCACATAATGACACTTGATCCCAGGGAGAATTCACCAGCGGCCTGACTTAGTTGGCTCTAATGCTTTACGCTCTTTCTCTTGCCATTCAGAGAGATATATGAGATGCAGTAGAGCAGTGTATTAGAGCTCCTTTCTGGCTTTGTTGAAGGGGACTATATTTCTAAAAGTACCAACAATCAGATATTCAGAAACAAAAGACTTTCTTGTGCGGTTTAATAGAGATAAAACATTTGTTTCTACCTGATAATATGAAGTCAGATTTCTTTATAATTTTTTTTTTTTTAACAAAAGGTCTGAATTCTCTTTGTAAATCTGGAGTGAAAGTGCTGATGCCAATGGATTCATACAGTTGTAACTAACTTAAGAGGAGAATCTGACCCAATTGTCTGAAGACCAAAAGTCACTGAATAAGTTTCCTTGCGACTTCAGTTTACATTCATCACCAATAAACATAAAGAGTCTCCAGTACTACTTCTGCTATTCACAGATACTGCAGTTCAACCAGTAGCTTACTACCAGAATTTTTTTTTATTCTCATGGTTCTCTGGCTGTGGCAAAGATGTGATCTGCAGGGGGATCAAATTTTTTTTTCTGCTCTCTCATTTCTCAGGCTATAGCAAGGCTGTGATCTGCAGGGGGATTGCAAAGCTGACACCAAGGACCTAAAAAGGGTTTTAGCCACAGACCTTTCTGAATCTCATCAGTGGGAAAACACATTTGCTTCTCCTCAAGATTCCTCTCATCAATAACGTACAGTATCTGAAATTAGCATCCAGATTGCCTGTAAAGTCTCCAGTCTGAGATGATCACCAATTTAACTAAATAGGCCAAGCTGCAGAGGAGGTTTGCATGGATCTTCATGTTTGTAGCAGAGATAGGTTCTTGATCACTGTAACTTCAGAGTCTGTAAAATCAGAATATGACCAACAAACTTCACAGATAGAAAATGTGCAGTATGCAAAAGAGCTATCCAGAATAATTAATTTATGCATCAGTTTTCTCATGTGTCTGCATATGTCCA
This sequence comes from Certhia americana, assembly GCA_018697195.1. Classification (NCBI taxonomy): domain Eukaryota; kingdom Metazoa; phylum Chordata; class Aves; order Passeriformes; family Certhiidae; genus Certhia; species Certhia americana. Next base: position 85,981,002 of record CM031857.1, on the reverse strand, counting down.
TGAGCTCTTATTTTCAAGGAGACCATAAAAAAGAGTGTTTTTCTTATTTTTTTACTTCATGACATAATAATTTAAACTAATATACTGGATTTAAAAAGATAGATTATGTTCATGTGCAGTGGGAACCTAAACAGAACTGAACTTGAAACCTTTAACTCTCATAAAAAATGTAGTAAATAATTAAATTTAAGCACCCCTTTTTGTTACTAAAATACACAAAAACATACATTGAATCTATTGGACATTTCAGCTTCCCATTTTCACCTAACATGCACATTAGTTATCTGAACAGAAAGGTCATTAACATGTAGCAATAAATTGAAGAATAGTATTTCATAGGTGGCATAAAGACATCAGAATTTGACTTGGCATGTTTATTAACACTACTGAACAAGTTCTGTTTAAGAAGCTAATAAAAATGATGCCCTATCTATATTTTCCCAATGCATCTTAATTTCTGTTAGGCATGCCCTGATTTTTAAATCAATCTTGTATTTTTCCTATGGAAATACCTAAACATTCATATGGACAATGTATTTGTGCTTTGCTTTAAAATGGCATTTTAATCGCTTCTTTTTTTATATTAGATTTTGCAAGCAGCTTAGTACAAACCAATGACTTCAGTTTCTGTGTTATGTTTAACCATCCCATAGCAGGGCCCTCAATGCAAATCTTCTTGGTTCAGGAATGTTCATGTCTCCTGTTAATACCTTCATTGCTTATCATAACTCAGGAGAATAAGTCCTGCTGCAAGTTGAAAACCATTTTACAATTAACGTATAAATAAGTCGACCATAATTATGTTGTGTTATCTCATTTTGTTTTTACAGCCTCTTACCATGCTTCAGACAAGAAAATTAGACATAGAGTGCTGGGTGATATATAGGAGGGAATGTTGGAGAGGATGTATTTTAATGACCTGAGTTTGACATGCTTATGTAAGAGTTCATCACTTTCATCATTTCAGAGAGATGAGACTTGGTTTGTTGATTTGTTCTGCTTGGCTTTCCTTTTTGGGTCTTCCTAGTAAACCATCTTCCCTTGGTCATTGCACAAGACAAAGACACATTTTTTTAAGAATTCTTTTGGTATTTCTGAAAACATAGCTATTTTTCTGCATCAAGCTAACACTTTCAATATGTAATATTTTATAATTGACCAAGACCAGTTTCAGATGATTCTTCTTAATAAGAATATCTTCTGGGGCATAGGAAGTATTTGCATTGGCAGTAGATTATGAGATACTGGGACAGATACAAATCTGTCTAGTCCCCTTTCTGACCTAACAGATAGAGTAAGCTGGGGTGAAATTTCACTCTGTGGGAGAATAGTATTTTAAAGAAAGTTGGAACAAAGGAACTGCTTTTCATATCAACAAGGTTTTTAGGACATCATTTAGAAAATCATTCTAAATTAGCCGTACTTTGAATTTCATTTCTATCTAGTTATATTTAGCCTTCCTTCTCTTCAAAATAAGGTTGACTAACTTCCTCTGATGCAATTAAATGTCCTTAAAACTGTGTGCACATAAGTGGAAAGAAACAGACGAGTAAATACACTGTTCAAATAACCTTATGTTCTTGAGGAAGTTATATGGCTGCCCTCTTCTGTCAAGACATTCTCCAATTTACCTCAGTTATGGATCTGAGCACGTTCTTACTGCTATCAGCATGAATGTTTTACTCATCCATCCCACTTCACTTTTTAGATCTGCATCTTCTCTGACCGACACAAAATATTTTGTTGAATACATGTGTTCATAAATCCCAATTTCAAGCAAAAAAAGTTAGGAATATCAATTTCTTTGGGGTGGGATAGTCTCATGGCCTTTTTTGCCTTGAGGCCTTTCCTGCCTCTCACCCCACACCTTCAGTAGGGAGGCTAGGATTGCACAAGGAGTTGGGAGGGACCACAGCTGGGACAGCTGACCCCTGCTGACCACAGCATGTGATGTTATGCTCAGCATATAAAGCTGAGAGAAGAAGGAAGAAGGGGTCAATATTTGGAGTGATGGCATTTGTCTGCCCAAGTAACTGTTAATCACATTGAAACTTTGCTTTCCATGCGATGGCTAAACACCTGCCTGCCCGTGGGAAGCAGTGGATGAATTCCTTGTTGTACTCTGCTCCCTAGTCTGTCTTCATCTAAATGTGCAAGCTTTCTTACTTTTACTCTTCCACGCTTTTACTCTCCTGATTCTCTCCCCATCCCATGGGAGGGGAGTGAGTGAGTGAGTGAGTGAGTGAGTGAGTGAGTGAGTGAGTGAGTGAG
>CM031857.1:85951579-85978721 GCA_018697195.1 Certhia americana | reverse complement strand
GAGTGAGTGAGTGAGTGAGTGAGTGAGTGAGTGAGTGAGTGAGTGAGAGAGTGAGTTGAGTGAGTGAGTGAGTGAGTGAGTAAGTTAGTGAAGCTGAGCTGAGCTGCCTACTGGAGTTATACAACAGATTGCTGAGTGGCAACAATAACATATCATTTACAACACCAGGCTCTTGAAAGCAGGAGTAGTAAAAACATCAGAATTCATACTCAAAATACTCAGGAATATCTCATTTTCTTGAGATGAGGACAAAGGAATGACACTCTAACCAATACTAAGAAAACTATTTTGCAAGTCAAAACTTCCCTCTCTGGGAGACACAAGGATGTAGTAAGCACAGTATAAGCTGAGAAGGACTAGGATATATTTTAGCTGAGTAGAGTCACCTCCCATGTATATGAGACAGGAAGAATCTGCAGGGTCAGGAAACGTGAAGACTTTTATGAGAGGCAATGACTGAAGATGCAAAGTTGTGGTCTGAAATGACATGGCAAATGGCTGTTCTCTACAATGACTGACAAAGTGCCATAGGGAGAGCTTGTGGAAGTAGCTGATGAGGTGACATCAGTTTGTTCCCAGTTTGAAGGAGGGTGATAAATCTGGTTACAAACGCACTTGTGAATTTCAGGACAGAAACAGAAGCTGAATTTGTGCCCTGTGGTCAGTAGGTCACTTAGGTTAAGGAAGGGATGGAATCTCCCAGATCTGTTTGAGGAGAAATCAGTGGAGAAATTGGCATGAGGAATGCCAGTGGAATTGCAGCAGGTGGCCCAGCACTGAGTCAGAGATGAACTCCAGGAAGCAAAAGTAAACAGCACTCAGCACGCTTACAGATAAGAGGGACAAGAGCGAGATGTAGCTGTGGAGGCAAGCAGGTTCAATGTGTGTTTTTGTTCAAAGAGAGATTAAACACACACTTGTTTTGAGAGGAGGGAGAAGCCAAGGCAAATAACAATGTACATAGAGGAATAGAAAAAGAGGTAAGCAAGCACCAGGGAGAGGAGAAGACAGAATATCTTGTTCTGCTTAACGCGTATATTCCTGTTGCAGATCAGAACTGCACTAATTTGGGAAGCAGTTTATATAATCCATAAAAATGCATTTTATTAGCCTTTCTTTACTTGAATCACTGACTTCTAAAGAATGAGAACAGCCATAAATGCTATTGTCTCCACAGGCAGCAGTTTGAAAATAGAAGATGCATGGTTACACGATAAGTGTATTTTGTTCATAAAAAATGTTTGCAAATCAGGTTTAAAATAAGAGAAAAATAACCTTAAAATATTCCGCACTTCAGAAAATAATAAAATGTCTTCTTATTTTCCCCTGGTAGACCACGCAATGCAGATTACTTTATGCAGGAAGCTAAACGGAAGAAGCATAAAGCAGATGCAATGGTGAGAACATTTTCTTTCCAGTTACATTGCTCCAAATAATTTTTGTAATGCAGTTTCTTCGTCAGTGCAGTATTGCTGGGGTAATTATAAAATCTATTATAAGGATGGCTAGGCTTGTTAAATTAAGAAATGTTTATATAATCAAATGTTCATAGCCCAATAAACTATGACTTAACAAATAATGGCTTACTGAGATAAAGGCCTGGATAAATAAAACTTTCCATTTATCCCTTTGCTTTAATTAGCAACTATAGTAATGGAGGCTGCGTAAAGGATCCACATACCTATCTTCTCAGTTTAACTTGCTGGCTAGGTCCTGTAATTGCATCTCCAAATTTGGTTTGGTAGCTGAGGTATTTGTACTTTTTTTAAAAGAGCTTTGGCTTTTTAGCACTAAGAGAATCCTGGTTTTATGGCAGATGTTTCCCAACAGAATCAGAAGCACACAAGGAATCTTTCTAATGCTAGAGGAACACCTAGCACATAAAGTACCGTTGCAACAAACAGACTCTTGACCCTGGCTTTGACCTGTCTAAAAATGTAGCCAGTAAGAAAAAGGGGAACCTGAGGTTGTATGGAGCACGGAAGAGATACTTGTCTTTCCAAACAATTGGGTGCAATGCAGTATGCAGTGCTGCAGCAGAGCTCTACTTAGCTGTCCCTCAGTCCTCTCCAAGGCTGTGTTTGTCCAGCACCACAGATAAGCCAGCACAACATGAGGTCTTTGGGATAGCAGTATATGGAGTGGGACCCTGCATTATCGTGGCTGCTTTGCAGGTGGGAGTAGCTGCATTCCTGCCTTGCTCTGTCAGACAGACACTTTGCTCTCATGCCATCAGGAAAGAAGAAAGGTGGCTCAGAGCCTCTCTTTCTTCACCTGTTTTTTCTCAGCTGTGCAGAATGTAGAAAGGCCAAGGAAGAAGAAGCAGGTCCTTAATTTAGAATACTAACACCAAGTTTTACACTCTACCTGAGTTTATTAGCACAAATTTCTACGGTTTATTCAGTTCCATATTACTCTAAAGTGAGTCTTAAAATCAGAAAATATTGTGGAGAAATACAAATGGTGAATTTTAGTGTGTTGCTTTAAACAGAATTGAAAGGATCACTTAATATGCAAAGGAAATTCTTAGCCTGGAGACAAATGTTTTTATGGTAGACTCCCAGAAAGAGGAGTTGCAAGCATTATTCTCTGCTGTGCCACAAGTTTGCTTCATGAAAGTCACCTAGGCACAGTTTAAATAGCTTTCTATCAGTATAAGGTGGATGAAATACCCTCCACATTCAGCTTCCCTACACAGCAGACCAGCACCTTACTTACACCATGTGAACAGCCCCTTGCAGGTGCTTCCTCTCCCTCCCTGGCTGTGTAGGCATCCTGGGGAAAATGCCATATTGCCAAAGTGCCTCCAGGCACTTTGAATCACCTTGCTGGGCTCAAAATCTCCTGCTTTGGCAGTGCACTCTCTGACATAGGCACTTAGAGTGAGCAGCTTGAAAATTACTCTAAGTCTCTCTGCTCCTCAGTCCCCCATCTGTGAAATTGGGATAATAGCACTTCCACCTGCACTGGAGCATCAGGGGGAGAAATATAATAAAAAGTTTGTGAAGTTCTCTGGTATGATCGCAGTGGGAGTCATATAAGAACCTAAAATAGATTGAAGCTAGTGTGCCATTCCAAAGTTACTATTTAAAATCTTTATCCCTTGGAAAAGAATAAGGTCCATTAACCTTTCACTGTGTGCATCAGATTTCAACCAAATGCATCCAGTCCATTAATGGGCTTTATGTACCGCAGGAGTTCTGACTGAAGGAGAGAGAAGTCAGGACAGAGAGGTATTAGTATGATTCATCTCTCTCTTCACATCAAAAATGAAATTCTGAGGGCAGATAAGTGGTATGTAAGTGTACACATATGAACATTAGATGCATATTTGCATATACAGTGTTACTGAAGACATGCATGTATATGCAAAAAAAAGTGCATGAATACACACACTTAGTTAAAGAAGTGCCAAAAACAGGAGAAGAAACGGGGCAAGGAAGGAGGATGGCATAGGATGCTGAGGGAGCAGAGCAGTCCCTGAAAGAGGAGGAGGATATAGAAAGCAAATTCCTGACAAGAGGAGAACAATGTTGAAAATGGTAGGGATAAAGAAGACACAAGAACAGAGATGAGCCTTTGTATGAGAGTTAGTAGTCAAAGTATTTAATTCTTTTCTCTTAATTCACGATATCCATTACCATTCTTTGTTGAGTGATAAAAAACTACAGTTGCAGAGATGTGTGAAACCCTTTTTAATGAAAGACGAAAGCTGGAACAAAAGGCAGCATGAATTTGTGGAATTTCCAGCACTGGAAGAGCTTTGACAAACACTGTTGGGAATGCCCTAGGCAGAGCTGACCCTTCTTTGGACACAAGAGTGTGGAACAAATAATATCTCAGAGCCATTTCTAGCTCTGTTTCCTGTGTCTTATGATTTTCACTGATGCAGAGGGTTTCATGGGTATTAGCTTTCTCACAGGAAAAATTGTGAACCTGAAGATACATAAACTTGTGTCAAGTTTACAATATTTTTTTGAGAAAATCCCATCAAATGTAATGACATCTTGATGATTACACTGCATCTCTCTGTCCTTATTTTTTCTCTCTAGGTGGAGAAGTTTGGAAAGGCACTGAATTATGCGGAAGCAGCACTATCGTTTATTGAGTGTGGAAATGCAATGGAACAAGGACCAATGGAGTCTAAATCCCCTTATACCATGTATTCAGAAACAGTTGAACTCATCAGGTAGGAAAGGAAGGAGATGACCTTAAGGGTTACTCTGCGAACATGCTCATCTGCATTATCACCTATTTTTGTACATGCAGTAAAAGGGTAGAAGTGAACTACTTACAAGGGCCTGGTTAGTTATATGTAATGTATATGTATTATCTGAGATTTCTTTGGAAATTAAATCAAGAAACTGTGAAGAATAAAAAAAAATGAAAGAAACAAACAAAAACACGCACAAAACCCCCCAAAGGTTTTCATTTTACTTGAGTTGCAAATTACTCCAAGAGTTTCATGATACAACTTCTGAGCTACTCAATTGAGGAAACCAGAAATCCATAATAACAAAACATTCTTATAGAGTGGTAACTTGAGAATATTGCAACATGTTCAAGATTGCTGTTTAAAGATTACCTGAAAGAAGATGTGGACAGTGATAGAAAAATGGACATTCGAAGTCCATTTGATGTGTGTGATCCTAATGTAGCCAGTGGAGTCAGGAGTGCAGCTCACCCCAGAGCTACCCCTACCTTTAGTCACCTTCATGGCTCTCCAAACAGGGCAGTCTAGAATTCAGTGCCATCCACAGTCCCTCTGAAGAAAGTATGTCTCTTAAGTCCTTTTCTCCAGTATAGTTGGTACTTAATGTTATTGGCAGTGTGATTGGTAGAGAAAACAAAGGTCAAAATCATTGCAGCAGCTGAGGGACTCTGAAAGAGAGTGACACCAGACACACCAGTGGAGAAATCTGCACTACAGTGACCACGGTATCATTCCTCAGGACAATCAGCCATGCAGTTCTTGATTAAATCCTGCAGTTCAGGATTAAGCTCATAGGAAGTAATAAATTTTCATTTTTAATCATAGTCATAATGAATCAGAGCTTCTAAAACAAAAGCATTCTTTTGGACTTAGTGTTGATGTGAAGATTTTCTTACATGTTAATAATTCCACTGGCATTTTATTCCACATAGGGCTGTCTTTTCATGCATTTCAGTGGATTGAGGCCAGCTTTCTAACTGGAAGGTTATTGAACAAAATCATATACTTTATTTTCTGTAAGAGAATAGTACATTCCATCCCTGCAATTTTTTCCTTTTTTTTTTTTTTTTTCCATTTCTGTAATTCCTCCCTTTTTTTTTTTTTTTTTTTTCCCCCAAAAGGCAGGAAGTTCTTTCTTTGTCTGCCCTGTCTTCTGTCATGGTAGTAAATATAATCTGGAAATGAATTTTGCTTGCAGATCCATAGCTATCAATAATACGTATAGCTGTGGCCATGTTGTAATGTGAATTGCTGTTGATCTCACTGCAACTCAGAAAAATAAGTGGTTTGCTAGGTATGCCTGTAGAAACAAAATGTTCATACTGAATCTTTGCACAGATATCAGAATTAGAGTTTGAAAGCAAAGGTAAGAAAAATTCACAAGCAGCTAATTATGGGAAACAGGTATTTTTCTGGAAGTGAGCCCAGAAGCACTGTGTGTTGTTCTAACCTTGTCTGTTGTTCAGGTATTCAGCTGGAAGCTGAGATTTCCAGAAACCAATTTGTGATTGCATAGCACATACAGTCTTGAAACACCAGTGCTACCTCTGTGGATCTTTAATATTTATAGAGTTTGAATGTAATGTCATGTGAGCAAAAATAGCTCTGAGCCACATGTTCCCCCTCTGCCGTGCTGTGCTTGGAGGAGCAATTCTGGGTAAAGACACTCAGAACTGGCAGGGTGAGGTCAGCACCAGCTTCCAGGCAGGCTGGCTGCCTTCAAATGCTCCAAACCCCTTCCTGCATGAACTCTGTGTAACTGGGTCTCTGCAGCAGCAGAGGTTATTTTGGTAGGACAGTGTCACCTCACCAGCTAGACTCCCCTCTGGACTGACAGATTGTCAGGGGAGTTCATGGCTGTTTAAAGAGTGCAGGGATGCACTGCTAATGGCAAAACAGCCCTGAAACACAACCAGGAAAAACACATGTATCTTGAACAAATCTGGTATCTTGAACAAATAATGTATAAAGGGGCAGATCAAACAACATTGATCAGCATAGCTCTCTGATCAGTAATATAAAGCTGTCTCAGTTAACTCACACTGGCTTTTTTCTTCTTGCTTAAGGTATGCAGTGAGACTAAAAACCCACTCAGGCCCCAACGCCACGCCAGAAGACAAACAGCTGGCAGCATTATGGTTAGTAGATCAAGCATTCCTGAAAAGACTTGTTTTCTGCAGTGAGCCAGTTCTTGAAAATCAGATGTTGGACGCAGCCTGAGAGAATTATGTTCTCTATTGAAATTAAGAGAATACTTTCTTCTCTGGGAAGGTCCAGCCCTTGTATCACTGTACCAAGTCTGCATTCTGGCTCTGTAAATAAGCAATTCATACTTATTTATTGACTGTGACAGGCTGGCCATGGTACGTCAGTGTAATTAATTTTTAAATGCCTGATGGTTTGTTGTTTTTATGAGTGATATACTTTTGCACTAACAGCTCGGTAAGTTCTTTTGTGGCTGACATTTTAGGCTCAATAATCATAAATTATATTATATGAAGGGCAATATGGTGATGGGGATAATTAAGCCTCTTGGATTATCTCTTAAATTGAGATTTCTAAATATATATGTAAGCATCATAGATTCTATAGGACAGTTTCTGATTGCTAGTAAAATACTAGAATGTTATTAAAATCAATTTTTAATTTAATATCTTTGTAGTTAATACGTAAAATACCTATTACATGGTTACTAAGTCTCAGTAAGTGGACATTTACAATCAGCAAGTGTGTTTTTAACAACTATTAACCATCTGTTAAAAATCCAAATTAAATGCCTCTTTAACCTCCATAAAGAAGGAGTCCTAATTAATCATTTGTATAAAAAGGAACAAAATATTCAGATATGCCTTTTTTTTTTTTTTTTTTTTTTTTTAAATGCCTTTTCTCTGTCGCTGGTTTTCTGTGCCATCGGGATGCCCACAGAATGCATTAGTGGCAATTGCTTTAAAAATGCTTAGGTGGGAAAATGACTAAAGAACGGTTAAAAAAGGACATATAAAGCCATATTACAAAGGCTTGCTGGGAGCTGCCGGAGCGCTTCGGTGCGTACGGAAGCACATCCAAATGCAGGGAGCCGCTGCATCTGTTCCAGCAGGAGAAAGGTCAGCGCGAGGGAAAGCAGACGGAGCCTTCTCTGGGCGATGAATGGCAATCTTAACTCACCGTCTGCCAGCCAGCAGATGAGCTGACATCATTTGCATATGTGCTGTACCTGTGAAGGTGACAGAGGGAGAGTGATGGTGGTGGCTGCGCGGCCGCCGCATCCCGCGGCTGCTCCCGGCGCCCGCCGGGCAGGCTGCCAGCCCGCCCGCTCCCGGCACGCTTCTCCTGGGCAGACACTGTCCTCCAGCGGCCAAGGCCGGGATTTCACAGCAACCAGGATGGCTCAGCAGCACTGCTTTGGGCTTTTTCGGGGACTGTTTGCTAATTCGAGGCGTTCGCTGAGGTGTGGGCAGCGCGGGGAGATGGGGAGCACTCTGCACTTCCCAACTTAAGGCACTGGTGTTCCGGATTGGCTCCAAGACTAAACACTGCTTTGAAAAAACAAGACCTCTGCTGTCAAAGGAAGAGCAAAACACACAGGGTTTTTGCTTTGAAAGCAGAGTTACTGTGGGGCACTTTCACACTTGCCCCAGTTTTCACTCTTTTTCAATCCAAAAACCTTGCTGGGAAGAGGTGGTCATGATTCTCAATTCAAAAAATAGATTGGTGCACCTAAAGCCACTAGCGAAGGAAAGTGTGTGTGTCCTGAATACTGACTGTTGTGGTACACAACTATAGTCAATGGCCATTACTCTCATTTAATTATGTAGCTTTAAAGGTGTGTGGCACTCTACAGACTAAAGAGGAGGACAGGGGCAGACAGTAAATACCAGTACAGCACACTGAGCTTTTCAGCCCGCTGTTGGTTTCCTCTAGGGACCAAATAAGGCAAGCGGTCTGGGAATAGCCTCCAAGCTCCAACACAATCTCTGTTCTGGTTTCCTACAGAGAAGCTTGGCCACTGAAATCTTTGCCAGATCCAAGTATTCCCTTTCTCCCAGCCATCTCTAGCTCCTGGAAGAGACCACTGGGTGTATACAAAGTACATGCACTATAATATGAGCTCACTATACAAGGCTCTAGGCTATTGCAATAAAGTCCCAAGATATCTTATAAAGGTGTTTATGCATTTGCAAGAAATTTTTTTTTTTAAATACATATATTGAGTTTCAGGATGTCTCTTTCCATGGGAGAGGCTTCTGGTCAAGTGTGGAGACTTCAAGCCAGAATGAAGGTCTGGGAGCTCAGACCCTTCTGAGATAGTTTGTTTAGTTCCTCACTGGTGCATTTGTCAGTGGGACCTGCCGTGGCTGTAGTACCTAGCTCTGCTCATAAATCCATGGCAAAGTGTGAAGTACTGCAAACAAATGGTGAAAAATACTGTAAGCAAGGTACTGTCAGTCTTCCACTCTGTATTAGTTTGAGGATTTAAGATATTCAGTGGAGTTTCTGTTCAGGAGTCACCCTTTACTTTCTGCTCTCCCTTATATTCCAGTTACCGCTGCCTGGCCCTTCTGTACTGGAGGATGTTCCGACTCAAGAGAGACCACGCGGTCAAGTATTCAAAAGCACTTATTGAGTATTTCAAGGTGCATTATTTATGTCAAGTTTTTAGATCAATGTGTCTTTACAGGAGATACAACATCTTACTGGAGCAGTAGCTGTCCTGGGTTTAGTTTTTCCCCTGTGAAGTCAGTCATAGGCTCCCATGGCAACACCTGAGCTCTGGTTAATTCAGTTATCTTCACAAGGGGTCCCTCTTTGAAAAATACACACTGTGACCCTTCACAAAGGATGATAATTTTTTTGTACTAACAAATGGGTATTTTCAGATTATTCTTGGTCAATTGTCCAGTGCTATCCAGCTCTGTTGTGAATAGGTTTTGAAGATTTTGCTCTAAGAATCCCCTTTGGGATTACACTTCCCACAAGTTGAAGACTAGATCAGTCCTCAGATGCTGGCCTTCCATTTAGCAGCATCAGTAGACAGGACAGTGCAGTGGGACATTTTACCCAGGGAACTGTCAAACAGCCCACACTGAGTTCAGCAGGAGTTGTACGCAAGCATCGGAGGGCAGACAGACCACCTGCCACGTACTTGACATGGAACTCTTGGCTTCCCCTTCCTGCTTTGCTTCACCTGTTACTGCTTCTGGACTTCTGACAAGTCCAAACACAGTTTATTTTGAAAAAGACTGGAAGTCTCTCAAAGTATTTTAATATATTTTCTTTGAAAGGCAGCCTTTCTCTGGAAAGTATCTCAGGAACAAAATCTTCCAGGTGAAGCTCACCTTGTAGTCAATCCATCCAGTATATGATGTGCAAACTCAAAAATTAGCGTTTATCTTCCCTATTAAAAAACAAAAAAAAACAAAAAAAACCCAAAAAACCCATACAAACAAACAACAAAAAATACCCAACCAAAAAAATACAAGTGTTTTAAGAAAAACTGCTTTGTGGGACCTGAACACATTTGTCTTTGAACACAGGGCTCATCTGTTGGAGTTCTTTTGTGGACAGAAGAACCTTGAAATGAAAAATATCCATCCTTTGACATTTTTTAATAAAAAAATTCAAATACAAGCACAAATGCTTATGACCAAATTCTGAACACATGAAGACAGGGAAGGGAATTGACAGATCCGTTATTGTCAAGTGGAAATTGAGGTCAATGTAACTGCTTCAAAAATTTAGCAATATATAATTCAACATGTTACGTTTCTCTAACAATTACTTGATTTCAGGGGAAAGAAATATGTGCCTATTGAAATTCTTTATTTTTCTTGACCAGTTCAGAGAATAGCTGTATTAAGAACAGCTCTCAACCATGTAAAATGTCTCCTGCTAACAGACAGAGGCTGTTTCACAGCAAACAGAAAATGGACTTACACTCTACTGTATCCAAGAAGAGTTTGGTTTTTTGCAGAGCTCCTGCTGACACAATGATAGCATAGCTTCACATTAGAAAGTATTCTCACCTTTAAAAGCAAAAAATGGAAAAAAACATCCATTTGCTATAATTTTCAGTGGAAAACAAGCCAATTCTCCACTCCTTTTGTATTTGGTATCTAAAAGCATTCAAAACCAAGTGATATGAAATTCTAACTGCATTAATAACTTCCTTATATATTACCAATCAGAGCAAGATTTTAAATCTTGTCACACGTTTGCAGGAAAAATTGGACACACTTTCCTTTTAGAAAAGAAAAAAATGCTGTTTAAATCTCCATTAGGTGTTTTATTTCCATTATTAAAAAAAAAAAAAAAAAAAAAAAGAAAAAACAGCAGAGAATTCAAAAGAAGATATTCAGGGACCAGGCACATATAAGAGCATAAAGAAACCATGAGAATGTGTGGCAGCAAGGAAAGCAGGATAAGAGATGGAATCTTACAACATTACAGTCTTTAGAATCCTTACCCACCTTTCTGGAGCAGAACTGAGAGGAAGCTGAAGCAATATACCTAAAATATGAGAAAAAAGGTGTGTGGAAGTTGTACAGTAAGGCAGTGGTTGGCTACATTTGCAGTGGAAGTATCCTTGATTCCAATTTTCAAATTTTCTTGCTTCCAACTCTGTAAGTAAACAAGGTTCTCAGTTTCCATTACACTAGAAAGATGAAGACAAGTAGTTCTGAGAGAAATCAGAAAAGAAAGGGGGAAAAAAAAGAATCTATTCTGTAGCAGGATCAGATGCTGAAGATTCCCAGGCTGGTTCTATTTAAGATAGTAAATGAGAAATTTTCCTTTTTTATCTTTTCACACCTTAGCTTTTCCTGTCAAAAGAAAAAAAAAGGGGAAAAAAAAAACCAAAACAAAAAAAACTCTGAAGGAAGAACCCCTTGAGGGGTACACCAAAGCTTATTTTTCATATCACATACCTGGGAAATAGAAGACCCAGTGTCAAAATGCAGGAAGAATGATAAGGGTACACGCAGCACTGGTATGGTCACTGCTAAAATACTGCCAGTGTTGGGGTGCACATAAAAGATGTGGAAACCCGAGAGCCAGTTCAGAAGACACATTAAGACTAGGAAGACAAACTTTTTTAAAGAGAGGCTTAGGAAATGTGTCCAGTTTAGTGCTCAATGGGTTAAGAGATCATTGTGTACATGGGAACAGAGATGATAATTTGCAGATTACATGCGGTTTTGTTGGCTTTGGACCAACAAAATCTAAAAGCTGGCACTGAAGTTAGGAAGATTCAATCTTGAAACTGTGAAACAGCATTTGTTCTTCTAATTGTGAGGCCTGCTAAACATAGAACAGGACACAGAAGAACAAGGAGAATAAAGTGTCTAAAAATTTCTATATGGCTATCTGTCCTTTTAAGAAAGAATAAAATAAGATAATTTTTTTTAAGTAATTTAGCTTCTTTTAGAAGTGCCATGATTGGTGGAAAACACATTGCAGATTGTGTGCACTGCAGGATTACTCCTGGCCTTGAAATCTGTGAACATCTGAAGCCCTTGTTTACTATTTTCCTTCCTAAGCCATGAGAGACCAAGAGGTTTTGTACTGCTGGTACTGCTTGTAACTCCTGCAGTTTACAACACCTGCAGCCTTGCATTTAAAACAGTATCCATAAACAGATCTCAAGCTGCAGGACTTTAGTCTCACATGGATGTCAAGAAGAGAGGGATGTTCTCCTGCACACAATTACCTGCAGGTTCAGCTTCATGGGAGAGCACAAGGAGGTTACTTTCCTCTGAAGAATCAGACTGGCTGTTGCTGAATATGAGACCATGGATGGAATGGACTAGAAGAGCTTGGTTTCTTAGACTTCTTTCTCACAGGCCTAGGACTAAATCAGTCACTGGGAAGAGGGGTGGAGTTTTTCCACAGGTCAAATGGTCAGGAGCCAATGACTGAATTCTCTCCAGCTCCTGGAGTTTTAACTACTAAAATCATTTTAGCTGTCCAGTCTCCATTACTGCTGATGCCTGAATTTCTGCTGCTCTGTAAATATAGTGCTTTTACAAGGTAGTCTCTCCTCACGCAATGAAATTCTTTAGCCTAAGCACAGTATACATGAGAGAGTCTTAATGACTCTAGGTACACAAGAGACCACACTAAATGATCAAATGGCTCCTTCTGGGGTTCTCTGAGGAATCCTTTGGCTCTGAAAACCACCAATCTACATGGGCAGTCTCTCTGCCCTTGTGAATGCTGCCATGTTTGGACCAAAGGGAACAGCTCCACAAGGAGCAATCATGAGCAAGATTTTTGATCCTGTTGGTTAAACACCTGAGCTGCAGATCCTCACATTCACATAGCTGTGGGTGCCAGGCTGAGCAGATTTGCAGACCTAGGGAATGACATTTGTTGTTGGGGGCAGGAGAGTGGGAGGAAATCTTTCTGATTTTCTTCATCACAAGAAATTCCAGCCTAAACTTTACATAGAGTCCTGCAGCACTTTTCTTCTGAATTCACAGGATTTCTGTGAAAAGTTTGCATTTCACCTAATGTTTTCTAACCAGCCCATATGCTGGAGTGTTTAAAAGACTATGTTTCAAGTCTGTTTTGCTGAACTGCTTCATCATAACATCAGACTAGGCTAACTGGGTTTATTGCATCATGAGATGAAATTGCATCACTTTCTTTGCATTTCTGCACTTTTATACTTTCTAATGTTTTCATTTTGTAGTCTTATATAAATTATATGCATTGTGATTTACTCTTTCCTTTCCAGAATTCATCAAAAGCTGCCCAGAACCCATCTCCTTGGGGTGCCAGTGGAAAGTAAGTTGCACAGAAACTTGTATCAGATTGGCAGTTAGAAATCGTATATTTTTACCTCTGGTATGTTCTGATACTCTGGTGTTTTTAATCCCAACACCTTTTAAATAACTGTATTAACACTGGTTTCTAGGACCACAGGAACTCCATCACCTATGTCCCCTAGCCCTTCTCCAGTCAGTTCTGTAGGATCCCAGGGGAGCACAGGGGCCCCTTCCCCATCTCCTATCATCAGCATCCCGCAGCGCATTCATCAGATGGCTGCCAACCACGTCAGCATCACCAATAGCATCCTGCACAGCTATGACTACTGGGAGATGGCTGACAACCTGGCCAAGGAAAACAGAGGTGAGTGAGACAAGGCAATGGACAATTCTAGAAGACTGTCACGTGATTTGGATCAGGGAAATAACTATTTTGATATGAAACTTGTCTGCAAAGTAGGACTGCAGAGATTATTTCTTTCGTCAGTCTGCTCCCAGTATGTTCCAAAACAGCCCAAAAAGGCAATTTTGATAGCTGTCTTGCTCTGAAGAGTTGAGCCAGGACTTGTGACAGACAGGTCACAGACTTGGCTGTGAGTAGCACTTACTGCCATCTGTGCATTTTAGAGAGGAAAATTTGTGGGAGGTAAGACAGTTTCCTGCCCCCAAAGTCATGGAGCTGCATGGGATGTGTTTAGCCAGACCATGTCAAAAAGCAGGAGCACACCTCCTTTCTGCAGAAGGAATGAACAGCCCCTAAGGTCTCCCCCATCTGTAGCAGACATAGATTGGAACAACATGCTTGCAGCAAACTTCTCTCAGGTAAACTGGTTTCCATGAGCAAATAACTCAGCATCTGACTTGATGGTGAAATATTCCTTGGTTTTCAGGCTAATTTGTGTACTTAAGGCAGGGACATGTGCAAGATCTGAGTCAAAACAACTAAGTGAAGGTGTGTAGATACGAGTTGGGGGGCTCATCTCCCATTGCAGTTGATGGAGCTTTGTTCAATTCAATCAGCAGTTCAGAGTGCTGTTTAGTCCACCCTGAAAGGGAGACAGGGATACAATTCACTGAGGTATCCTTACCTAAACTGCCACTCCAGAACTCCCCTGCACATCCTGTGTTAGATCTGTCAGTTCAGGGTGTAAGTATCAACTCCCTGAGAGCATCTCAGATGGGGACTACATACATGCTTCTGAGTAGGCAACCTATCCATATCCATGAATTGTCTCTATCCATGGCACAGGGGTTAGAACTGGCTGATCTTTAAGGTCCCTTCCAACCCAAACCATTCTGTGATTCTAAGTCCTGACTGGCCAGTTAGCCAAATTACTCTTTAGGCTGGATTGGCCATGTTGTACAGGCCTCTATTTCTCTGTCATGGTAGCTTAAATACCTAGCATATCACAAATGTGTCATTGGACACTAGTTTGTGAGCTTTTTGATCTACTTGTCCTCAATCTCAGAATAAATCTTGCCCAGAGTCTGTTTGCTTTATCAAGACTCAATGGAAATTAATGACAAGCAAAGCTGAAGAACTCCTTGCTTTGTTCTTTAAAAAGAAAATTGTTGTGCATCAGCCTGTAACCTCATGAACTACAGGGCTTTAAAATTAATCTCACCAGCACTAAACTTTCATTCCCATGGAATGTTCAGCCTGACTCAATTTGCAAGAGAATAAAATCTGTTAAAGGGTGAAAAGTAGCAAATAAAGATTCACTTTTCTGATGCTGATTCTTTTTCTTTTTCCCTGCAGATTTTTTTAACGACTTGGACGCATTGATGGGACCTATCACCTTGCACAGCAGTATGGAGCATTTAGTTCAGTACACTCAACAAGGACTGCACTGGGTGCGGAACAGCGTTCACTTGTCATAATGACTGTGTGCCATTCACATGGACAGTATCCCTTTCATGGATAATTCAGTTATTCTGGACACTGTGCTACAGAAATAGTCAGCTACAGCATTGATCCAAACAAAGGTGAATATTTCTTCAATATTGAGCAAAATTCTGAGTGTAGACATGTACGTGCGCAGAGGTACAATATACAGTGATGTCTTTTCAGAATGAATTGTTCTGTATTGCTCTCCAAACATTTTCATACACTAGAAATACTATAAAGAACTGATCTTAATGCACAAACATACCCTTTCTATTCTTGTACTGAAAAACTCGGAAACCAAAACCTTATGGGTTGATTGAACCAAGTGCAATAAGCACAGATCCCTATTCAGGAAAGCTTACAATAGATTCTTAACTTTAAGCTTATACTGAAATCCTGATGACTTCAGCAGAGCTTAAGCACATACACAAGGGCTTTCCTGAACCGGAATGAATGAGGGCAAATCGTAGACATGGAGAATTTTTACAGCGAGCATGGACACATCACAGAAGTTTCCATATTAATGTGCCATCTCCCTGTTACTTCTCCACTGGAGCACAGAGAGGAGTTGTGTAGTCCGCGTTAAGCTGGAGAAAGACCCCATTCCTTCATGTGCAATAAGTTTCAACAAATTGCATGCATTTCTCTATCTCCTGTCTTTTTAAATAACTTTACGTCTCGTTCAGCTCCTTACCAACAGTGCAACCTATAGTATCAAGCAAAAGGAAGGCCTGAAAACAGAAATGCTGATAGCAAAAACTTAAAAGAGATGGTGGAAAATTGCATTCTGTTACTGACAGTAAATAGATAAGGAAAAAATATGGCAAACAGTAATCCACTTAGGAAGGAAAATGTGTTAATTTCGGCTGCACACACACAGAGACAGATATTTATAACATTTGTTGGCTTTGCACAGGAAGGCTTCATCCCGCAGACTTTGACTTTCATATCTTTTTCATCTAGCAGAAGCTTGCAACATTTTCTTCCAGGCTGTATGGGAGCATTACATGCAATTTCCTTTATCTGGGAAGCTGAGTTTGCTGCTCATCAGGCTAAGAACTATCATAATCCTCTCACTCTTCATGCATAATCCTCAACTAGGTTTTAACGTTTCTCGATTTATGGGATGTTTTCAGTTCCTGTTGACAGGCTGTGTTTTTCATGCCAGAAGAATTAATCCCACAATAATTGGAGTTTAATTTGGGTCAGATGAGGTCAAGGCCAGTTCATATCAACTGTGCTTGCACTCAATGCATTTTTGTTCATTTTCAGTGGTTTTCACATATTTAGGGTTGGGGTTTTTTTCTATATTGGAAATATTTCTCTTTTTTTGCAATCAGATTTGCTGCCTTTATTCAAATCAGCTGCTCCAGTGACTTTCAATGAACTGTTCTTGTCCAAGTCATTAGCTGAACCCTTTTGCTGTTATTTTCTAATCTAATTTGATTACGTACTAAGAAAATGTGAGTACAATGAAAATGTGTACAAAAGACACTTTCAGTAGAAGATACAAGTAGAAGTAGCCACTGATACAAATGGTTGATTAATTGGTCCTTGCTGCCTTTTTTTTTCCATCCCCCATTTTTGAAGAGCTGCATTTTGAAGAAAAGATACCAAACAATATGGCACAATTTCTCAGTCAAATGTCTTTGGTAGCACAGACTCCATGTACCCCATGGTAAAGAGTGGGCTTATGAGCACACTGCGCCCCACATAGCTGTGTTTTTCTTCTGAGGCTGCTCACCATAACTCCAGCTATTGCTCAGACTCAGAGCATTCACTGTGTTCTCTGAAGCAGCCACCAAGGAACTGCTCAGCCCCAAGCCATCCTGGGCCAATATTGATGTGCCCATCGGTGCTCAGATACTTCCCCCCAAGAGAATCCCTGTGGCTGTGGTCACCTCTTAGCACAGACTTGAGTGTTACAATGTGGCTGGCTTTAGGAGAGAACATGTATTTGCCTTTAAATGACAAAATACGTGACCTCTGAGTCCTGCCGTCACCACTAGCCCTGGCTGTCACCCACCCCAGAAGGAACGCAATTTGTTTCGTCACAAGTATCGTGGAGAACTTGATTGGTGCCTTTCTGTTTATCACTTGCCTGATCTCCAGCTGTGGAAGTCCTTCAGGATTTGCTAGACTAGCAGCAATGGATTCTGTCAGCTGCTTCAGTGCCATCCACAGGTACTGCAGGATTTCTCCTCAGATCAGGAAAGTGAAACTCCAGCTAGATTAGCTTCTGTTTTCTTTGACGGTGCCTATGATGTTTATCTTCAGATAAGTTCGGGGGTTTGGGAGTCCTTTCTGATATTTAATGTTGAGAAATTTTAGAAGTAACATATATTACTTGCCTTAAATGGAGTTTAGTTTTATTGCACCTGTGGCATTTGAGTTTCAAATATGGAACTTTGAAGCATGTTTATTTTACTAAGATCGGGATATTTTTCTTAATCATGATGAACTCTTTGTATGGATGTAATATGTCAAGAAACTTCAAAGAAATGCAAGAAATAATGCTGTTCTGTTGTAACATATCCAAGTACTAAGCATCTCTGTAGATGATTGTCCTTTCCTGTACATTGCTCTTATATTGAGTTATTTCAGCTAAAATACCTATTGCTTCCGTGGAAATCTTACTGATTTTTAGTTTTTGTGCTGGCATCATCTGTGTTGTCTGATGAGCACACTGAGCCTTAATTTCTGGTAGTGCAACAGGATGAATGGATTAGAGGGTTTGGCCCTCTCTCCATAGGGTTTCTTGCAGCTATACTATTTTAATGAGGTTATTTAGAATACTCTTTTGTGCAGGCTATTTGCTGCTGATTGGATGGCTGAATGTGGCATGGTGACAACAAATACTTAATTCCATCTTCTTAGGGCCTGGTCTGCAAAAGTGCATGTGACTTTAGGTCTGGTCCAGTTGAGCATATGCACCACTTTAAGAACCTGAATAGTCTTAGGCATATCACACTGTGAGTCAAAGATGCTCTGTGTGTTTTGGATGGGACCAGAGGAGACTTCTTTGCAGTTCCATGAAAGACACTAAGTTATTGTAATCTGCTGTAAAAGTCCAGAAACATGCAGGCTTCTTTAGCCATAGCAATATTCAGGTTCAATTTTGGAAAAGTAAGAAGTTAGTCTGTACAAATCCAGAAGGATTATGCCTGGAGGAAGAGGTTTGCTTACAAACAGAGGCTTCTGAATCAGTAAAAGTTGATACAGCAATGGGAATGGATTCAAAGGAACTGTGTATTGCAGGTGGACTTGACAAATCCAGAATGGCCTGTAGGACTCCCACAGTCAGCAAGATCATACAGAGCCCTTGGCCTTAATCCTTTATAGTATGGCATGGTGGCATGAGTGTCAGGTAAACAAAGCATATGCAGAGGTTCAAATGTGATCAAAAGCCAGGCATAGTCCTTCCTGTCAAGTGGCAGGATACCCAAACCCCTTGTTGGCCCATTTCTTTTGTCCAAATAACACAAAGCTCCAAAGGAAGAGACTATAGTGAACAGAAGACCTTAGGTAAAGGAGGTTAAAAGGATCAAGCCCCAAGTGTAGATACAAACACATATGTATATACTGTAAATCTAAATATAAATAAAAGTCACTCAGCATGAAGGATATTACTAGTGCCTACCATTGATCATCAAGTACCCATCACTGAGCAGCCATATCACCTCAGAAGTGCAGTAGCTGTTGTCAAAATAATTCGTGTAGCTAATTAATTTATATGAAATGCACCTTTGGGACTGTGCCATAGTATCTCTTTTGTAATACAAATGTTCAACCATTTTTCATGGCTACTGATTCAAATCTGAAATGTCAGGATATCTTTTCTTCCCCAGATGAGGACATATACTTAGACGTGGCTAATCTGTGCTTAGTTTATCTACCCAAGAGACTTTGATAGTCACCAGCCTTAATGCATGTACAGTATATGCTATTCACTGACTTAGTTGTAGGTTTTAATCCAAATGAAATCGGAATTTGCAAAATGACTTGGATTAACGGCATCTGCCTAGATATCCCGTAGATGTGACATCAAATGATTCGTGATTTTAAGCAGGAAAGTTTGAATTTTATGTAAATAACAGTGGATGAATTCCTTGATCTTTTTACAAGACGATTTTTTTTAAATTAAAAGATTGTCAAAGCAATAGGTTTTTTAACTCTCCTAAATTTTTGGCAGATCATGGGTTCATGGTAAAAGCTATATTAAGAGCATCTCCATTTGCAATATGCCTTGCCTTTACATAATCCTCTTAATGCTTAATATGTCAGAAAGAAATGTTTCTTGTTCACAGCGATGGCAACATTTCCCTCCCCCATTCAGGGAGAATCCTCAAACTAAAGAATAAAATCTCTTGGCACAATAGAAATACAAACAATGCCTGAAGTATACAGACTTGTGAAGGTAACAGCTGAAGTCTGTCTGGCACAGACCTAACATGCCTCTCATTTTGTAATCTTTTTGTTATCATTTATATCACATATTTGACCTCACTGTGTTTGAAACTAAAGAATTAGTCTAGTTTTCATGTCTTGAAAATGCCTGGTTAGTTTGATCAGTACCATAATTATAACTGTCACATTAGGTTATGTGCTGAGGGCTGGGAAGGCGTGTAACCATAGGTAAATTCATCAGAATGCATTCAGAAAAGCATTTGGATGATCTTACATCTAGTATGTCTCAAAAAATATAGAACTATATCTCTCAGCCAATATTTTTAGCATGAAAATTTAGCTGCTTTACTATCTCTTACACAGCTCCTGTTTGCCCTCAACAAGGCCGAGCCTCCATTTCCAGCATCACTGGCCCCCATGCTGTAAATTGCTCTTAAGGTGAATTAACAACCTGGGAAAGTCACTTTAGGTCCTGTTTGTGCTAACCTGAGTAAAGCTAGAGAAGAAAAGCATTAAGTTGTAGAGCATCCCTTGGTCTTTCAAAAGGCTATGGTTTTCCTCATTGAGATGGGTGAGATCAGGCTGGGGCTACTTCTTGAAGTAATTCCTCTGCCTCCACTTGCTCTCTAGCCCTGTTGCTCTTGGTAGCCCACAAGCATGCCTGACTTTCAGAGGTGTTTCCTACTTTGGCAGCCCAAGCCTGGGGTGCTGGAAACACCCCATCAGTGACAGCAAGTAACTCACAGGTTGCATAAAGGGCCTGGCTTTTCCCCCCCAAAACCAGCAACAAATACACAAGACACTTTTGCCATTTGTGTAGCTTGAATATCACACACTGCAGCTTGAAGCCCAGCCTTATCCCTGATGCCCTCAAAGAATTCCAGAATGTCAAAGGAAAACAACATAATTAGGGGGAAAAAGGGGGATTTCCTCTGTCCCACCGCACTTAGTCATGTATGAGAGCAAATACAGTGAACAGCATGAATGATAAGGCACTCAGGTCTCATGTTTCTCATATGTACTAAACACAGGGATACTTAACATTTATCTGCCTCATAGGGCTTTATGAGAATTAATTAATGTTTGCAAAATCACTTTGTATCCTCAGCAGGAAAGTGCTGTTGAAGAGCTATGGAAAAAAACTGCTAAATACACTGGATGAATCTCACCCCTGAGTCCAGAGCTACAAGACCCACAAAATCCTTAAACACTATGTAGGCTCTCAGTGTGAGCAACAGAGTGTTTAAAACTTGTGCTTAGTGCTGAGGGGTGTCACAGCCCAGGTGAAATTGCCATTCCCTGAGTATCTGTGACTTTGATTCTGGCAGAGAGCAAGAATCACAACAGTACATAATGGGACAAACAGCATAGATTAACTAAGTGCTTCATGGCTGTCTTAAAAATTTCAAATCCTTTTATGTCTTTCAGTCACTTTGTATTTTTGCAAAAGAAATTTGTACGAAGTATGTTCCTCAGAACATCCTCAGAAGTGTTCAAATAATTTATTAATCCAAATCCATCTTCACATAACTTCTAATCAATGGAAATTTTCTTTTAGAATGCTGCATTGCAGAGAACTAGTTGCTTAACAAAACATTTTTTTTAAAAAGTCTTTTGTGACAACATATGGGTCTGATTTTGATGAACATTACCAGTAACCAAAGTGGGAAATCAGAAATAGGTTGGGAACACAACATTCAGGGAGTGACCTTCCCAAATCACATCATTGTGAGCCAGTATCCCCAGGGCAAACTTCCAGCTCTATTCTGACACATTACTCGTAGAAGTTATCAGTAAAGCACTTCATCAAGGACTGAACACCAGTCAAATCAACAAAATGTTTCTAATGTGGTTCATATTATTCAGTCAATACTAACAAGTCCTTTCTTAGCAATAGTTATCCTTCTCCACTTGGCATTCTTACATATGGTATTCTCACCCTCTCAACAGACAGGAAAGAAAACATTTCCTGCAGGAACAAGCTAGACGTAGATAACATTTACCAAAGGACAGACCCTTCTTATTCTTTTTCTCACTTCCATTTTAAAACGCATCTTTTCATTTGCAGTTTTGATTTATCATAGAATCATAGAAGGGTTTGGGTTGGAAGGAACTTTGAAGATCATCTAATTTCAACCCTGCTGCAATGGGCAAGGACACCTTTCACTAGACCAGGTTGTTCAAGGCCTCATCCAGTCTGGCCTTGAATACTTCCAGGGATGGGACATCCACAGCTTCTCAGGGCAACTGTGCAGTAAGGAATTTCTTCCTTAGATCTACGCTAAATTTACCCTCTTTCAGTTGAAAACTGTTTCCCCTTGTCCTGTCACTACAGGCCCTAGTAAAGTCTTTCTCCATCTTTCTAGACCAACGTAAGATCTCCCCAGAACCTTCTCTTCTCCAGGGTGAACTCCAGCTCTCACAGCCTGTCTTCATAGGAGACATGCCCCATCCCTCTGACCATCTTCATGGCCTCCCCTGGACCTGCTCCAACAGGTCCATGTCTTTCCTGTACTAGAAACCCCAGAGCTGGACACTGCACTCCAGGTGGTGTCTCACAACAGTAGAGTAGAGGGGAGAATCACCTCCCTCAACCAGCTGGTCATGTTTTTTTAGCTTCCTGGGTTGCAATGGCACATTTCTGGCTCATGTCCAGCCTCTCATCCACCAGCACCCCCAGGTCCTTCTCAGCAGGACTGCTCTCAATCAGTACATCCCTCATCTGTATTCATCCTGAGGCTTGGACAAACACAGAGACAGGACCCATGTACTTGTTGGGCCTCATGAGGTTCACATGAGGGTCCTCTCTCTCTCTCTCTCTCAAGGTCCCTCTGGATGTCGAGGTCCCTTCCTGCAGTCCTTCTAGACATTTTCTCCCTCAACTCCATCTCCCAGCTTGTGACATGCAGGACAAGGCAGAGTTGAAACTGGTCAGAGGAGAAAGGTGGAAGGCAGTACAGAGCTGCTCCAAGCAGTTCAGGATCTTCCTGCTTTCTTCTCACTCCCACCCCATCTGTGGGACTGGCATCCACCTCCTCCCATTATTTCTAGCAAGAGAATTCAGTTCCCTCTTGAGGAAGGACAGCAAGTGCTGATGAGTCCATGCACAGTTTTTGACAGCTCTTCTCTTCAGGAAAAGGCAAATGGGAGGGACCAGTAATCTGGGAAGCAAAAGCCCTCAGTGCTGGTGATTGAAATACCTTGTGTGAAACAGCAGTGCAGCTGGAGGGGTGCCAGCAGCATCTCCTGGCCCAGTGCCTTGGCCTGACTGTGCCATCAATCCACTTGAGTGAGCTTTGCCACTTCATGGCCCTGCAGTAGAACCAGCAGGAGCTTGTACACCTGTACAGTGACCTTCTTTAGGCCATGGAGGATACACAGTCAGCCTTGTAACAATTCACTGGGGTTAAATAGGAAAAGAAAGTGGACTGAGAGAGAAAAAAGACTGATTTAAACACAGAAGTTGGAAACCACCTCATTTTAGTACTTAGTACTGAAGGTCTAAAATAAGTGCAGTGAATCTCACCCTAGAAATACTTGTTTGTCTCCACTGGCTAAAAAGGAGGTTTGGGTAATGAGCTCAGATACAGAGGTGCTATGAATCCCACCCCAGGTTCATGGTAATACTTGTTGCTTACAAGAATGCCTGATGAAACAGGTAAATATCTCAGGATGCACTGAGGGAGGATAGGGCTGAGATCATGTTGGGAGGGAGCACTTACGCAGGAAAATAGGTATGTGATAAATACACTTATTTCTCAGATGTTTCAAGCATATGTTTCAGACCTGGACCACCTCTTAACCACTCTATAATTTACTAGGCCTAAATCCAGATTAGATCCTTGAGAACTGAATGTGCATTCTTTCTCCATTAAGATTACTGAAATATCAAGAAAATACATTTTACAGTTTACTAAACACTTGCAGGCACTTTTTTCCTTAGGTTGCCTGGAAGTAGAGCTGGCCTCCTTTAAACAAGGAGAAAATTTTTCTATAGATGACTAAAGAGATGAGATTGGCTGTGAGCCTAAGTGGGGCCAATATTACTCTTTTTTATGGAAATTCAACAGCATTTTTCAACTCATTATGTGAAAATGGGAATTTTCTCCATGATGAACAGCCCATAGGCCACACAGGGACACCTTAAGCTCATGGCCTGCCAGCAGACCAGTAGTCCCACAGCAGCTCCTAGGGCTGGCTTTCCTTGCTGTTGGTGGAGACAGAAAGAGCAGTGGTGTGTTGGGAGCTCCAGAGCAGCTAGATCAAGGTGGGCTTGCAGTGCCATTGTCTCTTTCCATGGATGGCAGCAAGAGGGCAGGAGCCAAAGCAGAGGAGCCAGGCAGTGTGAGAATCACTCTCTGAGCAGTAATTCCTGGTCCTCCTGTGCAGGGGCATAGTTCCGTGCTGATCGTGGCAGATGGAGACAATAGCCAAAGTAACAAATCATGGCTGCACACACACATTGCTTTTGGCAACTCCCTGCCTTCCTGGGCATATTGTTTATGGAAACCTGCACTGCAGTGCTGTTCTGCTGGCCAGTGCCATGTTGTGGTAGGCATCCTACAGAGACTCTCCATGGAGTTGCCACCATGCAGAAGTCAAAACCAAACCACGCTGTGGATGGGTGAGGGAAACAAATGGGTGGGGAAGACAGTACAGAGTGGTCAAAATAACAGGAGGTTTACACTTGTCATTACTTCTCCTGCCCATTGCAACAATCACAGGGTTCCCTCCCCATTTCCCATGCTGCACATAGCACCAGTGGCTGAAAAGGCAGCATGGCAATCCCAGTGTGGGATCAGCTGTTGCCTGGCAGTGCAGACAGCACATGACAAAGTACTGGCTCATTGAGACTCTTCTCCATCTCCCTTTTCACACAGTGAACTCCTGAGCGAGGTTCCATGGCCAGATGAGGCATGCAGAAACCAGTTTATGACTAGAACTATTTTTGTAACAAACCACAGAGGTTCATTTTCATGTTTCGTTTATAGTAATGAATGTCAGCAGATTTTTTGCAAAATTATTTGAGATGGCTTTGTTTGAAGATCATAAAATAATGCTCATGTTGCTCTCTGAGGATGTGCTACCCAAGGCGTCCCCCACTCTGCTACAGCAGTTTCTCTTTCTGCTGACCATAATCCCACAATATGCCCCCATACAGCAGGCAATATTGTTTACACAGGTTAATAAACAGAGTATTCTGTACAGTAATTTATGCTGTAAAGTATGTACATATATCACAGTAGCAGTCACAAATGCTTTAAACTGCCTTATTTATTAGATTGGTTAGTGTTTCCCCCCTTGCTCCAGAATACTTTAAATTATTTTTATCTTTTGCATTATTTGACATATTTTTTTAGTTGCTGCATTTTGACCCAACTATTGAAAAAAATGTTTTTTCAATAAACAAATATCTAAAATTTAAGTAGAAATAGCAAATTCACTACCCATCCAACTAATATAGCTCTGATTATGATTGCAAATAAATATGGTATACTCTTGTCTGTGTATCATAGTATATGCCAGAAATCATACTCCACTTGTGATCAATACGAACAAGAGCTTTAGTAACTTCACTTATTTCATTCTTCCATTGTGAGACAAAAATATAATAAACTACTTAATGTAAAATGTCCTCCATGAGAACCCTGGTCTTATTCCTCCCTCAGGCAAAACTCACATTGGCTTCAGTGGGAGATTTACTTAAGTACAACATAGGGACATAACAAAAATAAATACACGGCATATAAACAGTACTTGTGCTTTGTAGTCAGTCCTTTCCTCTTTAGTGAGAAACATAGGGTAAATGCTACATCTGTAATGCTCCTCTGTCTCACTCCTTCCCTTCTGCTGTACGAGTGAAAAACTGGGATTTAAAACCAATTGCGTTTGTTCCATTCACTCAAGAAAAATAGAAATATTTTGGGGATCGGTTCCAAGCCAAACTAGAAAATAAAAGAAAATGTGAAAATGTTGTTTTTGTTTATTTTCATATTAAATTATGTTACACAATTAAACAGGATAATGCATACAAAGGCAATGAAATTATTAATTACTTGTTTTACTGTTTGGAGATTTTGCTATGTCCACAGTTCATGTAAAACTCATGTAGCACAGTTTCTGGGATGGTGAAAAATCCTACTGTAATGTAACAGAATGAGCCTTAAGGATTTGTAAGAATAAGCACTTTTATATTAAAAAGCAAATATTAATTCATCAGTAATATTACTTTTTTAATGTGACAATAAACCATGAAATCAACATCCTTCTGTCTCAACTATGCCTCATCTGTCTCTTTCTTAAACCTTTTTCCAAGCAAAGCAATTGCCTGTTTTGTGTCACAGCTTTTGAACCCCATTGCAGTCACCTGTGTTCCTGCCTAAGTCACCCGCCCTCATCCACACTTCCCTCGTGGGTGAGCTCATGAAAGCTTTGTACAAGGAAGAAGGAAAGGCTCTTTCATTACAGCAGATCTCAGTAGCAGGGCACCAGTTTTATCTGGGGTGTCTGGCAGAAAACAGACATGAAAAGAACTAGCTCTCTGGGAAACGGAGAGCAGTCACTGCTACATTTTAGTGAGGCACCGGATGAGCATATCACCAATCCATACTGTTCTTTATGCAGATGTAGGAAACAAGCCCTGTACTTAAGACCAGTAATGTCAGTAAGTAGTGCCAAAGCCAGCCACGATTTCAGCAGCTGCAGAGCAGCAGGTCACAATTTACAGCCACTATTATAATAAAACCACAAGAAATACAAGTCACTCTCCAGCCTGCCTTTCCCTGTCCTCACACACACGCACACACACGTTTACCAGCTATTTTCCAATTCCTATGGTTTCTTCTCACACAGGATTGCCATCTCTTAGGAGTACTTATTCCATACTTAGGCCAAAACCTAAACACTGTTGTTTTAACATGGCCATTTTGCAAGTGGTGGAGTCTTGTGGTTCTTTTCTGCTCAATCAGTACCTGTGGAGTCAGGAGCTGGACATCTTCCTACTTCTTACTGGGGAAGACATATTTTTCCAGGCAGCATCTGACAGACAGGGCAGGTCCTGCTGGAACATCTCAGGTGCAGCACAGAAAAAACAACCAAACAACGTTCTGCACTTTGATGAGTCACCACCATACACAAACCTGTGCATTCAGTGGACTGTAATCATCACAAGCTGAAGCACATAAATGGGGAGCTTTGGTCCTGAGGGTGGAGAATGGACTTCAGGAAGTGAATATGACTCATGATGGGCTGACACTGGCATTGCTGCTCCTGATCACTGCCAGGAGGTTGCTGCTGGGACAGGAAAACAGGCAAAGAATGGTGAGCCCACTGCTATCTCCCACACCAGTGCTGGTTCAGTCCTACACAGCAGACACGGCTTCATTAACTTCTGCCAGATAATGGAGCTCCTTGTTTTTGCACTGCTCCTTCCTCTGAACACCTCAGTGCTTGGCTGGTAATCCTGTAAAATATTCAGAATATGCAGAATTTTACTTCCTGACTTGTTCCTCTTAAACTTCCTCTTCTCGGTGTAATTCAAGGTCAGGAAAGAAATCAGGCAGCACTGAGTTAAAGACCTGGAGGGCCCATTACAATGATCTAGTCTTAGCTCCCAGGAAAACACAGGCCATAACATTTCATCGAGGGATTTCTTTATGAAAGGTTAATAATTTGATGAAAAGAAGCCTAACCTTTTACTAAGGCACCCAGTCTTGTTTTAAAGACACAGAACAATGAAGAATTTACCACAGCTCTTCAACCGTTATTTGCTAAAAATTCTGCCCCAGTGCTTCACTTGGAATGGTATCAAAGCCAACTGCAAAAAAGGAAAAGGAAAAGGAAAAGGAAAAGGAAAAGGAAAAGGAAAAG
>CM031857.1:85939063-85951569 GCA_018697195.1 Certhia americana | reverse complement strand
AAAAGGAAAAGGAAAAGGAAAAGGAAAAGGAAAAGGAAAAGGAAAAGGAAAAGGAAAAGGAAAAGGAAAAGGAAAAAGGAAAAAGGAAAAAAGAAAACAAAAAAAAAAACACCTCAAAACCTGAAGATGGAATATGTGTTCTGAAAGGGGAAAAAACAAGGGGAAACTGCATTTTAGGGGGTTTCTGTTCTTAATTTGAGGAATGTATGCATAGACAGTAGCATTTGCTATTCTGAAGTAAATTAGTCTGTGATCTTGTTCACTGAACACACAAGCCCACAAGACAAAACACAAAAGGAAACATTGCAACAATTTCCTGCTGAAATGGAGGCCCTGTCATCATACTTCCACATTTGCATCAAGCTCATATTCATAATAACATGATTCTTATATTTAATTTAAAAATAGGAACCAGCAGTACATCTCAATGTTCCTTAAAATGAAAACCAGGCCACTCAAGTGCCTGGATAGAAATTATTAGCCTGAAATCTCCCATCCTATGAGGAATTACAAATCAGTAGAGATGTGCTGTTACCATGTCTCCTAGGACCACTTATGCAACTCCTGACAAGTGTGAATTCGAACTGATTTGATATTCTGTAGTCATTTTTCAAACACCACTGTTACAAATCAGCTGTAAGAAGCTAAGGTTACTAATGTCAAGAACTGTGACTTGAGAGCACATATGCCTACATGCAGTTTAAAATAATGGGGAATACAGTCCTATAGATACAGATCTTTCTTTTTCTTTCCTTTTTTTCCTGCTCCCTAGAAAAAAAATTATTAGCCACACAGTGCTATGGACTGCTTATGATTTACAAATCCTTGCAGGTAAGCAGGAGAATAAACACTAAGCACAAGGAGTATATCAGTTTCAGAAAGCCACTAGGAAAAGGGTACCCATTTTTAAAAGATTTCCCTGAGAGATATTCCCCAGCCCTCTCACTGCTGTCATGCTTCTCAAAAAGTACTAAAAGCAAGCTTTTCCAGCCATGTCTACTTAATGGTTTAGGCATTGTTAGAAGACACATCATTTCAGTGGCCTGGGATCTGGATGGCTTGGATGAACCTTCACTTGAGGGAAGAGCTCCTGAATCCAGGCAGACAGCAGTGCCTAAGCAGGGCAATAATCTCCAGTCCCTTGTAAATTATCAGGACCTGATGCAGGGTCCCAGAAAAGACCTTCCATCCAGCTGGACTAAGAAAAGTACATGCCTACAGGTGTTCTTCTGAGTAGCAAGCAAACCTCTTGGGAAATCAGTGAGCCAGGCAATAGTTCCAGGTTGGGGTTTTTTGTTCATTTGTTGTGGGGTTTTCTTTGCAGGCCAATACAGCAGCTTTTTTGTTACAACCTGAAAGCAAGCCTTAACATAAACAAGCCGTCTCTCAGGAAGAGACCCATTTGAAGCTGCCCATTGGGATCAAGTACTTACTTGTAATACTGGTGTTTGAAAAATAAGCACAGAAAATCAAATCAGCAGAAATTCACACTCCCAAGACAGGCTCCACAGTCCCAACACCAGCCACAGCACCCCCTCTGCCAAGGGCCTGGGACCTGTTCCATCGAAGCATGTGTGATCCATCTTTATGACATTCTTGCAGCTTGAATACAGCAACAGCAGAAAAGAATTAACTAGGCTTAATGGTACTTTAATGTGATTAATAGAGTAGTACTTAGTGGCATCCTAAAATCACTGATAAACCAGAAACAAAAAAGAAAGAGGAAGCTAAAAGTGATAAAAGTTCTTTAAACTTCAAGGATACAAAATATAAACAAGGTGTCATCTGCTTCTGCAAGTGAAGGCAACCTTGTCAGTCTGGATACAGTGAATTGTTTTTATAGATCTCTTTATGATGCAGAATGGACTAAAAGCTTAAAAATAGGTTTGGATAAGGCAGACATAATTCATTCTTGTTTCATCAAAACAAATTTTGCCTGGGGACGGATTTAAATATTGAGGCTTAGGTCCTCTAACTAGCTTGAGCTAATAGTTTCTAATGAAAACAAGGTATTCTTTGCTGTGTATGAAGTATTTCAGTTAAAACACTGCAAGAGTGGAGGATTTAAGCTTAAACCTGTAAATGAGGTATACACAAAAATTTATTTTGTACTGGTTGCTTTAGATCAGGCTCACAAAAATCATCATCATCATCCAGACAAAGCCATAAGATGGGTAAATTGATACCCATTTCACATGCTTTCGTAAAGCTCCTGTAAAAGTATGAATAGGTGCTTTGAGATGATAGAAGGCAGTTGGAACCCTGAAAGCAATCCAAAATCCTCTTTTGATTATGTGTTTATTATGCATGCTTTCTGAAAAATTTACACAAAAGGAACAGAAGTGACCCAACTGAGTTTGCTTCTTCAGTTCAGCTGTTCTATTCACCTTTCCATTTGCCAATTTAAAACATGTGGGTCAAGCACACCTGGCTCATAATGATGGCGGCATTTGGATTACATTGCATTTATTAAAGTATTATTAAATAAGAAAAGATTGCACTAACAGGTGTCTTCCTAATTTTAAGTAGTGTTGCAAATTGTCCACCTCCTAGTTGCCCTCTCTAAAATAACCTGGACAGATCCTAATTCCACTACAGCTCCTTTTTGATCAAGATTACAGAAACAAAAGCTTTGTGGATTTCAGCACAGAGTATCCCAGCTTCACCACTGCATCCCCTCAGCAGCATCTTCCAGATAATATTCTTCAGATTACTCCTGCACATCATTCAGACAACTTCAAATTCACTCACAATTTCCCACCTGTGAGAACTTACTAATTTCCAAAATTATGTATTAATATGAAAGACACCTTGGTTTATCTAGCCAACACAGCATTGTAGCATGAAGTAGGCTCAAAAAATAAGAAATGCTTGAAAGTCAATTCCTTTTTCTGCTTCCAAAATGTTTGGAGTTTAGTTGTAGAAGACAGAACTATGCAAACAGGGCCCCCATACAAAAAAACATGGCCCACAAGAGCTGCATGGGAGAGGCACCTTCAACTCCAGAACTCTAAGAAAGCTTTCTGCACTGTCATAGCAGGACAGGAAGATAATCTATTTAACTGAGATGTATTTCAGTGCCTGGCTCCCATGACAGCCCTGGAGTTCACTGTCTAATGCTGCATGAATCATCTGTGGCATTCAAAAGAGCAATTCCTACAAGCAAGAAAGCACAGCCAGCTAATGAGTGCCTCAATACCAGAGCATTTTGCACATACAGTCAAACATATATAAAGTGAATTAGTTGTGGTTCTTTTGACATGGAAGGCACAAGATGGCTTTGATTGAGCTACAAACTCCAAGTAGCAACCTGGGCGGAGTGGGTTGGAAGGGATACACCTCCTGCAAATATCAAGGGGAGCTCCACCTTCATTGTGCTGCCTGTGCTTTCAGATCTAGGTACAGCTTACAGGCATAGCATGGAATTCCAGATGACACTGCCTTACTACCCTTCACTGCATCTTGGACGTATTACCAGAAAACCAGACTTTTAGGATGTTCTGAATGACTACAAAGAGGTAATAATAGGAAATCTTGTAGATTGGCATGGAAAAGCTCTTACTGTGGAGACAGCATGGACAGTGTGAGTAATGCATGTCAAATCTACTAATACATGAAAAGGATGTCATAAACAGCTTAAGGATTGCAGAAAACCAGACAGAGCAAAATGAAATATTGAAAAGGCTTTTTCAGTTAAGGGTAAGACCTTTTTTCTTGAAGTGGTAGAAAAAAGGGTTTAGGAAGGGGAGATAAGGTCAGGTTACCAGATAGTACAGTCTTCCTGGGTGGCAAGTTATCTGCCAAATGAAATGAGACAGCATGAATGTTAGAGATGCCAGAGAGGAGCTGGTTACAGTAATTAAGGTCTGAGGTGCTGAGTTCAGCACCAACTGCCTAAAAAACAGTACAGATGGCTCAACCAAGACATCTGACCAGGGTACAGCTGCAATCCACACAGCTAACAAGATACTCAGCTACTCAGTCAGCACTGAGTTCTCCTCTGGCATATTGTCCATGCCCCTCCCTAAGCTCTAGAAGACCTGCAGAGACAAATGGAGGTCAGAGAGTGAGAATGAGAATGAGTGAATTGGGAGTCAGAGGGTGTAAAGGTAGAGGCAGAGACTATCACCAGAAGAGATTGAAAGGAATGAGATTTGTTTATCTCAGAAAAGAGGCAGATAGGAAGGCTCACAGTAAGATAAAATACCAAATACTCTAGAGAAGAAATATCTGACATTTTTCTCCAGCCTGCTGCATAACACAAGAATAAAGGAACATTCAGTGAAATGAAGACCTCATGCATTCAAAGCCGATCAAATGAAATTCTCTTTCACGTAATGTGTAATTGGACAGTGGAAGATATCACCACAGGAAGCACTGAGGTCAAGAACTGCACAGAATTCAAAGAAGGATTGGATGGTTATATGGATCACAGGAATATCCAGTCAGAATAATTATGCTAAACTTTGGTAAAAGTAAAAGGACAGGCTTTCAGAATTTAAGCCAGTACCTGACTACAGGAGAATTAAAATTATGTTTCTATACGAGTAGATTATTCCACATCTTTCTCAGAGGTCCTTCTGTCTTCTTTGCAAGAAGTTGATGCTGTTCTCTTTAGGCCAGAACATCAGTCTGCATGAACACCACAATTTCTATTTTCCCACTTCCACATAAGCTTTAGAGGTACTGAATAGCTTTGTGTAACTGCAATAATGTCAGCAAATTCAAACCCTCCTTTTTTCTCTAGTGATACAGCCATGGCACCACCTGCAGTTAATCAGTACAAGGTGTTTTTATCTCAGTTTCCTTTATCATGGTGTGGCTACAGCTGTGGATCTGCAGACTTGTAGACATGGAGTAACAGTATTTGGTACCTCCCTTACCTCACCCCAGAGACAAGCTCAGTCTTGTCAGCTCATTTTCACTGTCTTGCATTCTCTCCTATAGAAGAGGCAAAACGTGATCAGGACCTAAGCTTAATCCAGTAGCAAGCTCTCTGTTGGGAGGCTTATGTGAATGAACCTCCAATTTCCTGACAATATCCCCCCAAATACTGTCTTCTCTGGCCATGGTGCTAAATGGAAGGAGCCCAGGCTTCCTGTCAATGTCCATGCAGTTAATCTTTATGCTCTAAACCATATCTACCAGCTTCAGGACCTCAGGGCTGAGCAGGATGTACAGGCTCCATCCAACTCCTGCTGCAGTGGCAGCAGTTCTGTATTTGCACCACAGCACATATCACTAAATTTACTTCAAGTGCCTCTCTAATGCCTGCCCAACCATGCACTATTTTTCTAGGCATAGATAGTCTCCTAGACAGGCATAGGCACCTGAAACCTATTTAATTAAAGTTTTACATTCCCTTCTGCATCCCCTGTTTCAAGTTTTTCCGTCCTTCCCTAGCCTGGTAAACTACCTGTTGACCTCAAATTCAGCCCATTGCCGTCCCAACTTTTTGCAAGGAGGCAACCCAAAAATCTCTATCTTAACTAGACCTGAAAGAAGACAGGGAAACATTTACCTTCCCCCTACCCTTTTTCTCCTCTTTGAATGTGGTTTCGGGGAACCAACGTATGGCATTTGTGCAAAGGTTGTTCATTCTATTAGCAGGCAGATAGGTACAGCTTAGGAATCTGCACAAACAGAATCCAAATAAAAGCAAACTCTGAAATTCTGGGGAGGGATTCTTTCCTTAAATGATTTTTCTACTTTTATCTGTGCCTTTATTAGTCCTCCTGCTTGTTCCACAAGACACCTCCATGTAGTGTAATTGTGCATCATTCACTTGACTAAGTTATGTGTTCCTGAAGCTGTATTTCACCATAGCCAACTCAATGGAGTCAGAAGGTAACTGTCCTTTTCTTGTGCAGCAGTTTGTGAAGTTTCTGCTCTCTGCTCAGTACCACTTCCTTAATTTTTATAATCTTGTATTACTACAAGTATTTTCTGGTATCTGTACTGATCATTACTGTAATTTTAAAATCTCTTTAAGGTCTCTTTGACCCCTCAGAATGAGCCTCTTAACTTTGCCTCAGAATTGAAATAATTGAAACCATTCAGAGTTTAGTTGCTTTATAATGCACCTATCTCCAAACATAACCTTCCTGAGACAGTGACCCATGCTCCATGCAGTAGTCTGGGGCCTAATAACCAGAGGACTGTATTGCCTCTTTGGTGGTGCATTATAGCTCACTGTTCCATCAGTCTAGTGTCTTGTTTGCCTTTTTTATTGCAGCTGTGCACTGAAGTGACGTTTCCTATGTGCTTTTTTTGCCACAGTAACCCCTTTCTTTCTCTGATCAGTGTGTTGAATGTAACACCCATTCTCTACATTTGCTCTTTGTTCCCAGACTAATTACTTTTCATTTTCTACACCAAGCAGCATTTGCCATCTGCTGGCTCATCAACTAAATGATCCAAATCCCTTTTGAATCCGCTTGTGTTGTTCCTTATCGCTTCTCTGTGCTTCCCAGTTTTACCATCCAACCAGTGGAGATTTCATGCACACAGTCAGTGCTCAGCTGAGGCACAGTAGCAGAGAAATGGGAAACCACAGGATCTTCTCACACCTAGGGCAGAGCATCCTGTCTGAATTTGCCACTTGCTGCATTCATATAGAAAAGAAGGGTTAGCTTTGGCAAAAATTAGGCTCACATATGTTTCAGCCTGCTTGAGATAAAGGATGGCTGTAAGCCCAGGCCCTGTGCTGGAGGACAGTGCAAGGCAGTCTCTTACACCAGGGATCCCAAGATGGAATGCAGCTTTCAGAGACCTCATCTGGTGTGCCCGCTTTCAGAGACCTCATCTGGTGTGCCCACACCAAGATACAGCGTGTACTCCACTGCCCACCTCACAGCTCCCTTAATGTGTCCTGGAAGAAGAGGCAGATTCCACATCTCCTCACACCGTGTCCTGTTTGTGTGCATGTGGGTGTGTGCACCTGTGTGCACTTCGGGGAAAGGGGAAAAGGAAAGATAACAAGGAGACAAGATGAGATTTTGCTCAGATAGAAACCAGCAGTGTTGTAGCTCTACAGGCAAAAGTATCAATTCCTTCTCAGCCCAACAGGGCAAATCCTGAAAATTCAGCACGAAGACCTAATTGTGGGTGAACCACTTGTGGCCTTACCTGAAGGGAGAATACAAAAAGATAAGCAGAGAGTATTTGCAAGGGCACACAGTGACAGAACAAGGGGGAATTACTTCAAACTGAAAGAGAATATGTTTAGATCAGATACTAGGAATAAATTCTTTACTGTGGGGGTGGCGAGGTGTTGAGAGAGGTTGTCCAGAGAAGCTGTATATGTCCCACCCCTGGAAGTGCTCAAGACCAGTTGGATGAGGGGCTGAGAAACCTCGTCTAGTGGAAGATGCTCCTGCTCATGGCAAGAGGGTTGACATTAGATGATGTTTAAGGTCCCTTCCAACCCAGGCCATTCTATGATGATTTTATGAACTTGTTCTGTGTTCATAATCCCTCAGGAAATGTCCAGTGTGCAGAAGGCCAGATGTATCAGTAAGCATCAGGGGTCAACTGGGGACACACACTTTTTTCCAGTATCTGAGAACCAGAATAGTGCAGGCTAAGCGCTGATGCTTTTAAAACAGTGTTTATAGGCAGGCTTATGCTGTGCTGAAGCATGTGCCACATGGCATTCTCTTGGAAATTTTTCTGACTCAGCAATAGGAAGCCTGACTGGCTGGTCTATTGCCTTTACCTCACTTTGTTTGTCATTTAAGGAAAAAAATATCTTGGATTACTCAGAGTGAGCTATCTTCAGGATGATTTTTTTTGGTCTTCCCTTGAAAGCATTGCACACACTTGATGCATTAGTAGTTGCCTATCCAAGATACATTCAGGTAAGAGAATGAGACAACTTGTGCACTGCTTGCAAATTTTCTAGTAATTCATTTATGTGGAAAATGACCGCAGAACAGTTCATTCAGAAGGTTAATATTTTGCATCTGTTTTAGGGTCCACATGTAAAATGATCCATTTTTTCTTTACAGTTCATTGATTTTGTGAATCCGAAGTTCAGAAAGACTGAGCTTGATTTCAAACATTTGCTGCTCCCATTTATAGTGTTTTTACATGGTGATTTGAGTTAGGACTGCAAAACATAGATAAATCTTTAATGAGCTATGAACGTCACAGGAAGTAATTTGTGCTATGCCTTTCTCGGGCAAGCAATCAGCATAACCAGCCAAACTAACTTGTCCTTGGCTGTGATTGGAGATACTACTTTTTATCCCAAATTTTTCATGTTTAAAATCAGCTGGAGATCTAGATGCTTGGCATTTTTGAAAAACAATTTTTAACTCTAATTGAGCATGGAAAAATTAGCATTTACTCCTTACTACACTCACATCCTCTGTTCTGCTACAACAGTGCAGTAGGAAAAAGGAGTTTTGCTAATTCATGGTATTCTTTATTAACATGTAAATCAGAGGAATTCATCACAGTCATGAGTGGAAAGATTTTTCATAATCTTCTTTTTAGTCTTAGGTCGCTAGTAAAAGAATGACGCTTCAAGCTAAATTTCACTTAGTTTCATGTCTGAAGAGTTAGCATTCTGGGAGAACAGTGACAGCCAATATTCAGCATTTTTAAACAGCAAAACGGCTGCAAGCTGGTTTAGACCTGTTCCTGTACATCACAGCTGTATGATTTGTGCAGCACACAGCCTCACAGAACTGCCTGGAATTCAGGAGTGTGATTGGACCATGCATGTCTAGTATTATTTGATTTACTGGAACTTCTCAAAAACTTCTCTGTCACAACATTTAGACCCCACCTGGCACCTCAGTCTTTGTTTTCCTTCTGGCTAATTTGCATACAATGAAAGAGGACAGGAATCTTGCAGAAAGAGAAGGACTCCAATGTTCCTTCAATGAGAGTATGATGTGCTCTATGTCATAATATGAAGCAATTTAAATTCTTTCCAAAAACACTATAGAGGCCTCTGTCTACTCTGTCTACATGCAACCCAAACAAAAAACAAACAAACAAACAAACAAACAACCCCCAAAAAAACCAAAACCAAACTTGTATTGACCAGTCTCCTCCTCTGGCTCACAAACATCCTCTAGATATTTTTGGACCTCTAGCCTCAGCACAAATTTTCTTTTCTTTTCTACTACTTTCTACTGCTAGCACAGTCATAACATTCATGCCCTTTCATCCTTGCTGACATGCTGTCCTCTTTTTTCCCATTTTACTATCCACATTCTACTTGTTTATCCCTTCCTTTAGTGTTGTGGCAATTCTGACTCTCTCTGGGACTCCACACTGGGCTGAGAGCCAACATAGGCCAGATCCATTCAAGAGGCTGTTTTCTCGAGAGCTGTCAGTTTCCCTGTACCTCAGAACAGTCAAAGGATAAAGTGTTAAGAAGACTGTGATGCATGGCAGAGAAGTGAGAAGAATATGAAAGACTGACTTTTGTGACTAACATTCATCTTAGCTAATATCAAATATTCCAAAGCACAGACATTTACATATGAGCTAGTTACCCTAGAGTCTGTATAGTCAGGTACATTCAAGGCTTACTCAGCTGTGGGTATCTAAATTAGGATAAATTAATTCAATCCTTCACTTCTGGTTCAAATTGCATCTTCTGTATCAGCACTCACTAAATCCACTACATACACTGACACAAATAGTATGTTTCAGTACTTACATTCTTAGAGATACCATACAAGACATAACATGAAAAAGTGTGCCAGAGTACAGCTTTGTCTTCCAAAGTACCTCAGGATCCTTTCTGCCTGTTAACTGCAGGTTGCAATAGAATCTGTAATTCATTTGGTATTTGCTGTTATGCAGGAACCCCGAGAAACAGAACAAATACACTGACTCATTTCTACCTGGAGAAGCTGAGCTCTCCTATGGTTTTAGAGAGAAAGAACTCAGCAATAATTCCTTGCCCTCTGTGTAGAGAGAAGAGAATATGTAAGCCGGTTTGAATGTTGTCAATGGCATCCATTAAATCTCTGATCACAATACCAACTGAAAAAAAAAATCTTGTTTTTTTTGAAAAAAGTGAAATATGTGGACTTCCATATAACTGAGATCTCAAACAATTCTGTGGAGAAGGAAAACACTGGCTCCAAGCAGAAAAAGGGAAAAGAACTGGAAGTAACCAGCCTTCCAGTTCCTTAACACAGACTATCTAGAGTTCACAGCAGAAAATGAACATTTCGGAGAGTAAGAACTCTCCTTCTATGAAACTTGTAAACAGGTCAGCAAGGGGCCTTGCAAAGTCCTGCAGTCATCAGGGAGTCCATCTGCTGGGCCACTGTCTAGAGAGATCCGTGCCTCTGAATATGGAAAAACAGGGCAGGTAGATGAGAGACACAGCCTTAGGCTTCTTTATATTATTGTGATCTAATATGCCTACCCAGGGTTTTGTTGTTGGTTTGAGGTTTCTTCCAGTTGCCTAACAGTGACTTTGTTGTTTTGAATAGACTGCCCTGTGCTGTAGCAAGCAACTGCTTTAGGCAGAATCCTGTATGAATGTCTGTGTCCAACAATGCTTCAAGCTCAGCTGGGAACAATCAAGAAACTATAAGAACCACAGCAAACACAATCAAGGACTCCATTTCAACTTCTCTTTGAAACAGAGAGGCAAAACCTGTAATCAGTGAGTATTAGCCTAGGAAGACTATGAAAATAAAAGGTCAACAGAATAAAGGCACACATTATATCTATATATGCATAGTATACTCTTACTTAATATCTTTGAGTATTGAGCCATCGTTCCAGATTCATTAAAAGTGGAGCTGCAGGTGGCAATCCAATTATGTGTATTTGCTCTTCACACAAGCAATTTTGCATGGAAGGAACTGCTGAAATGGAGATGCCAGAGCACTATTGAGATGAAGTAGAAATCTTTGCAGATGTGCAATTTTCATCTAAAATAAATTCTACTGCAGTGTCCTAAACTGCTTCAGCACAAAATTAGCCAAAATAAAACTTATTTTTACATATTCTTCCCAGTTGCAAGGGCAGATGCAGCCCTGATGTATGACTGGGGGAGGATTCTTCACCATTCAGCTGTGCCCACGGGATCTGCACCAGCAAAGAGTGTTGCACCCACCAATGGTAATGAGCAAGAGGAAGACAGAACCAAGAGATCTTTAAACTCTTCAGTATATCAATACTTTGTGTAAAACAGGCCTGATGCATTGCTCCATTCTGCACACTAGTGCACCTCTCCAAAATGACTACTGGGGGGTAAAGTAGGTTCATAAAATAAAGCCATGAGAAGAGGCCCACAGATCAGCATGTTTTACTCTTCTTAGCGCGGCAATTCGAAGACAGGAGACATCTGCTGGTGACACCCTTCCCTTCAACCACTGGTCCTGTGATCTGCCGTAGTAACACAACAACCATATTGCTCTATCATTAGCAAAACGCCTGAAGCTAACGTTGGCTCTGGTTCTTTCCAACAGCCTTCCCAGGTTTGTTTGTTTTTCATAACTGCTTTGCTTCCCTCCATTTTTTACCTAGGTCTTTATTCTTGCCTTGAGAATGCCTTCTGTGCATAGAGCCTCACAGCCACTTCCCCCAATGTCCAAAGATTGTAGGCTGCTGCTCTCAGCAAGTTGTGATTTTATGTTATTTTATCCTTTCTGTTCTTAGATTACATGCTGAGAAAAAAATTTTAAGGGGGGGGGGGGGGGGGACACAGATTGTTTGCAAGTGTAGATTATCCTGCAGAGGTTTGGTGGTGTTTTGTTCTTTGTTTGGGTTTTTTGTTCTGTGATATTTAAAAATCATACCAGAGGAACAGGGATTTCTATCCTGGCCGAAAGTCTTCCTTAGGTTCTTTCACTCTTGAAAGAGCAAGAGCAGCTCTGCTTAGTAGAACTAATTAATCATAATTGTAACAAAACATATATTCCACTTCAAAATATCTGACTGCATTGTGGTATAGGAGCTAACAAAAATAAGCATCGTGATTAAAAATGAGGTGTAGGCAGTGACACGCAATACATTAATGCTACAACTAAAGGTTGCAGATGAGATTTTTACAACAGCTGTTTCACTGGTTACCATGAAACAATAGTGCTCGGTCAGGAAACTACTGCAATAATCCTGCAGCTTTTACATGTCAATATTTAGGGCTTTACTACAGCAGGCTGTGCTACTACAGCATTGCAGGAGTTGTGAAATGTGTCTCTGTCGTTCATAATTACCTCGGCCCTGCGAGAGACGTGCGAAGCTACAGAGCAGCCCGTTTCCCCATGCCGGGCTCCGCAGCCGGCGCCTGAGGCGGGAGCAGGGCAGGGGCGGCAGCGGGGCTCTGCGAGGGCGGCACCGAGGGCAGCGGGGGCACGGGCGGGGCGGGCTGGGTTGTATTCCTTTTGGGAATGTTCTATACAACAGGGCTGTGCCCGCAATGCAGCACCGCCTCGCCGAGTTCCCCGCGCTCCGGAGCCGCCACCGCCCGGGTGGCACAGGCGGCCCTGTCCCCTCCCCTGGGTGGCACAGGCGGCTGATGT
>CM031857.1:85829971-85928382 GCA_018697195.1 Certhia americana | reverse complement strand
CCTGGAATGCCTTGGTTCTGAAGTTATTGAAATTCATCCAGACTTACTTTTTGTAAGCCTGGAGCAGTTTTTGGAACTCAGAAAGTGAGATTTATAGGTAATGGCTGCTCAACAATAACACCTGCACGAGATGCCCCAGCTAAAAACCTCAGTCCTCTGAACACCTAAGTTCCTCCTCGCCATCCTCAAATTTCATTCCAAAACTCAGTGAGACATTAAGGAATGCTTTTAACGATTCAGCATGCCTTGAACATGCTTCATCCTGTAAATGTATACCGCGTGACTAAACATAAACCCGGTTCCCAACTGGCCTACTATACACCTACGAATATCCTGTCCTCTGTCAGTTCAGAGCTCACTGGTGAAGAGAGTTACAGCACAAGGCATTGAACGACAGAAGATAACTTATTGCGGGGTTTTTTTTGGCACTTTTCCTAACTTCCCTATTATTTTTTTATCCTCTTTTTAACATTAATTCCATTTTCTGATCTTCCTAAACTAATATTGGCCTATTTTAACCAACTGTATCTATCGATCTTTGCTGAAGTATAGAACAGCTAGTTTCATGTTTTTTCACCTGTTAACTCCTACCCAGCTATCTTCACCAAACACATAGAACTGTCCCCACAGCATCTCTAAATAATTGGTTGGTCCTCTTACAATTTGCTTATATGTCAGTTTTCTATTTAAAAGTAAAGTACAATCATTGCTAACCCTGCTTAAGCTGTTCTTGCCCTAACTTAAATGTAATCCCTCTTCCCACTTGCCCTTTCTGCCTTTCCGCGCTCCACAACTGCCCCCTAGAGAAATAGATGCTCCAAGAACAAAATAATGCCATATCCAGTCATGCAATACTTTAAACAGTTAGTTAGTCACAGACCTGGAAACCGACGGATTGGTAGAGCATTTCTTGCAAAACTAGGAAAACACTGATCCAGTGAAATGGATATATTTCTAGATAACATATATTTTCTAAACAGTATTTTTCAGACTTTTTTCTTTTTTTAGGTATTATTTGCTGATAAATCATCTTGCACAGAACCCCATCCAAATGTCCTAAAAATTTGACTTAAGCTTGTAAAACTCTACGTGAGGCTTCTGCTCTCTCATAAACACCACATTGTGAGATGAGTTTCATTAAAATAACTGATTCAAAGTCAAATATTTTGGTTTGTTCTCACAAAGGTGCTAAGAGTTGTGCTATAACATACTTCTCAAGTGAATGCAGCACCACTCTGCTAAATGTCTGGGGGGTGTCTCTGGAGACCCAGACCTGAAATTTGAGTTTTCCTTATTCTACATGGACTATCTTAGAGCCTATGTAACTAGATCAGTGCAAGGCTGGGAACCTTCAATTAAGTTTTTGATGTTACACGCAAAGTGAAAAAAAATTAAATGTAACATTTATTCACCACGAGCAGACCACTGTGGCAATGCGATGGAGAAAAGAAGGTTCTACTAAGCCGTTGTCATTCGTTCCAGACAGCTTCATCCTGGAACTAACTCCGATATGGGTCTGAACGTCCATCTGACTGGTGTGTTTATAACCAAATTGGAGTTTCTGCCTAGTATCAAGAGGATTCCTAGGAGATCTGTTTATGTGGACACAGTTTTGACTGAACCTTTTGCTATTTATACATCAAATTGCATAATAACGAATTAGAATAAGTCAGTAGTCACTTTTATGTAAATGCACAAAGTAGCACAATTATAAGACTGGTGTCTTCTAAGTATTTCTGTCTTATGTCCCTACATTCCCATACCACTATTTTACCTGCTTTCCTAGTACAAGCATCTCCACATCCCCTATGTTTTTCCCACACACTGTGCCCTTCCCATTCTTCTCAGCCTCCCAGGGATACCTTCAGAGTATCCCCAGGGTATGAAAGGAGGTTGTGACATGTGGTGGTCCACTCTCTTCTCCAGGCAACTACAGACAGACAAGCTGTTGCCATGGTAGGTCCGTGGATGGACCATCAGGGGGAATTTCTTCACGAAAGAGTTGTTAACTCTTTGAATGGGCACCCAGGATGTGT
This sequence comes from Certhia americana, assembly GCA_018697195.1. NCBI lineage: Eukaryota > Metazoa > Chordata > Aves > Passeriformes > Certhiidae > Certhia > Certhia americana. The sequence continues at coordinate 85,926,346 of CM031857.1, read as the reverse complement.
GTGGATTCACCATCTCTGGAGGTGTTCAAGAAATAACTGCGATGTGGCAATATTGCTATGTGTTTATTGACCAGGTATAACTGGCTAAAGGTTGGACTTGAGAATCCCCTTGAAGTCTTGCCACCTAAAGGATTCTATGATTCGCAATTAAAAATGCAGAGTCACAGGGAGGAGGGCCATATGGATGTTATTACCTGTGTCCAGCGCGAGACGAACAAGCAGGCCCTCTTTTCGTGTAAAGAAATCCCTCTAGAGGAGGGTGGCAATGCCTGAACCCTGGTCCCTCCCAAGTTCTCCCCCGACGGACCCCATCCGTTCAGGGACAGTGCGGGCGGTGACTCCGCTCCGGGGTCACGCGGTCCGAAGGCGGACGCAGCGGGAGCCAGCACCGCCACAGCCCCACCTCGTGCCTGCCCCACCGCCCCGTTTCCTGCTGCATGGCGGGTTCCCGGGGGGCGGGAGCTCCGGGCTGTGACCCGGGAACACGGCAATCCATCCCCGGCGCTGGGCCCCGCTCCCCGTCCCGCACAAATCCACCGCCGACCCTGCTTGCGGCGCGCACTTGCCGGCCGCCAGGGTGTCGGCCGCCGCCCCGCGCCCGCCTGGAGCGGCAGCGCGAGCTCCGTCCGCCCTGCCCCGCCCCTCCCCTCCTCACTGTGACCGCCCGTGAGAATCGGCCCCCCCTCGCCGCTTCTCTCCCGGCGGGGCTTGCCCGCTATTGGGCGCCGCGGCCATGGGCCCGCCCCCGCCGGCGCGCCCGTTTGTGACCGCGCGGCGCGGCGGGTTGGTGGCGCGAGACTTTCCCGTGACGCGCTCGGCGGGCAGGGAAGTAAGGGGGGGGTGAGGAGGGCCGTGCCGGGGCCACCGACGAGGTGCAGGGATATAGAGGAGAGAGAGAGATGTTGGAGATAGAGAAGAGAGAGCGGCCGCGCTCGGTGGACGGAGGAGCGAGGAAGTCGGGCGGAGCGCGGTTGCGTGCGTCCCTCCGTCCCCCGTTGCCGGAGTGGGAAGCCGCGAGGTGAAGCACACACACACACACACACACACACACACACACACACACACACACACACACACGGCCCGGCAGGGCAGGAGGCAGCGGCGGCGCCCCCGGGAATGTGTGTCTGGGACGCGGCGGAAGGTGAGCGGTGGCGGGGCTGGCGGAGCGGGCGCTTTCCCTGCCCCCACGGCGCGGCGGCCCCCGTGGCAGGAGGGACGTGCGAGGGGTGGCTCGGGGACGGGGAGGAGGAAGGCAGGGAGGTAGAGCGGGAGGCAGACGTGGGGCCCGCGGCCGCTGCCCTGCCTCCCAGCCCCTCCCTGGGCCCGCGGCCTGGGCCTTCCCCGTTCTGTTCCCGGCGCGGTAACGGGGGGAAGGGAAGGGGAACGGCGCGCGGCGTTATGTAACCGGCGCGTGGGGGCCGGGGCTGCCCGCGCGCGGGAGCGGCGACACGGGGACAGACCCGGGGCGCGCGCCGCGGGGGCGCGCCAGGTGTGCGCGTGTCCGGGTCAGCCGCCCCTCCCCGCACCTGTGCGTCTGTCTGTCTGTCTGTCTGTCTGTCTGTGTGTGTGTGTCTGTCACATGGGGCCTGCGCTGCAGACACAACACGCGTCCCCCAGGCAGAGCCTGGCTGTGGCACAGCTTTCTGCTAGCGCTGAGGGGTCACTGCAGGGAAAGAGGTTGGAGGGGGAGGAGAGGGGAAGCCCGAGCCCTGGCGCGGCCGTGCCCTCCGGAACGCTCCCCGCGCTGTAGCAGCGTGTATCTTGTCTGCGGTTTCCCGTAGTGTTTGTCCCGAGTTGTATTTGCTGAGCAATAGTGCTGGGTATAACTGGTGTGCCGAAGGGAAGAGGGAGGACCTGAGCGTGATGAGTAAGCCCGTGCTTACCAACACTGGGGGACTGATGTGTTGGCATCTTGACCCCTTCCCCGTCTGATTTTGATGCTTTTTGCTATACAGTTACCATTGACTTGACCTGTGATACTGAGCTAAAAGCCCTGGATGGGAAATGCGCTGTAATGGCATATTAATCTTAAGAAGGAAGAGGAATATAGTATCACCAGCACGTTTGGGTTTTTGTGTGGTTTGTACTGTAATATTCCATTATTTCTGATGCTTTAAAATTAACATCACAATCTTCAGAATGACAGGGCTGTGAATACTCTGCTTGTGTTAATAATTGTCTTAATAAGAAGATGTCTTGATGTTTGTTATGCATCTTGATCTAAAATCCAGGTCCTAACCTCAAATTTGAGACCATAATCCAAAGAAGCAAAACCAGGGGACTGTAATTTTATGATCTGAATTCTTTATTCATTTGAATGCAATTGTTGCTCAAATAAAACTGCATTTGAATAGTTACCCATTAGTTGCAAGAAGTTACAGCTAAAATTCTTTCCGGAATAGTCCTGTCTTGCTAAGGTTTATGACATTTAACAAAAAAGAAATCCCAAGATTAGACAGAAATCCAAATCTCTGACAAATTCCTTGCCATTGTGCCTCCAGCATGTAGTTATTAACCATTCCCACCATACTGGTCTTTCATTCAGTCCATTTCTCCTACTGGATAATGTACCAAATCCCTGTTAGTAAATAATCCCAAGCTGTCACACTGGAGGTCACTGGTAGGACAGTGTTAGTAGAGGCACAGTGTCGACACCTACCTTGTGACTCACTGATGTTTAACTACGTGAAGAAAGATTGCTTTAAAAGCAAACAACTAATAGGAAAAATTCATTAATATATTTCAAGCCTCAACTGTAAAGTGGTTGTGCAATTTTTTCTGTGTACAATATATGTTTTTTCAGTACATTATTTATTAATGGGCCCTTCAAACCTAGGACCAGTCAGTCTTTTTGAATGGAAATTCTGAATGGAAATGTATACTCTGATACAGCAATGATACTGTGTTGTAACAGTGCAAATTTTCATTAATTGTTTCTGATCCCTTGACTGATATGACTTCTTGAAAGAATTTTTATAGCAAATTTTCAGTCTTTCTACCATCCCTTTTATTTGAGAGATTAAAAAAAAAAAAAAGAAGAATTAAATCTGGTTTTGAGTAGGTAGAAAAAAATTAATATGATTGCACAGACTTTTTTTAATAACCCAGGACAAGCATGAAAAAAATAACTTGCCTGACCCTGCCTTGTGCTTTCCCCATTTAATTTCTTAGTTATTGTTTATTTCATAGAGAGCGGTGGTTTTTTTTAATTCAACAGTTTTCCCTTTTAATTAAAGGGGTGTATTATTATCACTGAGATCTCTGTCAGCTTGTAGGAGGTTTGCCTGGTGTATATATAAGAAGGGAACTAAATATCCGTATGCTGAAATCCTTCTTCAAGAATACAATGTAAATTAATTTGGTGCCACGTGTTTACCTAAGCATAGCAAAATGAGGAAAAAATTTGAAACAGGTAGAAATGAGAGTGGCCATGCAGGTACAAAAGAGTTGGAAGTAAGAGAGCAAATCCTATGTGGATGCAAAAAATCATGAGAAATTCTTAGACATGTGTCATACAGTATACTTGAGGAGGTATCTTTGTCAGGTAGGTATTCGTAGTGCTCTGCCCTGAGAGCAGCCTTTTGCTCTGTTATGGAAACCAGACAGCGTTTTAATTGGACTCACAAATGTTTTTAGGGATGAGGTCCTGCTGTGTCTGTGATCCCCTCACTCTGTATTTCACGTGGAATCTCTGGTGCTCATAAGATAGCAGTCAGAATTAGGAAAGGTTTCTTTCTCTGCGTTCAGCAGAAGAGAGGTGATTGTGCAGGACAGCCCTGAATTCTGGGCTGTAATGATAACTTCCATTCCTGTGGCTTTTATTTCGAAATTGACTTAAGGGCTGCTGCTGTTGTAGCTGAGGAGTCTGTGACCATGAAATTCCCCTAGGAGATACTTTTAGTTTGGTATACCCATAGCAAGGATTTTATATTCCATAGTCCTTGCTTTAAATGCCTAGGCAGACTGTGGTCCCTAAATTTCAGTGTTAGCTTTTGGGTAAAGCAATTCCTTTCCCATCTCAAAGTTTCAGGTTTCCCAGTTGGTATTCTACCTGTTTGGTAGTGCTGAACCTGGTGACTTGAAATTCAGTTACTTGCAGAAGTAAATCTTAGCCATGCTGTGGTCAACTCTTCTGTTGGTTTTGTTTTCCATTCCCAGCTATCTATTAATACTTTGCCCAAGTTCCAGTTCTTGGTTGTAGCCTTCTTATGTGGTTTGCCTCAATTAAAGCACATCTCTTCAGCGTCTTGATTTATGAAAGCAAATAACCCTGGAAACAAGAAAGGTGTTTTCTCTTAGGAGAAGACACTGCTCAGGTACCTTGCAGTCATTCTTGCAAATGCAGGTGGATTGGTTTGGATGCTGAAGCAAGAAAGCAGTGCAGAAGGTGTGCAGAGTAGAGTCAAGAACTACTCTGAGGTTTTTCCAAATTAACATAGAGACTGGCACTCTTCTGGCGGGGTGAAGTATGTGGTGTGTTTTGGCAGAGTCTCGGGGACAGTTGCTAGTATGTTTTGTCAGACTCTAGTTGTTTGTGAATATCCAAAGTAAAATTAAGTTCTGTCCGACATGTTCATGACTTCACGCGTTTGAGCTGACTCAGATCAGGTGTTTGTTCAGGGCACGATGAGTTAGCATCTTGAACAAATGGTAGTACTCCAGTTAGGGCATTTTGGAAACCTAGGAGCTGTTGCTTTTTAATGGAAGTAATGGAATTGCTGTTAATTCTTACAAACAGGAAAGCCCCTGACCTCATGGCATGTAAGGCAAGTGATTAGTGGAGTTTCCCAAGTAGAGTGAATGTATTTTGCTATTCTGTGAAATTGAATGCAACTCCCAGTTGAAGTAAAGAACTAAAATAATGATCTATATTGCAAGGATACTGTTCCTGGTTTCTGAATCTGCTTGTTGTTTTCAGGAAACATTAGACCACTTGGTTCTAATAGAGACTTTTCAGTCACAGTTCCTTTATTTTCATGCTGTAATTGCATTATTTGGTAATCGGTTCCAAGAATCCTCTTAATAAACCAATAGTAGGGGAGAGGTAAGGTTGTAATGACTTTTTACTGTAATTTCTGGCTGATTTGAAGTTTTAAGTGTTGCCCCTTCCTGTAATGTCTGTATTGATTTTTAACCCAAGTTTTACAAGTGTAGTGTTTGCCATTTTTGCTCTTTAGCCATTTTCTATTGATCTATCTCCACTAAGCAGCAGTGTAACGTTGTTGGTTTTATGTCAGAGGTGTTTAAAATACCAACTTAGAATCAGTACATGCCAAGGATACAATTCAGATTTCAGTTTAAATTAAAGAACCTTGAAGAATTAAAGCATTTTGTTTTATCCCAAGATAATAGAACTATATTTTTCCTGGAAAATATAGAAACACTGTGCTCTTTTTATTTTTCTTTGAATTTAGGAGGAAGCTTGATAATATGTTGGGTCAGATCAGAAGTTTGTTTTGTTAATAATAAACAAACACATTGAAATACTTTCCCTTTGTGTTCTGAGCTTCTGTAGTTTGTTACCTTAAAAAATAGAATACGTTTTTATTTCGTTTATCTGTTCAACAGATATGGACTTCTAGCATCCTTGGTATCCAGTGTCAGATAATCTTCAAATAAACTAGGCTATGGATGAAAAAATATTTTCATTTCTTTTGATCTCTCCACTTGCTAGTTTCATCTGATTCTTCCTAGTCTTGTTGGTCTGAGTTGATGAAAAAAATAATACCTGTGGACCAAAGAAAGATGTAGAAAACTTGAGTAGAACTTGAAACTTCAAGGCTAAGCATGGAAGCCTTATGCTGTGAAGACTTTACTTCAAAAAAGATTTTGCAGCTTTGAGAGTTTCAAAGACAGTGTCAGAAAAGCATTTGGGAACTTGACTATGCAATGTCAGTTGAAATTAAGTAGTGTCATTGAAGAGCTGCTGTGAACAGAAAATCTACCTATTTCAATACTGAATCTGTAGTTATCAATGCATTTGCTGGTAAAGTTGTTGAGTTCTCAGAGTTTTGCTGCCCATACGTCAGTATAGAGTCCTCTTAGTATCTGACATCATCTACCATTTGCAAAGTGAATGACTTCTCTTTCATTTTCCCTGAAAAGCCTGGCAGGATCAACACTTGCTCAGTGATAGCATTGCGTTGATCATAAAGCACAATTGCCTTGGACATGTCTCCTAAAATACCCCAACATCATCATAGAATCAGCATGGAATAGTCAGGGTTGCAAAGAACCTTAAAGACCATCTAGTTCCAGCTCTTCTGTCGTGGGCTGGGACGCCTTCCACTCGGCCAGGCTGCTTAGAGCTCCACCCAGCCTGGTCTTGAAGACTTCCAGGGGGATGGGGCACCCATGGTTTCTATAGGCCATTCCAATGCCTGGCCACCCTCAGAGGAGAGAAATTCTTCCTAATGTCTGTTCTAAACCTACTCTGAGTTTGAAGCCATTCTCTTGTTCTGTCCCTGTATGTCTTGTATATAGTCTCCTTTTTTATGGTATTCCCCCTTCACGTGGTGGAATGCCACAATTAGGTCACCCTGAAGCCTTCTCTTCTCCAAGCTGAACAATTCCAATTCTCTCAGCCTCATAGTAGAGGTGCTCCATCCCTCTGATCATCATGCTGCCTCTTATCTGGACTTTTTCCAACAAACCTGTGCTGGGGCCCCAGAGCTGGATGCAGCACTGCAGGTGGGGTCTCACCAGAGCAGAGTAGAGGGGCAGAATCCCCTCCCTCATCCTGGTGACCATGCTGGTTTGGATGCAGTCCAGGGTATGATTGGCTTTCTGGGCTGTGGGTGCACTTTGCTGGGTCGTGTCCAGCCTCTCCTCCACCAGCACCCCCAAGTTCTTCAGGGCTCATTCCACAGCCTGTACTGATTCCAGGGGTTGCCCCCACCCAGGTGCAGCACCCTGTGCTTGGCCTTGTTGAACCACATGTACGATTTCCTGACACTGGTTACAGCACTGGCCCAGAGTGGGGATTTTTTTACTGTGCCATTCACTGCTGCCAAAGTGGTCAGTCTGGGTAGTGAGCGCTCACGTTGGTCAGCAGCAAAGATCAGCTTGTTGTGTGTGCACATACATACAGATATCCATACACACATGTATATTCAAATACTTAAATTCAATCCAAAAGGTGTAGTCTCCTCTGAAGGATTTCACCCATCTCCTAAGCTGAAGTCTGAGGAAGCTGAAAGTAGTACGTGTCAGGTTTTCACAAGCAAAGTTCCTCTGAATTTGATGTTAATAAATTCAGAGCATTCACAGAATACCTTGCTTTGATCACTTCATAAAAATTTTAAAGTTATTTTTGAATAATTATACCTCCATTTACCCACTTTTTCTGCCTTGTTAAGTTTTTCTTTAGCTTTACAAGGTTGTTTCAGTTGTGCCTGGAAAGTCTTAGAAAGTCCTAAATCATTCAGCAGTAGCAACTCTTCTCATTATTTGGGAGCAGGGATCATGGGTTTACTTATACTGCCTACTGACTTCTTGGCCTATAATTTAGCAGAAAATGTTTGGGGAAGACAGAAGTTGTGGGACTGGATTGTCATACTGAGCGCACAAACCAAAGACCTAAACAAGTGCTGTTGATTTATTAGGTAGAAAACTAACATCCCAGTCTTCATTTTCAAAGAAAGAGACATAATTCTCCCTTCTCAAATACTATAAATAGCTAAACAGAGGGGATTGAAGGAAGGCTATGCAGCTCATAAGCTCATCTTGTTTATTGTTTTGGATACTCAAGTCCAAGAGAGCATTTCCTTTTGGTGATTTACAATCCCTTCACTGTGTTGCTATTTAGCGTCTTAATTTCACAAACTATGATGCTTATTCTCATTCTACTTAATGGTTTTGATTCTGGATTCTAGGCACTTAGATGCTGGCATAAAGATTGTGAATGTACCAAGTCCTCTTGGGGTTGACGCCCCAGAACAGTTTAAGAACAGAAGAGAAATTACGAAATCAGTTGATGCATTTGCTGGAACTTATCATTGTATTGTGACACTAAAAACCCTTGTGTGAAGGAAGTGATGTTTGAACTAAAAAGTAAATTGAGCTACATGGTTACATACAGAAATGAGCATTTGTGAAGAAAGGCTGCTCATCACGAAGAACTCTGAAGGGGCTAGGGAGGTCATGGCTTTATCAAGAAATGTAGAAGTGTTGAAACTAAGGCATGTCTTCTGTAAGCAGAAGAGAAAAACAAGTTAAACCACTACTTGTGACAAACTCTAAATGGACTGTAGCTGCTACTGAGTGTTATTTCTAGAGAGGAATTGACAGTTGGTTCCAAGTTAAATCTGTCTTGGTATTTTCCAAAGAACTAACCATCTCAAATGGTTAATGGTTTTGTATAAAAGCAAAAATTATATATTGAAAATAGATTGTTCAAAGCTGTGGATTGTACACCGTGTGTACAAAGGTGTGGATTGTACACTGATCCTGGTTTCTGGACCTCATGCTCATGCTTCCTCCAGTTCAAGTTGTGACAATTAAAACAATGGTCTGTCCCAGAATCCCAAATGAGTTGTGAAGAAATAGAAAGACTTTTGTCTTCTACAGCTTTGGTACTAACAGTTACCTGCTGTACAACTGCTTTTTGTGTTTCTATGACATTTCACCAGCAAAAGAAATCTGTATTTCTTAGTTATTACTTGTGTATAAAGTATTTAGTCCATGATTATAAACTAAACTGATCTGAAATAAGGACCATTTTGAGGTGCGAAAATAGTCAGTTTGGAAACTGTATTAGTTTAGCAAAGAATTCTCTTTTGGGGGGACTGATTGAACTGGAAGTTCTCAGAGTATCATTTCTTTGCTGTCAAGCTCAAATGAAAGTATGCACATAACATAGTTTTAGAATAGTTATCTGCTAATTTTGAGTTGATTCTGAAGGACTTGGGGTTTTTCCACGTTTTTTGTGAGTACTATGGTACTTTGCCTTTCTAGCAAATGCCATGGATACTTATATTTTAGACAAATGGTATTTCTAAATTTCTCATACTGTTTTTTCTAAAATTTAAATTGCCCAAGATTTTGAACTTTGTTCTTTCCTTATTTATACTTTTATCTTTACTCACAGAACATGGAGGTGGTGTTTTTGGGGTAGCTGTTATTTCAAGCATCTTTCAGCTAATTTAATTTCTCTTGATTTAAAATATCAAAGAATGAACTGCAAAACAGAACTTGCTGGTTGGCCCTGTGACATCAGGTGCTTGTAGTTAGGAGTGCTTGTCCTGTGGGGACAGGTGGTACGGGATGAAGAACTGTTTGATTGTGTCTATTTTATAAAGCACTTAGCCCCTGTGGAGAAGGTAAGGCAGCCTATCCCCCTGGTTTATTGCAGAGGTGGGGTGGGAACATAAGCACTGCTTAGTGAAGAGTACCCAACTCATTGGAACTCTGTCTACATTTACACTGCCATTAGTTGTAGTCGTGAATCTAAAGTTGGTTTCTAGAAATTGCGAAGATAATTTTAAGATCCCATCCATTCCTCTCATTTTGCCTGTCTACTTTGGATTTATCTGATGCTTTTGTAAGTCACTTAATCTTGCTAAACTTGTGGAAGGCTAAACAATAAAATTATGTCAATTTTCTGTTCATTTAGTGAGCTGAATTGGACATGCACCAATGTGAACATAGGGGTCATGTGAGCTTGGAAGTACTGTAGAGGCTGGGAAGAAGGGATAAAGGCTGTTAGGCCAGCAAAGGCTGAAGAGCAGAATCATCCTTTTTGGTAGCAGTCAGCCAAGAAGTTGACTCAAATATCTTCTGAAGCTTCACTCTGATACTTTATTTCCCACCTAGAATAAAATTCAGTTGCTTTGCAATGTACTAATTAGTTATTTGAATATGGAATAGTAGTGCTAACCCTGAATTGTCTGAAATCACAGGTGTTTAAGCATATACTATGTTTAAAAAAACCTTTGACTGTTTTTTTGTGTACATTCTTTTCGCTAGACTCTGGACTTCTCAGTATGTGGTAGAAAACCGTTTTCTACCCTGTAGCAGCAGTTCTTTTCCAGAAGACTCAGCCAAGAATAGGACTCTCTTGTGCTTAGAAATGTATAAACACATAAGATAGTTCTTTGCTCAGCACTTGAAGACTAGTGCCAGGCAGAGTGGTGAGTTTGATGTGGGAGCTGGAATGTAGAGGCATGAAACTCAAACAAGCCACAAAATACCCACTTGATGGAAAAAGCTTCTAAGCCCTGCTGAGCTGGGATGGATCCAATCTACAGTTCAAGGAAAAGATTCTGATACTCATTAGCAGTGGCCCAAGACACCCATTTTTCCGCTGGAGTTACACCTTCTGTTTAGGGTTGTGACATGTGAATGTGTTAAATAAATCAAGTTCTTTTGCATTAGAGGACAATGACAGCATGTCTACTTTGGTCAGAAATGCAGACTAGCTGTTACAGTGTGTTGTACTTCTATGCAGCTTTCAGTTACATAAAGTTGGATTACCTGGATGAAACGTTGCTTATATGATGTATTCAGACACAACTTTGGCAGGGTTATTTGTTGAGTCACAGTTGTACAGTGCAGGCTCATTTTTTCGTTGGAAATAGTTCATATGCTTTTCTTGTAGGGCAGAGCCATAAAGTTTATATTCTGCCAGATTCAAGTTGGCTACTTGAAGAGGTAGCAAAAATACTTCTGTACTGTGTATGTGCTTGGCAATGAGACTGCTGAAACATATGACAGAAGCAGGGACTAGTACTGCACTGGAATTTAAAAGCTCATGATGATCCATGTTCACTTCTTCCAGAGTCATTGAGATCTGTATTCTGTGCTCCCAACCATTTTTCCCCATAATACCTGTGGTTTTGGTTTGGGTTGGTCCCTTAACCATGTCCAGGATAATGGAAAGCCACTCTTACAATCACACCATCCTGAATTTGAAATATTTTTTTTAAATATCTTCCTTTAGTGTGTACTGCAGATAAGACTAAAACAAATATTAGCATCAACATTCAGATTTACGTTCCTTGCTCTGTAAGTCTTGTATGCACACAGAAATATTAATAGAATTTATAGAATGTACACTTAGCATTTCATTACATTACCTGATCTATGGGCTTTAATCAAGTCTTTAGTAACAGGATTAAGCAGTTGTGGATTGGGAAGTATAATGCTAGGCCTGTGAAGCAGGGTGCAAAGGGATGTTACATATCTTTGGCTGTGTTGACTCTTATGACTAGTGGTGTACAAACCATCAAAACTCTTTGTTTCTCTTTTAGCTTCAATATCATCCAATAGAAATTTGAATTTTAGTGAAGAATGATAAGATTTTGCCTTTTGCATGTGATCTAGAAGGAGCTAGAGAGCCAAATTATGGTAATTTTGACCACTGGAGTTTTTAATTTTACTTTTTTGCTTGAAAAGTTATTTCTCTAGCAGTGAAAAACAACTGCATTCTTAGGATTACTGTTTATGTCCTTACAGGCTTTTGTGGGGTTTCAGAGTTTGTTGAGGTGCTTTTTTTTTAATTGCAGAAGATTTCATTATGTTCACAGGTTCGGAATATGAGCATTTGAATTTTATTTAAAAAGCTTTTCGCTGGGTAGAGTCACTTTTTAGCTTGTCTTTCAGGCTCTAGAAATAACAAAAAAGCTAGTAACTATGATGGTTTGCTGAGTCTCTGTGAATTTGTGCGAACAGAGAAAACAATTTGGAAATAATTTAGATACTTTAAGAGCAAACTACAAGAAAGATGAACTCTTGTCCAAAACTAGCTTGTTTGTGATTGCTGTTTGAAGTCCCTCATCTTGATTTCTACCCACCCACATCTCACCTACTTCCCACCTTCATGGGTTCTTTACTGTTTCTCATAGTAGTCCCCTCTTCATGATTCCTATAGGAGGAGCATCATACCATCCTTACATTTCTTATTGCATGAACCAGTGAGCATTTTGAAAATCTTGTTTAACTTTTCCTCTGGTTTATTATATCTTGTGCAAGGTACTTCTCGTGCTCAGTTGTTCCTTAGGTTTCCGCACGGCATTTTTTCAAGGAGAAATTCACACTGTCTTTAGCAGAGAGGTTTCTCTTGTAGTCCAGAAACATAGGTTCGTCATTCAGTTCCTGGAACTATAAAGGGAGAAACTAGTCTCCCAGGTTTTCATATCAGCATTAAGAAAATAATCTGTTACCCTGAAGACTTGAGCCAGAGGCATGTAGTAATCGCTGAAGTACCATGTTCCTAACTTGTATGTTTAGAACTTAAGTGGACTGAGTCCAAAATTGCACCTGCTCAGGAAATGGTAAACCACTAGCAGATATTTTAAGTCGTCATTATTGCCTAGTTAGTTTCTCTAGTTTTGTAGGCTCTAGGAAGACAACTTCTGAGCAATTGTTAATGTCATGTTTTGAGTACCTTTACCTAAGTATTGTTTGATTTCTAATTTTAATCAAACTAGGCACATAGCCATGATTCTGATTTTAATTGGCTTCACTTTCGGACTAGAGATCTTTCTTCACCTTCCAGTGTCCTGAATAAAAATGAAATGTGTTTCAAGGTTTCCGAAGAGCTACTCTTATGAAGGCAGTTTTTTCAGTTTACCAGCCGTTAGATAATTTAGTTTAAGCAGAAGGTTGTTGTATGGGGGTCAAAGTTAAGACATATCAAATCCTGTCTTCTCAGTGATTTGAGTTGTGGTGGTTTAGAGTATGCATTTTGTACAGTCTTTGTTTTTTTTCAGAGCAAGAGTTCATATTTCATATTTGTATGAGGTTTTCTGTTTGATAGTGTTAGGATCTTAGAACAGCCTGGATTGGAAGTGACTTCAAAAGAGTATCTAGTCCAACTTTTCATGGGTAGGGAAGCCTGGATGCACTTATCTGGCACTCTGTCCAATTGCAACATAAAAATCTTCAGAGATGAGGCTTTTGACAGGTCCCTGCATTCCTGTCATTGATTGTTCTCACTCTAAAAATAATTTTTTTAGATCAAGATGGAACTTTCTTGTTCCTTCATCTGATGGTGCAGCTTGTATCTGTTGCCTCTTGTGCTCTCCATGTGCCTCCTTACAAAGAGAGAGCCTCTGGCATTTTTGTAGCCACCCTATACGAGTGTCTCCCTCTCCCTCTATTAAGAGGGAGAATTAGTTAAAAATTCTAGTGTCTCTTATGAGCTTATCACTGATATCTGTAGTATCTAAAAAAAAACTAGATGACATTTTCATTAGTGTTTTTTTGTTTTTCATGAACTTACACTTTTCTGTTTTTTCAAGAATTTCTTAGCCAAACGTGATAGATGTGAATTACATTTTACTTCAGCTGATGGGAAAATATAAAATTTCCATATGAAAGAAGTCATCATGTAATTTTCACTATATACTGTCCTCTGCAGGAAGGAAGTCAGTTTTGTATCTTATGTGGTCATCGAGCTTATATCCTCTCTTTTTCTTCAGTGCTCCTTAAGAGTTCTGTGGTATCTATTAGATGCAATTCAAACCACTAAAAATTAATTTCAGAAGGCCTGATGTCTTGTAAATAGGTCTTTGGGTAAGAAATGCAGGCACTAGAGGGAAAATACAGCAATCTTAGAAGGGGTTGCATTGTTTTGGATGTTTGTGTAGAGCTCATCTCCCTGACATGTGATTGATCTTCATAATTGCACGTACAACATGTATGTCAGTTGTCTATCAAGTTATAAGCAACTGTTAGCACAGAACCAATGCATCATGATCTTTCTGTGTTTGTGGAGGTCCTGAAACATAAAACAGATGCTTAGCTTTTCAAAATACCTGCTACCTGCTTTCACTATAATTCTGTGGTTGCCTAATTTGGCATATTTGCGGTAGTCCATGAAAATGATAGTACTTAGGAAAGCTTCTGCTGCAACTCTGTCTTATTTTGCAATCAAATCTGCCTGCAGTCCAAGGTGGTTTAAGTGGATAACAGAGTATGCCTGCTTGGTCCTCTAGGATAAAAGGGAATTAAGAGACAAAAGCTAGAACTCACTTTCAGCTAGGTTCATAGGCAATGGAATGTTAATACAATAAATGAGGCAGTCTCTAAAACAGTGCAGTAGAAGTCTTGGATAGGAGAATGACCAGAATGTGTTGCCATCTCCATCCTCAACTGTGTGTGCTTTCTGGTAAGCTGGAGACTTAGTGAAGCTTTTGTGTTCTTGCTACTGGACAATACTGTGGATAGTCCAGAGACTCAAAAGTAGACATGGATGGGAAAAAAACCCCAGCTGACTTCCTTCTGTGTATTTTCTGTAGTTTTGTGTGGGTTTTAGGGAGGATAAAGGAATATAAATTAAATACTTAATGAAATAGAAGGCTTAAGGCAGTCACTTTTTTTAGTTTCAGGGTCTTGTCCTCATCCTTTAAGAGCTGATAGACCTAAAAGACTATTTTGTCTTTTTATTTAGAGAAGTATTTTGGTTGAAAGATGAGAGATGTAATAGCAGGCAGTGACCTCATGATCTTACTACATCATTAATCAATATTCTAAAATCAGTGTTACAACAGCTATAGTAAATATGAATCACTTGGGTGCAGTGAACAGTTGGCCACAGTCCAAGCATTGCTTTTTCTATCCAGGAGTTCTGTTCTAGCCAACTAATAGCTCATCTGGGGACATGGCTGTGTGCAGCTCATGGTCCAGGGATAAGTGTCTTGCATAAAGGAAAACTGCAGTTAGGCTGGTTGGGTTTGTTTGTTTTTATTTATTTATTTAGCAACGCAAACAAACAGCCCCAAAGAATCAAATCACAAACCTAACTATAGATCGTACTAGAACGCTTAAACAGGTGGCTTTTCTTTGACCATAAGATCACCTTTGGTTTTTTGCTTTGATGTGATGTATTGCATTACAGCAACAGATGCTTGGATGTTTTATAATCAGCTGTAAATCCACTGGTGAAATTAATCCAGTCTCTAATACCAGGAGGTGGTTGCCTGCATCACACCATGTCTATGTTAGCAAATAGGAAAAAAAAGATTGTTCATAACCTGGACAATATTTTGCATGGATATTAGCAGTTGTATTTAAGAACCTTTTATTATTCCTTTTTTACATAGGAGAAGTATGAACAGAAAGAATTGAATAAATTATAATGGACAGTGAACATTGTAAGGAGTTTTTTTATGTTCAGGGTAATAAAGCAAAATATCCATGTGTGGGTTTTGATATGTAGCAGGAACCAGAGTATGCATTACTACAAAACTGAGGAGTCAGGTTTTTATGTGATTTTGCATTTCTAGATCGGCTGTGAAACTCAAATACTTCAGTGAAGTTGATTAAAAAAATCTAATCTTTGTGATAATCTGTAAATGGCCTGTAGTGCCATCATTGAAATGCCACTGATGGTAGTGCTGAACATTTAATTGATCAAGCATTGTTCTTCCTCTGCAGAGGCTTCAGTATGAGGCGGGGTGGATGGCGGAAACGAGCTGCCGATGGCGATGGATGGGGAATATGGGTATGTTCAAAACCTAGCCTCGTTTTTAAAAAGAGGTAACTCTGGTTAAAAAGGGGTTACAGTTTTGTTATACATGCTAAAAGGACGCTATAAATTAAACCCTTTTGCTTTACTTGAAAACACACAATTAAGTTGGAAAGAAATTTTTTAATTACCAGGTTTTGAAGTCTGTGTTCACAGTAATCACTAAATTCCATTATTACTAAATGCAGACCCTTGAATAGCTTTAAATCACCATTTAAAAAATAAACTAAGTAATTTGAAAACTATTTATGGTTGTCTCCACCACATTCTGAAGTTGGACAAGCAATAGCTGAGGCACCTAATTTACATAAATGTTTAGAATACTACTGTCTCATATATATTTAAGAACTGAAAATACATGGGACCACATTGTTTTGTTAGGCAATGAGCCACCAATTCAGCACCCAAATTTGCATCATCCCATTTTTTTTTTTCTTCTCTCTTTTCATTCTATAAGAATTTTTATATATATAGAATCTTTTCCTATAAGAAAAAGATTAAGGAGTATCAAATAAATCCTGCCATGTTGGTAACAAGATGCAGTTATCTTGTAGATACAAGTTTATGGTGGAGCATTTGCTATTTTTCATTTGAAAAAAGAACGTCTTTTGTGTGTCAACCAAATTCAGTTTGGAGGAATGTTGCTTACCTTTCCTGTCTTATAATTGACCAGTTTCTGTATGTAAACATTAGGAAATAAGACTGGCATAATGGGCTGTGTTTTGTTTTAATTTAAAAACTAGGGTGGGTACATGTCAGCAAAAGTCAAGAAATTGGAGGATCAGTTCCGGTCAGATTCAGCCATACAGCAACAGAGGGATGGAAATTCATCCAGTATCTTCAGCGGAGTCGCCATCTACGTCAATGGCCTGACAGGTGAATCTTTATTTTTTTTAAGGATCTGTATTGTACTGTTCTCATGTTTACCATCCTGAGTAGAGGTAACTTTAAAATGCGTGAATTTGCAGCTAAGTAAATACATGACAATTACTGTACATGTTCTGTTATTCTGTTGTTTTTCATGATTAAGATTTTCAAAAAAAAAATCACATTTATGTCCTGAATATAAATATTGCTTTACTATATCATTTACATAGCATAACTTGTAGAAATAGGAGTAGATCTTTCATGTTCCTGTGATCTTATTATTTGAAATGAAGCCTTTTAATTTCTTCCATCCTCCTACTCTTAGTAAATTTTTAATTTTTCAAATTAGTGATAGTTAGATTGTATGCCTTAAATAAATTTACTTTGAGGAGAATATGTCCAAGTTTTCTTGCTCAGAGTGGCATAATGTGTGAGACAGAACCTACTGATTGTGAAAGGAGGAGCAAGAGAAGAGGTAAGACATTTGTGTATTGTAGGGACCATCTGTGATGGACTGATAGTGTGTGTTAGCTGTAGTACGGTTTTTAATTTACCGTGCTTATGTTTATACTTCTCCTTACTTCTGTAAAGCAGCTTAATAACCTTTTGGAAACTCCCCAGAAGCCTTTTTCAGGGATCTCTGCCAGGGATGTTGTGATTATTATGTAACTGATGCATAGAGCTTCTATGAGATAGATTAGTGCTGGTTTAAACTCAGGGCTCAAATGGATTGAAAAAGGTTAAGGTGGATATGTTTAACTATAAATACATCTGCATTGGTTGTTTAATGCTGGCAGTTTCTTTAGTGAAAATCCAGCATTTGTGTATTCTTTAAGCGGCTAGTCCCTAAAAAGTCCTCTAGAAGTTGGTTGTCCAAAAGGCTGGAGTAGGGAAGGTAACACTTGGAGAAAGTGTGTCCTATTTTTAGTTATAAGTTAGAGGAATAATGAAGTGTTAGACATATTGTGAGAAAGGAATTGTAACTGTATCCTTTAAAAACATTTTCCTCATTCTTGTATTGTTCAGCTTTTTTTTACAAAATATCTTGTGCTAGATTCACTATTCAAACATTGTGTTAGTGTTGACCTAAATCTTTTGGTGCCTGTGTGATGCCACTGCAAACATCTTCCAAAGCTAACACCTTTTTTTTTTTTTTTTTCCCCTACCTCTGCTTGAAAAATAAGTACTGTTTTTAAAACGATTGAGGAGATCAGAAAAGTTGTTGGGTTTTAAGGTATTCTTTGTTCCCTGTAACAACTCAAGAATAACCTGGTAAGGAACGAGTGAGTTAACTGCTTCAGTACATCAGAAATTACATAGTAAGACTTCTGTGCTGTTGCTAAACCCTTATGATATTAATTATTTTCTGTTGCTTCTGGATATAAACTGTTCTCCTGAACTCTGGTGAAAAGATAATCTAATTTTGTATTATGTTGATGTAAAGCATTTTTTTATATAGTTTAACATTACATCTACTTGAGTATTTTTTCCTGCCTTATGCCGTGCATATTGTGGGAAGGTCCTCTGTAGCAAGCAGAATGTTAGCATTTTTAATTAGTGTTTTCAAAAACACAGTTTTCTGCATTTCTTGCAAAATGTTTTTCTGATTTGTTCTTTGAACAACTTGTAAATTTCTTTCCAGAGTAAAACAATAGTTTGCATTTTTTCTGACCATGGCATCATATTTATCAAAGTTACTTTTCTCACTGTATTTGCTGACACTAAACAGGAATATTTCTGGTTTTTAATTTTATAGATCCCTCAGCTGATGAATTAAGACGGCTGATGATGTTACATGGAGGCCAATACCATGTGTACTATTCCAGATCAAAAACAACTCACATTATTGCCACCAATCTTCCAAATGCCAAAATAAAAGAATTGAAAGGAGAAAAAGTAGTTCGGCCAGAATGGATTGTGGAAAGGTAAGTTTAGGTCTACTGCATTTGGAGATTTCCCCTTTTGGGGGAAGAAAAACTCCAAGAAAAATCTGGGGAGAAAAATAAAAATTAAAGGTTGCATTTTGAGATTATGGTTTAGCTTAAAATAAGTAGGTCGTAGAACAGCTTAGTAGAAATACCACTGTTAGAAGATTTTCATCTTAGGGATTGTTCTTTAAGAAACTTCACCAAGAACATTCAGAAAGTCTCAAGCATATTAGGATACTGGACATTATCCTGGTAATTCCATTTAATATCTTACCAATTGACCAGACTTCATCTCAGGATGTTAAATAACTACTATGTGATTGTTTTTAAGTCTCCTGTCTTGTGTATTGCATAAGTTTCGTGTCATCTCTATAAAGAAGGATGTCAATTGAAAAGAGTTCTCATAAAATTTGAACTAATACATCTAAACATTTATTGTGTTGTGACTTCGTAAGAAAATAATAAAAAGTAAAGGAAAAAGAAATAGTCCACATTTTATTTACAAGGAGTTTATGTTCTTCGGTTTCTCCATGCACTGGAATTTATGGAATCCACTGAAGCTGTCCTTGATAAAGACAATAGCCACACTCAGAGCAGTTAATGTGGTTGCATCTTGCATCTTCCATCTGAGGAACCCACATGAAATAGAACAGGCAGGAATATGTTCTAGAAACTGTCCTGCCAGTCTCATGCCATTCACAAGCAGCCTCTTCCCTAGATGACCAGTGGAAATAGGCAAGGAACTGTTCTACAATGCATGTGTGAAATCTTGCTTGCAGTTTGCCGATTTTTAGTCCTTTGTATTCAGCTGTTTCATATCATGTATCTTTATGGTCTATTTTTAAACTTCAGTCAGAATTTTAGGTTACTCAGTTTTCAAGAGACTTCAGATATATTTTTTTTTATTCCCTAATAGTTTTAGGGCCTCACCCCTGTGTTTAAGGACTTCGAAAACTGATGGCAGGTGTGCTTTTATTTGGAAATGTGACAGGTTTTTATTGGTGCCATTAGAGCTTGCTATGATTTTGACCAGGTTGGAAAGACCAATTTGTATACATCCAGTAAAGACTTGATAGAGCCTAATACCTAAAATCTCTTAAAATTTTTATTCTGGTGTCTTGTGTTCAGGTTCTGCATCCAGGTTCTATAAGGTTATACTATAGAATAAGTCAGAAGAACCAAGTATAGACAGATACATGAGGTTGAGCACAAGGAAATGGGGGAATTCACTGTCTCAGCTGAGCAGGGTTCATATCAGAATCGAGAAGAGAAGCTGATTTCAACCACCTCTTTTTTTTTCCCTTCTCAACAGTATTAAAGAATACTCAGTGATATCCTTTTCTGTATGTGGAATACCACATTACGTTCTCAGTAGATCAGTAGGTGAAAATCAGTGTAGTAGATATAGTTTCCAATGTCAGAAAATTGGAAGGGATCTTAAAAATCATCTAGTTCTAACCTTCTTGCCATGAACTAGGTCACCTTCCACTAGACACTGGATGAGATTGCTTAAACCCTCCTCCGTTCAGGGATGTGGCATCCACAACTTCTCTGAGCAATCTGTTCCAATGCCTCACCAACCTCACAGTAAAGACTTTCTTTCTAATATCTGGTCAAAACCTACCCTCTCTCAGCTTCAACCTATTCCCCCTTGTCCTGTACATTTAGAAACTATTACCCTCATACAGGAAAAATCTCTCATCTGACTCTTGACAGAGAAAACCTCCTTTACTGATTCCTAGGAAGTTGAAAGTTGGAACAATTCAAACAGTTGTCTGCTTTACTCTCCTGTTCTTCACCACTTTATGGTCCTGTGTGAGAGCTACTTGTTTCAACAGAACTTAGTTATGTTTCCTATTTCTTACTCCTCAATTTCAGTTTCAAGACAAATCATTAATTTCAGAGGAGTTAGTTAAAAATTATGTAAAAAAAGAATCATACCAAAATTTATTTTATTTTTATCAAACTTCAAAGAACTGCTTGTTTCCTATGACTATTAATATTTACATCCAAGTAATGCATCTTGCTGAACAAACCAGAAGTTTTAGAAACTGAAATATTTATAGTTCAATTGCTCAATCCTCTAAAAATTGTTGAGCACTCTACTTGGGTAATCCCAGAATTATCTTATAGCAAGAAAATTATATTAAAAAGAACTAAAAATGAAACAGAAGAATGTTATCAAAACCAAAACGTGATTGAAATTCAACACAGGAAAATGCAGTCCTGAACACAAGGCAGAATTAGTTCCATGTCACCAGACAGGACTCCCTGTCTGGGACACACCCTTGAAATCCATCAGGACCCTCAAGTCTTACCCTAAAAGATAACCATGAAGCAGCAGTTGTACCCTTGTGGAGATAAAGGCTAACAGCATACTGGTTGCATTAGCAAGACCACAGTCCAGATCAAGGCAAGTATTCTTCCAATCTGTTCAACACTTCTGAAATTGAATCTGGAGTTGTGTGTCAGATTTTGGGCTTTTCAGTAAGAGAAGTCCTGACAACCGCAGTGTTGAGTTCAGAGGGGTACCACCAATATAAGCGTGTCATATATAACAAGAGACTGAAGAAGTTGGTTCTGTTCTGCTTGGAGAGACTAGGATGGGGTCTAATTGCTGCCTTTCATTACCTGTATAGAGGTTGTGGAGGGTGTGGGGCCAGATTTTTCTTCAAGATGTACTACAATAGGACAAGAGGCAATAGTCTCAAGTTGCAGCAAAGAAAAGTTTGACTATAAGAAAAAGATATTTCACAGTTAAAAGAGAGTAAGCAGTGAAACACGTACCTAGAGAGGGTTGTGAAATTTCTACCTTTGGAGATACTCAAAATTTGAGTGGACTTTTAGTCCTGAGCAACCTGATACAACTTTAAAGATAATGCTTTGATCACTAGTGTTTGGACTAGAGACCTCCAGAGGTGCTTTCCAACCTAATTTTTTTTAGTGAGTATGAATTCTGTGACACAGGGAAGGTGAAATGGATGACGATGTTGAATGATGCAGCTAAACTAGGATTCCTATTGCATTTTAATGCGAGTTGGAAAAATACAACTGTTTGTTGATCAAGTAATGCAGCTACTTCAGTAGCTAAAACCTTGAGGTCATGAACAAGTGCTTAAATAAATGTAGGTTTGTTTAATCATCTTGAAATTGTAGCAATTACTCTGAAATTTACCAAGGTGGTTCTGCATCTACATTGACAGTCTTTTGAGAAACATTCAAATCAGGCATTGTAAAAACTCAGTTGCTGTATTACCACTTTGTGTACAGGAAAGCTTTGGAACTCTCCCAGGTGTATTTTTAACTCTGTTTAGCAATGTTTAATGCAAATTATATTCCTTTATGAATTATATATATTCATATATCAAACAATCTTCAATTGATAAATTTTTGGGGCTGTTTAACTATCCCATTTCCATAGAAACTTTACCAGGTTATGTATAAGCTATGTATAAGCTTAACTACTTTTTATTTCTTTAATTGGGAAATGTGATCTCTTACTATATTCCCTCTAATTGCAGCTAGAAAGCTCCCAAGGGCTTTTGTTCTACTGTCCAGATCCCTTAACAGTAGTACAGGCTTGAGCAAGAGAAAGCATTCAGGTGCTGAGGAACAGAAAAACACTGAGCTAAATTATCTTTAATATCTGACTCCAGTTCTGTCTTCAAAACTAAATGCTAATAATAATGTGCTTTGTTGTGGGAGAGGTTAGTCTGCTGGAAGTCCCAGCATCTCTGAGGCAGTGTTCAATATGAAGAATTGTATACAAAGAAGAGGTGAAATGTAACCTTGGAAGGCTGTTATCAATGCTGCCAGCAACAGGTGTTGGGGTGGAGAGATTAAAGCATCCTGTTGTGTATTTTTGAGACGATTTTGCTTCCAAGAGTGTGGCTTCCCTAAGGAATGAAGCAGTTTAATTAAGTTTCAGTGGAAGAAGAAAAAAAGAGGGAGACAGACTGGAACGAAGTAGGAATAACTGGAATGATTGCTGTAGATATTTATGGAAGGTCTGTCTGGAAGTTATTCTTCTGTTTAGCTTGCCTCAGTGAATTTTTTACAAGGGTAATTAGCCTTGTGGAATGGAAAAAAGTAGTTAATTTTTAACAGTGAACCACATCCTAGCTGACCTCTTTCAAATTCTACCCTAATTTGTTCCATGTTAAAGAGCTCAGTCAGCATTGCTCAGGCAGAGTAACCTGGACCTCTAACCAAGGGGGTTTGGACTGTTTTGTTTAAATTAAATATTTGGGGTTTGTGTGTGTCAGTTGGGAAGAGAAATGGATGTTGACAACTGACCAACACATCTTTGCAAATACCTTTTGTTGCACCCGTCACTGCATCACAAATTACTTTTCAGTTCAATCCAGTAAGGGTGAGAAAGGGGTTGTGGAATGAACTATAAGTTCATGTAAGGGGTTGAGGTTTTTTTTAGCGTAGAAGGTTGGGAGTTTTTTAAAAATTTCTTAAGTAGTAACCTGTTCGTTCTTTTCTTTTTTTTTTTTTTCAGCATTAAAGCTGGACGTCTCCTTTCGCACATTCCATATCAGCTTTACACCAAGCAGTCAAGTGTTCAGAAAGGTCTCAACTTCAACAGCATATGCAAACCTGAAGATGCCATGCCAGGTCCAAGCAATATAGCTAAAGATCTCAACAGGGTGTAAGTGTTTCTGGTTTTGTAATGCAGATGCTTGTCATTCACCCATAATGAGTTTGCATTTGTAAATAGCATTTTCTTATTTCAGCTTTGTAAGAGGCAAGCTCTGAGGTGCTGAAATTTAGAAGTAAGGTATAGCTGTATAAATAGATGAGGAAAGAACCTCAGTTACCTTGATCCAAGCCTTGTCTCTACTATTTGGACCACAGTTTGCTTGATAATGTGACCTAGGAGTCCTAGGATGTAATACATCCATGGAAGCAACAGGCATGCATTAAAGAAGTTTGATTGGTGACACGGAAAAGTAGGTCTTTATTTCAAAAATAAAAAGCTGGTGACTACTTTTGCTAAAGGTACCTAGGAATGAATATACATGTATAGTAGTTGTTAATCTCTTTCTTTAACCTCTTAAGAAAAAAATTAAGTCACAGCATACATTATGTATGCTAACACTAAGGTTTAAGTCATGCTTGAGAGAGAAGATGGATTAAAAAATGAAGTTACAGTATATAAAAAGTATCCTAAGAGACCTAAGACCTTGAGAGGAGGCTTGAAGAGAAAGCACCAGTGAAACTTTTTAACTGTCAGAGGAACTGGAATTTAGAAAGCAACATTCCACTTGAACTCTTCTATAGATTTTTTTATAAGAAGATTCCTGCATCTTTTTCAGAAATACACGTTTGTTCTTTAGAGGTAAAAATAATAGCATTACAGAATTTTTTTAGGTTGGAAAAGATATCTGGAGGGCATCTGGTTCAACACTACTGCTCAAACAGGGCCAAGGATACTGTGCAAAATACTATACTTTCTAATTTATACTGGTGATCTGAGTCCTTTCAGAGTCTGCTGATTTTTTTACAATCCAGTCACGTATATTGCTGAGGAGACTTCACCACTTGAGTGGGATTTGTCTACCTTTAGGAAAATAAAACCAGTCTCACAAAATTTATATATTAAGCAATATTTCATACCCATATTTTAAATAACAAGTGGTACAATCACCCATAACCTTTTACTATTGCATTGTTAAAGACTTTTTAAATGAGAATATTCAGACTTCCCAAAATATCATTGTAGTCTGAAAAACACGACTTTAAAAACCTGTCTATCCACTAAGTATGTACCACTGAATACATAATTTTCAACCACACAACTCTTCGAAAATACTATGTTTACTGTAACTTATGTTTTGATAATCCTAACTAAATTATTGTCACACTTAATTGGCTTTCTGGTTTCAGTAGCATACTGAATAGCTAATTTTTTTGTGCAGTTAAATTGCTAGCTTTGGGAGTGGATGGTTGGGTTTGTTGTTTTTCTCCAGCAGATCAAGAGTGTATAGAACTCTTGAAGACTTTGGTTTGCATTTCCAGCGTTAAATTTTTGAGTGAAAGCTTTGTCTTCGTGTTAGTGCATTTGTAGCAGAATACTTTGGTTTATATGCTTAAAACCTGAAAATTTGTTTGTGGTTTTTATCAAAGCTAAGTATACACTTGATTTTTAGAACTTGAACAGATTTTTTTCATTGAGAAAAAATAAAATTAATCTAAAATTAATCTGAAATAATTTCCTAAAAAATAGTTCTCTGTGTATAGTTTGTTTTGTTTTTGTTTGTTTATAACTACTTAAGGAAAATCACATCTCTCGATAAAAGGACAGCTCCTTCTGACAGTTTGCATATTCCTGCAACAATCATGCTCTGCGTGGCAGTACAGCTCTGTTAACAAATAATTATTGTAATTCAGTTGGAGACTGCCTGCCAGATTAAAGGCCTTGGAAATAGCTTTTCTAATGTGAGCATGGTCACTCCCATGTAAACTCCTAGTTAATAATACCTGAAATCTGTAAAATCTTTGATCTGGCTTTGTATTTTGTGTTATTGAGAGGATGTGGCTCAGAATTTGAGATAATTGCCTTGGCAATGTAACTATATATTGAGAACAATTAGGAAGAAAAAGCTTGAAATTACATGTAAATGTGCCTTCATTTTTAAAAGATGTGGTATTTATAAAAGACGCAGTGTTTAATTATTGTATCTGTTTCAGAAATCATACTAAAAAGTATGAAATGGAAAATGAAATCACACCCAATGGAATAAGCAGCTGGAATGAAGAGGAGGAAGAAAGTGATGAATTTGGATTTACAGAGCTGGAGGAGATTCTTCCTATGCGGAAACAAAATGGGATTCAATCTCATAAAGACAGCACTGCCCTTTTTAATGGACACACACACACTTCTACCAGTGCCTTAAAGACGCAGGATTGCTTGGTGCCCTCTGGCAACGGTGTTGCAAGCAGGTTGTCTCCAGGCCCTGTGCAAGAGGAGGGGAAGACTGACAAAGGCATGGTTGACTTTAGAGACTGTACAGTGCAGCAGTTGCAGCAAAGCAACAAAACTACAGACTTTTCATGGAGTCCACACAGGACTATGAGTAACTCATCCTCATCTTCATCTTTGCACAGTAATGCTAAAATAAATGGTGCTCACCACTCAACTGTTCAGGGGCCTTCAAGCACAAAAAGCACTTCTGTACCTGCTTCTAGCAAGGCAGCTTCCTTACCTGTGTCCAGACCTTCAGATTGTAGTTTTATTTCTGACTTTTATTCACGTTCAAGACTGCATCATATATCAACGTGGAAGTGTGAATTGACAGAGTTTGTCAACAGCCTGCAGAGAAAAAACAGCGGTGTCTTTCCAGGAAGGGAAAAATTTAAAAAATGGAAAACAGGCAGGTCTGCACTTAAAACTGACACAGGTAGATACTTGTTTAAGAAGGTTTATGTTAAGAAGATGCCTTATATCTTTGTACATTAGATGTCTAAATGAGACTACATAGTTTAGTATTGAGTATTCACATTATAGTCAGACTGTCTGGAAAAACTTGATTACTTTGGTGCAGTAAACACTAATGGATGCGACTGTTTTTGGCTTTGTTTGGGTTTTTTTAACTTAAAATGTTACTTAATGTGATACTCTGGTCTATATTCAATTCTTCCTTGTAGAAATAGTATTTCTGAATTTACCAAGATATATGGATTGAAAAGGGAGAAAAATACTATGTATATCTAAATACACAAATCTGTAGTTGCTGTGTGAAAATCTGCAGGGAGAAAAAAGAGAAGAAAAAATCCTTACTGTTCAGCATGAGCATTTAAAAGATGGGTAATATTTGGACATGAGTTAAAATCTAAATTTTTTTTTGTTAGTAAGAGTTTTATATAGCTCTGGGTCTGTTAAAGTGGGTAGCAGTGTCATAAGAGACTTTGAACCTGGCTTGAACAGAAATATTTTCAAAGTGAAAAAAATGTAGAATTCCTTAGAGTCAAAGTGTTACAGATAAAATATTTTGCATCTTTAGAATCTCTTGTTTACAGTCGTATTAAATTAAAAGGTAAGCTCTGTACCATTAAAGAGATTCTGACTCCTGTGCTGTAAAATTATTCACTTGTAATCATATGAAAATATGCTTGAGAAATTACCACATCAAAAAAATTGTTAGATAATAAACTTACTGGTTTTGTGTTTGTATTAGGATATCCCAGTTATCAAACATGTTAGCTTATGAACTACTTAATGTGTATTTTTTTAAATCAAAATGTGGTATAAACTAATATATTTTTATTTTCTCTTTGATTTGGCCTAGAGTATTCAAATAGTTAATGCCTGTGATTCAGTTGACAAGTAGCAACTCCTTAACTTGATCACTTGATTTGTAAATACGCCCATTATAGACAGTCCTTGTTTTTCAAACGATGAGTTCAAAATGTAAATGATTAAAACCAAGAGGATATTTTTTCTGATTACTCAGTAATTAACTCAGATGTTAAGTGGAACAGTTCACTTGATGTATTGAAGTATTTTTTCACTGTTACAGTTTATGCGTTATTAAAGTGGGGGTTTTTTGTTAGATATTGCCACCTTTGGTAGGTCAGCAACACAGATATGCAGACTTGAACTTTTAAAAGGCATTTCTAGTGTTTTAGGCATGTATGGTTTTCAGTGAGGAAAATTTGCTCATCTTCGCTGAATGTTTGCATGCATTAAGTACAGCAATGACAAAATTCAGTTGCATGGGACTTTCTAAACTAATCGTGGTGTGCTTTATGAAGAACAATGGTAGCTCATAGTGCAGCTAAACTTATATTTTTATCTTTTGAAGCAGTCTTCTGATTGTTGAACAAAAAGGAGTAAAATTCTCTTCCTGATTCAGTGTTAACATAGCAAAATTAAGATCCAGTGCTAACAATATGCATTAATCTCCTTGGATTCAGGGAACTTGTTAGTGTAGAAGGTGTTAATTATAAGAAAATAAAAAATAGAAACTCTTAATTTATTGTTTAGGCTGTTTGTTGACTGCTTATGTTTACCTTTCTTGGAATAAATACCTTCTTGTGAGAGGAAACAAAAATATTTTTGGTTTAGAGGTGCTAAAAACTTGATAATAGACCTTGATGACTACTGTGAGTAGTACCAAAGTGTATAAATTAGGGTTCAAGTTTTCTATTGGTGTATCTTCATACTAGGTAATGTGTCTGTTGCGAGCTCAGCCAAGCCACAGAGCTGTATAATGCACGTGGATATGGATTGCTTCTTTGTGTCTGTGGCTATCCGAAATAGACCA
Source organism: Certhia americana (assembly GCA_018697195.1). Lineage (NCBI taxonomy): Eukaryota > Metazoa > Chordata > Aves > Passeriformes > Certhiidae > Certhia > Certhia americana. Next base: position 85,898,807 of record CM031857.1, on the reverse strand, counting down.
GATCTCAAAGGTCAGTATTTAAGTCTGTATGTTACAGTTTACTCAGTTAAGCCTTTTTAAAAAAAAAAAAAACAACAAACTTGCACGATTATAAAATTAATTTGGCATATTAATCTTTTTTCTTGTATCTTCAATAGTTAGACCATGCAACTTTCATATTCCTGTTAATTTTCTCACAATCCAAAAGCAAGTGGAAGAGAGAACTGGAATTGTCCTTGTTATCTCCTTTTAGTATCTGAAGTAAGAAGAGAGAAAAAAAATCTGTAGTAACTATTCTCTGTGACATTGTACATAAACTTACTCAGATTTTAATCTACCATATTAAAAACTGGAAATTGAATTTCAGTTATACTAAAAGTAGGGTTTGGGCACTATCTATTAAAGAAAGGAAAATAAAAGAAAATGGTAAATCCTAATAATCTTCCTGAAGTAGTTTAAGAAGCTACGTTTAACTAGAAAAGCAGAAAGGTCAAGGTTGAGAATTAATTGTCTCTGCCTGATGCATATTTTTCAAGAGAAATTTGCTTCTCCTTTCCTTTCCTCTCTAAGCTCTTACACATGAGATAATGAGACCTGGAGAATTCAGGAACAATTCAGTTGGCATTTAGAAGTCTGAGTTGTGTGATCATCCTTAAGACGTAGGAGAGTTAGTGGAGCACCTTAGCAAACTTTGGTGGGTTTGTTTACTGCAAGCATACCATTCAGAAGTGGAGGTCTAGTTCTGTGCAAACACTGAATTTCAGGGGTGCACAAGTTTGAAGGCTTGTTGCAGTGGTGACCATCTTACACTCCCAGGTATCACAGACCTTGGTAAAAAAGTAAGCTGTAATATGTGGTTCTATTGCTCTCTTCTGTTCAAAGGCAGGAGCAGCTGTATCAGAGATTCTCCTGCTATGTTTGGTCCTTTAAAACTTGATTTCCTGCCAAGTTTCAAATTCTGTTACTGGAACATAAAGAATGTAGGACTTTTCTGCAAATACTTTTTCTGTTCCACAGAAGTTTGCCATAACTTTCAGTGCATAAATTAGCTTCCTTTGGAAGCACCATGGAGGTGTTGATATTACAGAAAAGACAAAAGTTTACTAAAAGTTTTGGCTTGCACAGTGGAAACTAAGTGGAACTAAGTGTTTTGGCATGTGTATATTTTCCTGATTTACTTAAGGTAATAAACATGTTGAAGTATTTAAAATCAGTCCAGTGTTTGCTGCATCTTAAACTAATGAATCATTAGGTCATTGGTGAAATTTCACAGCTTCCATTTATATTTGTTATTGAAGACAAACAAGTATTGGCTGTATTTTCACTCTTGAAAAATTTTTCTACTTTACATGTGACTGCAATTAAGACAGATTTGTTGTCACAATTCCAAGGCCCTTTCATAGCTATTCCTTCTTTAGTGCCTTGAGAGCATCTAAGCTTGAGAGAAACTGTAAAAAGTAAATTAAAAACCCTTATGATCTTATCCTAATTGTGCTGTTATTAAAATGTAAGCTATTATAGGTATTGACCTGTAAGTGTATGCAATTTTTCTCCACAGGAAAGCCAGTAGCTGTTACTAGTAACAGAGGTACAGGAAAGGCACTACTGCGTCCTGGTGCAAACCCCCAGCTTGAACAGCAATATTACCAGAAAAAGCTATTGAATGGCAAAGCAGGTACAGATAAGTCTGTCTGTATGTATGTTTTTAACTGTTGTTATAGAAGACTTTTTCTTTAAAATTATTTATAAAAGTGTGCCATGGATAAATTTTTTATTTCATGTGGGGGATTTCACAGAAGAAATACCTTGGTGCTCTGTGGCCTCTGTAAGGCCACTGTGGCTTCTTGTTTTACTTAGCTTTGCTCAGTATGGGTAAATTACTTCAGAGCAATTTTAGGTTTTACTCAGTTTCTTGAGGTTGAGTGTAAGATAGAATGTTGAGTAGTTATTTAAAATGAAAAATATATACAGGTTGTTCCGGAACCACTTTTTTCTCAGAAAGTCAAGTATAGAGAAGAAGGTGCAAAATAAAAGTCTACTATGGGGTTTTTTTACTACAAAAGAAGTAACAACAGCACATGGCCAGTGAGAAACTGATTGTTTGAAGTTGGCTTTTGAGTTGCGTATATAGATTATATGTGTACATTGGGTTAATTTGGGTGGCCTGTAGTGTATTTTAGGTCTCTGGAAAGTCTGTGCAATTTTCATGAATTCTGTTTGTTCAACACTTTGTTTTCTGAAAACCAGGGTGTCTGTTGTAGTTACAGAATTCCATGCTTGCCTGCAATAATTTAGAAATTTGTTACTTTCTGTGTTCTCAAGTAGTAGCGTACTGATATAAACCAAAGTTTTATTAATAGGTTTTATTATACTGCCTGAGCTTTATTTAGTATGAGAAAGTACTTTGCTAAACATTGGCAACTTAAGTGGCCAGTAACAGTCTATTTAATCATATAGAAGCGTAGTTCTTACTGCAAAGTTGGTAAAAAGTGCATATACAAGGTCTAGTTGCTATTTAAGTTCAGTTTAGACTTGGAATTTAAGTTTCTCCTTTGCCCTTTTGTATATGCAGTTTTTACCAAACTTGTGGTACTAGGTACTGTTGTTATGAAGATTACACTTCAGTATTTTGTTTTGGTGAGACAAGATGGGCCAACAGACAGGTTGTTCTTCCATGGTTGTTTATGAAACATTAGTACTTTGGAAATTGGCAGGCTGGTGGGGGTTTTAGAAGACATATAAAAGCAAGGTGTTACTGGAACTGATGGCATTTTATGTGTCTTTTTTTGGTGTAGTTTAAGAACACTTCAAAACTGAGGTAGAATATAGGTTTGTAGAACCCACTGGCCTTTAATCTTTTAAGGACTTTTCAGTATGCTCCAGACAAAGATAGCTGGGTCTTAATGGAGTTGGATTTTCTGTAGTAGAGCTTGTGTATGAAGTATTTATTGGTAGTTCAGTTTATACAGTGACTTGCTAACTTTTATTGGGGCCTTGAACTGGATAAGGATGTGACTTTATACAACTGAGTGGTTTGGAGAGTTGGATGGTTGAATTACAGTTTAGCTGATATGTAGCATGTTCTTTTGATTCACAAATTCAGTAGTATCTCTTCTGCTGTATTTATTATTTAAGTGTACAGCAGCTTTCAACCTCAGTATAACAAGCTCAGTTTCTTACTGTGGCAGCTTTTTCTGGATATCACACATTCATTTCTTTAACTTCAGCATCCAGTCTCAGCTGGTTTGCACACAGGCAGGCAGCTAGCTCTTTCTTTCTTGATACTTAGGCTGATTGTGCAGCCTATTGTTTTGGTGAAAGGATTTTTTCCAAACACTCTTTTTATGGTCTCTGTTTCATTAGCTGCAGTTCATAATATTTTTGAATCTCTGTTTATTTTATCTCCATGTACAATCGTTTTACCAATTAAAAAAAACCAACCTGTTGTTTCTGCGTGCATTTTCTCATAAGTACGTGGTTTGTCTTCCTTTTGGGGTAGAGAAATTGCAGTTAGTTATGGTCTTAGATGTAAAGGTGGAATTGCTGATTAGGCTTCTCAGACATCACAGTATCTTTGAAAGTGATACATTTCACAGCATGTGTTTAATTGTGCCGTGCCAAAGCGAAATACCATGCAGTAGGCATAAGCATTACATGCAAAAAATGCTTTTTCTAAAATGTCAAAAATACAGAATGGTAAATTAGGCTATTACAACAGACATAATGGGGACATGTTATATAAATGAAATAGAAAGGTAGTTGGGAGGAACTTAAAACATGAGCATATTTTTGCATCCATGCTTCAACATGGAACCCACTTCAGTTTTTGGTGCTTCATACTTTCCAGACTGTTCTCTGATATTGCTTTCTCCAGATCTTGCTTATTTGAAAAAAGGTTCCAAATTACAAACCAACCAAAACCATGGAAACAGAGCACCTCACCCCCTCAAAAAAACCCCCCAAAACCCGACAAATATACAAACAACAAAACGCAAACACAAAACCCCAAACCCTTATAAATCACTTTTGACCAAATACTGAATTCTGCTGCTTCAGCTACTTCTATTTTTTTTTTTTAATTACTTCTTTAGTGATACTGGTTCCTTTTGATCTGCATTGCTAGACAAATATCTAGTGTCAATAGAATCTTCAGTCTTTTATGAAATACTTTCTTTTTCTTGTATGAATTCATCTAAAAATGCGTAACTTTTAAATTTAAAAACTTGATACCAGTATCTTCTCACCTTAAATCCCCAAATTTGAGATAGGCTTTCTAGTTAGTAGAAATTACTTCTCTACATACATGCCATCTTTAACATTCATGTTCTAAAGATAAAAGATTAACATATGTTAATCAGGATTCATAGTTTGGGGTCTCTTCCATGGCCAGGATGCCCAAGATGTGAATGTTTTCTAGACTTCCTTTCCCTCAACCCTAGAATCTCCCTTTTCATTCTAAAGAGCAGCAGATTTTAACCATCATATTAGTCACAGATTTATTCTCAGCGATTTCTTTTTCACAGACTTGGGTCCTGGCCTCTGATTTCTCCATCCGTTGCTCCACATTCACCATGTGCCTGTCTAGTTTCCCAGCTTTTGATGAGAGGTTCTCTACCTTGCCTTCCATTGAGGACAATGTGTTCTGCATTGCCCTGAATTTCACATGAAGTGACTCCATCAGCTCATGGGGGGATCTACTCTGCTGCGATGTGGAAAAAGTCGACGAATCCAGTGAAGATAGACAAGATGACAGCATCATCTCAGGCCAGGGCACAGGAAGGCATGGACTAAAGAAGTTGTTCTTGTCATTCTTATCTTTATTTGGGGCATAATTTTGCTCTAATTTTCAGTTGCAGACATCTTAAGTAACTTACTGAGCTCATCATAAATTAAAATATTTAAGAAATTAAAAAGTGCAAAAATTTAGCAGAAATTCCGAATAATAGCAGTTTTCCGCATGAGTTAGGCTCTACCCATGGTATCTCCACTCACTCATTACACCACTTCCTCTGGTTTGATAGCTACTCATATGTGCACATAGCAGCAGGCTTCCTTTCAGTCAGATTGTCGGTGTGAAAGTTGTTAGTACTATGGAATATAATTAGGCATTGTGGCATTCTGCAGTAAACTCCCATTTATTACACTACAAAGGTGTATGGTACTAAATAGACTAATGAAAAAGAACTGGGTAGTGAATTTCATTTTAAATAAATAGAAGCATTTTATCTATATGATACCTCATTGTTTTGATTCTGATGGGAGTCTGGGCAGGCATAGTAGTTTTTGCATCTAGTGATTTTTTTTCAAGCTGATCCATATTTAGAGTATAGCAAGTATTTCAAGGTTTGCATGCTGTGAAAACCCAAATAGAACTAGAAAATCTTTGGTTTGTTTCCATTATTCAGTGTCATGGAATTCTATCTAGTACCTATTACCCAGTGGGCATGGAGAATCCTTTAAAATTTATGTAAGAATTTGTAGTAAAGTTTTATAGAATTAGGGAAGGTCTGTCTCATTTTAAGTCTGAGGTTGCAGTATTTATAATTGTATCATTTTGATCCAAGATAAGTTTGTGGTGATACTGAAAAGAAATTGACATGTCATAATAAGAGAATTATTGGTAATTAAAAGCAGAAGTTTTTCCAGTTAATATCCCCATAAGAGTGTTAAAGAAAGTATAAGTTTCTAGGTAGTGTTTCTTATTTAAAGTAATTGGCATTCTGGCTTTCACATCTTAAATATTGCTTTGTAGTATCTAGACTATTAGAAAAATAGCTCTAAATATGATATGAAGTGGACTTATATTCTAAATGAAATTTCAGTGTTCTGATATTGGGGGTGCATTTTGTAAAAAGGAAGTGTCTTCTTGTTTAGTCAAGCAGTTGTTAAATAATTTTTAGTGTCTTGTATTTGTGTGCAAGATGTGTTTGTAACAGTTAGCCACATGTGTTTGATCATTTTTATGGTCAGTAAAGCTAAGATCATTTTTATTTTACAGTATGGTATATGTAGTCACCAACAAGGTGCTGTCTAGTAATTGGGGGGGAAATGGAAACACCATTTTTCTATTAATATTGTTCTCAGTAGTATGTGCAGACCTATCCAGAGAGACATTACTGGGGAAGGTGTCTGGGTTTTTTTCTGGACCACGATATGAATCAATATAATATTAAGAACCTCTTCGTCAAAAGTTAACAGTATAGAAATTGTATAAAATAAACCCCATAATTCTTATTTTATTTGCATTCATTATGTTGAACTCTTAGGAAGAATAACATAGACAAATTTTATTTTTTAAGCAGAAATTAGAGTACCTGATCAGTTGGACTCATCAGTCTGGGAGCATCCAGATTCCACACACGTGAATGGCACTGACTTCGATCTCACTGTTCTGTCCATGGCTGAAATAGCTTCTTGTAGTTACGAAGCCAGGTAGGTAAAAGTTACCCAGTAGTTTGCCTGAAAATCCATACAGATAGCACAAGATGTCAAAAAAGAGTGGTTCTTAGTGTCTTTAAATTTATCTAAAGAAGAAATTTCTGTTCAAAAGTTGTAATTATATAGGTTGTTAGAACTCAACAGAAGCTCTTCCCTGTAGATGCTGTTGCTTGGTAGATGCTGCTCAGTAGCCCTCAATCCAGCCTACATACAACTTGAAGAAAAGCCTGTGCAGAAATGCCTTGTGCCTTTCACTGTGATACTGTTGATTTCATGTTATTGTCATGTCTTTGTATCAAAGTTGCAGTATTTTATAGCATTAATGGCTTATTCTGAAGGTTTTGTTTCAAACAGAAAGTGTGACTACTAAACTTAAAACCATTTTTTTGTAAAGACTTTGCTGATCATCTCCAATGTCCTAACAGGTTTAGATTATGAAGCAACTTTTATAAATATAAGCACAATGTTTGAAATACAGGGGGGTTTTCCCTGATGGAAATAATACCCCAGAAAGTATTTTTTGTTGGATGCTTTCTTAGGCTTGCAAGGATAGGCAAGCTTCTATTTGTATCTCAGAAAGACTTTATTTATTAACAGGAGCTTAATTATGTAAGCTTGCACCCTGGAATGTAAGATCTTGCTACCTTGGTGACTGTAGTATATGTGTGGTGTAATTTGAAACAGAAAATAGCAAGTGTGCTTCCTGGAATCTTGGTCTTTAGCATTTTCCTAAAGGCAGATTTCTCATGCTTCATGGCTTAATAATACATAGCTAATTTAAATACTCTATTTACAGCTATTTTTTAACCTATTAAATGTCTACCTGTTGACTGAATTCCTTTTCCCATTTTTGTGTGAAAAGGCAAATAATTAAATTGAAAGTACTCCCTATTAATTTGTGGAAAAATTTGCACTGTGTTTACTTGGGGTTTATTTTGTTATTTAATTTTAGGCAAGTTGGCATAAAGAATGGAATGTTTTTTGGCCAAGCAAAAAAATTGTGTCCAAATCTTCAAGCAGTTTCATATGATTTTGATGCATACAAAGAAGTTGCACGGACAGTATATGAAATACTAGCAAGGTAACATGATATTTGTTTGCATGATCTTCATGCTAAGGTTATGAAACACATTTTTTTTGCCACTCTGAATGCTATTATTCATTTTGTATTTTCATTTCCCACTCTTCAGCTTCAGTGAAGCTATTCCTATTTGAGGTCTTCCTTTGTAGTAGTTTTGTTACTTTGAACACTATGCTTCTGAGCATTCTTTTATCCTGAAGCCAAATCCTGTAAACAATCAACATCTGACTTCCAAATGAATCACTGTTAAATTTTTTACTGATTTACATAGTGAGAGGCAAATCCCTGCTTAGGAGGGACATTCTTCCAAGAGATGTTTTTTGAGTAATTTAAAAAGAGGTTATTAGAGTAATATCTATTAGAAACTACTTTCTGGTTTAAAATGCACTTGAAATAAAACTGGAAATTTGTTATTGTCAATGAAAGATAAATATTCAACTCCTTCTCCTGCTCTTTTAAAATCAAGATGCATATTGAAATTAGTCTTACGTTAGTAATATTACTGTAATTTGCTGGTTTAGCATTTTTTATATCTAAGTGATGTGTGATACAAAATAGGCCACCACAAAAGGAAGACTTTATTTGCTACATATTTGTTTTAACAGATGGTGAGCTGTTGCTGGTGTTTCACCTCCTTTACTTTGTGTTGATAGCTATACTCATAACATCGAAGCAGTCAGTTGTGATGAAGCACTAGTAGATATCACTGAAATCCTTACAGAGACCAGACTGACTCCTGATGAATTTGCAAACGCTATCCGCACTGAAATCAAAGACCAAACTAAATGCACAGCTTCTGTTGGGATGGGTGAGTAACTTCATTTCTGTTTACAAGCAGTGACTGCTTTTGTTAATGTAGCAAAGCTGTGTAAGTGTGCTAAAACTCCTAAGTGTTTGTGGAATATTACATTGAATTACATTTACATTAAATTAGTGTAAATAAAAATACAAGAAAATTTTCATAACTGGAAATTTATAAGCAAAAATGTATAAAATTTCCACAGATCCCAGGATAATCTGAGTTGGAAGAGACCCACAAGGATCTTCAAGTCCAGCTCTTAAGTCAATAACCCATCCAGCTATCACTTCTCCTTTATCTGAACATTATGCTAGAATTCCACTCTTGGATTCATTTTTATGAAATGCTACTGTATTTTTCCAGTAAATAGAAAAAGGAGCACAGATTGTGTTCCTTAGTGGAGATAGCAGTAGGACTTTACAGGGTGACATGATTTTGCATGGTTCTTAGAAGGTACTGAGAGCAAAGATTTGTGTGATTTGTAGTAGTTATTGTATATGAAATCACACATCTGAAGACTTCCTTGATTTGTTTCTTCTTGGCTCATTCCTTTCTCCTTTCTTTTTCTTCCTAATTAATACTAGAGTTGAGTATCTGTATGTGCCTGTACTGAGTGTATATAAGTGTGTGAAATCCACTTGTGAGACAAGCTGAAATTCATGACTCTAAGCAGAATTCTTCCCTTAGTAACTTTGCAATTGCAGTTAACACTACAGTTTCACTGCTGTTATAGCAAATACTGCTGGCTGGTAGTTTGAAAATAGACACTGCAAATATATATGGACAAATTTCATAAAATCCTTGGTAAAAGTTAAAGAATTTGACTTGTGCTTTCTGCATTTTTCTTTGAGTGTTAAACTGTGGCATTCTACTTGAGGATCGACAGAAGCTACCACATACATGCTTTAATTTGTTGCTTTTACAGGTTCCAATATTCTGCTGGCCAGAATGGCAACTCGTAAGGCAAAACCAGATGGACAGTATCACTTAAAACCTGAAGAAGTGGATGATTTTATCAGAGGGCAACTTGTTACCAGTCTTCCAGGTACTCCTATCTTTTAGAGGGCATTTTGCCTCCTGATATTAAATCAGTTTCAGCTACAAATTTGCTTTCTAGATCAAACAGGATTAGCTGCTATTCAATGTTTATGATCCCAAATGTGATAGACAGTAAAGACATATGGCATCCACCTGTATGAAAACAAGTTTTATTATATTTTTATTGTTCCAGGAGAATACTTAAAAGCTTTGTAACATAAAGCATTTCCTGGCATTTAACTCTATCTTGTTATTCAGTACAAATACATAGTATAATGTGACACAGGCATGGTGCAAGAAGTGATGAGTAATCACTCATTTATGCTTTTAGTGATTAGTTGACTTCAGCCTTCATGTATGCACATGTATTTAGTGTTAAATATAAAAAATAGAATCTTTATCTGTGGAGGATGAAAAAAGGAGAGAAGGGCGGTAAAAAACAGGTAGCCATAGACACTGAAATAGAAGAGTGGTAGAAATAGCATCCACAGACAGGTGCAGGTTTGCCAGAAATTCTCATTATGTAACCCTTAGTGGCCAAACACTATTTACAGCACAGTTGTGCTGTAATTTCTGTTTGGCACAACCTCCAGCAGGTATTTTTCCTCCACAATATTACTCATATATAGTACTGTGCTTTGACTTTAACATTCTGAAGTTTTCAGAATTCACTTGCATGTTCATAGTAAAAACTTTTTAGTGTTTATGTTATTAATACCGCCACAACAGAGAAACAGATTATCAAGAATAAAATCTGATTACCTAAGATTTCTAATTTTGGCTGACTTTGGTAGTGTGAACTCATAGGATTAATATTTCCTGGAAGTAACAGGCCACCTCTCCAAAACCGAGAAATATACTTCAGTTTATCACACTTACATATGTGCTGTTGCCATGGATACCTACAATTTGCAGTGCTTGGTAATTCAAAGCACAAGTGATACAGGTATGCTATCACTTCTACCTGAAATACTATTTTTCTACCTAGGAAGCAGTGTAACAATGGTCAAAATATTTATTTGTTTTCATTTAGATTAGATCACTTGTACATGAGGGGAAACCATATTACATGTTGGACATTTGTCTTGGAATAAGTTGTTTTGGGGATTCAGAGCAATATAGTTTGTAATAGGTAGTACCTCAAGACAATTTCCAAGCAGGATTCATTCATATTTTACCCAAAAATAAACAAACATGCTGTAGTGTGACATCGTAAGCTAAATATGTGAAACAGATTAAAGATACTGGTGATGACAGCAAAAGTTTCCATTCAAACCATGTTTCATGGAGCAGAATTTATTTTATATATATGTATTTGTTAGTTTGATGTGACTTAATGTAGGTTTAAAAATACAAATTTTATGTAACCAGAACCTAACTGGCTTTGAATTGTATAAGGTTAACTGAACTAATTGCTTTGTTGTTAGGAGTTGGCAGGACAATGGAATCTAAGCTGGCTTCTTTGGGAATTAAAACCTGTGGAGATCTGCAGTGTGCTTCAATGTCAAAACTACAAAAGGAGTTTGGTCCAAAAACAGGACAAATGCTCTACAGATTTTGTCGTGGCTTGGATGACCGACCTGTTCGTACAGAAAAAGAAAGAAAATCTGTTTCAGCAGAAATCAACTATGGAATAAGGTTTACACAGGTAAATCAAACTTGCTTCTTTTTTGTAGTGACTTCTTTCAGCTACAGAAGAATCTTCTCATATTCTGATTTTTTTCACTTACACTTTGATCTGTTAGAGCACCATCTTAGCCACGAAATAGAAATGAGGAAAATGAAGAAGTAGGAGACCAAACGATAAAATGGGAGGAGAGACTGCAAAAGTATTGGACTGAAAAGAAGCTTGCACAAAATTAGCTGGCTATTCTGCATTCGTTATACAAGTCTGGTACAGAAAAAGAGAACTGCAGTAGGTTTGTCAGCACCTAGCATTCTCTTTCATTTAAATGCTGATTATTCGAAGATGCCAGTGCCTGAAACTATCACCAGCTGCTCCCGTACAACATTTTTATTAGATTTTCTACAAATACTTTTTGTTGGGGGGGAGTGTTATTAACAAGATTGTATTTTAAAAGTAACTCAGCACTTTTTTTGAGATCTTAAGTATTTATAGAAATTATAGGAAAAAAAACGGAATTTGAAGAGACCTGACAGTGTTATGTAATCCACACCTTTGCTTAAAGCAGGGGAAGCTAATAAATCTGACCAGTTGCTCAGCACTTTACCCAGTCTGGCATTGGAAATCTCCAAGAACGAAGACTGCAAATTTCCCTGAGCAACATGTTCCACTGCTTGACTTTCCTCATGGTGAAAAAGATCTTATGTCCTATGCTCTTCATCTTGTAGGTTTGTGCTTAGACTTGCAATTCTGTGTTGGGGTTTCTAAATACATTTTCTAAAGACTTCTGTCAACGTTAGGACAGGAATCTACCATCTTCGCTAAATTAAGTGACCTACAGTGAAAACAAACCACTTGAAGTTAAATGAGACAATTGCTTGTGAGTCAGCTTGCTCTTTTCAGTTTACACAATCTGGATTGTATTAACCCATAATGATTTAAACCTTCAGTGTTTGAAAACTAGTAATTGTCTAAAACATGTTGTTTCTCCCCTTCAGCCTAAGGAAGCAGAAGCTTTCCTTCTGAGCCTCTCAGAAGAAATCCAGCGTAGACTTGAAGCTGCTGGTATGAAGGGTAAACGATTGACCCTCAAAATTATGGTCAGAAAGGCTGGAGCACCAATAGAGCCTGCAAAGTATGGAGGTCATGGAATCTGTGATAATATTGCCAGGTAAGGACTAGGCATGTACTTAGACTTCCACAGGATCTAAAATGTATAGGAAGACAAGACAGAAATTTCAAAGTGCTTGGAACTTCTTTGTCTATGTATAATAAGTATATATTATTATATATACTTACAAAAAGTATAAGTATAATATTATTATCAAAACTCCTCTGTGTCCTCTTACATTTGTGGTGTTCTGATTATCAGTAATACATATATGCCTATCTATTGTTAGTGTAGCTTTCTCAGTATTGGAGATGAGGGGTTTTCTTAGAGTGTTTGAAGAAGACATATTTGTATCCTGAACTTTGGCACGCATGCAGCAGTTTTGATTTCTTTCAGTAACCAGCCAAGTTGAAAGGTTCTGGTGCTGCATAGTGTTCTCTCTCCCTGAGCTGTGTGATGTTGGGTATTTCCCTTTTTCTTGAGAGGCTTTCTGCTGTTCCTTGATAGATCTCATACTGATTGTCACAGTTGGAATCAGTTCTCAGTGCAAATTGTGCTTTGTACTTGTCAAGAAAGATGTTGTGATAGTACCATAGTCCTCCAAATTTAGAGTGTATGGGAGCTAGCTATGGCAATTTTTGCAGAATGACTTGCTGTAGAGACTGAGAGGCCACTTCAGGTTCGGAGGATGAAGCTGGCATCATACACTTTGGACTGCAGTCATTCATCTTAGTACAGACAAGTTTGTTAGTGTTGAATCTTTTCTTTCCTATTGTTTTACCAGTAAATCTACAGAGAATTTTTTTGGTCTGAGAAAAGACAATAAAGTTCTGAAGTGGAGTTTAGAAAGCTAAATCTCAAAATCACAAGGTCAAAGACCGTGCCCCATGTTTCAGCTATTCAAGAAGGCAATCTCTTTGGGTCTCTTGACCTTCACAGTTTTATTTCTTCATGTAGGTGTAAGTTACTTATCAGAAGTGCCATTGTTTTCTTGTGTAGCTTTATCAATGTAATAAAGTTTCATTGTACCTAGGCATCCTATAGCACATTCTCATCCAGATGCTCCCTGTAATGGCTGCCCATCCCTGAAGAAATGGGATAACCCAATTATTCTGCCTGGGTAGTCACTTGATAGGTCACTGTCAAAGGAGAAGGTCATTCAGCTTCCACAAGCAGTGCTATTCGTTGTTCTTTGTTCCTTATTGATAAACTGGACGATGTTGACTAAATATTTTTTTTATTCTGAATTTTATTTACATACTTGCACACTGAAAACACAGTCTAGGCATAGAGTATCAGATACTGTTTTTGTAAGAGATTGGCACGGAACCTTCTACATACACTTATGTTCTTCAGGCATACACTTTTTTATCAAAGCAGTTCTTCAGTACAGGATGATCCTTGCTTTTGAGAGAGAATAGGTCTTCTCCTTCCATCTCAGGTGGTTGTAACAGACTTATCCCTCCTGAACTGGAGGGTCGTTTAGTGGTTGTTGCTGGTAACAGAAGAGATGGTGGAGTTCACAGGTCACCGAATATGCTGAGTTGGAAGGGACCCCCAGGGATCATCAAGTCCAGGTGCTGGCCCTGCATAGCACCATGCACGTGTCCAGGAGTTCTTTCAGTGTGTTATTGTTCAGTAGTAAGAATTGCATGCATAGAGCCTGTCATGCTTGTGATCTTGTTACATAGAATTCAGCTGTAATAAAAACTGAAATGACAAAATTCATGTTTCACTATAAGAAGCTCATCACTTTTTAGAATTGGTATATATACCAAGAAGAAAATCCATCAGTCTATACTTTTATCTTCTAGCTATCCTAAGTTCTTTGAGCTGAAGATTTATTCTTAGCAGCCTAAGAACATATTTTTAGTATTGAGTATGTATTGGGATAGACCTTTATTCCTTCTTTATTTTAACTATGGTCAGAGTGCTTTTTCATTAAGAGATCAGTGCTTTGGACCCCTTTTCTGTGGTCAGGCATACTAATGTACACATGCCCTGAAATTTCCCTAATTCATGAAGTCTTCAGTAAAGTTAGGGGGCACGCAAAAATGCAAAATTGTTCACACATCGCTAAAGCAGTTCAGATGCCAGGATTTTGTTTGGCGGTGTCTCTGTTTCTGCTTCTGGCTTCCCAGTAAACTTGTGAATCCCAGTCAATCCAGGTTATGCCATAGGGGTTGTATTTCCGTCTTTGTTAGAGCATTTCTGTTCAGCCCAGTAAAAGGCTTTTTAGCAGTGGAAGGATAAACTCCAAAAGTTGCATCCAAGCAAATGGATTAAAATCTCGGTGTGGTGTTTCCCCAAGTGACCAGTTTCTCTCTTCAATTTAAGATTTTCTTTGTAGCTATAGCTCATGATTCATTTCTTGCCCCCTTACCTCACAGGTGAATGGCTTGCTGTGCTTTATCATCTTCCAGGTCAAGATCCACTAGGATGATAACCATAGCACTACAAAGGATTCAGACTTGCAGGCACACTTAAAATTGAATTCGACTTTTGAGATTAAATGGTATTTTTACTGCATCTCTGAAACCCAGTCCTGATAGTGCAGCACTGACCTTTTAAAAATATTTTTCTGCAATGCTATGTACCTTTAGGCTTGTGATATTGATCCCCTTTTTCTTAAAAATACTGACATGTAAAATTAATATTTTTCACAGTCTGAGGGTTTTTTGGTTTCATATTGGTAGAACTAGACCTTTGTGGAGATCCCTTGGCTGTTCATGGTGGTGTCTGACAGATTCAAAAGCAGAGTAAAAAGTGTTTAGTCAAGTGTCAGGATGGCACCCTGTCAAAACACCAAACTTCGTTTTCTTGATAGGGCCTGCTCTATCAGAGCTAGAACTGCATCAGTTATTTCAGTGAGAAGACTTTACATCACTCACATGCATTTGATGAGCCACTTGAAATTTTGCCCTTACCAATGTCCAAGGTTAGGCCATTAGAGAATCCAGAGCTACCAAGCACTGCTGCTGACCTGCCGTACTCTCAAGTGGTAATCTGTAAAACTCACAGCCAGGTTGTTTAGTGAGACTTAGTTGCAAAAAATTGCCCACAGTTTAAGATAATTTGGAATGTTGTTTATAGTTACCTGCACTAATTAGAATTCCTTGTTGCTTGTAATCCACCTGCACATGCCTATAGCTGCTTCCCCTCTTGAGTTCCTTTTGAATGTAGACATTTGACAATTGACAGCTGAAATAATACTGATCAAACTCTCTGTGAACCAAGCTTGAGTGAAAGACAAAAATGCAGGAGTGTGCTTTTGTGCAAACTGTAAACTTCTTGTGAAACTTTTTGTCTGGCTTCAATAGATTGTGTGTGTGTGTGTATATATATACACACACACACACACACCAAATTTGACCTTTTAGTGTGTGGACTGCACACTGAGAATATTCAGTTAGAAAGTATTCTGCTTTTCTCACTTTTTCTGTAGATCATGCTTAGTTTTAACTACCTTTAAAAAGAAACCACAGAACAAATAAAAACATGTTTAGTTTCTACATACCAAGAAATCATGATCTGTCTTTCTTTCAGGTCCTCTCTGGAACAAATACAGAATTTGTGTCTTTTGGATTTGTGAAACGGTTTCCTTTTTAACCATACTTGTTTGTTCTTTTTAGGACTGTGACTCTAGACCATGCAACAGACAGTGCAAAAGTAATTGGGAAGGAGACTCTGAACATGTTTCACACAATGAAACTGAACATATCTGATATGCGAGGGGTGAGTTACTGGGAAAACTGAAATTCATTCTCTTTATCAACCTGTTCTTGTCTTCTGTGGAATTTCAGTTCCCTATGGTAGATGATAACCAAACTTAAGCAAAAGTGTAGGTAATACAAAGACAATGTAAATTGGTGCATAAAATTTTATTATGTTTTGTAACTTTTGAAAAACATGGTTACAAATGCCATAAATGTATATTGTGATATAATTTAATGCACAACTTAAAACAGCCTGAGGCAGTGAAGTAAAACTGTATCTTCTACAGTTCTATCAGCACATGTAAATTTTGGTTTGTCTTAGAATTTTCTGTAAACTTTTGCTATACATTAATTATTTAACTAATATAAACTAATATATAATTGTTTGTAATGCCAATCAGAGATAGAGATGAAGGGAGCTTTTGTTCTAGACTGCATAAATTCTGCTCAGAGCAAGGAAAGTTACCAACACGTGTTTTGGCCTTTGTTTAAAGGTGATTTTCTGGCTGTTTTGATTCATGGTTTATTTTAGAACTCCTGCTCATCTCAGTGGCTTTGTCATAGCAATGTGACCCCACAATGCTGCTATTTTGACATCAGCCATTTGTAACAACAGAACACAGAGGATTTCTAAAACAAACCTGCATTAATTCATCATCTCAATACAGAAGTAGGGTTTTGATTCACAATGTTGCCTTGCAAAGTCAGCTCCCTGGCGTGGAGTTGAGGAAATATTTAATTTAAATGTCATATCCCATTATTGCAACTAGGAAGGTGAAAATAAACAAAATCCTTACTATGTAATTATAGAAGGAAACCTGGTGGAAATATATACAGTAACTCCTTCATACTTTAGCTCCTCCATATACAGCTTTCTCTTAAGTGTCAGGTTTTTTTCTTTAAAATTATGGAGGATTGGCAATAAACTCATACAGGGCACCAGTGCATTCTTAATTAGACACAGTTTTTGAATCCCTGCTGATTTGGTATTTAAAAGTTAAATGAAAAACTAGGATTTCTTGAAAAATGAGGAACACCTCATCTAAAAAAGACTGATTCTACCAAAATACTTTCATCCACAGAGACTTTGCAAAAATGGCATTTACAAGTGAAACAATAGTATTTTTCTCATTTGTAGACTGAAGTGATGGGTTTAGTATAGATTATCCTTGGGGAAAAGCATTGCTGGGTGGCCAGATTTAATACTAACTACATTCTTGTCAGTATTTCTATATTTTTTAGTGTCTTAAGAAATTTCATAAAAAACACATTGCTTCATGATGCTGTTGACAGCACTTTTTTATATCAGAGAAGTTAAGATGGTAGTACCTTTGTAATTTCTTTGTTGTTGTATTATGGTGGATAACCCTGGGATTTGTTTGGGATGTTTTTAGTGGCCATTCATGTGTACTTCAATATATTTTTATTTGTCCTCCTCGCCACCCACAACAGGCAGATAATTCCAAAGAAGGCAATGTTATTATGATGTAATTATAGATTTAAAAATTTATTTTATTTATTTCAAGCTTCATTAAATGAATGCATTTATGTTTTGGATTTAGGTTGGAATTCAGGTACAGCAGCTAGTTCCCATCAATAAAACAACTTCAGCTCTCTCAACAGTACAATCTGGACATTTACCTGGTGGATCACACTCAGTTATTGATCTTTTTCATGTTCAGAAAGCAAAAAAGCATTCAGAAGAAGAACATAAGGAAGGTTAGTAACCTTAGTACTTGGCATGTGTGATAATGATCAGTTCTGAAGGACCCTAACATAGATCACCTTCCGGAATATTTATTCAATATTATTCCAGTATAAATTATGCAACGTAAAATTTCTGCAAGTAGAGTTTGCTGTTGCAAATGAAAATGCTACTAAGAAAAATTTGTATAGGATTAGTCTGTTTATTATTTTCTGTTGTTTTAATTAATAGTAACAGAGGATAGTTTGAAATAAAAAATGTTACAGTTGTGCTATATATTGTGTAAACTCTTCAAATAATGCTAGAAATTACCTTTTACTGTGTCTTGAATCTTCAGAGTATTTTTAACTATTACATGATCACTCTGTATTTTGTTTCCATATGTATAGTATTTATGGCTGCTATGGACCTTGAAATATCTTCTAATTCAAGAACTTGCACTTTCCTTCCATCTCGTGGTAGCAATGTTACACCTGGTCTCAATTCTAATGCAAACAACACCGAGTCTGCTGTCAAGTGGAATGGTGTGCATTCTCCTATCAGTGTAAAATCCAGGCTCAATTTGAGCATTGAGGTTCCATCTGCTTCCCAGGTAAACCTGAGAATATGAAACATCTGCAGTATGTTCCAATAACTTGGGATTGTCTGTCTTAATTGGATAGACACTAAAGGAGCTCTTTTTAAATAAAGACTTCTAGTAAAGTACAATGCATAGTAAACAACTGTTATTGATGCAAAAATATTTTGCCTTAATAAAATAAAATATGTTGAAGTTAGGATGCACACTTGACACTTGTGGTCACGTATACTAACTGACATTTGTACAGGATACCACTATTTAGATGAGAGGAAGAAAATCTTTATGTAAATAAAATATTCTATGGATTTGGGAATTTGTTTCCAGGTGTGTTTTAACAAAGGGACAACCTTCATTATTTCCACCCCACATACTGTTCAAGTAGACACTGTTAGAAGGGTTCACTAGCTGCAGAGAATTCTGCAGGTATTTTAGGTATAAGCAAATTTACTTGCTCTTCTGTAAAAGTCTGTAATTTAAATGTCTGTAATTTAAATCTGTAAAAGCATTTCTGATTGTTTTTTTAACAGCTTTCTCAAATATTTATCCATTTTAAGAAGTAAATTATGCTTTTGGCAGGAAACTTGTTCCTATAATGCAATATCCAAGCCAGCTCAGGATCTAAAAGTTACTTGACTGAACAATATGAAGCTCTGTATACTCAGATGCTGCCATAGAAGGAATATGTATAAACAAATGAAAAATGCACTAGATGTTCAGTAGAGTTCCTAAAACTGCAGTGGCCTTACGGCACAATATCTTCCTTTCTGCTTTTCACCATATTATAATATGAAATGCAATAAAAAATTCAGGGCTGGGAAGAAGTAGTGAGAATTAGTGCCACACTGCTGTTTGCATATACTGAACTAGGAAAGTAACAGCAAGATATTTTACACCCATGATTCCCAGGAAATTATTATAGAGTTATATATGCAGCAAATTTGGAATGAGTGAATACAAACAGAACATGGAAGAGTAACTGAAGTGATAAATGATACAGACAACTTTCATCAAAACCTCTCAGTTAGCAAGCCAAGTAAATTTTCACAGATATTTGTGGTTCTTCTCTGTAAATCCAGAATCTGGTCATAAGCTCCACATTTTCTTCTTAAAGGTAAAAGGTAAACTATTTTAACACATCTATGAAGTCTTATTCAGCAGAACTTAGAGGCAAATGTTGACATTTCTCTACACAATTTTATTCAAATTTTACTTGTGAGAAAAATGATTCTGTATATCTGCTTGTCAGTTGTATTCATTCAGGCACTTGTGCAGCTGTCATGGTGCACAGCAACTTCTGGACACTGAGGGGTTATCTCAGTTGTTTCAAGTGAATAATTGGTAGTAAGGAAAAGCTTATTTCATCATCCAACTCTGGCAAGTCTGACAGTATGCAAACATGCGTTATACCAGTAAAGTAAATCAGTAACATGTACCCTAGAGCTGTATGAAGAAAGAAATTAAATGCTTGCAGCTTTGTACCAGACACCAATTTAGTATTCATATATACCTGTTGCCTGTATAATTTGAACTCAGAATTCGAATTTCTTTATCATTAGGTAGCTGTAGAGGAAACCGTGTCTATGGTTTTTGGTAAGAAGACTAATCATTGTGAAAAGATAAAATTGAGCATTCCTATTTACTGAGCTGCTCAGCCTTAAATGAAATTTTACTGCTGCAGAGTGTAACTCTCAGGTTTGTAAGGATACACAGGGTAATATGTAGCGGGTTTTGTAAAATTCAGGAACTGCATAACTAATGTTTTGACTAAGATAACTCTGCTACCCATTCCTTAGAAAAGTCTAAAAGGTTTTATGTACTTGTAGCTAGATAAGTCTGTGCTAGAAGCTCTGCCACCTGATCTCCGAGAACAAGTAGAGCAAATATGCACCATTCAGCAAGGAGAGAGCTACGGAGAGAGCAAAAAAGAGCCAATAAATGGATGTAACACTGCACTTCTGTCACAACCAGTTGGAACAGTGCTTTTACAAATACCAGAGCTCCAAGAACCAAATACCAATATGGGAATCAATGTAATAGCCTTGCCTGCTTTCTCACAGGTAGGATGTTTGCATGGTATCAATAAACAATTACTTTTCATCCATAGAAAGTTAGAAGCTCTTTCTTGAGACAGCATTTACTGGAACCTGTGACTTCCCACAATCATTCATGGTCCTTTAATGTCTTTTAAAAGTCTGGGTTTAAATGTTGCATTATCTGTCAGAAACGTAGTATGGTAATATTTATTGAAGATTATAGTCATCAGTCTGCCTAAGTTTTTGCTGTTGTTTAATGTAAAACCACTTCATATATGGTCTGCTTTGCAATCCAGTCTGTAAATAGCTTTCTTTCTGCATTGCAGCTAAATTACACTGAACCATAAGTCTGAAGCAGTCCTAAAATCTGCTTAGCTAAGTCACACGAGATTCTGTTTGTGTTGTGATGGGGTAAAGCCAGCCTCTGCTAGCTTCTTCTGTCGATGTGGTTGTTTGGATCCCATTCCAGAGAGAAGGGCAGTCATGGCTAAAGGTGCTTATCTCCTTAGTTTTTACATGGACTCATACACAGCATGTCCAGGATGAGAAAATTACAAAGATGTTTGTCAAAATAGGGATCTGAAAGGCAGCAGGAAACAGTAAGGATGCTTCTAATGTTCTTCCACTCTTCAGTCCAATAAGGTGCTGAAAAAATGTAGTGTAAACATTAAAATTAAAAAAAAAAAAAAAAAAAATCAAAGATTGGGTTGCCTAGATATGTGCTATCTTTCATTGCATCATTTAAAATGGAGCAGTGTTTTTATTTTTCTGTTTCATTGCACCTTTGCTGTTCTCAAATCAAGTAATACCACTTTATTATATTTATAGAGATTTGTTGCTTTTTCTAATGCATGATGTAGCTTAACTGACAAAAAAATCCAGAGAAAATAATGTAGAAATTCCACTAAATAGTTAATAATTGTAATTTTAAAAAATGTGTAGTCTATTCTTTTACTAAAATTTCCTCACCTTGATTCAGGTTTATTGGTTCAGAAACCATTGTTTCAGTTTTTATTCCTAAACTGCAAAGTTTGGTTTCCCCTATGGATTAGTGTGCAAATAATATCTGAGTTCTCTCTGCCCCAGCTGTTTTAAATTTTGTAGTTGCATCTGTCCATAAGCAAGATGTGTGTTAAATTAGGCTGTGCTCTGAAGTACACCCCTTCACACTTGGCTTACCACTCTGTATTGTTTTTCAGGATAAATGGTAACTGCATATGGCTTTCTATAAAAATTTATTTTAGTTTGTGTATGCTTTATTTGTCTAATAATTAGGTAGTCGAGAATTGATTGTTATTTTTTAAAATAGCATTACTTTTTGAAGTTTTCTTAAAAGGACCTAGTTTGCATATATAGTTCTTTGCACTGCTTTTTCTGTCTCTATCTACTAATGTATTTTGTGACCCAGTTACTTGATCCAAAAATGCAACTTTTTGAGCAGCCTTTTTGTTTGAAGATGTAGTTCAGGAACGATTGAGTACCTCCTGTTTATTTGTCAAGGATATCCATACTACCTATTTGAGAGTGCCTTTTGCTCATGCTCCGAATTTTCTCCTGCAAGCCATTCAGCTTTCTTGATTGTCAAAATGAGGACTAATATTTACAATTTTCATTTTCTGAGTTAGGTCCAAGTTTAAAACCTAGAATAGTACAGTTGAAAAGCTTTCTGTAGGCTTGATAGGAAGAAAATAAAAGCTAAACCCAGTTCATTAATACAGGAGGATTTTCTAACTGTGTTAAAATCAAACATGAGCTCAATTCAAAAATGCCATCTTACTCTAAATGTAGTTTGACACAATTGTTCTCTTAAAGTCTTTGTGGCAGGCATATTCTGTGATTGCACACAAACATTTAAATCTACTTTGTGGCCCATGAAGCAGTGAAATGAGTAGTAGTATGTTTCAGGTATAGAAATACTGCCAACCACTCCAAAATGAGTACTTTATCTACATCAGATATAAATTGTGCCCTGCCATCTTTTTATAGCTTAATAAGGTTTGTTTTTCAGCACTTCGTTCCTTTTGTCTGAGCTGAGTTTTTATGATCACGTGCAAAGCTAATTGGCTGAGAGTGATTTAGTCATTAGAAAACAAGTGGAAAATTTTCTTTGTTAGGTAAAGTTCTCCTGTGAAAGGAATCCAGATAGCTTGTATTCCTTTCCATCAGTTGCTGAAGTAATCTTAAAATTTAGAATAGCTGTAGATCTCTGTAGCCTGGATCCTGCAGAAGTGTAGGATGCAAGAAGTAAAGAGTACAATGCCTAGAAATGAATGACATTTTTAATAATGGTGTTAATTAGTGCTGGAAAGTTTCATCTCATCCTTACAATGTCTTCACATGGTACAGATTCCTCCTAAGGGAATTGATACAAGCACATCAAAAGTACTGATAGCTGTATGCTGAGGTCATCCGTTCTCCATAATGTGGAAGCTTTCAGATACCTGTATCACAGTGTTAGGACATGGTACAATCAGTTACCTGAAACCCCATTTATGCTGGAGAATTCATGTGAATTCATCAGATGGCTCTTGCAAATGAATTTTTCTATATTACACTCTGAGAGGGCAGTGATGAGGGAATAACAAAAATGCATCCAGTTCATGTACTGTATTATTTCTGCATTAATTAAGTGGTGTACACAAAACCAGTGTTAATTCAGAGCATTCCAAAGAGAACACTAACCTTTTTTAAAAAGTTTTATTAAGTAAAATTTGTATTTAAAAAGATAACTTACACCTGTGATGTAATTTGCTGCATTCCAGGGTAGTGCTTTGTTCTGCACAATGTATATGGTAATTGAGGTCAGAGCTATTCCCATTACCTCCTTCAATTAGTGCATGTTCTGTGTAGTGAAAAATTTGTGTTGACTCATGGAGTTCTGGAAAAGGAACAAGCTTGTGCTAAATTGATGGATTTTGACCTGTAAGAGCATCTTTGTTTTTATGATCCGTATTATTTAGATATCACATGTGTGAATAGCACACTGTACCTCCCTGTCATAGTATACATGTTTTGGTTTAAAAAAAATGAAATCTCTATTGAAAATAAGAGATAAATTTTAATACATTTTCACAGTGACATGTAATAAATACAGTATCTCAGACAATGATAGAAATTGCATTGTGCTCTGAGAAGAGTAATTGTAGTTTTGACTAATTTTTTGTTGTTCATGCTCATCTCTGAATTTCACCAGTGAAATGAAGGGCACTCTCCCACTGGCAGACTTAATCCACTAAATGATAGGTTTGCTTTTCTGAATTAGATTTTGAAGATTATGAGCTGAAAACACTGTCCAGTTATAATGGGAAACTCCAAATACAAGATGAGTCTGTCACTGATATGCTACTTCAGACATGCAATGAGAAAAAATAACTGATAATACAAGAAATTTTATTTTGTCCATGTGAGTGTGTCTGGCAATTGGCATCAAATTATTTCCTGTCTAGAATCCAAGTCCTTGGGACAATTGTAAGGGATTGTGCTTTTATCACTCAAGCAAGTGGTAGACAACTGTGGGAGAAAGAGATTAAACCCTTTTGTGCTAGCTCAAAATATGACATAGCTGGACTTGGCTTTTCTTGTCCTTAAAGAACTGAGACCATTTCCAAGAATATTCTGAGTTATATAGCAGCTTGCAGGAAATAGAGGTGTCAAAAGAAAAGTCTGGTGGTCTCAATGTTTATGTTTTGAAATTTGAAGGGAGTGCTGTCTGGGTTAGGCTTAATCCTGCTCTTAATGCAGCTCTACTGGGTATCAGTAGGTGAGAAAGATGGTTAGTACTGTCTATGCTCCTAATAGTAATTTTAATAAATAATTAGAGTAATATTAAACCTACATTTTGTTGGTTTTATGAACTAAAATATACAAAGAAAATGTACGATGTGTTTTACAGTATTTCACTTATATCTTCTTTATTTTTGCTTGGCATAAAATGTAAGTACCTTTCTTGCGTGAGTGACCTAGAAGGATGCAAATAGTGCTGCTCTCACTGCTAAACTAATCAAATGAATCTTTTGTTACTGTTCAGGTGGACCCGGAGGTTTTTGCTGCACTACCTGCTGAGTTGCAAGCAGAACTGAAAGATGCATATGATCAAAGGCAGAAGCAATCAGAGCAGCAGCCTGCTAACACTTTAGGTGAGAATATGTAGTTGTGCATAGTCTTCTGGTATAGGAGTTGTTTGCTCTCCAAACAGCTATGCAACCCCAACCCTGAGTAACAAACTGGAAAAAATAACCAAAGCTTCTCTGAAGATTCTCTGTGTTCAGTTGAATTTCTGTATTTATTTTTGATAGACTGTCAGTTACAACCAGCTGTGATTTCAGTTTGCAAACAGGTGCCCAGCTTTACTCAAATGGGTAACTAATTAATTTCATGGCAACTGTGGCACTTAACTTACCCACATCCATATGTGTGCAATGGAATCCAAAATTGATGTGTCTTGTGATTTAAAGTATTGCACTTTCTTAAGTTAGTTAAACTCTGTTCAGGGAGCATTCTCATGGATCCCTGAAAGCCATAGCACAGGCAGGGCTTTGGGGCAGCTGAAGGAAGAGATGCTGCATCTCGCTGTATGTCTGATAGTCAGCTGGGTTTACTTTGAGCTGATCATCCAGGTCTCCTTCTTGTAATCAGTAGAAAGAAATAAGACTTAATTCCCAGTGAACGTGCTTTGTCACAAAAACAGGTTGTAAGTGTTATTGGCTTGATTGCCAGTTAAACACTGCATTGTAATTATAATCACACCCTGATTTCATAGCCGGTGGACTAATGCAGATATGTTAGAATGATTTCCTTCATAAACTGTAACAAAAGCATTGTGGGGGCTTTTACACTGCTAGCTTTGCTGATAACACTGGTGGGACAGGGCTCTGCCTCAGGTGAGGCAATTTGTCCAGTAGATTCAGATGTCACCAGCTGCTTATATTCCAGTATTGAAATGCTCACATTAAAAAGCTTATGAATAGCTGAGTATCCTCTGTGTACACTGAAAGTCTAACAGTGCTTTTCAAATACTTGAAAACTTGACAGGATCTGGAATGGTGTGTGTTTTAAAGTAGCTTTGTCTGGGCTGTGTTTTCTCAAGTGATCATTAGGTTTTTGTGGGAGATAGAGAGTCCCCCTTTAAATTAAATTTTAAATGCATCAGCCACTGACTCTTCCTGTGTTTTTCAGTGTCAAAAAATCCTTTCCTACACCTGAAGCATACAACTATGAAAAATAAGAAGAAAATACGGAAAAAAAATCCAGTCAGTCCTAGAAAAAAGATTCAGAGTCCTTTGAAAAACAAACTCATTGGTAGTCCTGCAAAAAACATGCCAGCTACATCTGGAAGCCCACAGAAGCTAATAGATGGCTTCTTGAAACAAGAAGGAACGGCTGCTCAGGTACGTTTAATATGAACAGCTTTTGGTAAAACTGTGTATGCTTCTTTAGACTGAGTTCATGTTGCTATTTTTCTTTACTGGATTCTTTACTGACACTTATCTCTGTATGCATATGGTGTTCCCATATTTGTCAGACTGAGCATTATCCACTTCTGTGTTTGGAACAGGCAGAAGCAGTTCCATCAACTTCGGATTCTTCGGGCCCGTCAGCTCTGCAGCCGGAGCAGCAGCCGGCCTCGTTCAGGCCTCAAGCCCCAAACCTCGCTGGAGCTGTGGAATTCAACGACGTGAAGACATTGTTGAAAGAGTGGATCACCACTATCTCAGGTGAGGGATGTCACGCTGGGGTAAGCGTGCAATGCATCTCAAAGAAAACTGCTTTAAGCAGGCTTTTTGTACTTCCTTTCTCCTTCACTCTTCCTTTTGCTGCTTATTTTTCACAGTACTCTTGAAGTGTTACTGCCTTGGCAGTCTTGAAAGAATGTGGTTCTTTCTACCAGTTGTTAGTCTGTGGTTTTGCCAGCTCCTGTGTCTTGCTTAACATCATGAAAATTAACATGCTCCCTCTTCAAGCCACGTGTCTGGCCATTGTCCTACGCCTTGATGTTACTTGTGTCTGAGGTTTTCTGTATTTTTCCAACATATTGCAACCACTAAGATGAAAGCTCTTGAAAGGGAATTCAGTTTCTTCTATGAAGATCTCATCTTAGAGGCAAAGGATTTTGGGCCTTTGTCAGAATAAATGCTGGAAAGAACCCCAGATAAAAATAACTGTGCAACTGTGATGCTCTTGCTAAATTGTGATTTGAATTAGGTCAAACAAATAGCAGCTCCTTAAAACCTTGGGAAATATGACCTTCTTACCTTGGGCATTATTTTCCTAAGAGTTTCAAAACAGCCATTGTATTCTAAATCCCAGTCTCTTCCCTTTGATTGCTGCTAACTTAGCTGTCAGTTGTTCTTACTGAAAAAAAAAGAAGAGGTCTACAAGACAGGTATTTGAGGACCCTGCAGTCTCCTGTTACATGCACAGCTTCAGATGTCAGGAAGATGTGTGAGAATACAGAAGTTGTCAGATTGGCCCCTGATATGCTGACAATGCAAAATTTCTTTCTCTTGTATTCCTATTATTCTGTGATTATATTCTAAGTATTCTTAGAGAGAAGATCTTATTTTAATTTTTTTTTTAAAATTACAGATCCTATGGAAGAAGACATTCTACAGGTTGTGAAATATTGTACTGATCTAATAGAAGAAAAAGACTTGGAAAAGTTAGATCTGGTTGTTAAGTACATGAAAAGGTAACTTAATTGCTAGTATTTGTGTATAATAGTATTTTAGACTATTTTTGTTAGAATTTATACACTAAATGCAGCATTGTGAGCCCATTAATTCATAGACATTCCATTGATGAGTGTTTTTAAGCTTAAAAACGGGGGTTGAGGGAAGGAAAACAGGTAATTTGTGAAAAATTAAGAATGATATTTAGAAGTATTTCACAGAATTGCAGAATGGTTTGGGTTGAAAGGGACCCTAAAGATAACCCAGGCTGAACTCCCCTGCCATGACCAGGGACTCCTTCCACAAGAGCAGGCTGCTCAGAGCTACATCAAGCCTGGCCTTGAACACTTCCAGGGATGGGGAATCCACAGCTTCTCTGGGCAACAATTTCTAGACAAAGATTGTAGTTTTCATCAGCATTGTCCCTTTTCTTCGTCCTGTTTTTGTTCTTTTTTTCATGGCATCTTAGACCTGGTTTTATTCTCTTCCTATATCCAGATTCTGTCTCACCTCCAGCTTTTAAATCCACTCCTGTTACTTTGTTATTGTGTTCCTCTTACTCTTCCCCTGAGTTTATGAGTTTTTAATCCATTTATGACTTGCTTACTAACTGAAGCTTAACTGTGGGGCTCAGCTTTCTAGGTTTTAGTTCTGCAAAATATGTTTCACAAAAATGAATCAACACCAAAAAGATTACAGAAGTGTAGAAAGTTCACTGGGCTTTTGTATTATGGGATATCTTTAGGCCTTAGAAAATGCAAAATACACAGTTTCATGAAATCGGTGTAGTAAATTCTTTATAACACTCTTCAGAATTTTCAGAAAGTCCCATTCCTGGTCCCTGTGTGTTGGATCTGCTGAAGGTAGTGTGTGTCTCCAAAGAGTTCACACTTACCCGTGTGATACTGATACACCCTCCAAAGCTCTGAGTGTAGCTCTGCTCTCCTGCAGTACAGGGATCTAGAAGGGAGACTGAGAGTGCAGAGCTGCTTTGATTTCCTTGGGCAGTTCCTTCATTTGTTGCTTGTAGCTGCTGATCATTAGAGTAACTCACGTCATTGGGGGAACTCGTAGTTCTCTATTGATTTTGGTTTTAGCAATAAATATAAAAAATAAAAAATTAATTTAAAAAAATATATTTCCCCCAACTCTATTATTTAAATGGGTCAATTGCACTTGGCATTTGTTGGAAATAGAGGAATAGCATCTTTGGCTTGGGATGAGGAAGATCAGGATTCAGAAGCTTGCCATTTCTGGTCTTCAGTGTGCAGTTGGTGGAAGATTACCCACGACAGCTACAGGCTCACACTGCTGCCAGATGCTAGCATTCACAAGCTGCTGTGACACTGCTCACACCAGGAATTTGTGCCATTAAGTAAGGCTTGGTGTGTTTAAGTAGAAGGGAGGGCTTTACCAAGACTGAATCAAAATTCCATTTGTGGGAAACTGTTTTGATCGTGTTTTCCAGTGTGAAGACCAAAAGTGATTGTAAAAAGGACTGGTTCTGTAATGGTAATTTTCAGCCTCTTCTTCCTTTTCCCCTCCAGGTTAATGCAGTCATCTGTGGAATCAGTTTGGAATATGGCATTTGACTTCATTCTTGACAATGTTCAGGTAGTTTTACAACAAACTTACGGAAGCACATTAAAAGTTATCTGAACTTGATGAGAGCCTGGAGCTTTCTGCTAGCTGTGCCATAAGTGCTTGTGAGGTATTTGCAAAGTGCATGATAGTAATGCCCTGAGTTTTTATAATTTCAAATTTCTTTTTAAACAACAAAGTGTTTTGTACATTTCTTTGCAGAAAGTGCCAAATTTGTCAGTATTGCATGTAAATAATTGTGTTAAAATTCTTTTATTGTAGTATAGAATCTATTTACAAAATCTTTGTTTATAAAGTTTTATGGATTTTTACAGTGAAGTGTTTACAGTTGTTTAATAAAGAACTGTATGTATATTTTTGTACTGATTCTATTTTGTGATGCTTCAGTTTGAATATAGTGAACCCCTTTTACTAAAGCTGCAGCTTTGATTCATTTCACAAAGTTTTACACAGTGGCACTGCCTCAACACATGGAGGAAGCTGCTGAACAGGCACCTGGCCACTTTTTGTTTCTTCTCCGCTAACTTTATTACAGATTTTAAGCTGAGGGAAGAATATTAGTTCATTTTCAGTTTCATCCTTCAAAGATTCAAGCCAGGGTGGCTTCACTCCTGAAGCACACAGGATGTCAGCTGAAGCCTGGGTGCTGTCTGACCTTGGGTGTCCCATCACCTCACATGCTGCTGGAGGAAGGCAAGTCACCCCAAAATAGCACCATAAAGGAGGGAGGAGAATAGCCAACAGGGAGCATGGGTCAAGCCTGCATCCGTCCTCTGCATTTGTCCTACTCAGGATAGAGGCATGTGTAAAACAGAGGTTGTAGGGAATAGCGGAGATTCCCAGCTCAAGGGTGTGCTTGCATCCCTGCAGTTCATGTATCAGGCAAGTCTGCTTTTTGGAGGTGTGTACCAGCCTCTCACAGTTGTACTTGGCCCAATATGCTGAACAAGGCTGTCCAGGGACCTGGAGAGAATGGAGAACGCTTGACAAAAACCAAGTTGGTAAGAAAAATACCTTGTGAAGAAATGATGGGGGGAGGTGAGAAGTAGTCCACATAATGCAGGGCATAGAAGTGAGAGCAGGAATGCAAGCTGGAGCTAGCCCTGGAGCAGTATTTACACCACTACCTTAGCTGGAAGCACCTTGCCTAGCACAGGGCAGGAGCTGCTGGTACAGCTGGGGCAGAAAAACCTGTGTGGTCACATCCTGATGTGCAGCACAGCTTACAGCATGGCAGCAGGGTTTTAGCTTCAGGTTCTGACCTTGGCTTCCTCATACCAGACACTGGGAGAGGTACCAACCTCTACAGCCAGGTGACAGGTGAGGGAAGGGCAGATGTTACTCCCCTAGACTTCAGTAAGGCTTTCTGTTAAATCTCCTGTACCATCCTCAGGGCCAAGCTGATGGAGCACAGGCTGGAGAGAGAAGGATATTGAAAACTCTGGGCAGGCCGGCCCTGGGCCCAGTGGTCAGTGGTCCAAAGTCGTGTTAGGGGCCAGGCCCAAGGGGTACCCAGGGCCAGTACCAGGCCCAGTCCTATTCATCACCTTTGTAAAGGACCTGGGCGATGGGGCAGTGCAGCCTCAGCACATTTGCTGATGACACAGGGTGGGCTGAGAGGGTGGGGGATGCTGCTTCCAGGGCCCAGCAGGTGCTGGGAACTTCAGCAAGTTCAGCACAAAGAGTTTCCAGGTTCTGCTCCCAGGGAGGAACCAGCTCTGCAGGAAGGCCTAGGGGTTGCTTGGCACAGCACAGGCAGCTGTCAGCCTGCCAGGCTGCACCAGGAAGATCCCCAGGATCAAGGCAGGAGCTTTGTTCCCTCTGCTCAGCACTGGTGAGAGGCACCTGCAGTGCTGAGCCCAGTGCTGGGCCCCTCGGTACAAGAGACCCAGAGCAACTCTCAAGCACGGGCCCCAGTGGTGTTGTAGGGAGTGGCGCTTCTCCCACAGCACAAGGAGGGCTGAGACAGCAGGGATCTTGAGAAGGCTGGGGGATTCTGATCCATGTGGATGAACAGTGGATGGTGCTCATTCACTTGCATCCAGCCATTGACACGTGTCCAGAGAGAAATGGACAGTGTCTGAATCAAGGTCTCTTAAGTGCCCATTAGTTCTGGTTTGGGACTTTTGGAGCCCCTTCAGTTTGTTTCCAAAGCTAACTCTTAGCAAAACCAGCACATCAGCTGCTCGCAGCAAGGCAGGTAGTGCTGAAACTCAGGCTGGTAAAATACCTGTCATGTTTCAAGTACAGCCCTGGTTTTGGAATTGGTGCTCAGATGTAAAATTGGCATTTTTAAAAGGACTCACCATTAATTGTCAGGCAATTTCAAGTTCCACAGCATGAGCCTGCCAAAGGGCCATACCTGTTTCCCAGAGTTTTTATCTATGGGAAGAACTCCCTTACACATTTGAGGAAACAAAGAATACGCTGATCACACTCTTTGACAAATGTGTTCTTAAGAACTTTTTATTAGTGTAGTTTTCATGATTGCATAGTTTGCAAAAGAAAATTTTAATAATTCAATGCAGTCTCCTCCCTCTGATCATTCTGTTCACCCACTGATGGGAAGTTGCATCATACACCAACCATAGTGAAAAGGTCCTTTTCAATGGCAGGTTTAACAAAAAAAATTCTAGAAAATTAAATTCCATTTGCAAAGGAGGTGAGTTATTAAATGTTCCTTTGTAATGGAGTCCACATAGTCTCAATCATAACATTCAGGTTTTTGCAACAAAACAAGTAATCCAAGTGACAGAAGAAATCTGATCAAACTGCGTGTTGCACGTTAAACTCTTGTAAGTATCTTAAATACTAAAAATCTCAGCTGCATAAACAATCCTCGATTTTGTTTCAGCTTGTGCTTTTGAAGTGTTTGTTTTGCTCCTGTCAACATAAGCTGTGAGTTACCCAGAGACAGCCTCGGGAAGAACACATGAAGCTGTCATGGGAGGCGGAGGGAAAGGGGTGGGTAGGAAAACGTTGGGAATTACAGACTGGCTTCTGGTCATCACAAACATCGACGCTGGAGCTGGTTCAGTCCCACGCTGTCAGGTGACTCCACAGCTGTGCTGCAGCATCCAAAGTCACAGCTCCCGGGCTGGGCCGGCAGCTCTTTGCAGGCGCTCACGCCCCTGAGCAGCAGCTGGAGAAGAGATGCCAGCTCCGATCTCCGATCTCCGCCGGGAGTTGTGTCTGCTAAACACCTGGCCTGCCCCTCCCGTGCCTCGGGAACGCTGACATCACCACCTTGTGCACACAGGAAGTGCTTTCAGAGGAGGAAACACCTTTGCTGGAACAGCCTCCACCTTTTTGCCAAGCAGAGGGAGGCAAGAGGGGCCCTGCCCTGGCCTTTCCACCTTTGCCACAGCCCATGAAGTGAAACTTTGATTACTGAAGCAAACTGTAAAACAAACGGGCTGCTATGTCCATCTCCTTTATTTGTGGCTCTGCATTATAATGATTACAGGTTGACTTCCATGAACTGTACAAGCAGTAAAAGGTGGGCAGCTATGCTTTACAACATTGTTTCACACAAAGCGAATACAGAGATATCCAATTGCCTAATTTTCTATTAAAAAAAACCCAAAAAACGCTATAGGCACAAAGCAGAAGAATGTTGAAAAAGAAAGTCAAGGAAAGAGGTATGCATAAATAAAGAAGTATTTCTTACATCAAAAATGTCCCAAGAATCACAAAGTCTGCAGAAGCTTGGTTAATCAAATACTGCAGTAATGCTCTCATCAGTATAAAAGTGAAAGAGCTTTAGTTCTGTAATAAAAATTCAATTTATTTTATTTTGGAGAGAAGGAAGGAAAAAGGGTGGAAGGAAAGTGTAAGAGAGGGAAGGGCAAACTTTAAAACAGCAGCCAGTATTAGGAAGGGTAGTAGGAGAGGTGAACAGGCACATTGGAACCATGGGAACATGTAAATTGACCACTGTCAAACCAGTGTAAATTTCTTGGTTTCTCATGGAAAACATTTTATCCACATATTTTCCTCCCAAACATATATCCAACACTGTCTTCAATATAGGACTTTGTTGGTAACTATTTTAGAACAGGAAAAGTGCATTTATTCCTGCCTCCCCATTGCTGTAAAAGTTATCTAGATGATTTCAAACACTTTCTTCAGTTCTACTATAAGCTGCCAGTCAGACTTCTGCATCTCATCCCTGAACCAGTCCTTCAGAGCATCGATGGACTGCCGGCTGATCTGTAACACACGAGACAAACTCATCAGAAACATAGAGGAATTACAGGCAGCTTCCAGCACATTGGAAACAGTTATTCTAAAGAAAGGGCAGTCTGCATACCAGGTAAACACATTCTAAGCCCCTATTTGCTACTGATAGCAGAATGACCCGTCCTATTTGTTTCCCTTCATTTCTCCTCACACTATGTCCCTTATCTGGTCTAGAGGGACTGCAGGCTGGACAGACCATCCCACAACTTCTGCAGTGAGGCAAGAACTGGGGAGGTCTCCTGCTTCCACAGAGCCTACAGGACCAGCAACCCCACCCTGTCCCAATCTCAGGCCCTGCTCACCCTTCATTTGTGGGCAGACACCCCTGGCACATGTGTGGCAGAAGGTGTCCTATGACATGGTGACTAAAGCAGTTGGGAAGGTGGAGAGCTGTGGCTTTACTTCCAACAGCAAAACATGGAGCAAGGGCTCATCTCCTCATTCAAGCCCAGTGCTGCACAGTTAGAGCAGCTGGAGGATTGCTATTCATTGTGCAATTTAAGCACAGGTTGTGGTGCCCTGGGGGACTGCTGAGCTCTGTGTACAAATAGTGAGTGTGGCATTCTGCTCTCAGGTGGTCTGAGCTGTAAGGTTTATGCAGCCACAGCAAAAACCTCCTTCCTTTGGGCCTCTGCAGGGGCACCACTACAGACCTCAAACCACAGCTCCAGAGACCTCGGCTGCACAATGCCACGCACACACCCTCCCAAGTGAAGGTCAGCCTGTGACAGAAGGCTCCTCCCCTGTTTTTGTGGCTTCATGCTACATCTCCACTTCAAGCAAGCTGCCACTCTGTCCTCAAAGCCCTCTCCACAAATGCAGATTGTCTTACCTTGCTGACGAGGATATCTGTTGCTTCAAAATGTCGTCCATACATTTTAGGGGATTCCCCAGGAATAGGTTCTATTTTAACACAAACTTCTTGGCCCTTCTTTGCAACATCCACTGGTTTGTGGTTAATTTCAATACTCGTAACTATTCCAATTTCAACAAACTGCAATGCAATGAAGCAGCTGTAAGACATCCACCAAACTTCTGTTGCACACACCCTTCTCTTGTTTTTAGGCAGAGATTTGCACTGGCAGAGCTGCTGCCTCAGCACAGGCAAGCAAAATATACAGAACAGCTCCATCCTGAAAAGGGCAGGGACACCAACCTCCCACAGCTCATCTGGGATATCAACTAGTTATCCCTTCAAATGTCAAGAGCTGGTTGTCCCCTTTTTTAGCTACCAGATACAACAATTTCACCTGTTACTCAACACCACAGCACAGAACTGTCAGGGCCCTTCCAGCCACACTTCCTGTGCCCCGCTCCAGGGCTCAGCTCTTCTGGCAGGGAGCAGCGAGATATTTCAGTACCAGAAGAAAGACTTGATTTGCAAGTCTGACCCTCATCTCCTATCAGTAATCTGTGCACTGAGGAAAGGTATACAAGCACTCCATGGTGCATCATCCCAGGAACTACCAGCAGGATCAAACATGCAGTGGGAAGAGGCCCTTACTTACATTTTTGCTAGGTACACACATGGGAGTCCCTTGCTTCACCTGGCCGGCCTCCACCACGACACCCATCACTATTGGGTCACGAGAGTTGAAAATGAACTGAGGGAGTATTTTTAACTTGCAGGGAAACACTGCTATATGCCTGGAAGATGACAAGAAAATGCACTTAGAAAGATACGCTGGAACAGTGGACATAACATTAACAGTTCTGCCTTCTCCCACACTTCTTGGGCACTCATTCTAGGCCTGCTACTTGGAGAAAAATCAAGCAGGAAAAAAACTCTTTTCCAATCTTCCAAATTCTACTCCATACCTGATCTTCAAAAACTACAGGGAGCAATAATCATGTATGCCTGGCATGGATTTTAATTTGACAGGCTTGAGCACTCAACTTAGACCAAGACCAAAGGAGTAGTAATTTTACAGTGTAATTACAGCCTCGCAAGAACACAGGAATAGAAATATTGCTACCTGAACTCCAGAATTTCAAGATTTTTTTTGCCAAGTGAACAAATACATTTAAAAGCTGAGCTTAACAAACTCAAGCTGGGATCAACATGAAATTAAACACATTTCCATTTATTTTGACTGTCCTTATTCTACTGAAGATCACTCAATGACATGATTCCAAAAATTAATTTTGGGTGCCTTATAAATCCTTAAATGATTACAAATTCACGTTACTGCAGTCGGAATTAAGTCCTCTACACTGGAATCACGTGAATATCAAACAACAGAATCCAAATACTTTTAGTTTTGTTTTTTTAACTCTGCAAGACTAACCCATCTGTCAATCTAGGAAAAGAAGCCAAGTATAGAAAGCAAACCTTAATAAAAACACTCTATATTACACAACAGTTCTAGCAGAATCTTGCATCTGCTGCACAGCTTTCACAGCTCTCACCCTACTAGGCTTAATCCAGATCTAAACAATTAGACTGGAGCACTGAATTCTTGAAAACTATCATTTTATTGTCCTACCATCTTCCTCCTCCCTTTCCATCAGAACTACATGCTAAGTATTAAGGAAACAAGTAGTTAAATAGAGCTTCATTTGTACTAAAATAAGAAAGACGCTTATTTGGGAAGCATCCAGAACACGACTACTCATACTTACTTGAATTCTTCTTGTTTCTGTTTTTTGTAGTCTTGTCTGTATTTTGTGAAGGCATCAAATAAGTGATAAATTATTTCAGCACTAAAAATCCGAACTCCTAAGCTGTCGGCCATCTCCTGTGCGTCACGTTCAATCCTCACATCAAATGCCAGAATGACGGCGTACCTGGAGGGAACAGCGAGCCCAAGAGTTCAGCAGGCACACCACAGACCCAGAGGTACAGCCAGGCCTGCCTGCAGCACCACTGCGCATTCAGCAACTCAGTAAAGCAAAGGTACTTACTGTGGGTCATGCTCCAACATAACTGATGCCTTCATAACATCTTTTTTATGGACAGGACCTATATTAATTCCTGAATACTGTTGAAGAAAGCCACAAAAATCAAGTCACTAATCTTTGAGTCAATGGGAAACATTTACTGACTAAACACAGAATCAACAGCATCAGATAAAGCACAGGAGTACTTACTGGCACTTCTGATGTTTTAAGAAATTCAAGTAATGCCTCTAAAGAGCCTAAAGTAGAAGCCTGGACATAAACACCTTTTTCTTCTAATTTGATTGCATTCAGCGTTTGCTTCAGTTCATGTATTAGTTCATCCTTTAGGAAAAAAAAAAAAGAACAAACCAGGAGATAAAAAAGCAAGTTTTAGTCCTCTTGCTATTTATGTTTCAGGGTACAAAATCTTCCTGTTCCTGAGCTGCTGAAAACATGCGACAGCCATGGTAATAGGTCCCAAGTGACAGAGATGCAGTGTAGATCATACACAGCATGTGAGACACTGACTGTTTCTGGCATTAGAAAAGCCTGACCTGAACTAGAGCTGAGGATTTTGCAGGAAGATGATCATATAAAACTGAGCAGATGCCCACCTTCAAAGCTGGTAACGTTTCTCTGCAGACTACACATCACTTTCCCCAGCACTGCAAGTTTCGGCTGGCAAGGCTGAGCAACACATGGCCTACATTGTGTGGCAATGCCCTTGGCTGCCTGAGGATCAATGACAAAAGCTGACACCTAAAACCACGAGCTGCAAAGAATCCTGAACACTATTTAGGCCTGGGTACAAAACAGGATGCAAGAGCAACAAAGCCAATTTGTTGCTTTTAGAGAAGTCCTAAACCCACATTTTTTCAGAGCCTATGCCTTCTAACCTCAAGCACTCAAGTCTCTGGCAGATGAATGGGTTTTGCCATTG
The DNA here is from genome assembly GCA_018697195.1 of Certhia americana. Classification (NCBI taxonomy): domain Eukaryota; kingdom Metazoa; phylum Chordata; class Aves; order Passeriformes; family Certhiidae; genus Certhia; species Certhia americana. The sequence continues at coordinate 85,862,371 of CM031857.1, read as the reverse complement.
ACCTTTAGCCATAGTGTATCTACTACCAGTAGTACACTTCAAGCAAATGCTCAAATGGACCAAAAAGTCTGTGTTTGGACATCCCAAAAGTTTAGCCTCCCTTCAAAGGCACAAATAAGTAAACAGAAGACTAAAGGAAGACCATGATTAAAAGTAAATTAGCAACGTGTGAGTTTCCTTTCTAAACTAACTTCCTGCCTTTGAAGAACACAGAGCTGTTTCGGGTTTAGGATAGCTATATCCTTTCCTCTACCATTTTTAACAAAATGTCACAAAGAAATTTATTGCAAAAGTCTTAAATTAGCTTTACAATTAAAGAGTTTGCAGATCTCCACTAATAGATACGTACCTAATATGATTTGATTAGAATATATCCATAAATTACTACAACTACAAATACCAAATCAATAATTAAGAGAGTCAAACTATGCCTCGAGACTTGTTTTCTAACCTTATTCTAGCAGCAGAGACACCCCAGCAAAATATCAGGAGAAAAACTAATGGTCAAGATACTAAAAACATCACACCACCAAATTTTCACAAGGGCACAGGACTAAAACATGTTACTGGAACAATTTTTAAAACAATCAAAAAACCCAATTATTTGCAAACTGAGCTCTCAACATTTGAGTTTCATCACCAGAGAGTTCAAGTTACCCTCAATGTGTTATACTTCAACATCAGCCACCTCACCTTGAGGACTGGGACTTCATCCTCTTTATGAGCTACGAGCAATGGCAAACCAGCTAAGGTTTTTTCCAAATCTTTCCCAAGAATCTTCACACCTTGAGCAGCAACAACCTCTTTGTGCTTTTCATACTGGTTCTGAAAAAGAGAATATACACCTTAGCAAAGAGTCCTGTGCTGGTGCACAGCAACACAAGGCAGTGCTGAGCAGCTGAAGAACACGGCAGGGAGGAGTGAAGTGCAGCAGCTCCCGACTTTCATCAGTGATGTCTCTGCTTTGCAATGGCACTTTTCAGTCCTCCTGCTCCTCTCCCTTCAGACACCCAAAAAGGAACATATACTAGAAAAGAGCAAGCAGCAATAGGCAGCTACTCACTAATAAAATTCCACAAATTCAGCCCCATAGGCAAGTGATGGGAAGATGCCAACAGCTTAACAAAAACACTGAAGCTTAGCTGACACACAGCCCAAGCCTTTGTGCAGGAAGGGCTGTCTCACTCTCCCACTGGAGGCCATCCAGCCTTCTCATGTGAATAATTCCTTCCATGTTCAATTTCCCAGGTTCTCTCCTCACCCAGGGGAACCTCAAAGATCTCATACTCAGGGCATGGCTCTAAGACATAAAAAACCCCATTATTTCTGAAGATCTTTAAACTGACATTGGAAGAATTTTCTGGTTTGTTTCTTAATTTCTTTTACTTATATGTTCCATCCTTTTCTTAAAACTGCAAGGCAGCTTCCTTCCTCAATAAGCACTTTGTTCCTGCAAACCTCTATCCTTTAGTCCACCATCCAAAAATTTGGGTCTTATTTCAAGGATGACAGTTCCACATGAACAAGCTGAATCAAAATGCATCCTCACTTCCCGCCTAAAAAAAGCCCAACAGCTACCCCTAGGTTTACTTCCCCAGCTCAAGGTTCCCAAATCTGAAAGGTCTGTCCTATTACATTCCCCCTAGGTTATCTATATGGTTTTCTTTGCCTTAAAAAAAATCTGTGCAGACATTTATGTCATCCCTTTTAAACAGGAAGCATCAAAGCAGCTCTTTTCATCATCTTTGAATTGCATGCATTAACCTTACCATATGTATTTATTTACAGCCTTTTGATTCTGTGTCTTCATTTCATGGAAAGCCATACAGGAAGGATCTCAAATTCAGGGCCTTCCCTCAGGTTAAGACTAGGGCAGCAAAACCTACAACAACTCTTGAAAATGCCAAGAGGCTGCAGATTCTGCACAAGTCCTGGTCACTGCCACTCACCAACCAGCCCTAGAAGCTCATGTCTTCACTTTTCTCAAAGCTAAGTGTATATGACTTTTGTTACTAAAAACCACTTCTACTAATATTATATCTTTAACTCAGAGGCTGCTGTACCAGTACACTCCAGTTTCCATTTAAGATGGGCATCTCCCTCTGATATGTAACCACATACTTGAATCCCTTATTGAAGCATCCATACCCTAATCCTCACTGCAAGGTAATTCCTTGATTGTTCTCTTTGCTAATGCTGTGACAACACACACCCCAACAGGAACATACAAGTACATTTTCACAAAAGACACCAGATGTGCCCTGCATTCCTCTTGAAACCCTCTTTAGATACCATTAATATAACCACATTCTACTACATTCTCCTTTTATAAAGCTTGATTTGTTTTTTCCTGGTTCTAAAGGTCAGTACAGTAACCAGCTGCCATACCTTAACTCGTAGCTCCTTCATAGGAGGAGGCAGCAGCAGACCCCTAATCTGAGTTACGATAGGACCTTCTACCCCAGGAACAATAATGGTGTCTCCTTCTCTCAGCCGTCCATTAATCAGAATAACATCTATGGTAGTGCCCATGCCTGGCAGTGCTTTAACCTGAACAAAAGGGGGGAAAAAGTTACTTCCTATTTAAGTACTTCAAACACACGTTTTTTACCAGAAGGAAGGGTGCAGGGAAGGGAGACATTTCTATATGAATTTCAGGAAAGAGTTGCTGTATTACCTCCATGACTTGAGCTCTCAGCTCCTGACACTCAGCCAGTCTCTTGGTCAGCATGGTTTGTGTGAGCTCAACGAGAAGAGCTATCAGACTTCCCATGCCATCCCCTGTGTGAGCAGAGGTAGGTACAAGAGAAACAAAAGTGCGGGGATCCTTATTCTCATAAAACAAGGCAGCGTTCAAGCCCTGGAATCAGGATTAACAGTTACATAGGGAAAAGCACATACACATCAGTATTGACAGTACATGCAACCCCAGTCAAATAACACTGCATTTTTAAAATCCCAATTTAAAAAGCCAACGCTGTTACTGACAGCATGCTACGGAACACGAAGCCTCAATCCACGCTTGGAAGTAGTGTGGGATAATTCTGCAAAGCTAATTACCCCCATCTAGCTTCTAGACAGCATTCTATGTCACCAAGAGAGGAAGTTCCCAGAACCGATGTGATTCATACCCTGCCAGCATCCAAGAGAAAAAGAGACAGATGGGATTCTCTCAGGCTATTCCCAAAGCGAACAGTGACAGGAAACTTCATCTGCTATTCATGACTCCATTGACCATGCACAGCAATTAGCTACTTTTCTCCACACCAGCAGTAAGGATGGAGCAGTTAAAATTATGCAAAACGTTAAAACAACAAATTTTGGTTTATGAGAGGTTAACACCAATGTGTCAGAAGAGACGCAGCAGTTTTCTTGATATTCCAAGTTGTTTTAAAGGAAGGAGAAAAACCAAACCAAAACAAAAACCACCCACTAACACAAAATAAATCACACCACTCACTCACCTCCCTTTATTATCACTTCTAAGCAAAGAACCTTGAATATTCCAACCTACCTGTTTTGCAAATTCCACTATGATAGCTTTTGCACGTTCTTCAAATTCATCTTTTGTATTTTTTTTCTGTTTCTTTAAGGTGACAGCTACATCTGTATCTGGACTTTTCTTCCAGTCATATAACCTATCAATCTTGAAAATACAGCAGTATGTCATCTTATGCACACTAAAGGGTGTCTTTATGCTTATGCCACATCATCAGTGAGAAATACTTTTATCAATCAACTTAGCCAGCCATCTATCTGCTCCAGTAATCAAATTAAAGTGTTTTTATTTGCTTCAGCTGCTATTTTAGCTCTGTTTATGTCAGGCAGTATTACAGGATAGCAATATTAGTTCAGATTTTAAAAATTCGAGCTATAGTGATCTTTTTTAGATGGAAAATGTTTATATGCATAAACTACACCAAGGTTAAAATAAAACATTCAGAAAACACCTGTTATAGATTCATGTACACACAAAAAACACCCAAAATCATGGAGGTATTTGTGGGTTTTCCTGAAAAGAGACTACACTAGTTTTACAAAGAACTTTTGAAATTTACTGGTAAATACAGACCCTTTCCCATGTTGCTAAAGAAGGGTTGTTCAAAAGACACAACTGTATTTCAGAAACACTTCCCTGAGATAGCTGCCAAAGCAGGACAGACTTAGCCCAAAAATTTATTTGCTGTACAAATCAAGACTACATCTTAAGAAAATGGATTATAACCTGGTCAAATAATACAACTATAACTTAAAATGCAAGAGCTCTTAACTATTTAATTTCAGGCTCACTGTAGGCCTTTGATGGCAATCAAAGTCAGGTTTTCAGGTCTAACCGAGAGAGAACTCTCTGCTATTCTGCCATAAGACCTGGACATCTCTTCATCCAAGAGGTTGTTTGAGTTCTTTCAAAAAGTAGCTGGTTTTGCTAATGAGATAATGGCCTCCTCAGTTCCAACTGTCTTCAATCATAATGCTTGCATTTTTGGAAGTATATTGCAATTTTTACACTGCTCAGGAATAGCCTTCTGACAGCTCTCTATCAGCATGTCAAAGTCATTGGACATGAGTAATCTCCATATATATAATATAATTTATTGACTCATCACAAACAAGCAGCATAATTTCTCATGCACAGGATTTCTAAAAACAGGGCTGAAAATAACTGACTAACTTTCAATTTAATATTGCAAAGTCCAGAACACTTCCCACCAGTGATCAACATTACAGCTCTGTGCCCTAAAGTCAGCTTGTCTTCAAGTCAAACTGACCAGTATCAGTTGTTAAAGTATGACTTGTTAACATGAAGTTTGTGTTGGAATTTTATCAGAAAATGCATACAAATCTATATAAGCAAGCACAAGGAAAAGAAAAAAAACAGGCACAGTTGAAGTACAACTTCCAGAAGTGTGAATCATATACAGAAGTTACATAAGGCAACAAAATTTACCAGTAAGGCCTCCAGGAAGAACTGATTGTTCTGCAAAGCTCCTGTAGAGCCATTGTGGTATCAAGGACACAGAAAAATGCAACACACAGGACCAAAGAATCACCCTTTCAGATTTGACACAAAACAATTCCAGTTCAAGAAAGAAAACAGACCATTGTCAAATGCCAAATGCGCTATTAGAGTGGAAAAATACACTATTAAGATAAAAAGTTATCCTACCTTGTTAAGAGCTACTATAAACGGGCATTTCTTTGATTTCAAGAGATTTATTGATTCAATTGTCTGTGGTTCCAAACCATGCATAATGTCAACTACAAGTATAGCAATATCACAAAGTGAGCTTCCTCTATTTCTTAGATTGCTGTGACATTAAAAGACAGAAAAAAACCCGTCATTTAGCAACAGAACCTTTATAAAAACAGCAAGCACAATGTCAAACTTACAGTGACAAACAAAAAGCTAAAGCTCATCAGTTATTTCCCCTCAAAAATGTAAACCATTCAAATGACACTTCGTAATTTTCATTTAACAAAATGCATAAAAGAATGTGTAAGCAAAACTAAGAAGCAATTATTCTGAAACTTTTCATATTATTATATATTTTTACAATGTAAAATAAGTTCTGATCATTTTCTGAGCAACAATTGAGACATTTAAAGTGAAATGTAGGAGTGTAAAATCTGAACAACACTTTTTTTACATACTGCATAAACACCTAAGACGATCATGATTTTATACAATACAATGTAAAGAGAACATCACATCTTTGTTGCCAAACAAAACCTGGCTAGAAGGAGAGCTGTAAGAGGTACCATGCCAAGGTACTGATCTGAACCTAACCAGGTGCCCCACAGCATAGCATTTCAACACTTAGGTTTTTACTGAAAAATGCCACATCAAAGTCTTAATCCATCTGTTTTGAGATTTCACCCAAGATCTCGCTTCAGTGAGTTCAGTTACGCACGTCATGTTTTACCCTTAAAAGCTGATTCAGTGGCTTGCCTGCATGCCACTGGTGTTCCTAGAATGCATTTGATCTCTGCTAAGACTCAGATGACTTGTGTAATTACTAACTTCCCATCTTACAAACTCAGTTTCCTTAACTGGGACACTATGAATAAGAGACTAGGACAAAAGTTTTAATTTTTCATAGCAGAGCACTTAGGTCACCTGAAATCCTCACCTTTTTTCCTCCACCTTCCATCCTTTCCTTCCTGCTTCCATCTTTCCTCTTACACTAACTATTTATTTACATGCTTTTTCAGATATTCATGGCTCAATTGGCACGAAGACAGAAAATTAATCAGCTATAAAAGGCCAGCAATTAATCAGATATAAAAAGCACCTGCAAATGAAGCAAATCCACTTAATTCCTCTACTTTAAGTTGGTTTTGTTGGACTTTTTTTCAAGTGAGAACTAAAACAATGAATTAAGCAAAAACCTCACACTTTGCTAAAAATATCTCAAGATGTTTTTGCCATCAGTTCAAAGAAGTACAACACTGAGGAAACGTTACCTGAAAGACTCATGTCCTGGAGTGTCGATTATCAGCATGCCTGGAATTTTTATGTTCTCTCTGTCAAACTAACATTTCAAAACATTAGCCATCCAATTAGAGATTACACAAGAAGAAAAAAGAACAAAGTAAGAGCTGACAGTCTACACTTCAAAAATCCAGGTACATATTTTAAGGCCAGAACCCTCTAAAAACTAAATCAGTCAACAGACATTTTAATATTAAAAAAAATTCAGGACATTCCTCCAGGTATGAACTGGCCACAAGCTAAACTAAAATCTCTAAGACAAGGCAGCCTATGGAAGAAAAAACATTTCAGGGTAGTGAGATGTACCACCCTTGTCTTGATTTTCTCCTCTCCCCTAAGTTTACATGTTTACTAAGTTGAGTAAAATCTTGGAAAAAGCCATTACTACACCATGGCTTTTCAGGCAGCTGATTGTGCAAGCAAAATAGGATATATTAACTGAAACAAATGGTACAGAACAGTTACTATTTCTGTAACACAACAAAATTAATTGCCCAGGAATTGGCCAAATTTCAGCACATATAGCAAAGGCTAAGTGTTTAACAGAAAATATACTCAAGAGGTTTCAAGAGTCTCAATTTACAATCAAAATAACGACAAGTAAGCAGTCTGTGTATGTATGTGCACTGTTCAGAACAGAGCAAACAGCACTTGCATGTTTTTCTGAAGAAACAGCAATGCATTAACTGAAATTAAATGTATGAAAAATGAGACAGCCTCCCCTTTGCTGGGGGAATGATAGAAATTAAAACAATCAACCCCAACATCAGAGAGGGGGGGAAGTACATCTGTCCATGTCAGGAAATCTCACAAGGCCTTTATTAGTCTACATTTTATATTTTTTAAGATGCATTTGTTGAAGTGCTGTAACTTACATTTTTCACCATCTTGGTTTGTTCATTAATAGCTTCAAGAGGAACATTAGTTGCACCAATCTGCTGAGTGATACCACCAGCTTCACTGTCCTGCACATGAGTGTGGCGGAGCTAAAGACAAAAAAAAGACCAGAAATACTTACATATAAGAGACTAATTCTTTCTGACTTCAACCAAAAAAATAAATGCATAAACAAGAGTCATAGGCAGTGCTTTCATACTCCACACCTTACCTTATCTAAAATTTTGGTCTTGCCTGTATCTACATGCCCCAGGACACAGATAACTGGTGCTCTGAGCTTGTCAGTGTTCATATTTTTGCTGTTTTCAGCTCGTCGCTTCTGTGTAAAAGATACATAAAAATTGGTGAGTATAAATAAAAAATCCCAGCTCACCTCTTGACTTGATTACATACATACAAACACAGAGTTGTGGAACTTATACATTTCAAGGCAATTTAAATTTAATTAAATTAATTAAATTAAATTAAATTTAATTTTAATACCTCAATTCTCCGTTTAGCTTTGTCATAAGCACGCTCCTCCTTAGTGCGGTCATCATCAGAGTCATACTCAGAATCAGAGCTAATTTCCTTGCTAGGCTTTTTTTCCATAGATTGTTTTCCAATAGCTTGGGAGTCTGGCTCTCTCTCATCTGAAGTCTTTTCATCCTCATCTTCACTGCCTTCACTATCTTCAGATTCTTCACTCTCTTCTTCTTCTTCCTCCTCTTCATCTTCTTCCTCCTCTTCTTCATCCACTTCATTTTGTTCTTTGACTTCAATATGGATAGGTTTGCTTTCTGTTAAAAAAAAAAAAGTAAAGTATAAATTCTCTATAAAGTTCACAGTTCTGGGAAAGATGGCACCAAAAAGCAAGAGACTACTAGAGAAGAATGAGGACTGAGAGTAGATTCTACAATAAGTGCTTGTCAAGATAATTTTTCAACTTCCAATGTAAAAAAAAAAAAAAAAAACCAAACCAAAAACCTCAAAAAATACCACACCCCACCCCCCAAAAAAACCCACGTGTTTCACGTTCAGAGTTGCTGGGTTGTGTTTCAAATCCAGAAGCTAAGCAAGTTTGGGGTAGGGTGAAGAATGATATTAGATATTATCTGCACACTTACGTTTAACATTATTTGCAAACATTCAGACATTCTTTAAAGTCATGTGCACTTCATGAAGAAATAATGCACCAACACCTTTTCAATAAAGCCAAAATATTCCAAATTATTATTATATAGATTCTGTACACTTCTGATCAGGACAGCACATTTAAGCAGACATAATCAGAATAATTGGTCTCTTTTACGCCCATGAAAAAATAAATTCATCTTCAGGTTCTCTTAGATGGTTCAGAGAAGATTAATACTTTTCATAGAAATTCTTCAATAAACAAACAAAAAGAACTATAAAAAATGTAATTTCCTTTCTTTGAAAGCTTACCATTTATAATCTGTAAATCATAAGAGGCAAGCCGATGATCACTTTAAAACCATGGATTCTCCTCCTTACAACACTGCGGGCAGGGTCACTGCTCTTAGAGATTACTTACATTTCCTTGCTACACTCATAGTCCATCAGCTCAGAAATAACACTAAATCTAATTTCCAGGAAGGCTCTTTTTCTGGATCCCATTGACAGAACTTTCAAATCCAAGCAGTAAGAAATGCTATGTCCTCTCCAGGACAGTGGTGCCAGACTAAAACGAACACTCAAGAAGGCAAGCAGCCCTTAGAATTCAAAAGCACCAGAGGAACACACCTGTGCTGGAATGAAATCCATTCTGCTGTATGTATCTGTATGTCAAGTATTACACATGAAAGCACAGGTGTCAAAAGTATAGGCAAGTACTTGATGAATAAATAGTCTTTAAGCATAAGAAACAATGAAGACATTATAGAAACACTAAGTCCAGTTACCAACTCCTGTTCAGGACAGCTCACAGAAAAACACTTTTCTCCACCACTGGAAGAAAATATCTGAGAAGTTATCCCTGCACTGTTGCACAGCTCTAAATTCCCCATAAACATTGCTGTTGAGTACAGACAGAATATGGCCTTTGGAATATAGATGTTCTGGCAAGTCTTTCCTTTCTTCCAAACCTGCCTCTCAAAGAAGCATATCACAGAATCATAGAATGGTTTAGGCTGAATGAGACTTCAAAGACCATCTAGTAACAGCCTCCCAACCAAGGGCAAGGGCATCTTCCACTAGAGCAGGCTGCTCAAAGCCCCATCCAATCTGGCCTTGAACACTTCCAGGGACGGGGATCCACAGCTTCTCTGGGCAACCTGTTCCAGTGTCCCACCAGCCTCACTGTAAAAGAAGCTCTTGCTAATATCTCAATTAAACCTACTCTCAATTTGAATCAATTTCCCCTTGTCCTGTCACTAGATGCTCTTGTAAATAGTTTCTCTCCATCTTTCCTGTAGGCACCCTTTAGGTACTGGAAGACTGCAATTAGGTCACCCCAAAGCCTCCTCTATTCTGGGCTGAACAACCCCAATTCTTCCAGCCTCTCCTTGTAGAAGAGAACTTACTAAAATACATGCACACTTAGCCTTCATAGCATTTTATTCCCCCACCTATTTGAAAACTTCTCACAGAGATAATCTAGATGTTGCCAGATTCATGCAATAAAAACACTACAGCTTAGAAATGATTACTAGAGAAATACAATACCTAAAAGGTTTCCCTAAATTCAGAGATGTTTTAAGCACATATTAGAGAAGGATTTTTACTCCCATAAAAAAGGACAAAAAAAATTGCAACCCATTTTAGATGGTAACTGCACATAAGAGTAATTCCAAAGGGTTATCTTAAGCAGTATTTGCATGGCTCCAGAATTTATCTAACAGAGCAGAGGAAAAAAATCAAAGTAAAACACTGTTTTCTATAGAAACAGAAAACTTAGCCCAAAGCCTCTTAACTAGAAAAAATATACATTTGGCATTTACGTGCCCACCTTTCTCTCCATCTTCATCACTAACCATAGCTTCCCAGTCATCCAGACCTGCATCTTCTGTTTCATCTTCTTCCTCCTTTTCTTCTGAAACCAAGAAATCCAACACTGAAGTTAAAAAAAAGTCAGTCCAGCAATACAACCATTTTTAGATGCCCCTTCTTTTGACATACTGACAACTGCAACTTAGAAGTTTGCTGTTACCATAATTCTATTGAATTATCTCCACATCTTGTAAAAAGAAGATGCTGCATACTTAAAAAATAACCTCCAATTCTCTCCACAAAAATCACATAGTGCTAGCATCTTTGCCTACACAGACTTTTGTGGAAGACACAGAAAACTTACTCATCTAGTTCCTATCTGCGTATCATGCCGGTGCCTGAATAATGCCTGCCACACAGATCTGTACCACAATCAGGGTCCTTGCAAGGAGTTGCCCAATTAACAGTTACCATGTGTAACCAAGTGGCAGAGAAACAAGAATACAAGTTACAGTAGAATTTTAACTAGTGAGAATACAAAAATTGTCTATAAAAAGGACATCAGCCTTAACATAATTATACCACGGATTCCAGAAGCATTAAACATATTCATTCAGCAGGAATGCAGTAAGATTTATGAAAAGACTACAGCTCTTAGTAAGACACAAATGGAAAAATGCAAATGTACAACCCTCTCCAAAAGAGGCATTATACAATATATTTTTGCTGCAGCACATGTGTCATAAATTTCAGCTCTCTGAATGAAGACTAAGCTCCACACTGCTAGAATATTAGCTAAGAGCTAACGTTTTGCCAGTGAATGGAATGGCAATCGTGAGGTAAGTCAAGCTAGAATCACAGGACACATTCAGCTTTGCTTTCAAAAGCTGCACATTTTTCCGTATTTGTCTGCCTTAAGAATAAGGATAAAAATTGAAACTGTCTCCTTGCTGAGGAAGAAGTCCAGTACAACGTGATTTTGACAAAGCAAGTACTGTGTGTAGGCAAAGATGAAGGCAACAATCTGATCGGCAAACTTGCTGATAACTCAGTTTCACAAGCTAACACATATCCTCTGAATTCAGCACTTGTGAAAGCAAAACATCTAGAATAAAGAATACAATTACTGTGAATATTGCACTATCAGTTCTAGAAGTAGCATACTTCCTCCCTATCTCCACCTAACTGTTGACATAACAGACTTCTAAAAGCAAGTGAAAATTCAAGGGAGCAAATAAGGCACTGACTGTGCTCATTTGAGATAACTGACTAAGCCAATTGAACACTGGAGTTCACACAGAATAAGAGACCTTTACACATTCATTTTGAAGCTTCCTGCCTTTTACCCCATAAAATTTCATCAGTCCCCCCCTTAAGAAAAGGGGAATAAAAAACCAAACAGCAACTACCTCAAGAAAGGACAGCCATTCATCCCCATCCAGCAAAGTATGATAACTACCATGCAGCACTGGCACACAAGCTTAAGGGTTTGAAACTTATTAATATTACCACCAACCTGGATCTACAGGAAGAGGAGCCTCTTCTTTCACTGGTGTTTCCAGTTCTACAGCATCTTCAACTAGGGAAGTTACTTCCACACTTTCTGAAATTGCAAGACAGGAAGTTGGTTACCACATACTTTCAAAGTGCAAATTGACTCAAACATACAGCTCCACTCCAGCTTAGCTGGAAAACATTTGGCTTTCTAAGCAGTTGAATAGGTTTATAAGACAGGTCAGTTACAGATATTAAAAACTCCTGACTTTCTTTAAAAGACAAGAGAAAATGAAGTAATACTAGTGAACTACTCAGACCTCCCCTACTGTTCCATTAAAAAAAAAAAAAAAAATTAGTGATGCAATTTGGATAAGCACCATTTTCAATTCTTTACACACACTCCATAAGTGATAAGCAGGCACATAACTTATGTCAAATTATAAAAAAAAAAAGAAGAAAAAATAGCTAAGTAAGAAATACATCTGAAATTTTAAAACTAAGAGTTAGTCTTGAGAAGGGTCACAGTAATCCCCACAGAGGAAAGTAACAAATCACAAAAGTAAACTGACACTTTCAACTTACATCTAATCAGTGCAATAAATTCTAAGGTTTCAAAAATGCAAGCTCTTTGAACTGCTCTGAACAACTTGCACTCAGGAGCTGAGAACTGGTTTTACATATAAGAAAACAAATAAACAAACTGTCGCAAAATGTCAAAATTTAAAAGTACTAAAACTAGGATCAATGTCTTTTCCTCCTGGGACAAACTCAGACTTAATTATAAGTCATTATTACTTAAACTACTTTGTATTTGACCTACATACGCACACAAAGCATTCAACATCACATCTGTAAAAGACCTTTACGCCCTGTACATCTCCAACATTTAGAAAATCTAAACCCTGAAATGCAATTAGCTTAAGATTAGCTGATGTATTTCAGAAAGACTTCTGGAAATGTGACTGATCAATTAGGCAGTACTATATACAAACTACACCTTCTTTGTTTTCTGGCTGCTGCTGCTTCTTTCTCTTTTTGTCTTCATAAATTGGCCTCTTCTTTGGCACAGAGTCCTTGGATGGCACTTCAACACCTGCAAAACAAACAAAAAAACTGTTAAAAAGAAAATCCAGGTAATTAATAAACATAAACTTTGTTTAAATAAGAACATGTTTTCCAAAATTGAAGATGGAGGAAGAAAGAGTAGAAAGTAGTTTCAATGCATAGTTTATCTTTTAAAAAGGTCTGAATTCAAAAGCTGGAAAATTTGAGCGAAGTATAGTTCTTCAGATACTCCTGACTGCTCTCAAAAAGAAGTCATAACTGGAGGAAGGGGAAGGCAATGAAACAAAAAATAAACAAATCAAATCATATTCTATGACTGCAGGTTTGAAGTCATTACAAACCTGCATAAAACATCATGAACACACACATCAGGATTAACAATTTCAGGTCTGCTATGCAAAAACTCACTTGAAACCTGTCTGCCAATGGCCCCAGTTTCAGACAATTTGGAGCAGTTCACAGGCAGAATTCTTCATAAATGCTTGAGGATATTCAGCAGATAATATTTTTCCTTTTGCTCTATGTGGGGAGGTTTGTGTTTCTTGATTTGGTTTTTTGGGTGTTTTGGTTTGTTGTTAAGTTTTTTTTTTAATTTTACAATATTGATGGTTTCAGGTATTAAAAAAATGCCAGGTTCAATTCACCAGCTTCATTTTTGCCTCACCAGAAAGCGGGCACTAATATATGAAGGAATTCCATCAAAACCAGAAGTCTGGTGCAAAGACAAATTAAAAACTGAATTACTGCTGCACATTCAATTTTTTTTTTCCAGGTATTGAGTGATTTATACTGCAGATTTGACAAAAATCCAGTTGTAGGGGCACATAAATAGAAAGATTCCAATAGCTAAAGCAACAGCCAAGGAGAAATAGCCTATGCAAATGTTTACTAGCTCCAAACATTTTACTAGCTACAAAGATTCCTACATTTATATATCCACCTACCAGTAAAGTGTGAGATAGTGTACTCTACAAGTACACCAAGCACTCACAAATTATGTTCTTCTTTTAGTCACAAACCAGTTACCAAGAACAACTAAGGATATTGTATTTACAACATATTGGACAATTTTAGTTTATTCCAATGGAGACAGATTATATTCCACAGAAATGCAGGAAAGCTCTTACATACTTCTGGCAAATCTCAGAGAAAAACATACCTTCTCCATGGACTACCCCCATTGTTTTTGAAGCAAAACAGTGCACTTGCCTAACTGAGTATGTGAATTAATTCAACAAGATCCTGGTAAGCTCGCTTACAAGACCTTCAGTACAGCCCATGTGCTTTTCCTGGCCTTTAGACTATACCACTTCTTTAAGTGCTTTTTCCTAAGTTCCACAAGTAACATCTTTAAACTGCAAGTAGAATGTATTAAAAATTTGGATATTCAAAGTGTAAGATAAAAATACAGGCACATAAACCTACTTAAAAAATAAAGGGGGAAGGAGGGCACGCACTACCTTCTTTGACAACAGAGCAGCTTTACATGGAATCACTCAGTACCTGCCCTCCTAGCTCCAGACAGGAAAAAAAAAATAAACACAGAGCAATAACAGATATAAAGTTTGGTTGGTTTTTTTCGTTTGGTTTTAATTATTATTAAACTTTACTGCTTACCCTGAGCTTGGAGTAGTTTAAGAGTAGCCTCCGCTCTGGCTCTAGCTTCTCGCTGAGCTTTTGTTAAAAGCTTTCCCTCCTTCTTCAAACGCTCCTTTCTCTCTTTTTCCTTCTGTTTCTTTCTTTCTTTCCTCTCTTGTTCTAATCGTTCCTAGAAAAAGATAAATAAACATGCAGAAACTCTAAAGCATGCTTTACACAAAAGCTGCCCAAGTATATTCTGTTTATGAGAAAGATAATAAGGATTCATTTACCAACTGTACCAGCAAGCAGACACATTAGGGTCACTCTCTCCCTTGTTTTATCCTCACAGTGAGATATACAGTACCTCCTCTTTCCGTTTTGCTTCAAGTTCCTCCAGTCGTCTTATGCGTTCTTCCTCCTCTTTTTTTGCCCTTTCCTCCTCCTCTTTCATTTTAGCCAAGGCCTCCTGCATGGCTTTAACTGTTGCTTTACTGGGACCCTTCTTCTTCTCTTTCTCTTTTTCTTCTTTCTCACCTTTCTTTTTTTTCTTTTCTTTTTTCTTTTTGTCCCCTTCATTGTCATCAGCTATAGAAAGAAGAGGCATACTTTCAAAGACCCCAGAAATTTCAAAGATACTCTAAGTACAATTTAAGTTTCAAATATGACAAATAACATCAAATGAAGAATATTTTCACCGACTTCCACATAAACATTTCATAATGAAAACAATAAAACTCTTAAGTCATGGCCTGAAGCCTTAAAATATCAGAATAACAGGGAAGTGAAAAAATATTCTTGCAATACAGAACTGTAATCATATACTGTAATGAGAATTCACCATCTGGCCTGTTTTCCCATCTACCTGTACAAACTACAGGCCAGAAAACACAGCCACCTGTGAGCCAACTAAGAGAGGCAGACAAGGCTACCAAATTTCTAGTATTCACAATTCAAAATAAACCAACAAAGGATCTTCACTGCCTGGCACCTCTCTGGCCTTATAAAAACTACAGTATTTAAATTACAGTTTTAGAAACCATGTTACAAACCTTCTGCTCCTGCAGCAGTCTCTCCTTTCTCCCCAGGGCCAGGGCCTGTTGTAGCTTCAGAAGAAGCCTTCTCTTCAGCTTTTCTTAGAGATTCCTTTGGCTTTGCTGGTTCTTTACCACCTTCTAACTCTTCCTTCTCTTTCTGCTTCCTCAATTTGGCTTTTTCTTCTTCACGTTTTTTTCTTTCACGTTCTTTTTTTTCTGCCTTCTTCTGAGCCACTGTTTTTACTTTGAATGAAGGTTCTTCTTCATCATCCCCACTCTCTGCAGCAGGAGCAGACTTTGGTTTTTGGTTTTTCTTTTGTCCTTTTCTAGATTGGGAAACGTCATCTGATTCATCACCACTCTCGCCTGTAGACAATCCTCCCCCACGGTCTTTGCTTTTCTTAATGTTAGTTTCATCTTCTGACAAATCATGTTTTTTATTTGACTTCTGAGCTTTCCCTTTGCTTTTCTTAAGCTGTGTCTCATGATCATCATCATCATCACTGCCAGAAAGCATGTCTTGTTTTGCTTTCTGAGTTTTTTTAGATTTTTTATCTTTATCTTCCACTTCCTCACTGTCATAGTCATTTTCCAGATTGGCTTTTTTACTCTTTCCTTTTCTTTTTTTATCTTGTTTTGATAAGCTTTCTTCATTGTCATTTTCAACCTGGTAATTAAACAATTCAATAATCAGCCATGAAAAATGACTTGCTGTTAGGAGCTAAGAAGTAGCATTGAAATACATCAAGAAAAGCCTCTCTTCTTGAACACAAAGTTTGAAAGCAGTAACTGTTCCTGCTGAGTGTACCATACTTCAGCTCACAATTAAGATTTATTCTGATTGGCTTTATATAATTATCAGCTTTTTTTTGTGATTGACTTTACTATGAAAATGTGATCAAACAGAATTAAAAGAACATGCTAGCTGCATGTTTCATGTAAGATCTCTAACTACACTGCAACACTAGAAGCACTCTGGGACAGAAGTGTCTCATATTTTAACTATTTCCTATTAAAAAGCCCACCTCCCTCTCAGTGTTCACCTTTCCTGTAGAAG
Source organism: Certhia americana (assembly GCA_018697195.1). Classification (NCBI taxonomy): domain Eukaryota; kingdom Metazoa; phylum Chordata; class Aves; order Passeriformes; family Certhiidae; genus Certhia; species Certhia americana. The sequence continues at coordinate 85,845,819 of CM031857.1, read as the reverse complement.
GTTGTTCCCTGTCAACTTTCCCTCCTTGCGCCTCTATTGACAGTTCCTCCAGCTCCTTCAGGATATCATCTTCACTAAAATAAGAAAGAAGTTAGGGCACTTAAGTAACCGAGGTTTTGGATAATGGAATAAGATCAGGCAGGCAGAAAAAAACCCAAACTTACTCAAAATCTTGTTTCTTCTTCTCTTTTTTCTTTTTGCCTTTGGATTTCTGAGGCTCTTGATCCTTTGCAGCTCCTGCACCTTCTATCTCAGCAGCAAGGGCATCAATATCAATATCACCTTTTGCACTAAAATGAAGAAAGAAAGAAGGGTTACCACTAGTTGAAAACTTAAGTTTACATAAACAGAAGTCATCTGAATTAAAAAAAAAAGTTTCAAAATGCAAAATCAATCACAAAACATATGCGGTGCAGGAAAAAACGTTCCATGTTTAACAAATGATTATGCGTTGTTACCTTATTCTACTCAGGTGAAAGGGAAGGGAAAAAACCTTCACATGTGAGGTCTGCTAGAAGGGAGGTGGAACAATAAAACACATCCAGTTCTTGCAACCCCAGCTTTAAATGTTCAGCTGTGCAATTTGATGTAACTTCTCAGAAGAATAGAACTAGACTGTTTGACTTTGGTCCTCTGAAAGATAAGTTGTTTGGCCCTTCAAACCACAGGTGTCACTGATAAAGAAGCAGCCACCACAAAGTGTAAAAATGAAGCACAAATTCTCACAATAAAGGGATCTTACTAAGGCATTTATCTGCTCCTTGAAATACCCTTTAGCAAACAAAAAAACTACCATATTTTTATTTAGCAAATAAGTGAAAGTTCTTTACAGCTTCCAACTCACAGTAACAGTCACCTATGCTTTGCCATCAGACCAAAAATTTTTTATCTTTCAAGAAAAGAAGTCACACAGATGAATACAGTTCAGCCCGATTTTAAAGTAGATCATAAAATGTGGTTGGCAAGCAATCATTTGTACCACTTGCCTTCACATCACCTCTCTGAGGTCTAAAGAAAGCTAAAATAAGTTTTTGTCCAGACATTTTGCCACCTAATCACTCTCCCAGTACAGCTGTAAGAAAGGAGACTTCTGTATTCCACGTGTCACACTTGGGGCTTCGGTACTCAGGTCAAAACTGGTTTGATGCTACTTTTTATCATAACTTGCAGTTTCAAAACCCATTTAATCACCAAGCTGTTAATATTTCATTTAACTGCCTCTTGGGTAACTAGGCAGAAAACTTTTGTTTTACAATTTCACTGTCTCATTTATTAGCACCCACTCAGGATAAATCAACCAAACGCTGATTCACCAAATATCCAAAACTATATCCAGAAAATAAGGGAAAAAACTTCATTCCAGATTCAGAACTTTCAAGATACCAGCAAATTCTAAACTACCAAAGCTTCAGCTGTACCAATTTATAAATCCAAAAGCTGAATCTAATAAAGAAAACCAAGTATTTAATTATTCAGCTACAGATTCTAAAATTCAGTAAGTCTAAGTTGCAGTTCTCTGCAAAAAGGAAAGGGCTGGATTCTTTTGCAAGTGGATTAATTGACATTAAAAGTCATTTTATCCGACATATTGGGAATATGAAAGTCACCAAAAATTGTCTACGTGTGACAACAGCAAAACTAAGCAACAAAGTGTGTCATTTCTTTAAAGGCCAAGGTTAATTATTTGTATTTTTACAATCTTATATTTTCGTCTGGGTAGACTGAACAAACCAAATAAAAAGTGGCACAACAAGGTACCTCACAGTACAGCACCTATATTGCTAGAGATACTTTTAGTCAAGAGAAGAAAAAAGACACCTAAAATACACCTGGTAATACTCCCTCATGTGCTAACTTGATATGTAATACATTTGTCAAAAGAAATGTATCTCTCAAATAGTTAATGCAAGATCTCTAAAGTAATCCCCACCTCTCTCATTTTGGCCATTCTCACCCTAAGATGATTTAATGTTTCAGCAATTAAAGTGTCATTTTTATAAGCAGTTTAACTGGCTGCATATCAGGGCTAACAACTGAAATAAAAATGTCACTCACTTCTATACCTAGAATTAAAGCCCTAATGTCAGGCTAACTACATTATATTCAGGCCTACACATAGGCCCTCAAACTTGTTTTTGCATTAATTGCTGAATATCAAGTTTATTAAGCACACTTGCTTAATTCCTTTTCCTCTAGGAATTAATGGAGGAGACTGAGTCATAGCCAAGCTTGAAATAGTTTGAAGTCACCAAAACACATGCTCTACTACTACTTCTTCCAAGGCTGTACTGCTCCCCTTACTACAGGATCTTAACCATGTGGTTGTTCAGATAGGAAAGCATCAGGCCTTTAAGCAGCTGATATTTTACATGGATATTATAAAGGCTGACTTTTCACAATGCAGTTTAGCAGAAAGTAATATCCAAACATAAAACACATGGGGTTTTTTGCTACAAGCAAAGAAGATGTCTGTGGTATCTCCTGTTTTCCTGCATACAAGCTTTAAGAGGGTAAGGTTTTATTTGCTGTTAGATCAACTCGCTTCAACTGAATTTTGAAGAAAGTTTCTTTAGGGGAAAAAAAAAACCCTCAAACACTGGAAAAGCTATTTGACAGACATTAAGCTTTAACACCCACCATCAAGAACAGTTTAGGAATAATAATAATAATAATAATAATAAAGATTGTCCAGCTGTCACAATAGCAGCTTCAATACAAAAGCCTTTCCAAACTTGGCTTTCACTGTTTAGTTCCTGAAAAAATGGTCAACAGTTTCTGACCCAAAAAAACCCACAAAAAACCAAACCCAAACAAACAAACCAACCAAAAAAAAACGCTATACTTTTCACTATACTTCCATTTACTAATAAGTGACAGAGCAAGCTTCAAATATTTGAGCCTCAATAAAGTAAGAAGTAAAATTAAGGCTGCATGCAATTATATATACAGCTATAATTCATAAGAACTGACAACCAAGAATATAATTGGAAAGCCAAGGAATTCAAATACTGCCTTCCATTACTACAAGTTTATTCCCATACTGATCTTGAATTTCCTTGCCTTTTAAAACTCCAATAATATTGCACTAGGATTTCATAAAAAAGTTGAAAAGAAAATAAGAAGGTGCTCCCCCACTCCTGGGAGATTCTTATTCCTTTTTATAAGGAACCCACGACACTTAGATCCATAACATGGATCACATTTCTTATGGGCATTGTTAGATATACCATGGAACTTTTTCTTGTAAAGTTTTTTAAGCAGTCCCCCAACACACATTTCAGAAATGCAAACATTCCTTTAGGAACCTCCTTCTCCAAGATCTCCAAAAGGTTTTCACTCAGCCTTTACTAGAGTCCAACCCTAAGAGGGCCTGATACAGGAATCTGAATGGACTAAAATGCTCATGTGGCTTCCAACTTTGACCTCAAACTGCTTTTGCATGAAGACTTTATAAACAGATTTCACAGCCTCACTGTCTTAGACCATTCAAACTCCGGAAGCTTTGCATGAAAAAAACCCTCACATTTCCCCAACACAAGAGGCTCAAGGAGATCTGGAAACAAAGTACTACTGCACTGCAGAGATGGAGTTACTTCCCTGATTTTCCTTTGTTTCACAGGTGAAGCCTAAGCCACCTCTGTTATTTACATACTTTGATTCCAGCCTCTATTTTTGCTGCCAGATATAAAAAGAGCTTTGACATATGTAACGTTTCAATGCATTAAATTACAGCAGGAAATTAGGTGTGTGTACTTCACTCTAACCTAAACAAGCAGTTTTAAAAAAAATGGCTGCAGACATTTTTCAACAGAGGTCTGTGTCTAAGATAGGGCAAAACTCTGCAGTGGGAAAAGTCAGATTAATTAAAGGAGAATGCTCAATAACATGTACAGAGAGATCACCAGATTTCATATATCAACCAAAATACTTTTCTTTAGAATTACATTACTAATCAAAAAGTGCTCAAAATTTTCCCTAAACAATTTCACTACCTTTTGCCATTTAAGCAGGGTTACAGTAATGTAAATCTTTAAAATAGCACATAGAAACATTTACATACTTTATACTGAAATAATAGTTACCTTAATGCCTTAGAAATTACATTAAGAACTCAACCCAAACGGGTTTCAGTACAAGTTGTCTGCACAGACTAATGGAAACCTGTATTACATGGGAGAAGTACACTGGGTCACAAGTTAAATGCTGTGCTAACACAACATTCTGTACCGAGCCAGGATCAAATATACCAAGACCATTCTAAGTAAGCCCAGGTGTTTGGAGATTTTTAAGACAGACATGGGCAACATGAAGTAGTTCACTAACATCTCTTACACAAACAAAGCATCAAATCAGGTCAGTAACAGAAACTGATAACCAAAACACAACCTAAGTGGCTAATGTTACCTGTTAAACAAAAAATGTTCAGCAACAAATAAAGCTAAAATTCCAAATCCTGCCTATAAAGTATGACATTTCTTTTTGTGTGAAGATTAAAACAGCCAGAAAATAAAGGAGCTGTCACCTACCGCTGCTCAGTCAGATGTATAAAAACACCCAGGAGCTCGGCTATTTATAAGATCCCACACAGTTGCAAGCTATTGAGTCAGAAAAGGGAATAAGAAATCTTGTGACTGATAGAGGCACAGTCTGTAGGAAAAAAACCCAACCTCTGCTGTGTTTCTCTTGCTGTTACAGCAAGGAAACAATAATGAAGACTAGAAACACAGTTTAAACAAACCAACCCCTCAGCTAAGACACTACATCTGCCAAAAAATACTAAAAACACCTCAAGGTGTTTGGCTTATTTTATTTGAAGGGGTGTTTATTTTTTTTAAACACAAGAAACAAGCACAGTTTGGGATCAAGTTCTTTTTCTGATGCAATGGCCTGCAACAGCCAGAACCTAGAAATTCCCTGTGGAAGCCATCTGGATACCAGAGTTGACCCTAACACAAACTCTGATTTACAGATGCTGAAATTCACATTAATCCTAGTTTTCACATTAATCCTAGTTTTCACATTTTAGAGTTTACTCTAGTCTTTTACAGGCACACTTTCCCATTTTGTTTAAAAAACCCCCTCACACAATGAAGTTCACAGTTTCTAATACTAGTTCACAATTAGCAAAATTTATTTTTAAATTCTGAAGTTCCACCATTATTTTAGTCTACAATATTACAGGTGTTCATCGGTGCACCACTCACTGGAACAGAAGCTGTCATGCTCCAAATCAAGATTTAAACTTAAAAAAAAAAAATCAATGCTCCCTAATAAAGTATATCAGAACAGTTACAAGCACACTTTGACTATTTATCACTTCTCTCTTCCACTGAAGGTTAAAAACTTACTTTGAGTACTGACATAGTTAATATATTCATCATTAGGGGATTTTCAGAGTGAACCTGCCCTACTAAGGACAGACACTGCCTGCAATATATAACCTCTGTAACAGACAAATCTAGGCATGGAAATTCAGCATCGCCCAGGAAAACAAAGCCAAATGCAGGAAGACAATACTACAGCTATTGAAATAAGAGTTAATAAGCTTTTATCATTTTTCTTTGCTCATTGAATTTCTGCAGCTAAAATGCATAACTGCCCTTCCTTGCCAAACAAGCTCCTCCAGCTTTCCGTGTCGGTTCTACTGAAGGGAAGTCAACTGACCAAGAGCATTTCACAGACTCTCTAATAACAGACAAGCTCATTATCCTAGCAAGACCACCAGCAAACATGCATGTTTTCCTCCTATGCTTCTTTAAGACCACAATTAGGACTTCCAGTACACTTATTACAGTACCTACAATACATATCCCCAAACACAGCAGAAAACTTTTATTATTAACAGGCACCGTGCAGCTACACGTGACAGATGGGATCCTGACTGGGCAGGAGTGAGATACAGGGCAAAGAAAAACTACTAATCCATTTATGAACTGAAAGAATGGAGCAACAGCATTATACAAAGCAGCAGAGTTGCCCTCATTCATATCAATTTGACTCTATTGAAATTAGGTAAATGAAACTGCAGAAATTAAATGGAAGAATTCAGCTTAAAATGAGACAAGCCCTGAACTACTGGAAATCCAACTTTTTCAGCATTGCAAATAAAGTCGACAGGAAAACACTGTCCTGCTGAAACCAACACTAAAGTGTACACACTGCCTAAAATAAATGCAAGCACTTTTTGATCCATTGCACTGAGCAATACAAACATGATTACTTATGCTTGCCTTCACCTTACAGTCAACATGCTAACTCAAATCATGCTATAAATCCTTTACTTAGGACTGATTTTCAGCTGTTTCTGTTAAGGTGAAGTTGAAACCAAAGAAAAGATTGTACAATTAAAAACAGACTGAAACAAAGAAACTAAACTTTCGTGTGCAAGGGGCAGAAAAGTCAGCAAGTTGGCACAGTAAGAAAGTTGCATCACTGCTGTGAACTCACTGCCCACATTCCTGCATAATCAGAAGACTCATTTTTGCTGAGGCAACCTTGGAGTTATTTCATCAGTTACATGACGCCAGCTCTTCTAACCTCCTTCAAAGGAACATCCCTCATTAAGTAATTTTCTTTGCTTAAGAAAAAAAAGTCCTTGACCTTCAAAAAGACTGAAGAGAAGCTGAACCATCTCCTTCCATGTGTTTAGTATCACAGTAGTTTTAGACCAAGTAAAACTAACACCTCTAGACAGATCCTTATCATTGTTTCCCTAGAGCACCTTATCCATCCTCCACATATGTGAGCCATAAGCCCAGTAATAAAATGCATTTGTAAATACAAGATTATCCAAAACCAGCAAATTACCAATGCTGAATGATATACTTGTAGTTGTTTCCACCTGTAGTATTAAGACTGCTTGAAAAACAGAATACCAGTTCAAGTTCTTCTAGAGCAACTGGTTTAAATGGTGCCAAAACATAGGTCACTTTGGAAGTAATAATTTAATTGTTCAAAGTCCTGCATCACCAACGTGTTCTTTAAGTGGGTTATAAAATGAAAACTGCAGGCATCTGCTGGCTCAGCAAGGCTATTCAAAACATGAAAACAAAGCCCTGGCCTTTTTCTCATTTTGGCCTATCAAAGTACATCAACACCACAAGCTTCTTTTTTGGTTTTGTTTTTTCCTCCACTGAAAACATTTAACTTACATAGGACTGAGAGGGTTTGAAGTTCAGGAAAGGAACACAATTCATTCTTTCTATGCCCAGAAAATGAAGGGGTATCCACGGGAACATCAGCTATGCAACCCACTACTGCTGCTAAGAGCGCTTAATAAAAATAAAATCATGACCCCAGAAATAGGGCACCCTCCTCTTGCCTTTTCCTCAATCTAGGGTGTAGGGGAAGAATCTTTCCCCATTCCTGGCCACACTTTCCCCTCTTTATCAGCTCAGGCAATCCTGTCCATGCAGGAAACCCTTTTTGGGCAGCAGATGAAAACACTCATCTGATTTGTACTGCGGGCCCATAGGCACTGAATGCCCTGCAATGGAAGCAGGTACAGCTGACAGCTGGGGACAGCAAGAGTAACACCACAGGGTTTGAAATGTCCAGCAGCTCAGCTGAACTGAGCTCTACACCTTGGTGATTTTTCACAGATGAAGGAAACTGGTAAAGCTAGTTACCTAATTACATGAAAGAGCAAGGAAGTAAAATCTGACTAAAAGGGTAATTGCTTTTCATTCAGGCTCCCAAGACAATGATTCCATTATTAATATTAAGGAGTCATGCCTTCTCTTTCAAGTTTGGCTGGGGAAAAACAGTGGCATAACTAGCAGCTAAGCAAAATCTTCAGAAAAAAAAAGATAGAGAAATACACCTATAACCCAAAACAGATCCTAGAAAAAACAAGAATCTCCTTTGTATAGTTCCAGATAACAAAAAAATTAAAAAAAAAAAAAAAGAAAAAAAAAAAAAGAAAAAAAACCCTTCAAAGTTAAAAAGCTTCTGTGGTGGCTAGTAGCTGGCAATATGGCTCTCTGGTATAAAGCAGCTCTTCAAGGTTCAGTTTATGTGCTTACATCTCAAGAGAAGAAGATGACCAAAAGCATGGACTATGAAATAAAAAAAACTAGCATTCAGTCTTCTCTGAACAAGTTCTTTTGGGGGTTTGTTTAAGAAGAGTGCAAAGACAACAGAAACTACCAAGTTCAGTGTTTTACAACTTCTACATTCCTACACATCTCACTGTATAAAATCAAAATACATCACAAAAACACCATTTAAAACAACTTCAGAACTACACTTTACACTATAATCCTAAAGAGCAAACGATGCCCATCTACATTAGCTATAATTAAAACCAATACTTCATCTTACAGCATGTATTTAAAGAAACATTTCAGCCTTTCTTCAGAAAACTGAAACAACAGATTCTGCAATTCCTGATGGCTTGCAACGTACTATTTTCATACTTTTCATAAACATTAGTTACACATGTGATTTAGATGCCATCGTGAAGATAATGAAAAGAATAAACATTTCCACAAGAAAAGATGCTTCTTACAATCTCCCTAGAGTAGTGCAGTGTTTTTTGGTTTATGCTGCCCTTACCAAAAATATTTCATGATCCTTTTAGGCTTTTTACAATGATGATTTGCTTTTAAATAAAATCCAACAAGCATACATCATTTCCTTGTAAACACGAAATGCCTGCGTTAAAAACTATAGGTTTAGGGGGAACAGAAATATACATGTGCATAGAACAGGACAACAAATGTCTGAAACAATGAATTTATTTTGCATTATTTTATTCCATCTTTCAGTACAAAATCTTCCAGATGAGACTGGAAAAACAGGGTTTCAAGGATTTATCAGCTGTTCTCCTTGGTGGAATTGCAGAAAGTTTTGCTTGTGGAAATATTTTTGAGAAGCAGATAATTTACAATGAAACTCTGGTGTACAGAATGTTTCCAAACTACGTTCTAGCCTTCATAGAACTTTCCTAAACAACACTGAGGAGATTTTACCTAACAAATTAATAGAAAAGGAACCAAACAGACTGACTAGTAGACAATACCACACAGAAAGCAATACATAGCATCAGTAAGAGCATTGTAAGTCTTATTTTAGCAGCAGTGTTCACTCTTGGATGGAGAATCACAGCCAGCACCTGTAATTTCTGAAACACTAAGCATGAATGATCAGAGTGGAATGCCTAGGCAGCAGGTCACATTATTAAAGGGCAGAAGAATAAACACAGCTAAATACTACCTACTGGAAGCTAAGGAAAACTATTAAGAGAAAAAGAAGGGGACAAAGCTGGCAGAAGAGGAAAAACACATGAAAAGCTATCACCTTCAAAGGGAAATATCCATATTCTAGGCATGCAATAATCTGTAACATAGAGTACACAGCACACTCACTGTGATGTCTGCAGCAGCAATTTGAGGCTCAGATACAGAGTTCTGTAGTTTAAACCAGCCTTTCTTCACACACATTAAAAAATATTCCTAACTAAATTCCAAAGACAGTAGGATAGAACCTTGACATACCTTCTGCTGTTTACAACCGTATCAAAGAAGCAAAGCATAACACTCCTCCCAACAGGAGCTAGACTACACATCAAAACACCTGCTCTTCAATTAGGACAGCTTGAGAACTCAGATATCTCTTATTTTTATTGAAATATTTGCTACGAAATTTCATTTGAAAATGAGCAATCACCACAAACACAAAAATTCCAAAGAGGAAACAATTAAAGCAACCTCCCTATGGCTTAGGAGCTATTTTCTCCCAAGACACTCTCTACCTTTACGAAGCACCTAACACACCACAAAGTGACCACGTATCTGTATTCTAGATAAATATGTTCTTTGTTGGCATATGCACAGCAATCAAGCAGCAAGAGTCACTAACAGAGTTCCAGAAGGGCATAACAGAAGTGCTGGTACAGTATGAACAGATTTGTAGTGTTCAGGTAGCAATCTGTATTCATAACAGCCTACAGACTTGTATTTTTCATTTTCTTCCTGCTATCACAGCTATCATCTCACTCAGGGTCTTGTTACAGAAACAGGGTATAAGAACACAGGGACAAAATTCATCCTCAGCCTCATTTCCCAGCATACTTCCCAGACATACATCAATACCCACTGGTACAACTGCTACCATACCCAGCAGAAACAGGGGAGGAGGAAACTCCACTACAGAAGTCAGAGGTATGGGGGTGAGGGGAGAAAAGCAGAGCAAAAATTACTTGTATCTCACGTAATTTATCTCAGTGTGTCGAGCAGAAATCTCCTTCCTGCCACATCAATTCTCATAGAAATAATTCACAGCACAAACATAACCACCTGCATCTTCCCACATGCTTCCTCTGCACTACAAGTTGTGCCCATGAGCTGGCACATGCTTTGGGAGCTGCAGCCAAAAGGGATAGAAGGGATTGTACCTGTAATACAACTGTTGAAAAAAAAAAGAGAGGAAGAAGAGGAAATAAATAGCACAGCACTATAGGGCACAGAACTGAAGATGCAGCAAGCAAATCCAAGGGGAAGCCTCTGATTACACAGTGCCATTCCTGCCTCTTTACTGGAAATGGAGGGGAGACTGAGGGGGGATTTTGGAACTCCAAATTCAAGCCACAGATGCAAACATGCAGTGCAACTTCTCTCTCAGGGGAACATGACATTCACAAGGACGTCCCCTAGAACCAGGACCACATGAAAATGAAAGCTACGTCTGCAGGTAACACCTGTTCCAAAACATCCTGGCCTTCCAGGTCCATCCTCACTTCCATCCCTCAAACCCCCTGCTATAAAACACAGCTGGTGTAACCATCCTGTCCTCTTTTCTCAAACACATGCCTGTTTGTATTCTTCTCCCACATCCTCCCTCTCCCTGCCATACAACTGTGTAGCCCCCTGACAGCAATTCCTAAGCTCAGTACCACATCTGCAAGACCTCGGGACTAAAGCCTGTCAAGGCTTACTTTGGCTGAACTTCTGACCTGCCTGCAACTGTTCCTTGATTTAGCTGTGACAGCAATTTCTCTAATTAACCAGGTGCCTATGTCTAATTGGTTCTACTTTGGTTTACCTGGGCATGCTGCAACCATAGTTTCATACAGAATCAGTGACAAACAGTCACTGCACAGAACGAGATATTCACAAATCCACAACGATAATGTAGTGTAGAGAAATACAGGCCTGGAATGGGAGCAGTGGCCTTGAGAAGGGAAGAGACAGGACAAGGCAGGGCACAGGCATAAACAGAGATGGCTTCTACAGACTCAGCACAGGACACCCCACAACTTGAGAGACGCTGGCTAAAAGAAACGCAGACCTGAACAAAATTGGGTTTAGGGGTAACAAATGAGAAAGAAATAGTATTTAATACACAGTGTGTTTCTTTTATTTGGATGTACTGTGGAGCTAACCAGCAGAGGTAGCTAACCACAGAGCTCCATGGAATAATCAGTGAAGAGAAACTCACATTAACAAACACAGAAAAGTGATCTCCAGTGGATCCTAGAGCAAGGAAGACAAAACCACAACCATGAGCAATCACACACACCCAGGGAAGGATTCTGACAGCTCTCTGCAGCAGCTCACCACCACCACGAGGAAACCACTGACCTCAGGACCTGGCAACAGGGAGAACAACTACTATAACTGCACTATTGTTCTTTTTTGCAATATTAAGATCAGATGTAATAATAATAATAAAGCTCTCAAGATTTCAACTATTCTAACAAAAAATTCTTGACCTTTTCTTTAAGGTACGCTTCCATTTTTAGACACAAACGACATTTTGTGTGTAGCACACCAGAGAGGCCTGTGCAGTAATTTACACAGAGAATTATGTGCAGAGATAAGCTACACAGAGAGAACCAAGTATCCAGCAGGCACCAGAACTCTAAGCATTCCCTGCACGCCAGCCAGTACCCCTGCAACAGCCCCAAGAAGCAGAGTTTCAGTACCCAAAGGCTTTGCCACGCATCTGGCATCTACCACACTGAGTACACTAGGTCTTCTTTCCTTTAGAGCACAAATATCCAACCCTTCCCTCTTATTTCTCAAGTCACACTCAACTCACCTCCTCACCAGAGCTGCTCCCAAGATATTCCTGTGAAACACAGCCCGTGAAACAACTTGATAAATGACAGTAAAAAGCAACACACATGGCATGGCAAAAGGCATCAGGAAAAACAGATGAGGAAATACCTCACTGAGAAAACACTCATTACTCCGAAAGGACCGGCGAAACTGAAACAGTTTATACTCTAACCTGATACAGAGTAAGGAAGTCTTAAGTAAGCATCAATACATGCTCAAGTAACAAGAAGTTCTTAGAGATGAAATAGAATTTTGTGACACAGCTGTCATGGGGAAAACCTCCAGAGGAGAAACACCTAATGGCTCAAGGAAAAAATGTTGTAGTTTCTAGTTCATACACGTTTCAAGACATCAGTTTTCATTTAACTACCTGTCACTATTAAAACCTAAAAACACTCCTTAAACTGATTGTTTCTTTGTATTATTAACTTAGAGTGACAAGTAAAAATACATTCTCTCCTGCTAGTGTATATATACACAATGTCATTCGGTCAGCATTCCATATGGTTAATACAGCTGCCTTTATAGGAAACTCTTCCACACAAAAAAGTTCAGATGAGACATTATCCACGACGATATGAATATAATGAGGGAGGCGACTCTCTTATCCTCCAACCACTAAAATATCCACCATCTACATTTACTAACCAAGCACACGAAACATGCAGCTATCAGTGTCAAGGCACGACCTATAGCACTAACGCCTAGTAAGAGATAAAAAAATAACGAAGAAACCCACATTTGAATCACTTCAATTGCACTAAGCAACTATTTTTCAGCTGGAATCGACTCGTCTGGTCCCTTCAGGGACAAACACACGCCGCCGAGCCGGTGCTGGCGAGCCCCGCTGCGATGAGGCCGCGAGCCCCGGCCGGGCCGGCGCCTGACTCAGCGCCGTGTGGGGCGGTCACGCCGCCGCGGGCGGCCCTGAGCGGTTCCCTGCGCGGGACGAGGCGGTGGCAGGGGGTTCTCACGGTACCTCAACCTTCCTCGTCCGGTTCTTATGCTTCTTGCCCATGGCGGCGCACCTCCCCCCCTCCCCCCTCCCGCGACCCCTCAGCGCTGACAGCGCGCAGCCCCGCGCGCACCGCCCCGCGCATATGGCATCCGACGCGCGCCGCGCACGCGCCCGCCCCCGCTCCGGCCCGGCCCCGCCCCGGGCCCCGACCCCCGGGCCCCGCCCCGCCGGCCTCCGCGCGCGGGCGCCCCCTGCCGGCCGGAGGGGTAACGGGCCCGGCGCCGCTGCTCCAGAGACCGAACGGCTGCCGAGAGACCGGCTGTGTTCGCCGCCCGTGCGGACGTCGGACAGCCCCGGAAAATGTCTAAGTGACGCCACGAATATTGTAGGCTTCCCTTCCTGGTCTCGGGCAGCTCTGGGAAAACGTCTAATGAGCCAAACCTCTAGTTTCCTTCCAGGCCTTCCCAGGGGCCCAGGACTTCCCGCAGGGACTGTGGCCTGCTTGGCATGAAACCTGACTGATGTCAAAATAAATACGTTTGGGGACAAGGTTGGCTGAAGGCAAATGGACAGCTAAGCCAAACTGGATGAACGAAAAGGCTAAGGAGGAAGTTTTTAGGGAGCAGGGCAGCAGTACCAGTGAACTAGGAAGTTAATTTGGTACGAGGCATGGCCAGGACACCTCCCCCAGCCCTTCACGGGCTTGTCCGTCACCCCCAGCATCCCTCACCTTGTAGGCGAAGTGAACCAGAAATGTACACATCTACCCTGAGGACGGCCTCCTTCCTAACAGCAGGGCCTAGGAGGCAGCACCGGTACGGCAATGACCTAATAGAGCCCAGGGAAATGGGAGCGATTTGTAATACGGCAATCCTACCCTTTGCCAGCTTTTTCTCAGTGTACAAAGCTTTCCTTCCTAATCCACAAGGAGCTAGGAGCAAACACGGAGCTGTGCCCTCTCCAGGAAAGCCGATAGTCTGCTCCGCGGGGCAGGAGGGTGGGCGATGTTCAGAGGGGACAGGTGCAAGACGAGGCCGCCCGACCATCATGTTGGGGCACAGGGGCTCTTAGGTGCGACCTCACCTCTTGGGGCCACCTTCCTCCGGAAAAAAGCTAGATGGAGCAGAAATAAACAAGGCTCGGCCGGCAGCACAGACATAATTTTATATATTATTTAATAGCCTTTGAGAGCTGCACGTGTTCCTGTTGTTGTCATCGCCCTGCCACCATAATCCTTTGGTGGGACAGAAGCAAGGCTCACTGGTCTTACACCCCTTCAGCCTCAGGACCACCATCTCCCATCACTGCTTCGCCTCCCTAGACCCTGACTTCTCTCTGCCTTTATACAGCTGTCGCTCCTATCAGTCTCTCCCTCCAGGCTCCCAGCCGCCTGCAGAAAGGCCGAGTTATCTCCCACCGCGACTCTTCGTCAGGCGCACGTCGGTACCCCTCGGGAACCAGATTTCCAGAAAGAGAAAACAGAAAAGTGTGTTGGGCTGGTTGGTTTCCGAGTTTTTTGGGGGAGGGGTGTGTTTTTTTGGTTTTTGGGTTTTTTTGGGTGTTTTTTTTGCTGTTGTTTGCTTTCTAAAAAAAAACACGCTTTAATATCCCATTACTGATATAAGCGGATCTTCCACCGCCAAATAGAGGAAGCAGCCGAGACGGCGGAGCTGCTGCAGGCACAGTGCGGTGCTCTGGCGAGCCCGCCGGAGCTGCACGGCTCCAGCAGCGTGACTTACTCACGCCATCGCTACGGGCCGGCCCCGCACGGGACCGGCCGGACCGGCCTCAGGGCCCGTTCCCGAACAGGAGTCCCTCAAAACAGCAAGCTGCGGCCGCTGCCACCCTCCCTCGGCAGCCGCAGAGCCGCCGCCCCCCCCCCCCCCCCCGGCCACCGGAAAGCGAGTGGGAGCAGGGAGGTGCAATTTCCCGCCCCTCACGGGCAAGCCCCGCCCCTCGCAAGCACGGCAGGACACCGAACCGCAGCGCCCCAGCGGCGGGCTAGCGGGGACGGGAACGCCTCGGGCGCGAGCGCGGCTGGCCGGAGGGTGGGGCGGCCATCCGGGCGGCATCCCGGGGGGGGCGAGCCGTGCTCTCCCGCGGGCGGGCGGGCTCCAAATCCGCGGCTCCCGCCCCAGCCGCGGACTACACACGCCCGCACTTACGTAAGCACACACGCGCGCACGTACGCACGCATGCACCCGGCGCGGGGCGGGCGCGCGCGCCCGCGGACAGTCAGCGCGTCGGGGGGGGGTCGCTCCGCGGGTGCGCGCGCGCGGCCTCCCGCAGGGGCGCGTGCCCGCTATCCGGCCATCAGCGCGCCGGGGGGGGAGTGCCCCACATGCGCGCGGCCCGCCCCGCGATGACCTATGCGATAGTGGCTGAAGGGGCTCGGCCGGCGCTCGGGGAAGGCGGAGGGTGAGCGGCGGGTGCAGGGTTGGGATTGGGATTGGGATTGGGATTGGGATTGGGGTTGGGGTTGGGATTGCGGCCGTGAGGCGCGACACCACCGCACCCGGCAGGGGCAGGGCGCGCGGGGCGGTGTCCCTGGCGCGCCGTCCCGAGCAGGTGGGTGGATTGTATGTTGCGTTGTGTGTAGCGACTCCGCGGAGGGCGGCGCGCGGCGCCTGCGCGTGCCGTCGCCGTGGGCTGGACCCCTTGGTTCGGGAGCCCGGCACCGCTTCCCGGCGGACCGCGGGACCGCCCCCCCCCCCCCCCCCTGGTTTGCCGTGCCTCTTGGCAGGCGGAGGTTCCGCGAGTTAGGAGCCGGGAGAGCGCCGGGCACCCGGATTGCAGTGGGACTGGCGGGTGTTGCTCTGGTTTCGTTT
>CM031857.1:85739436-85817758 GCA_018697195.1 Certhia americana | reverse complement strand
AATGACCGCGCGCCGCCCCGCGGCGCCGCCCCGCGCATATGGCACCGCCAGCGGCTCCGCGCACAGCGCCCGCCCCGCCCCCCCGCCCGCGGCCCCGCCCCCGGCCCACATCCGCCCCCGGCCCCGCCCCGCCGGCCTCCGCGCGCGGGCGCCCCCTGCCGGCCGGAGGGGGAACGGGCCCGGCGCCGGCTGCTCCAGAGACCGACCGGCTGCGAGAAACCGGCTGTGTTCGCCGCCGTGCGGACGTCGGACAGCCCCCGGAAAATGTCTAAGTGACGCCCCGAATATTGTAGCTTCCCTCCTGGTCCTCGGGCAGCTCCTGGAAACGTCTAAATGATGCCCCCAACCTCTAGTTTCCTTCCAGCCTTCCCAGGGGCCCAGGACTTCCCGGCAGGACTGTGGCCTGCTTGGCCATGAAACCTGACTGATGGTCAAAATAAATACGTTTGGAAAGGTTTGCCTGAAGGCAAATGGGACAGCTAAGCCAAACTGGCTGAACGAAAAGGCTAAGGAGGAAGTTTTTAGGGAGCAGGGCAGCAGTACAGTGACTAGGAAGTAATTTTGGTACGAGGCATGGCCAGGACACCTCCCCCAGCCCTTCACGGGCTTGTCCGTCACCCCCAGCATCTCCTCACCTTGTAGGCGAAGTGTAACCAGAAATGTACCATCTACCCTGAGGTGACTGGCCTCCTTCCTAACAGCAGGGCCTAGGAGGCAGCACCGGGTTTACGGCAATGACCTAATAGAGCTCCAGGAATGGGAGAGATTTGTACTACGGCAATTCCTTACCCTTTGCCAGCTTTTCTCAGTGTACAAAGCTTTCCTTCCTACTCCCCTCCAAGGAGCCTAGGGAGCACACACGGAGCTGTGCCCTCTCCCAGGAAAGCCCGAGTCTGCTCCTGCGGGGCAGGAGGAGGTGGCCGATGTTCAGAGGGACAGCGTGGAAGCGAGGCAGCCAGCACCATATGTTGGGGCACAGGGGCTCTTAGGTGCGACCTCACCTTCTTGTGGCCACCTTCCTCCGGAAAAAAAGCTAGATGGAGCAGAAATAACAAGGCTCGCCGGCAGCACAGACATAATTTTATATATTTATTTAATAGCCTTTGAGAGCTGCACGTGTTCTGTTGTTGTCATCGCCCTGCCACCATAACTCCTTTGGTGGACAGAGCAAGGCTCACTGGTCTCTACACCCTTCAGCCTCAGGACCACCATCTCCACACTGCTTCGCTCCCTAGACCCTGACTTCTCTCTGCCTTTATACAGCTGTCGCTCCTTATCAGTCTCTCCCTCCCAGGCTCCCACCCGCCTGCAGATAAGGCCGAGTTTATCTTCCCACCGCGACTTCTCCGTCAGCGCACGTCGGTACCAGGGAACCAGATTTCCAAGAAAGAAGAAAACATAACACGTGTGTTGGGCTGGTTTGTTTCCGAGTTTTTTTGGGGGAGGGGTGTGTTTTTTGGGGTTTTTTGGGGGGTTTTGGGGTTTTTTTGCTGTTGTTTGCTTTCTAAAAAAAACACGCTTTAATATCCCATTACTTATATCAGCGGATCTTCCACCGCACATAGAGGAAGCAGCAGAGACGGCGAGCTGCTGCAGCACAGCGCGGTGCTCGGCGAGCCCGCCGGAGCTGCACGGCTCCCGCAGCGTGACTTACCTCACGCCATCGCTCCGGGGCCCGGCCCCGCCACCGGGACCGGGACCGGCCTCAGGCCCCGTCCCGAACAGGAGTCCCTCAAAGAGCAGCTGCGGCCGCTGCCACCCTCCCCTCGGCAGCCGCCAGAGCCGCCCGCGGCACCGGAAAGCGAGTTGGGAGCAGGGGGCGTGCCCTTCCCCGCCCCTCACGGGCAAGCCCCGCCCCTCGCAAGCACGGCAGGACACCGAACCGCAGCGCCCCAGCCGGCGGCTGCTAGCGGGGACGGGGACGCCTCGGGGCGGAGCTGCGGCTGTGCGGAGGGTGGGGCGGCCATCTGAGGCGGCCATCCGGGGCGGGGCGAGCCGTGCTCCTCCCGCGGGGCGGGCGGGCTCCAAATCCGCGGCTCCCGCCCGCAGCCGCGGCCTACACACGCACGCACTTACGTAAGCACACACGCGCGCACGTACGCACGCATGCACCCGGCGCGGGGCGGGCGCGCGCGCCCGCGGACAGTCAGCGCGGGGGGGGGGGGTCGCTCCGCGGGTGCGCGCGCGGCCTCCCGCAGGGGCGCGTGCCCGCTCTCCCGGCCAATCAGCGCGCCGGGGGGGGAGTGCCACATGCGCGCGGCCCGCCCCGCGCTGACTCTCGCGATAGTGGCTGAGGGGCGCGGCCGGCGCGCGGGGAAGCGGAGGGTGAGCGGCGGGTGCCGGGTTGGGATTGGGGTTGGGGTTGGGGTTGGGATTGGGGTTGGGGTTGGGATTGCGGCCGTGAGCGGCGACACCACCGGCCCCGGGCCGGGGCAGGGCGCGCGGGGCGGTGTCCCTGGAGCGCCGTCCCGAGCCGGGTGGGTGGATTGTCTGTGGCGTTGTGTGTAGCGACTCCGCGGAGGGCGGCGCGCGGCGCCTGCGCAGTGCCGTGGCCGTGGGCTGGCCCCCTTGGTTCGGGAGCCCGGCGCCGCTTCCCGGCGGAACCGCCCGGTGCCGTGCCTCTTGGCAGGCGGGGTTCCGCGACTTAGGAGCCGGGAGAGCGCCGGGCACCTCGGATTGCAGTGGGGACTGGCGGGTGTTGGCTCTGGTTTCGTTGCTGTTTGCTTGGAGGACGGGCCTCCCTTTGCCCCAGCTGAGCAGGGTCTCTCTGTCGCCTGGAGACCTGTTGGCTTCTGATCTTCGTCGGCAAGATTCGTATTGCCTCTGGAAACACAAGGAAGGGGAAGGGCAAGCAGGCTTTGTGGTTATCAGCTCTGGGAAGAGGGAGGCAGAGCGAGTGTGGCGATGACACGTGTGGCAGCGGGCCGGGCACTGCCGCCAGCTGGGTACTGCTCCCGTCGTTACTTCGAGTGTTCCTCTGGCCTGTGACTGCAAGGTGTTCACTGAGCCAGTGACCCTGGCAGTTCGCCCGATTTGAAATACAGCCAACCTGGAACCCAAATTCAGCGCGTCAGACCCGTGGTCAGCAGGTTGAGAGTCTGAGTAAGAGTGACTGTGCACGGTCACTGTTTCAAAACTGTCAGTCATTACTCTGATAATTTTCTGCAGTGTGTTTATTGGGAAGAAGAGTCGATTGTGTTGTCACAACTTTTCACGCGCTCTGGTTAGTGTTTCGTGTCTTTTGATGTGTTTGGGCAGGGAGAACTTTACAGAAAATTATTTTGGCTGTGTTTCTTCACACAGCAATTAGGCTTTTAAATGCTCTTGCTGGCTGCCATAGGGTGCTGTTTGCGATAGCAATTTTCTGGAACTAATTAAAGAAGTGTATTGGCCTAGAGCATTTGCTGTGAGCACCTTGTCTTTCTTGTAGTTGAGGGGAGGAGCGTTAATTCAGATTTCCATATGTTAATGTGCCTGAGGGGCTTAAAGTAATTGCATTTAAAAAAATTGCATTGCACAAACTTAACATACTGAGCTTAGACTTGTTCTGAGGCATTTTATACCTCCTCCCAGCAGCTTGGAGCTTTCCAACTGAATCTTCTTGTTTCAGGATATTTGTTAAAGTAGGTACATCTGACTCTGTGTGAGCGTCCTTTTGGAACTTTGGTGATTTTTTTCTTCTTTTTATTAACAAACAGTTTAGGTTCCTGTGCACTTTCAGTAGCTTCCTTTGAGGCTGAAATAATAGGACTTGTATCTTTGCCATCTGTGTTCATCATGAAAGTATTCTCCAAAGTGGGTTGCAGTCAAGAAAAGAGCTATCTGCTAACTACTCCTGTCTCAAATAGCAGAGCACTTTGTTTTCTATGGTGTGAACTGCAGGCAAAGAGAGATCAGAGTTTTAATTGTTTGTGTAAATGTTAATTCCTTGTATCACTGTTCCCACAGCTCTGAAGAAACCACTTTACAACTAAAGATGGCTGCTGATACCTCTGTTGATATCCTTCAAAAAGTTCTGGAGAATGAAATACTTCAGTCAACCAAGGTTGTGGAAGAACATCTGGATGCTGAAATACAAAAGCTGGACCAAATGGATGAAGATGAATTGGAACGTCTTAAACAGAGGAGGCTCGAGGCCCTAAAAAAGAGCCAGCAGCAGAAACAAGTAATTTCTGTAGTACAGACTCTTGATGTATAGAGTGTAACAGACTTTGTGGAAACCCTTGGGAAATGGTATACGTGATCTAAGTGTTTTGGGGTTCGTTGATTGGTTTTGTGGATTTTTCCCTGTTTCTCTCCTTTCTGTTCCTAATTAATTTTATCTTATTCAGGAAAGTGTCTGTCCACATGTGCATGCTTTGTGTTTTTTAACTTTTGTGGTTTTTAAGTAGAAGAGAAGCACCTCTATGATTGTAATAATCAGGGTAGGATAATGAGTCCCATACAGAGATTTGAGTGTGTCCATGTTCACTGAACATTGCTATCTGGGAGCATAAGTCCTGTGGGCAACCTAACCATAAGACTTTAGGCTCCTTCTGAAGTGTCCTTCTTCTGAAGCTTCCTTCTGAAGCTTCTGGATTGTTGCTTAGAGCCTGTGATATGTACCGTCCTGTTAAGGTGTTTTGTAGAAGGGTGAAACAGGTTTTTTCCATGTTCCTAGGATGGAATCATTTGTCACACTCCTAAGCCAATGAAATGTTGTCTTTGTATGACTGCTCATTTCCTCTAACAGGAAGGAAATTCTCCCTTGGGACCTGACACCTCACATCAAATGGAGGTGGTCTTTATTCTCCCTCAGAGCTCTTTTTGAACAATAGTTCACGCCGTATTTTCGGTAACATATGGTGCGAGACCTGAATTTTAAGTAGGGAAGCTGTAGGTTTCTCAGCTTATTTCTTCTGAGCTAACCTAAACAAGAAATTGATTGTGGTGGGGGAGAACTGACTTGGCTGAAAGGAACTCACTTGCCTGGCTGTGTTGGAGTCCTTAAAAGCTGATGCCAGACTTTGGACTGGGAATGCAGTGAAATGGCATGGCTGGGATGCTGGAAGACAGGCAGCACCAGCAGCTTTGGTTCTGTAAACATGGAAGTAGAGAAAATGGCACACTATTCACATGTCTTCAGTTTATATTTTATTCTAGTGTTTTCCTGTTTCAGAAGTCATAACACTTAGATGTCCTTGGATGTGAACGTGTGATAGATCTCATGCAAAAACTTTTTCATGTTGTTTGGTCTAAAGTCACTGTTCTCACACACTTTCAAATACAAATGTGAAGTAGGGTACTGCTCAGTGAAAGGAGTGTGCTGTCATGCTATTCCAGAATAAATCTGTGAAGAGGGAAATTAATGCATAATCACTGTTGAGGGATAAGCAAGTTCTTGATTTGCATCATGATGACTTCTTCATATGCTCATACTTCCATGAATTTTTAATGCATACAATATTCAGGAGATTCTTTGTTCTATGCTAATTTAGCTTACAGGATATCTTTGGATATCCTGTAAGCTTGAAAATCGTTTTTTTTTTCTTTCACCTTCTTAAGACAAAACTGCAAGATTAAGAGCAGTGATTTATCTAAATTTTTTCCCCCATTGGAAAATGAAGGGTTTTGTCAAATTTTGTCATACTGCACTATTTCTGATCGTTTAGATTAGTCTGTACTTGTTTAAATACACTATAATTAACTTTTAGTAATGTAGAAGCTATGGGTTCTTTCCCTGAGGGCGTTTGTTGAAAGTGTGGAAGATGAGCTCTTCGGAAGCTGTATTTGCACACTTAATCAGACAGTTTTTGAAGTTACCTCTATATTTTAGCTTGTGACATTCTGTTTCTCCATCAGTGTTATGACTAATGGTGCACATGTGTTCTCAGAATGATTGTTTGTGAGCCTGGGTGAAGTTAAGATCCTTTCAGTGCAAATTTAATAGGTAAACATCATCTATTGCAGATGAGTTAGTAAACTTTTTTACTCACTGATTTTTCTCATAGAGTAAAAAATTAAAAGAAATTTACTTAATTCATGTAATTAAGATGAGTTCTTTGAGTACAAAAAATTTTCAAATGCTAAGAGTTTTTGTTGTGTTCTTTGAACTACTCTTACTGAGAGGCTACATTGTAGCTCTGTACAAGATCTGTATTTCCAAATAAGCAAGGTGGCCTTATCTGTGTATTTTCAAAGTAAAACTAAAGAGTAGGAAGTTATTTGTTTCTCCACTACTGTATGAAATGGGTTTTCACTGCAGGCCCCCCTTCCATTTTCTAAAAGCTGTAGAGTTTGCACAACAGATAAACTAACAGCCTCCATACTAATTATTTGCTTTTATGTTTTCCAAAAGGAGTGGCTTTCAAAAGGACATGGAGAATATAGAGAAATCCCAAGCGAGAGAGACTTTTTCCAAGAAGTCAAAGAAAGTAAAAATGTGGTTTGCCATTTCTATAGAGATACAACATTCAGGTATAGTAAATAAGCTGTGCTGAAGAAATGTTTTGTTTCAAGATGTCTACAAAAACAGATGTGTTTTTTTGTTCTTTCAAATCCCACTCATGAACAAGCATTTTTAGAAGTATTCACATTGCTTCATTATAAATCTCAGTCACTTTTCAAGACATTTGATTTTTTTAAAGTATTTTTTCTACTCCAGTTAATCTGAACATGATCTGGCAACAATTAATACTCTACTACATAATTGATTAGTACAGAGATGTATAACCTCTTTGACAATATTTGAGAGACTGCTGTGTTTTGTTATTGATTTAAGTTTGAGGCAGCCAGGTCTGTGAATGTAGACCATACAAGAGCAGCATTTCAAAAAGATGCCTTTGGTTATTCCAGATAGAGATATTCCAGGTGGTTCTGGCAAACAGGAAAAAAAAACAACCAAAATCTTGTGTAGGCATCTTGAGAATTTAACCTTTTACTTTAGGGATCAGTTATAGCTGTTTTCCCTTTATGCCTGTGCCTTTGTGATTTTTTTTTTAGGGTGTGAGACACCTAGATCTGAGAATATGTGCTGACTCAGAATAGAAACCCAAACTAACATGTCCCACTTCCTTGGAAGAATTTCACAAGTTCTGGGTTGTAGGCTGTTCCTCACTTGGTCTCTCTCAATGTGTTCTGTTAAAATGCAGTTGCAAAGTAGAGTAGTTTATTGAAGGAGGAGCCAGTTGTCCTGGTTTTGGTTCTTTGGGGGTCACCCCCCCCAAAGGTGTCATGTTCTCCCTAGCTTATAGAATATAAACTGAAACAGCCTCCATGTGAGAAATTGAAAGAGGTCAAGGCTGGATTTTGCAGTGAGGTATCTGTGTCCTACATTTCCTAAGTGTTTAAAGCAGTTCTATTTGGCTAGTTTTTACTCAAGAGGTGAAAGGCTGTCACTGCAAATAAAGTATCTTAGAACAGGTTTGGGTTCTTGTTTCTGGAATCAGCGAAGTCTGTAGGCTCAGACAGGAGAAGGAACTTCTGAGGAAGTGCTTTGTAAAGTATGTCATGCTGACAAACAGGTTGAAGCTTGTGTGTTTGGTTTACCAACCATTATACCAAGTTGCTTTCATCTTTGCCAGTCCAGCTTTTTGATCTGTTCAGCTCTCCTTTTGAGTTTACGGACAGTCACATCACAGAGTTCATGCAGCTAAACCAAACCACTTAGAGAAGAAATCCAGAAAGCTGAGATTGCAGGTGACAAGTCCACAAATCTCTGTGATCTACAAGTATTTTGAGCAGTTAACATCACTGTCCCATAGCTGAGAAACAATTGTATGCTCACTTCTATTCCATGGCAACAGAGAAGTGAAGTATTTTTGCCTTTAGCACTACTGTGCAAAGCAGTCTGTGCTAATCACTTTTCACTTACACTGATTTATTGTATCTCAGCTGTGAAGGTAGTGAGTACAAAAATCCAAAACTGTAACACATTGAGAGTATTTCTCTGAAGAAATCTTCTATAGAGGTTTTTCCAGTTGACAGGCAGTGAAGTGAGAGCTGGAACAATAGAAAGAAATGTCATCAGTAAGTGCAGGCCTCAAGAAATGAGAGCGAGACTTCCAGGTGTATGGAAAGTAATTAGGAAGAAATTAGAGAAAGGGATGATGTAATTGTACAGTAGAGGAGCTCCAGGCTGTTCCACTATTAGTCATTAAATCCAGCTACCTCTGAAACATAGTTTCTCTTGAAACTAAATTCTCGCTTACAAAAGTCATGTCTACTAACATGATAGAGCTAGCTCTTTATTGCTCCTTTTAAACTTTCTCTCAAATCATGTTCTTCGGCTTATTCATTCTAACACTATTTATTTTGGGTTAATTTTTCCACAGGTGCCAAATAATGGACAAACATTTGACTTCATTGGCAAAAAAGCACATTGAGACAAAATTCTTGAAATTAAATGCTGAAAAATCTCCTTTCTTGTGCGAGAGACTGCGCATCAAAGTAATTCCCACTCTAGCACTAATAAAAGATGGAAAAACACAAGACTACGTCGTGGGCTTTACTGACCTTGGTAACACTGATGACTTCACTACAGAAACTTTAGAATGGAGATTAGGCTGTGCAGATGTAATTAATTACAGGTAATTATGCATTTCATGGTTTTTTATTTTCAGATAAAGTACAAAGAGAATGAGCTTGCAGACAGGAGAATCTGAAAGGCTGTAACTTCCATGTGTTGTACGCTAAAAAAGACATGTAAGAGTTTAATCTAGTTACTTAATCTGTGTGCTTCATCAAGGGAATGAAGAGAATCTCTTTGGGAAAGTATTGAGACATTGTAAGGAGTGTTGAGTTGTCATTTTTTTAGAGTAATAAAAACAAACCCAGCTCTTGTCATGAGGTGTGTGGAGTAGCAGTGAGCTTTGATACGGCTTCAGAGTTGTGCATTTAATGTAATCCTATAGCATCTATAGATGCTTCACAGTTGCAATGCAGTGAAGTCTGAGCATTTTTAATCCCCTTGCAGAGAAAACTCAGCAAGTCATCCTTAAACTGCATCTAAGTCAGTGTTATGTATACAAGTACACTTTTTTCTTCAACAAACAGTACTGAAAATGGGAAATAATTTGAATAAGTGTAAAAAATTGAGTAACAGTACAATATAATCATCACAAATACCTTGTTAAAGACTACAGAACAAAAGGCAGTAGATTATATCTGTGACCACAATAGCCTAACTTTACAGGAGAATTATTTACCAAAAGTCTGCTTTCCTTTCCAGTGTGGCTCAATTGTCACCTGTCTTTTTAAGTTAATTTTGCTCTATTGTTTTGAACGTCTTGAGTGCTTTTTTAATTTTTCATTTCATTACCTGAATTTATTTAAGCATCCAATGAAGTAAAATTTTGGCAAGAAGTATTGTATCTTAAAGCCAAAGAAACTACTACTTAATTTGGCTTAGTAGCTGTTTAACTTTGGGTGAAATGACTGAAATTGATAATTTTAAAACAACTGGTATTTCCCAGTTCAGTAAAAAGTGAATATGCAGAGAGACAGCTTGGATGTATATTCTAGACAGCAACAGCCTTTTATGGGAAAAATCCTTCACTGGAGTTGTGTCAAGCACCACTGAATTTGCTAAACATTGATACATTGGCTTATGGCATCATTTTACTTCTGTTTGACTCCACTAGTACCGTGTCTTTGTTCTTAACTCCTTGTGGAGTGGGGCTATTTTGTTCTTCGTTTTGGCAGACCCTGGTTTTGCAACAGAAGCCACATTTCCAAGCTGCTCTAAAAGTAACATCCCACCCTCTGGAGTCCCTGAAAAGGGCATAGGCCTTCTCAGAGCTTAGAAAATAGTTCTTTTCCTTTAACCTGTGGGATAGCAGAAGGTAAAAGGGCATACTTTATTTAGGAGAAAAACTGTTCAGGTCAGATTATTTGCCCAAAATCTGGATTCAAGTGGTGTGTTGACGTACACAATTAAATCACTATCAGTGAACTGTGTATTGAGGATTTCTATCAGCAAAATAGTATTAACATTTTGTGAAGATCTACACATTTCTAAACAACCCTTTATAGCTAATTCCAGAAGTTGTAATTGTTGTAATTGCTCACTCACTCACACTTGGATGCAAACCCCTCACAGGTCATGTGAGCAAAAGCAGGGCACACCCTTTTCTGAGCAGCCAGAGGGGATTCCCCTCCTTGTGCAACTCTCCTGGAAGAGAAGCTGGTGCTCCAGCTTTATGTAAAAACCTGCTGTTCCCAATAGGGAGCACAGGTCCAATCCCATGGATGCACATGCTGGTGAGAGAGCCCCTGCAGGATCATGGGGCACTCTGAGGTACGAGTTCCCCCATAGTCCTGTAGCAGATGTGCAGTCCTGTGGGGAAACTGCTCTGTGTGGCCTAGGCAGAGATAGCACAGGGTGACTTCTGGCAAACCCCAGTTCTGACTCCAAAGTCCCCTTTAGCAATATTTTAGTTTCTTTTTACTGGTGGCTCCTCACCTGTTTTGAAGTCTGTGTAATTCTCTGTTAACATTTTAATCTGACAGATGGTTGTCTTTAGAATGATCAGTTTGCAGGACGAGCCTTTTCAGGCAGTTTCTCTCTACAGCTCGACTCTTTCATACTTTCACACTCCTGTCTTAACTCCAGTTATCCAGGCCATTTTTACCAGGATGTGCTATGCTAGCAACACCACAGTGCTGCTTAGGGTGGCAGTAGCAAGTAGACATTGTGTTCTCTTAAGAATGTGTTTTTTCTGGAGAAACAGGTCATAAGAGATGATGCTTACTGTCTGTATGAATATGGCTTTAATCAACTTGTCTTACCCCTTTTCTGTAGTGGAAACTTGATGGACCCACCTTTTCAAAGTCAAAAGAAATATGGAACAAGCTTTACGAAGCTGGACAAGAAGACCATCAGAGGAAAGATATATGATTCAGATTCTGATGATGACTAGAAGAGCCGCTAAATATATTTGTAAATCATCTTTTGTTTATGCGTAATACATTTCTAAGAATGTTTTTTATAAAGCTTACTGCTTTTCATTACATCTGCACATAATTCTCATTTTTCTATACAGTTTTATACAACTGAGTCACAACAGAAAAAAGCCTAAGTATTTTTTTTCCTCTTTTGGAAGTCATTTGTAATTTGAAAACTTAGTCCTTCTAATCAAACAACATGGCAAATGATGAACTTAAGCCCTTTGTCTTAAGTATAAGTTTATGAAATGCTTTGAAGTAACTTAGAAACTGCTGTATGAAGTCAGACCAAAGGTCCCTCTGGCCCAGGATCAGGTCTCAGTGGCTAAAAGGAAATGCACAAGGAAGAATGAAAACAGGGTGACCAGATATCAATGCTTCCCCACAATCTACTTTAAGCAATCTGTGGCTTGGGGAATGCCGTATCTGAGAGCATTTGCTGCTTGAAATAATTGAAGAAAAATCTCTTTAAATCCTCATAGTATCCAGGCATCCACATCATGTGGCAAGGAGGCCACAGTTTAACTGTGCTGTGTGAGGAACTACTTCCTATTGTTTTCATTGAATCTGACAAGGGTTTTTATTCTGTTGTTTTTATTAAAGGAGGTAGCAGACACTTTTTGTTCTCTATCAGTTCCTCTTCCAGTGGTCTTTTTAAATTTATTATTACTTATATTATCAGTAAAGCACCACAAAATTATTAGTAAAGAAATTGTGCGTTTTAACAAATACTTGCTTATCTTATGGTGCCATATCATGCCATTGAATAAATTAACTGCATTGCACTATAAGTTGTAAAAACAGTCATAACTTCTGTGAATTCTGAAATAGATGGCCAAGAGAAATGCCCTTTTACCATCTATGAATGCTGCATGTCAGAGCTGATACAGCAGGTAATAGCACATAGCAACAAGCATATTGAAAACAGCCTTGTTCACGGGTTTGTATCATTCTGTGGTTGTGAATGTGTGGGTTTTATAGCAGGTGCTTTGTACAAGAGAGTAGACTAGAGAGAAGTATTTGGGAGAAAACTTGATCGTTAAGTTTAGATATAGTGCCGCATACTGTGTGCTGTTCTACAGTAATGGACAGACTTGAGAGATCTTCCTTGGACACAATGTAAAATTCCTGGCTAGGTGAACAGTTGATGAGTTTTCTTTTCATTTTCTAAAAAAATGTTTGCTCTGTGCTGAAGGACCCTTTTAAAGTGGTACTTTGAATCCAGTTGGTCCAAAAAGCAGTGAAGTGGGTCTAGCCAGTCTTGCTGCCTTGTAGTAGAGAACACTTGTGATTGGGCCAGCCCAGCAATATATCTCTAAGTTTAAAAAATTATATTTTATTTCTGTTCATGTACATTGAAATAAAATTATTTTAATTCTAATGTTGACTACTGCATTCTTTCAAAAAAGGAGATCTAGGTGCTTTGGATTAATTTCTCTATTTATTAATAAAGTCCATCAGAAAGTTTGTATGAGCCCATTCTGGATTTCAAACAGGTGATACACAGTTCTGTCTTAACACACAGGATCACTTTGAGAACACAATCAGCTTAAGCTGTACACAGCTGCCTGTTGATCTAGGAGAAGCATAAAGAGACATGCTTCACGTTGATCCCCTTTGAAATGCCCAGACTCTTTAAATACATTAGAAAGTGCTCCTTTTTTTTCCTGCATCCAGCTGCGTGAAACCAATGTTCCAATAGTATTTTTACAAGTGTCTTAGCAGGACTCATCACTGAGCCCTAATTGTGTTGAATAAGCTGTGGAAACATAAAATCACCTGTAATGTAGTTGCGTGCTGTGTGGAAATGCGTGGGCTTGTCAGGATTCCAGCACGGTGTGTTGGAGGTTACTCAGTTCCACACGTGAATAGCCTCATTACAAACTCAGTGCAAATCCTACTTGGAGTCTGTGGTTTCAAGTCACTTTAAGCTGATGATTTTTTTTTCTAGGTTAATCTTCCTTCATCTTCCTGGGACCTCTTCCTTCATCAGGCTTGTAACATGACCACACATACACTAGTGATGATACAAGGAGTTTGCAGGAAGGTGTGGCTTGGATAGAATCAGACAAATGGAATGGGCTGGGTTGCAAGGGACCCTAGAGATCATCTGTTCCAACCCCCCCCCCCCCAAAGACATGAGTAACAAGAGAAGTTGAAACTGTTCTACTATAAGTTTAAATTTACTTTGAAGTAGCAATCTCACAGATTTGCTCCTTCAAGTCTTTACTTTCATGTCTGCTTTCTGAATATTCTGTCTTGAATGAAAATTAAAACTGTTACTGAACAGTCCTTTTGATTATACCTCTATCTTGTGTATTACTTTGAGATGAACAATTCAAACGGAAAAATTTTGGTTTTGCTGAAACCTAGAAGTTCTTTAAGAAACGGGAAATTGATCTAGTTTGAGTAGTGAGGAACAAATTACGCTTCTGTGGTAGAGTTTAGTGATTTTGCTGTGCAGGTTAAATTAATGAATTGTCCATGACTGTAAGGCCTGGGACAGCAAGGTAGAAGTGTCACAATACAGAGAACACCAGTTCAAATAAATGTCAGCTGTACAGACTTGAAAAGCAGAAAGATTAACTTTGTCAGCAGCAATCTAGTGGCCATATGGTTGATAGATGAGATGGTGATGATTCGCAATATTCAGAAGGAACATTTGGTTTATGTGATTAATTGCTTACAGCAGATGGATGAGGTATGTGAGGACTAATGGACATGACATGAGCTTAGACCAGTCATAAAATGGTACCTGGTCTGGCATGTGTCAGCCAGGAAAGGTTGTTATACAACAAAGAATGAGAAATGCTCAGGTATAGCTTTGGAAGTGATGGGGCTCTTGCCTGAACTCAGCATATAACTTTAATAATGATTACTGCTTAAGTCTGTTCCTGATGCTTGGTATGAAATAAAAAAGCATGAAGGCAATAATAACCAAACAGGTTCTCAGCTGTTCAGCTCTTGATGCTGAATTATGTAGACTTGACTGGACACTCCTTGATTACTGATTGATCCTGGGTTTTGCTGTGTTTCTGCTCAAGAAGTCTACCCCGAAGTAAAGTGCTGAGTTGAGCTTCAGGATCTGGGAGTGTGAAGAAATCTGATCCCAAAAAGAGGCAGGATGAGAAACAAATTCTGGAGAGGGCAACAACTGAGTAGCTGCTCTCAGACTCCATTAGTAAGGCTGGATTTCCTGCAAGTGTCACGGGGTGGAGGGAGGCCAACTCAAAAGATGGATTGATGCTCTCAAGTCCCATGATACAAGTAATCCCCTTTTTTCTATCCCACATAGAAATACTAAAATGAAGGCTTTTCTACAGAAATTTCTTTGGAAATTTGGGCTTTGATCAGTGCGGTATCTAAGACAAGCCCTTTGTCTTCCCCATAAGAGTAAAGCTGGTGTTCTCAACTCAGTGTGAGGGATGCTGTCATTTCATCTCTCACATGCAAACAAACAAGCACTAGCTGATGCAGAAATAACATGACTTTTGTGCTCATTGCATATACAATAGCTGTGTGACCCAATTTGTGAAAAGAAAATTCTGTCAGTAGTAGTTGATCTGTCTGTCTCTTTAGAACAGCTGTATATGACAGTTTGAGAGTAAGAGTTACGCTCTGGAGCTGAAGAAAAGCCTCTAAGAATTGGAAGGTGAAGGTACTTGATGTTACAGTAGACTGAAAACTCTTCTGAGAGATGTTTTGCTCCTGAGCCATGTTTAAAGGATAAATAGAGATAGGTTCTAACACATTTGATACAAAAAAAGTTCTACTCTGATCTTTTGTTCTTGGATCATGCTTGGGAGCCTTCAGCATTCAGCCACTCCAATGTGATTGTGGTGATCCAAGACATTGAGGTGTGTCAGATGCTCCTTGTTCCCTGTCCCTCTGCAGGGCACCATTCTGAATCGTATGCTACAGAAAGGAACTTATGCTCATATCCTCTTCATCAATTTAAGGAAACACATGAAACTGGCTAAAGCAGTACATGAGACCCCAGAGCATCACCCAAAAATACCTTGTTCAAAGTTGCTTAATTAATTTTAAGTGCATGTACACTGAGAAATACTGGGTGCTTGTTGATGCAAAGGAAGTAGTTAAGAAAACTTACTTTTACAGAGCCCATAAGGTGCATATTCTAAAGCTACTTTTTGTTTAATTATTTTTTGTTTTGATTAATTGTTACAGCCATGGCTTGAGCCACCTAAACTAAGCCAACACTGATCTGTCAGCTCAGTGTTGAATCTATGTTAATATAATTTGCATTTTGAAACACAGCCTGTTCAAGCATCAGCCACCTGGCAGTATAACTTCAACATGTGACTCTTATAAAAAAGGTTTAAAAATTAACTTACCTTCTTTGCAAACCATGCAGTCTCCCGTAACGACTGGCTTTTCCCCAGATGACAATGTATAAAAATCAGGTGAATGTAATACACAGAACAACATTAATTACCTTCCTGATCTACTTCTTCCTTGCTAATTATTTCTTTTGTTAGTGCACTGCCCTAGAAAAAAAGCCTGAAATTGTTTCCTGTTTGTTTTCTAGAATGCTAACAGTCGTCAATGTTTTATATCATTAATTTCAGGCTTTTGTATCATTAATTCCCCAGAGTATTTCCCTTTCTTGGCAGAACAAGCCTAATTCTCTCGTCTTTATAGGAGACATGCTCCAGCTCTCTGATCACCTTGGTGACCCTCCTCTGGACTTGCTCCAGCCATTGCACATCCCTCTTTGGGAGCATGAACGTGTTACTCCAGGTGGGATTTTATGAGACTGTAGTGGAGGGGCAGAATGCCCTCCCTCAGCCTGCTGGCCACAACTGACTTTGGTGCAGCCCAGACACAGTTGTCTCTCTGGTCTGTGAATGCTGGGTCATGTTGGGCTGCTTGTCAGCCAAAGCCCCCAAGTCCTTCTCAGAGCTGTTCTTAATCCATTCATCCCCTGCAAATCCCACAAATATAGATTTGTGCTTGAGATTACACCTACCCATGTGCAGGACCCTAACTTGGCTCAAATTTCAAATTACTTACTTTAGGTGATAGATCTGTCTTTAAGATGAGATGTGAACAAGCGCTCATAGAATCCAATCCAGTGACCTTTTTGCTAGGACACCTTTCCTACAGTAAAATTAAACCCCTCATTTTAGAGAACAGAAGGAAAATACTTGTTTTGCTTCCTCATAAACCCTTCTGGACTTAGATATTTTATGTGAAGGCCAGAGAGATGTAGAGTAGGATGTTACTTCAATGCTCATCTGCATTCTTCAGAAAAGCAAGATAAAAGAAGAGATTGG
Source organism: Certhia americana (assembly GCA_018697195.1). Classification (NCBI taxonomy): domain Eukaryota; kingdom Metazoa; phylum Chordata; class Aves; order Passeriformes; family Certhiidae; genus Certhia; species Certhia americana. The sequence continues at coordinate 85,801,538 of CM031857.1, read as the reverse complement.
GACCCTCAGCACTTGTTCACTTCTGAATACAGTGAAAAATGAGAGCCTCATGTCTTACTTCAAAAGTTTGAAGACTTTTGAAGATGTGTAGATATGGTGCTTAGGGATGTGGTTTAGTGGTGGAATTGGCAGTGCTGAGTTAATGGTTGTACTTGACGATCTTAGAAGTGTTTTCCAACCTCAGTGATTCTACGATAACTTCCAGGTATACTAGATGCAAAAAAGAAAAAACTATGGAAATTTAATTATTAAACTGGATGTGTCCCTTTAAAAGCTGGGAAGGACAACCGTAGAGGATTTGTCTAAGATGATGCTACAGATGTATCTTTAACTGGTCAGTTAGTGGTAGGTATCCAACCTACGTCAGCAGCAATGGGCAGCTTCCCTATAAAGCAGTTACAAAGTCTGGGAATACCTGGTGTTACCTATAATTACATCCAAGACAAAAGGAACAACCTGAGAAATTCATCTGCCTGTCAATGTTATGAAACAAGTTGAAACTCACAATGGAGACAATAATTAATGTGGGTATCATTCCAATTTATTTTAGATGGTATTTTCACCACCCAGTGACATGTGACGCTAAAACCTGCAACCTGAAGGAGAATAACATGTGCAGCATATAGTGCTTTTCAAAATGATGCTCCATTTTGATTGCTTCTCCATTAAGCGGAGTGAAAAAACTTCCCTTGTCATGAGGGGGAAAAAATATAAAGTGAAGATCTGTGAGCAGGAAAAAACTGTTGGTACTGAACCTCGGTGTGCTTAGATCTCAGGAGTGGTCCCTTCTAGTTTATGTAAGAAAAGTGGAAAATGCCATTGTGTCAGGTAACCTTTTTTGTCCACTCTGTTCTCCCTTTACTTGAATGTAACCAACAGTGTCATTGACAGACCACAGAGAAAGCGTGTCTGTGGTCACTGACTGCAGCTTAATTCCAGGATGCCAATGAATACCAGGAACCTTTCCTGCTTCTTAAATTTAAGAAGATGCAGAGACCATTTGATATGAACTCCTCCTCTTTCCTTGACTTTCCATCCCCTCCCTCCCAGTCACACACTGTGCTGACCAAATCCAGCACAAGAATAGGTATCGACACTGTACTCCTGATGCAATTTTCCAAATTAAATCTATCATAAAAATGAAAAAATGTGCTGTGCTAGTGACAGATGCAGTCCACTCTCATTAAGTGTCTCACCTACGCTCAATGCTCTGCGTTTACAGCCCCACAAAGACCTTTGAGAAGAAGATGGTGTTTTCTACCTTTGTGCAGCTCTCATTACGTAGCGATGCCTTGGACAAATGCACTGGCTGAGAGCCCTGCTCCATTCAGTGTATATGAACATGTTTCCATAGAGGGTGCTTGCTTTTTTGGCTTTTACTCTAAAAGGCAGCTGGAAAATATTGTGCAGATAAAGAGGTTTTGAGTGAGAAAAAGTCCATAACACTGCTAAAAAAGTATCCTGTTATTTGGGCTTACAGTGGAATTTGTATGAATACCAGGAATCTGTCCCAGGGACCTAAGAGCTTATAGCAGCACAGATAAAAAAAACTTGATTTAAAATGTAACATCCACTACTCAATGAGTACATAAGGAGCAATGCAATGCAGAATAGGCATTAAGAATTCATGTGACTACTGTGAAATGCAGAAAAATGTGATTACATGGTAACAAATGAAAGAGAAAAATATGTAGCAAAGACAAACAGTATTTTTTTCATCTTAAGGACCATCAGCAAACGGATAACACATTAGCAAATAAATCTTACTTAGGTTATCGGCTACTCCTCAAAGAAGGTCCCAAGTCATCAGCATGAACACAGGCTCAGTGACAGAGGAACATTAGTTTTTTGTCACTAACATGATGCTGTTTTTATAAAAGATACCAGATGTTAATACTTAATTGTATTGATCTATTTGAGAGAATACATCTCTTTCTAAAACAAATTGTCTTGTTCTGTATAGGATAAATGAATATATCTGCTGGGTTTGCTGCCATAAAGATTTGAGTTTTTCACTATGAGCACTATGAGCTTTTCACAGATCGTTTCTTCTGGTTTTCCTTCCCTCCAACATTTAATCAGTCTCTATTTCCTTTGAAAGGATTAAAGCACACTGTACATGTGATGTTTCTATTTTCTAAGAGTTAAACCCTGACAACACCACAAAGATGTGCACCTTACATTATGTCAAACTTTATCTTCTGCTGTTCAAAATGTTAACCCCAGGAAAAGGATTACATGATAGTCTAGTCTGACATACCACAATGAGATACCAGGTTTGTACATGAAGAATGATTGCCTAGCTTTGTTGTAATCTTTGGGAAGGTTTCTGTAGGAGTTCTATATTTAAGACTCACCTTAACCCTTATAGTAAACCCCCTGTAACAATGCCTAGTTTTGAACATATTAATTAACATCTGGCCAAAACTGCATTTCCTACCTGCCACATCAGTCCCAAAAGAACAATTGGAAAAAATGGATCCGTGATGCATTAAATAATTAAGAGAAAGCTACCAGAAGAAAATCTTGGCCTTCCTAACCTCCATGCATGCTTGGCAGAGTCTAGGGAAGAGAAAAATATGGCAAATGGAACAGGATTGAAGGGCGCTCATCTCCCAGACTGTCTTTCCTTCTCCAAGTGACTCAGATGTTTTAGATCTGTGAAGAGTGTCTTGACTGCAAAGTGCAAGTATTTCAGAACCCGTGTGTGTCTCCACTAAATTCCATTGCTGAGAGACCAGTTTCTTCCTCCTAATTTCTGCTGCAACCTCCTGCCTCCCCACATCTTGAACTCAGATCCTGCCTCTGCTCTCGAAGTAGTCAGGTGCCCACCCTGAATTAGGCTTGTTGTAAGCAATGAAGCAGTGGGACTGTTTTCCTTAATTGTCCTTGTTAAAATTCATATGGAAGTATGATACTTAATTAAAAGCTTGCCTATCTGAAATCACTGAGGAAATAAGACAAAAACAATCCTTCCAGAAATATATCCAGATGCAAGGCAAGGAGAAGACTACACAGGGATCTCTTTTTTGCCTGGCTTCTGCCACTGATTCACTTCAATAATTTCTGCAAGTCATTTACTGTGAACCATCAATGTGCTTATTGATGGAGGAAAACCAGTGTTTATTTCCTTTCACAGAGTTGTCCCAAGTCTGACTAACCACCACTTGTGCAAATCTTTGGATGAAAGAAGTCATTGGAGTTCTAAGCTCTTAATATATATTACTTATTGTACTTTAAAACAGTCATCACATTAGGTAGGAATTAACATTCCAAAGCCCATAGGGTGGATACCTTTTCCTACATATATATATAAAAGTCATCAAGTGACCTGCCTCAGAGGGAGGACAGCTGAATACAGGTGAGTCTGGATTCACTTACAGAATATTTATTTAGAACCAGGATCTTTGATTTGTTTTGATTTAGCATTTTGCCAATATTGTGATTGCTGTGCTGTTTCTATATAATGCCTGTGAGGCTTTTGTGATGGGAGTGAAAAAAAATTCCTGCATGTGGAAACAGCTACATCCTTTATTTTCAATAAGGACCCAGATGGATTTGCCATTGAATTCATAGGTGTTGGGTCAAGCTGTATTGATCTGGGCTTGTGAACACTTAGCCTTAGTGTTAGAGTTCAAACAGAGCTACCCTGATATGGCCATGGGCATTGCTGGCCTGAATATGCTCAGTCAGGACAAGGGAGTCTTTCCAATGATACTGGTGGATTATTTGTGTTTCTGCATCCATATAATCTGTTTTGCAGTAGAAATGCAGGCTAGAGAAATGGTCACATACTATTAAATCTGATAACATCTTTTCAAGTGTTAACAGGATTAGTGTTAATTGTCTACAAGACTCATGGTGTGTTTTGTGTTTGAAATCTTCTTGGGAAAAAAACAGACATTTATAAGCCATAAATGCTGCTCAGTTTAAATGTGTTCATCAGCAAGGCAAATAAAGTAAATTTTTTTTTGCATTTGATAGCTATCATCTGGTGACATTTGGAATTTTATTAATAGGCACAACACACGCATTTATTAGTAAAATGGTTATCTGCCAATATCACACAGAAAAGTATTATTTCACCAAATAAATCTTAGAGTTGCCTTGTATGCTCTTAGCAGAGTATTAAGGGTCATAGTTCTTGATTTTTGAAAACAAGTTTTTCCAAAAACCAAGGAAAAATCTTCTACAGAGAGGCAGGGGTTGTGTGCACTTTACAGCACATTAGACTTCAAACACCTATAAAATTAAAGCAAAGCAAAAATTAAAGCAAATGCTCATCAGAAAGACACACTATGGGCCTTCAGAGGGGCCATGTGAGCAAGCAATGACAACTGACAAGGGCTAAAAAGGTCCCTGCTAGTCCAGGCTGCCAACAGGCTCCCTGATCCCAATCTCCCCAGAGCGAGAAAGTACCTCTCTTGCCCAACCCCTTCTACTGCCATCCCTGTTTGATGCCTCATGGTGGAAGCTTTTGGCATGCCAACTTTGCTAGAGTGATGTTGAAAATCAGAAATAATTACTTCATATTTTGCAAACCAATGTGTTTCCAGGTCTCCTGGGACAGCTGAGGAGAGCCATCACCATGATCCCCGCACTGCTGTTGCTGGGTCTTTCAGCCCTCATTGGTAAGACAGATTTGGGTTGCTGTCAAAAGCCCACTGGGAATTGTTGTTTGCTCTCCTTGGAGAGGAAGGGTGCAATCAGGCCTGAGGCTCCCTTCCTGCATGGCTCTGTAAGATCCTGTGAGGCTGGAGGTATGAGCTCAGCTGCTGTATGAGGCTGCTTGCTGCCCACATATGTCTTTTAAACAAGGTCACCTGGAGGACAGAACTGAAACCAAGGGAGTCACAGACATGCCTCCTCTTGTTTTTCCCAGCTAACCTTATCCAATATCCCTGCCTTCTCAGAAACGGTCTCACAAAAGTGGCAATCTGTTTGATGGAGGCTATTTGTTCCTCAGTTACTGAGGAAACAGGGTAATTTTCCCAGAGTGGGGCAAGCATTCTCCTGAATTAATTCCTCATCAAGTCATTGAGGGACACAGGAGACAATCCCAGCCAGGGTGCTCAGCTACCTCCAGCCATCATCTGAGCCATGGGTTCCAAACACTGGGGCATGGAATGGGAACAGCCCTCTGAAATAAATGCAGAGGCTCTGGTTTTCCTCTCCCATACCAGCCTTTAGACCTAATGGGGCAGGTGCATACTCATCTAAAAGGTCATTAGATCCATTTGCTTCAATATTCAATTAGAAAAGAACCAATCTCTGTTCTCTATATTTCTTTGATAACATTACTGATGGGGAGCAGTGGCAACCTTACAAGCAGGGCCAGCTCAAGGTGGTGTGGACTGCAGGTCTGGAGTCTCTCATGCTTCACTCGTATGCTCTTGCAGGACTTTGAATAATACTGCTCTGAGATCTTATGTGTTCCAACACCTCCATTTAATATTTCAGCTCCATCCGTGAGTTACAGTTGCTATGGTGATATAAGTGCTCTTCAAGCCCCCACAATCTCCTGTACACCTGTAAGAGCCCCGGATTGTGGTATGTATCTTTCATTGCTTGATTTGTCAACTTGTTTGTACCTGACAGAGATGCCATACCTTCTGTTATTGCCAAATTAAGTGTGGTGCAGCTACTCAGTCAGTCAAAAGGGAGAAAGCAACACTTCCTTTCCCAAAACAGCAGATGTAGCCTCCAGACCTGATGGGAAGTGGAAGGACAAACTTCACCTCTCATAGTCAGGATCTTTGGCCTCAAAGCAAAGGCAAATAGCCCCACCTCTCTTCAGCTTCTTCTTCATCAGCCAGGACTTTAGAATCTGCTTCCTCACAAAGCCCCAGGGCTTGTCTTCTCCAAGGGTAAGATACACAGTCAGGTCCTGAGTGCTGGTATGTTGGCTGAGCTGGCCAGTGCTGGCCTGCCAGAGACATACTCGACAGGAGGAAAGTCCCAGGTGTGTAGCCATCCTGCCTCTGGTTGACTTATTTTTAGTAACTCCTTCACATTCCTCTCTTTCTTGCCTGGTGTTTACTGCCTGGTGTCACCACACAGCTGACTGTGTCACTTTCATACTGCTGATATCTCCAGGGATTTTGTCATGTTCCTTGGATGTAGGCTCTTCCAGGGCAGACACCTGACTGCAGGTGTTCAAGCATAGATCTGACCCTGCTTGGTTGTTTCCAAACTCTTCCAAATTTGCTTTTAAAAAGCCCCCACTCTTTAGAAATAGAACACAGCTGTTACTCAAGTCTGGCCAGTCTGTAGTAACATACCTCTCAAATTTTTCAAATTGATTTTGAAACTTCACTTTTCTGATGCCAGAGGTGCAGCGGAAGAAGAGGACCATGCATTCTACCTGCTAAGAAACCTTCTGGTTCCCCTGCTCATCCTTGGGTAGTGGAACAGCAGCTCCCTGGCCATGCTCAGAGCCAGTAGAGCTGTGCTGGTTCCTCAAACCCCCCTGCCCAACTTGATGTAGATGCAATTTCTTAAAATTTGAGTTGCTCCTTTGACACGTGCTCAAGGGGGAAGCCAGGGGTTTGGATAGGAGTGTGTGTAAGTCTGCCTTTTCCTACGCCACAGGATATGCCATGATACGGAGGACTGCAGAGGCAGACCTCGTACGCCTGAGGAGATACGAGATCCCCATTAAGAGAGTAGCCAGAAACCTGTGCTTGGACCCAGCGCTCATCGGTGCCATCATGTCCCAGGAGAGCCGTGTCGGCCTGCTCCTGGACAACGGCTGGGACCGGGGACGGCAGAAGTACGGCCTGATGCAGGTACTGCAGGGAGATAAGTGTGAGCAATAGCACAGTAATGTAGTGCATGCCCTAGGGCTTTATCTTAGCAAGTGACTATTCTGTGTTTGAAAGAGCACTTCATTGCAATCCCTCTGCATCAAAGGCTGTGCTCAGGTGTTGTCCTGAGTAAGGTCACTTCAATAAGTTGAAGTCTGGGAGTGAAGAGGGGGTGACATTCAGAGGGATACCCATTTTCTTGCTTGTCTTTCCTAGATCAGCAGGCAGCAACTGCAACCTTATGTGCTGTGGGATAGTGAAGAACACATAAATCAGTGCTCAAATATCCTGGTTCTTTCCATTAATGAAGTACGGGCAAGACATCCTACCTGGACTTGGGACCGGCAGCTGAGAGGTACGGAATGGGCTTTGTACTAGGATGGGACAAGCTGACTGGTGGGAGTGCTGTGTGTGCTCACTGGTGTCACTTTTAAGGGAAAAAGAGCATCAGTCTGGCAGATTTAACAGCATCTCTTAAAAAAAAGAAAAAAAACAAAAAACCAAAAAAACCCCCCACAAAACCCCCAAACAAATAAAAGAAACCTCCAAATCCCTGAAATAACAACCAGAATCAGATTTTTCTGAAGAAGCAGTACCAGACCAGCAGACTTGCAATGAGAAATGGCTGTTAGGTGGATAGACAAGATAGAAAGCAACTAAACAAGTCACTGGAGAATGCAGAAACTGAGGCATCACAACACAACAGGATTATTGTGGCAACCTGTTGTGTCCAAGAAGAGTATGCTCCAGGTTTCCTTGTAGTTTGTGTTATCTGTGTGCTGGTTTCTTCACCCTGTGCTCTTTCTTACTCTCCCTTCCTTGCTCTGCCACTGCCCTTCCCTTGCTCTGAATACCTTTTCTGGTAACAGTATTCTATTTCCACCTGCATTTGGAGAGAGTCATGGGCTCCTTCACTATAGCAATAAAGATCTTACAAAATCAGTCACTTTTCAACAATAATGCACAATTGGCACTTTATCACTCAGTTCTTGTTTGTTGAGATGCCTGGCATTCTTTGTTACAAATTTTTTGCTCTTAAATCTCTATTTCTTATTTAACAAGCCCATAACAACTCCTTCTTAACTCTTTCCAGGTGGAATCTGCACCTACCATGCAAAAATGGGCAACCTCCAGGTCTACGAGGCAGACCCATGCAACAGAGACTACAACTACGTCAACAGTGTGATTAGGCGAGCCCAGTACTTTAAGAGAAATGGGTTCTAGGTTATAAACCCACCCTGCCACTGAGCCTCCCCTCTGCAGACTGGCCCAGCAGTGACCATAGTACCCAGAGCAGTTCCTCAGGTCTCCTGGCAGAATGGATGCTGGTGGCATGGCTCTCTCCAGCAGATCCCAGCGCCCCACTCACTGCTAGGTGAGCTCATCACTGCCTTCCAGGAGACCCGCAGGGATGAGATCCCACAAGCTAAGGGCCTTTGAAAGGCAGATGGGGACAGACCAGCAGTGTTTAAATTTTGAGTGAGGAAGGTGACTCTTCCTGTTCAAAGCTGCACTCCGGGGTTGATTGTGCCTCTCCCAGACATGGACACAACCAGCTCTCCCTGGGTATCAGCTGTGCTCTTCCCATCTGCATCCCCCTCCTTCCCTCTCCATGGCCAATGCAGGGTATGAATACCCTGTTTTCCTTCCCTTGGTGCTGCTGGCTAAGGAGTAATGAAGAGACTTCTCAGTGAGCTTTTGATCTCTGCAGTAGCTGAGTGTTCCTGTAGCCAGCCTGGAGGGGGACAATACTAAAACATGCTTTGGTTGGTCTCCTGAGTCCATGGCCACATGGTGCAACTGGGGACCTCATCAGGGCATCTATATGGAAAATACTGCAAGTTCCAGAGCAAGCAAAGTACCTTTCCATCAGAGAGCAGTCCTTGGAGCAGGAGTCAGCCCCCCATATGTACCCATGCCAGGAGCTATATCACAGCAATAGTTTTGGTAAAAGAAACCCTTCCTGCTTTAGCTTTGGCACATTTATGCTGAGTTTCCTCCAAATTTAAAAGCATTTCAGCATCTATCCCTCTGCCAGGAATCCTAGTTTCTAATAGAAATGAATGAGCTCTGGTCTGTTTGACAGTGAGTGGGTCTCTCGGTGCCAATTTATTAATTTGAGAATGATAATAAGATAGAAATAAAGATAAATGTTAAAACCCTATGGTTTTTTTTTTTCAGTTTCATGGGGCTCAGCGGGTAACAATCTACAACTTGAGTAGATAATCCCATTCAGTACTCTTGGAAGGGGTCTAAAACTCAGTTGGAGAACAGGGAGAGGATAATGGTGCTGCAGACTGGATAGGTCAGAAGAGCTGGGCCTGAGCCTGGCTGCTGGCCCAAACTTGTGAACATGGTAATAGGAATGTTCACATTTAGCCTTTCAAATTACCATTTTGGAGGTGTCAAGGTACTCTTCTTCCAGCTGCCAGCATTGCTGATGCAGAAGTGATGTTCCTGGCAGTCCTTGCCTGGCAGCAAGGGGCAGTGCTGTGCACATGCCTGGGATGCCAGGCAGGGTGAACACAGGCAGCACGAGAGCTGGATGGGAGACAGCTTTGGCAAGCAGAGCAATTTTAATGCTGTGACCCTTGTCCTGCCAGTCACTCATCTGCTTACCATCAGAGCAAGGACTCTGAATGATTAACATACATTACAAGCAAACTAATTTTATCACCTCTGGAGACCAGAGGGGACCCTAGGCTGTCTCAAATGTCACTGATTTTTTTTTTTTTTTTAAGACTACCTTAAACAGTTCAGTGTTGAGCAAACACAGATAATAGGCTGTATTTTATTTAGTCTTTCATGAATCCTGCACTACATTAATACAATTTTACTGAAATCATTACTTTGTAATACAAACTTATGAAATGTATCACATGGTTGTCTACTTGACATAACTTATGTAAAATTCATAGGATGAAGCCTTTGGTGCATTATGTTATGTAAACCTCTCTGTTACATAAACCTCTTATGTAAAGCCTATGAATGAATTTTTGGTAAATCAGCATGAACTTCAGATGGGGCAGGGAATCTCACTGCTGCCTATGTGTACAAAGCTGGGGGTTGAATTCCAGGGGTGAACAAGAGTAGAGCTTTCTTTGGTTGCCTTTATGTCATCCTCAGTCGCTGCCAGCAAGCTCCTTGTCACTACTACTGGTGCTGCCGACCCTGCAGATCTCTGAGCTCCTCAGGAGTCCAGTTTGTGCAAGTGTTGCCTAGGAAGCTGCTGCTGCATGTTGTGGTAGCAACACCCAAGGGCCTGCAGACCTGCCTGCTGAGTTGTGCAGCATTACCACAAAGGATTATTTATATTTTAAAGTCTATTTAAAATTCCAAGTTATGGAAATTCCATATTTTGTTCCAAATGTTGTTTTAAGGTATCAACACTTGGCAGCGAATACAGAAAATCTCTACAGAAAATGAGTTAAAGCTTTGATAAATTGGTAGGAAGGAGTAAATAATTAAGGCAAGTTTAACAGTAGCATGTTGCCGTAAGATTTGAGCAAAAGGTTTCCTGACAAATAATGAGTTCCGATTGTTGCTCTCCTCTGATCTTTTTCTGGTCACCTTTGCCATTTACTGGAAGTTCCTTTTCTGCCTGATGTAGACAGAGCAGCTGCAGTCACACTCTTGGTCACCCTTTTGGCCCATGGCCTATTCAAAAAAACCTCAAAAACTTAACAAAAAAAAAACCAACAGAAACCTTGCAAAGCAAATTATCTAATACCAAGTAATGTATCAGAAAAAATAGAAGCACAGGCAAGGAAAGAGAAAAGCCAAATCAGAGGGGAAAGAAAGGTCCAGGGAATCAAAGACCACAATACCTGCCTGAAACATTGAGGAAGGTGCTAGAGTAAAGAATTGAATGATTACTTCAAGAGATCCTGTGGAACAACAGAACAGCAAGAGACTGTCAGGAGGGTTCTGGCAGCCTGGCTTGGCAGGGGAAAACCATCTCAGATCAATTAAAATCTTTATCTAACTGGGCAAGTGGCCAAGAGAGAAGTTATGGTTGTGCCATATCATGAGGTTGATAACACTTTCAGCAGAAATATGAAGTGCCCTTGGATGTGAAGAACTTTAAAATAAGTAGAAAAAGCACTGGTTATCAGCAGCTTCTGGCCAAACTGGTGAGATTTTCAAGTGGAGCTACACAAATCTGTCCTACACCAGTTTCTCTGGAATTTGCAGACAGAAAATGAATGGAGGATGTGATGTGAGCTATCAAACTGTGGGCTACTTGAAAAGGGAATGTGAGCATGTCTTGGTTTGGAAAGACAGGGGTGTCTGCTAGGGAACCAAAAAAAAAGGAAACTTCCCTTGGATTTGTTATAATCCTAAAATTGAAGGGGGGCGGTCTCAGGCAACAATATGAGGGTAGGTATAACAGTTCTTTACTAGTTAGTCTAACAAGGTAAATTAACAATAATAACTATAATATTGACAACAAACAGAACTAGAGAAGAAAAGAAAAAAAAAAAACAACAACCTAGTTACAGTTTTCCTCTGGCACCCTGCCCCCGTTACAAGCTAACAGAGCCAGCAGCAGTCCTGGGAGGATGAGATATATCTGAGGATGGACGGTAGTAGCTGGAGCTGTAGAAAATGTCCAGGCTAGACACGGGTTGCAGAAAACACAGTGTGGGAAGACCTCGAACAAAACTGAAGAAGCCGTGGGTGCAGGGCAGGGAGAAGGAGCTCTTGGCAGGGCAGGGAGGGAACGGGTTCCCAAAATCCCGGGGGACACACGAAGAGACGGTGATCCGACCGAGTTCCAGGTGAAGGATGGTGAGAGCTCTCCGCTGTGCTGAGACAAGCAGCCCCCACCGTTCTCCCGAGAGCAGAGAACTGCCCAGGGTGAAGTGAAAATGGTGCCTCCCTGTCTCTGCCTTAGCTGCTTCTTTTGTTTGGTCCTAAGCACCCATGAGCACCGAAAAGCACCCAGCACTTAGCTTCTTAGCAACTTCTAGGAAAAAATTCTATAGGGAAGCAACGCAACCCCCAACAGAGCACCTCCATTGTGGTTAGAAACTGTGAAAACCAGTTAGGAAGCAAAGCACTGAAATCAATTAAACACAGGTGCAAAACACTCAATGAAGTCAGGCAGAGGTGTAGCAGGTGGGCAAGCGCTCCACAGAAAAGGCTGGGGATTCTAGTGAGAAGCAAAGAAATTGATGCCAGAGCGAGGAGAAATCAAAAGGAAGGAATGTCTCATTTAGGGGGTTATCTTTCTTACAGCACAGTGTTTGAAGTACCTGGGGTAACTCTTCTCTCAGCTATTCAGCTGAGTAAGTCAGTCAGTAAGGCTTGGCAACAGTATTTGAGCCTGTTGCACCAACAAAAATATGCTTAGGCCAATCACAACCCTGAAGGAAAGTACAGCCTGTGGAAATAAAGAATTAGAATTCCCCCCCCCCCCCAAAAAAAAAAAAAAAAAGCACACAGTTATGATTTTCTAATATGCAAAAGAAATGAAGGGCAAGGACATCCTACATCCTTCCATTCCCCTTGAGGACAAGACAAATAACAGAGTTTAGCAGCAGATTTGTTGGATACTTAAAAGACTTTCAGAATAATGAAGCAGTGCAACATTTCCTGGCTGTTTCAAACAACATTCAAGACCAACATGTAAAAGTAGCTGTACAGCATATATAATCACAAAATGGTTTGGGTTTGAAAGGACCTTAAAGATCCTTTAAAGTTCCAACTCCCCTGCCATAGGTAGGGACACCTTCCACGAGACCAGGTTGCTCAGGGCTCCATCCAACCTGGCCTTGAACACTTCCAAGGACGGGGCATCCACAGCTTCTCTGGACAGCTTATTCCAGTGCCTCACCACACTCACAGTAAAGAATTTCTTCCTAATATCTAATCTAAACCTGCTCTCTTTGCAGTCATGTTTTATAGGGAGGGGAAATGCAATAGGTGTTGTTTAAGGACCTTTCCAGGCTACACTGCTAAATCAGTGTATCAGCAAACGAAAAACGAATTGCAGACATGGAAGAAAAATCTTCTCTGTTGGAGTCCAGTGATTTGGTTTTACAGCTGATGTTACTACTGGGAAATCTATTTAAATGTGCTTCCTACAATAAAGAGCAAGTGTGAGGTGGAGTCTTTCTCTCTCATCAACTTGTTAAGCTGCAGGTGGCATGGGCTGATCCCTCTGCGGCTCAGGCATGGATCTGCCTGCAGTCTGGAGCTGCAATGACTGGCTTTCATAGAAACCAGGCAGAAGGACCAATTACACAACCTCTTTCAGCAGTAACTGAAGCAGCAAGAAAACACTGTCAAAACCAAGTCCCTGTTGGGTCAGAGCCCTAAAAGCCATGTAGGAGAACAGATTGTTGTGATGGCTGATTCTGAGTGCTGCAGCTGGATCTGTTTGAGCCACAGGTCCATGTCTCTCTCTCTGAGACAGGCAGAAAACAAAGGGAAGCACCAGTGCATCAACACAGTGCTGAATAACTGCATTTGTTCTGCTTTGTTACTCATTGCAAAACTGGGCTGGGATTTCCTAGCCAGCAACCTGTCCCTAGGACGTGCCTCTTCTATTTTGCAGGATGGGCACCAGCCTGTGGTCCAAGAGACCCCTATGGAGCCGGTGCTGCAGCTGGGGGTAACTGTATCTGATGCTTGTCTCAGAGTATTTGACTGCCTTCCTTGAAACTGAATACTCCCATATTGGGTGCACATGGCCTGCATTTTCCTATATTTAAGTGTTAGAAGAGATCACATTGTAGGAGTGCAACCTCAAAGCAGTTTCTCACCAACATCTCTCAAACAAAATCCTTGTGCCTCTCTCTAGCATTTGTTTCTGTGGGTTCCTCAACCAGCTTGTCCTAGAAGCAGGGATTTATTGCAAGCAAAAATTCTGCTTCTGCACCTCATCCTGATGAGGCACTTACCCAGCCAGTATGCAGGCTCCCACTCATGCCACCATCTCACATTTTCTGCTCCTCTGGCCTCACTGACCACTCTCACAGAACTCAAAAAGGATAGTACAGTCCTACTACAGCATTTTTATCAGGAATTTCCACCCACAGGTTTTTAGGGTGCTTCTTTTTTCCTGTAATATCTTTATGCTGTAACATTTTTATCCTTCACGTACAGCATCACTCCTCCACCTCTACATCCTACTCAGTCATTCCTGTGAGGCTGGAAATGCTGTATCTCATTGGTCTTCTAGCCTCCACCAAGTGTCTTAGACTCCCTCTGTCTCAGGGCTGTCATTTGGTCCAGGCAGCTGGGTTCTGGCTTGATTTTGAAGTCTCTAGCAACTGTACAAAACTACTTTTGTAAGTTTGCTCTTGCTTCCTTGCTTAATACTGTGTGTGCCAAATCTTTGCCAGTGTATTTTACCTATTTTGTCTTTCTCCTGTATTGTGATCGTGCTGTTTATTTCCCTCATGTTTTTTTCAGAGGTAAACTGAACATCAGCCTTGTCCACCTTGCAGATCACGAGAGTTCAAACTGGACACTCCTCTGTATTTGTTAGCTTTCCCCTGCTTCTAGTGGAAATGTTCCTCTAAAAGCTCTTCAATTTCCAGTGACACAGGTTTTCTATGCTATAGCTCAGGTACAGACTGCCCCTTCTATGCTGCACCTCTCATCCATGTTTTGCCAGTTCCTTACATGCCTCAACCACCTACAAATCCCTGCATTCCCCCATGAGGTCATCTTGCAACCTTGGGACATGGACCTTCTCCCAGCATCCAGAGCACCATGCCTTCCTAACATGGGCTGGGTAACCTCCCACAGCTTAAATTGGCTTGATTGCCTTGGGAAGCTTGTGTCAGCCCAGTTTCTCCCCTGAAAGCATAACTAGGATCACTCATGTCTTACCCACCCCTTATTAAGCTAATTAGCAATTAGGAGAAATGTTCAAGAGCATGAAAAAACCCACACAATGAGGATGTGGCTGATCTGAGTCTCTACTGCTGCAGCCTTCAGTCTTCCACAAACACTCAATTTCCAACAACTGGAAACGTTTCTTGTTCCAAAGCATGCAAGGAGAAATTTGACTAATTTCTGTCCTTTAAATCAGGTTTTATTTTATGAATTCTCTGCTTATTCAGCCACCTCTTATCTGATTCAGATCAAGAAATGAACGAAGTTTTCAAAGGGGTTTGGGTTTGTGCATGGTAACAGAAATCAGGATTATAGATTCCTGTCATAATCATAAAAGTTCTGGCAGCATATTTTTTTTACCTTTCCTCTAGAAATGAAGGCAAACTCTAAAAAGGCACGGCTGCATGCCTGAGCCATAAATGCCATAGAGAGGACCATATTATCCCACAGATGTTTGCCCTGAACCATTTAATTGCCAGAGGCAATTCTTCCTTCCTGCCAGACACGAGAGAATAGTGAAGAGTAGCTGGTACTAGATCTGGTCCAGGGCCCTGCAGCCTGGCTTCTGGGTAAACCAAACTGTCCCTTCCCTGTGACTCTTGTGATCAGTGAAGTGCTGCTTGCTAATCAATCATAGATACTGATATTGAATGGATCATTGTGGCCCTTGCTATATGTACTATAGGTGGCTGCCTTACACTTACCAGATGCACAAAATATTTCAGTAGCAGGGCTGTCTGGTTGCTCTATATGGAGGCTGAAGAGCTAGCTGAGAATAAATAAAGTCCCGGGGAATTCAGGTGAAACTGTCTACATGTGGCGAAGGTGGTTTGTGTAGAGAATATGGGCAGGAAATAAAGTTGTTCATGGTGGGAATGCCTCAATTACTGTGATGTAGAAGAAGCAAACTAATAAATCCTGGATGTTTCTGCTCCAGAAGTAAGGGAATAGTAGCAGACCATTTGGAGATTAGTGGTTTGTGCATCTCCTTTGGTCATATTTCGAATTTTTCAAATGTCATTTGTTTTGAACCACATCTGTTCTATTCTCCTTTCTGCCAGATGTGCTTTCCTCTGTTTCAACTTTCTTTACACTCATCCATAATTGTGAACATGAAGAGCCCCATGCATGAGCTGCTGTGACTTTTTGCTGCTGGTTCTCTATGGGAAGTATCAACAGTACAGCAAAAACATACAGTATCTCTCAGTGCAATGACACGGGATGAATTCCCCCGCCAAAAATATAGAAGAGCTGCAGAAAGAGCAAACCCGCATTTCACACCCACAATACCAACCGTGGGGGAGAAGCAGGTCAGGAGAGATTCTGCCGCGGGAGTTCTGCCATCCAGTGGTTGTTTTTCTTATTGCTGCACAGCTACAGTAGCTTTTGAAATCCACACTGCCTGCTAATTCGGGGTTGTTGACCTTTGTTGACTCTGTGCAAGAGGGGATAACAAGGGCCTGGCGTAGTCTCTGCATATCTGAATTCTCAGCAGCTGCAGCTCTGGTCATGTTATTGTTCCTGGATCTTTGCCTGCAAAAATTCGATTAAATCCAGAAGCACATTTTCCCATTGTCAGCATGTTATTGCTTCCAAGAACTGAAGGGGAGCAGTTGTTTTCAGACAAGGCTCCTCCTAGTTATAAACTGGTAGTAATGAGACTTTAAATTAAATTAAAAGCTATTTAATTTAAAAAATTATAATTGTGTTTTTACTGTAGAACAGAATCCCCATCATGTTTGGGAGGATGCACAAGTTGTTAGGTGTTTCTGTTTCTTGCAAGACCAGCGGGGGTGGGAAGTGCACTCAGCCAGCTGTTCCAGAACATTGCTAGCAGATAGAAAGCCCATTTGTTTCTAGGAAGTGGGTTGAGAATGTGGGGAGACATCCTGCAGCAAACACGTCAGGTCTGTGGTCTTTGTCTAATATTCTTATAAATGATTCACTGTACCAGTCTATTTTTCATTTGGTGTTAGCATTGTTCTTCTCAGTTGATGTTTGTGTGTTTTCCCTCCTAAGATGGTGTGTTAAGACAACAGATAAATGCAGATAAATTGCAAGCCAAACAATCTGCAAGTCAGATAAATTGTAATGGGTGTAATTGAAGGATGTTTGAGTTTTTTGCAGCTATGGAAAAGCAAGCTGGAGCCAGTAAATAGCGTAGGATTTCAGATGACTCTCATTTTTTTCCTGCCCTTTGTTTGTGATTTTGGAATAGAAAATTTGCCTTTTTGAGATGCCTTTCTCCGCTGGCCATGCAGGCAGCCAAAGTCACAAACTTAGACTAAGACAGCTAAGTTTCAGGAAATTAGGGGAAATAAACTGGGCACAAAGCACCAGTTCACAAGGTACACGTGAGCTAGCATGACCAAGAGGTAATCCCCTCCAGAGCAGGCTATACATACCAGGACTGCGTCTGCTAGCACAAACACCTGCACTAGTATCAAAAGGATGCCATGGGTTTCAGTCATGGATCTGAAAGCACTATAACAGCATGAGTCACACATTGCATTGGCCTGACATCTGGTTGTAAATACTGCTCTGTGCTGGTTTCAGCTGAAACCAGCGAGTGTTCTTGCCCTGTTCAGAGCGTTATGGGAATACACTGAATGTTGACACACTGGACCTTTGGAGGCAACTGTGAAACCAGATGGTCTGAGCTGTGTAGGTAGGCACTAATTCAGTTGTTCATTCCCCCCTTACACCCACACACAAACTCATGCCTATTATGGATCCTGCTCTCTGTCAGTCATTGCCCAAGCAAGCAGATTTTTTTACAATCAACAAAGATCCTACCTGGGCACATACGTTTATGTTGGGAATAGAGTTGCCTTTGAGATGAGATTTAAGACCATCGCAGGAAAAATAAAAGTCTGCTGGGTACATCCAACCCCTGAACCTACTTTTCTCTCCATTGAACATTTCCCTCAAAACCTGAGCTTCAGAACATTTCTCCACTATAGTTCTAAATTGAAAGGGACTAAATCTAAATCTGTGACTAATCCACACAAAGGCTTAGATTTAAAACAAGACTCACCTCACTCTCAATCTGCATGCTAGAGAACTGCCCTCTGAATCAGAAAAAAAAAAGTCTTCTGTATCATCTGTGTATTGATTTCTAAGGCACCCTTCAGTAAAATTAGTGAATTCTGTTTCACTCTATCAGAAGGATTCAAAATGTCAGCTCAGACATAATGACCTTTAGAAAAACTGGGTTTGGATTCTAAAAATGAAAGGCAAAATCATCATATTGTAGGAATTCCTACCTCAGAGAAGGCAGCAGAACATAGAGAAATACCATGCCAAGATGGCAAAAGCTGGCAATGGTAAGGATCTTGCTCCAGCTGTGATTGATTGCTGATATTACCTTTCAAGAGTCAAATGCAGGGACAGTACTGAAGGATAGCCTGGGTAACCATGGGAAAGCATTTGGCCTAATGCAGGTATGGTCAACCTTCTTAAAAACACAAATCTCATCCCTCCTTTGAAGCAGAGTCAGAAGAGTGGCAGGGGCCCTGTTGAAAGACAGCCCCCTATACCTTTTCAGCCAACTCTCTGGCTAGCCTAAAGCCAATGCTGACCAGGCTGTCAGCTCCCAGAACCAGGGAAGGACTCCAGTGACTGTAAAAGCAGACTGCTTTTACACTGAGAAGTGATGATTGCTTCCCAGCACTCCCTTGGGATTGAAGAAATTAATTGTTCCTATTTCACATTTAGATAATGTCTTGCTTCAAAAAGCACCTTTTAAAACTGATCATGCTGTAGGCTGCAGCTACACACCATCAGGTTAATTACACTTTGTGCACCACAGGGGCCTGGCTAGAGGGGGATCTTGCTTCATTATTCATACCTACATTTGTGCCCAATTTGTTTGCCAAGTTGTATCCTTATCTGTAAAATCCCTAAATATTTGCTGCAAGAATGGGATCTGCTTTTCTAACACTCCAGCCCCCTCAGACTTGTACTTTACTTTATGGATTAAGATTTTCTCACCCTTGATTCAGCTGGGGACGAGAGGAGCAGTCACTTTGCACCTGGAAGGAAACACTGTGAAACAGCAGTAATCCTGCTTTCTGCATACTGTCACCTTTACAACAGCAGCTGTGCTGTTTTTTTTAAGGCTCTGACAGATAAGGAATAGGGCTGGCACTCCTCTTCAGTTCCCAAATGTCTGCCCTTCACATACCTGCTGGCCTTGCCTGCACTGTGAGAAGTGCTTGTGTCCTCTCCATACAGTCACAAAAGAGGTAAATCTTGAGATTAAGGACCAAAATGAACACAAGCAGCCTGTAAGCAACAAAGAGCTCTGGATAAATAGTGGGGTGTCTGGTGTGGTGATGTGGCCGTCTCACTTTCAGGCTGGCAAACAGTACTGTAAGATTGGCAAGCCATGGGACACTGAAGAGCACTTAGCATAAGACACAGAGATTTTATACAGGATAATAAATCCAGAAAAAATCCCCAGCTTGGACAAAGGAACGGCACCTCAGAGGCTGAGTTTTGTCAACTTTGAAACACTTCACACATATAAAGTCAAGCAAGATAATGCTGTAAGCATTGCAGAAAGCTAAACGCACCTCAGTCCCTATGTTCGTGCAGAACAATATTCCTTAGTATGCACTAAAAGGAACAGAGGAGTAAGATGAGCCTTCTAGCAGATTTTTTTTGAAACCTGGCAAATATCATGACATTTTTCATTTGCAAGGAGTAAGGGTAGGCTCTCCCCCTCTTCTCTCCATTCCATTTGTTTCATGGTTCTATACCTACCTACGAAAAGCAACCTATCCTGGTTGACTGTCCTGGCAACTCTGAAGTATTATTTACTGATGAAATAACACCTCTGTTTACATGTTTCTTCCACCTGCATTCCAGGTGGCATCTCAGCCTATAATGCAGGAGTTAACACTGTCCAGACCTAGGACAAAATAGTAGTTGGCAAAACACACAACTATGCCAATGATGTGGATGTAGGAGCCAGGTTTTATAAGAGAAATGGATATTGAGATCTCTTGAGTAATGATTGCGTTAGATTTGAGGCCCTGATTGCATATTTAGCTTCTAATTAAAAACATTCTGAGTTTCTCCCCCAGAAACAGTAAGAATGGGGGAGGACAATGAAGACAGGAACAAATACAAGCTTGCAATTTTTTTTTTTCAGCTAAGCCTGAAAAAATAACTTAAAAGATAAAATGGCTAATAGTCCAAACTATAACTTACCTTTTGCCATTTATTTTTCATCTTACTTCATGAGAATATTCAGTTTTCATCTGTGCCCGCAGTTTCTCAAGCAGCAGATTAATGCTGCAGGAAGTTGTAACACTACTTAAGAAGATTTTATCCACCTTACATTTAATCTGTTGCTACAAGTGTCTAACAACAGTACCACACAGCAGTGCTGGCATCCAGAGAGGCTGAGCTGTCCCTGTCAGAGACTTTCAAGACCCAACTAGACAAAGCACTGAGCAATTTCATCTAACCTCAGTGCAGGCCCTGTGTTGAGTAAGAGGTTGAACTAGAGACCAAAAAGTACCTTCCAACCTGAATTCTGCAATCATCTTAAGTCAGTCTGTCTGTTCCCTACACAGAAAGGCCATGTATCTTATCTGTGCTTCACAAAGATCTACATGGAGCATAACAAAGCTCCATTACTAAATGGGTGTGGACACACACCATGTTTGTGCACCCTGCTGGTTCAGGTTTTAGGGTTGGGAGGAAATCTTTATAGAGAATGTACACTTATACGGAGAAGGTTTTGGATAGCAGACTAACTGTACGAGAGTGGGGGCCCTTGGGGAAAATAGCATATCAGAAACACCCAAACGTACACTTTTATTAAAAAGTTTTTAAAAATACAATTTTCATTTTCATTGGAACTGTCAGCTTGCCAATTAAACATCTCCGTAAACATCTCTTGCAGCTGAATCTTACTCAGAAATAACAGGTAACATTTCCCCTTCTCTCTATGTGGGAGCCTGCTATTAGCTCTGCTTTAGCTTCAGTAGTTTATCAGACACTTTTTAAGCTGTGAACGGTACCAAGCCCTTTCATTAACACAGTTCCTCCAGGAGACCCTGCAGCACTTTTGTAGGCTGCAGCATCAGAGATCCATACACATATCCATACGCAGTGTGTGGGATGGAGCTGGCAGAGCCCTCTTCTGGAAGCTCCCCAGGCTGCAGTGCCTGAACATGCCTGGCAAGGCTGAGCCAGCCTGGCTCTGGTACTCTGGGACACTGATCCAGGCACAAGTCTTATTATTTGCTATCCACCACCAGCAAGATACATCTGCCTAATTTTTTGTGTCCTAGTACCTGCACCATCTCTTTAAAGAATGCTCTATGCCTTGGATGCGCTACACGTCCTTCAAAAGGGCTCAAATTCCAGCTTGTATCTCTCTGTGGGAATATGATCAACACCTTGCATAGACTGCAGTTATAACACACTGCAGCACAAGATGCTGGAAGAAAGGAGGGAGGTGAGAAAAGCACCACTAATTTATCTGCTTCACTTTTCCCATGCTATCTTATTTCAGCTCAAATTTTCATTTCTGCCTTCAGACTGGCCATAGGGGCCATTACACTCCTCAATGCCACTACCACTGCCTATCCTTTCTCCTCTGCACAGGGCCTCCAGCTTCTGTCCATGCACTGATGTATCTCTTCCTTTGAACTCCTACAGGTGTTTACTCTTCTCTGCAAGCAGGCAGAAAGGATAAACACTAATTTTCAGCAACTGCATCCCTCTGTTGTTCTCACAACATGCAGTCATTAAGATTAACTCCTCTTCAGCGTGTCTAATGTGGGAGAGGCTCACAGCATGTTTAACTACAGAATTTATCCTGGCTGGAATGCAAACTACTTTATCATTTGATACAGCAACAGCTTGCTAACTTTGGTCACAGTTCTTAAAACTGTAAATAAAACTACACAAACAGAAGCATTTTATAAGCTTACAGCCCATAATTCTGACTCACAGAGGTCTGCTTCAGAGTTTCTACATTTCTGAAGTCTGCCATTTTAGAAAAGGAAAAGCATTAACTTTCACACAGACCATAGCTCCTAGGCTATTCTTACTGAGCACTTAGGATCAGGGGATACATATGAAGACAGCAAGTTTCCTGAAAGACAAATTAGGCAACTAACCAAGAGGTGAATAACTCCTGTTACTCCCAAATGGAGAGTTTACATACTTTTTAAAATATAGAAGAAGCCAGATGACAGATTGTTTGCTAGGGAACAAGCATGAGATCTGGATAACCATGGTAAATCACTCTCTGTGAACAGCCAGTCAACTCTGATGTGACTACTGAACAGAGGGCTTTTCAATTCCAATTCCAGTTCCCTCCTCTGCGCAGTCAAAGTCCTGCAGTATTGCTGTAAAGCTTTACTGTCAGCTGTGAAATGTCCTCACCATCATTAGCTAGATCTATTCTAGTCAATTCTCTGCTTAGGTGACTTTATTTACAAAGTTCTCTTACAGTTAGCCAAGAACTGCAGCAATCTAGCCTCAAAATTAAAACACAAAAACAGAGAGCCTATAATTCATTTAATATTTCAGGTGACTATTAACAAAATTGAATTTCATATCTTCACACCTGCAATCCTT
Source organism: Certhia americana (assembly GCA_018697195.1). NCBI lineage: Eukaryota > Metazoa > Chordata > Aves > Passeriformes > Certhiidae > Certhia > Certhia americana. The sequence continues at coordinate 85,779,276 of CM031857.1, read as the reverse complement.
CTTTAACCATCAGTATCACCTTTGACATTCATACCAGAGAAAGGCTTTTTACATTTCATATACAAACTCTTAACTGGGGATTTAAAGTATTTATTTTATAAAATCTAAATCCAACCAGCACACTTTATGACTTAATTTGTTTCTGCTCCACAGGTTTCAGGCGCTTTTTAATGATAAGCTCTCCCCTGGTTGTCAGATAGGTGCTGGACACTTCATCTTCTGTTGGCAGTCCATGGGGTAGTTTCAGTGGCTGTATTCTACAGGCAAAAGAGTTTGCTTAGTAAAGTCCTGTGACTAGAAGTGAGTTACATTAAATGTTCCAAACAAACAAATAAATAAACAAATAGTTAACAAACCTTATCAGATGTTTGACAACTTTCAGTCTGGAATTCACAGAAGGGATATTTTTGTGCAGTCTTGGCTGATGTGCCTATATAAGGGATAAAACAAGTTTTACAAATGTGGAGACAAATCCCAGATCTTTGTTCACTGAACTTTGCACACTACCAGTAAAAAAATAAGCCACATTTGCAAATGTAAGATTTAGAGAAGTGCCATGCATCAAGATCATACACAAAAATATGCAATCAAAACTTGATTCCAGTAAAAAGACAATTTCAGCTTTATTCTTATTTCACTATAAATGTATTTTTCTTCCAACTGTTAAAAATACTGTAAATGTAAATACAAGAGTTTAGAGACAAAACTGCTTTCTTCAGTTATATCTTAAATTGATCAAGCACACATTTTTTCCTCTGTAATATAACCCTGACAGACAAATCTTTGCACAATGTGCAGTTGGCTGGAAAAACTCTAATAAACATATCTTTGACACAAATTTTTAGAGTCTTGAATTTGGGAGACTTTTCATTTATAAACAAGTTTTATTTGCCTTCCTACAATTTCTGAACAATTTCTCTGACCCACAGAGACCTGAATTCGAAGTATTTACAAACCTATTTCTATTATTTTAGAAGAATTCTCAGGGTAAAGTTCCTCTCAGGCAATGCAGCACAGTACCATACAGAGATATTCTGAATTTCTACTAAAAGCACATTTGCCACAAACATTCCCAATTTGCCACAAGCAATTCCTTCTCAGATTGCTTTATGGCTGTTATAAATGTAATTCTGGTTTGTGACTAAAAAATGGAGGTCCTTATAAAATCCACCAGCTTACTGCTACGTTTCTGACATACACAAGTATAAAAAACAACAATCATACTTTGTCCAGTCCCAGATCACGTATTATCTTCTTCTCCCAATATGGGCGACCAATGACACTTTTTATTCTAGTAATAACGTGGATTTTGTGGGGCTCCTCAGGGTCACCTCCATACTTTTCATGATCTCCAGGCCGTGGCTGAAATACCTAGAATAAAAAGTTCACAAAACCAGAGTTTCTTCCCTAAATATCTGGTCATCAGTACAGCAGTTAACTAGTGTCTAGAACATTCTTCAACCTTGGTAAAAATTCTTACGTATTTTTCTTTTCAGGCAGTAAAAGCACGAACAAAGTGACCTCAAATTCAGCTTCTATAACATGAAGTCAAACGTATTTCTGTAATGGTTTCCTGATAAATACTGCAACTCTCGAGTGTAGCCACACAACGACACAGAAATACCTGGACATCACTCTGTACCAGCACAACACCTAATTCACATGCATTTTATCAGGAAGCCTCTGCTCAGCCTCTGGATGGCAGGTTTTTCCACAGGCTTTAAGAATACTTTGAGGGAAAAGAGTCAACTGACACCAGACGGTTTCTTGCAAAAACAAACTAAAACCGTAAATGTACAAACGTAAATGAAAGTCAAGCGCATACCGAGTCTGGAATTCTCGACCTGGTGAAGAGACAACGCACCCACACCGGGGACGCCATCCCCTCCATCCTCTTGCCCAGCACCTGCAAAGAGAGGAAGGCATAAATTGTCTGCGCTTTCCTTTCAGCTCTAAATACTTGGGAGCAGAGGGCACAGCTACGAGTCCCAGCCCCACCTGGCTCCCGACCTTCCCAGCGGCTGCGGAGCTCCGAACAGGATTCCCAACTGGATCAACCCGCACGAGACCCCGCTGGAAACCTTTCCTCGAACCCCATCTGGATTCCCACTTTCGCGAAGCCTCAGCCCCAGCCTAAATCTCTCCACGGACCCCCAGCTGGGTTCCCTCTCCCCCGGGATGTCCCCCTGGGTTTCCCCACCCCAGCGCCTCACCTTCCCGGTGCCCGCAAGCCCCAGGCCCACCCGGCCCGCCATCTCGGTGTGCACCCTTCGTCCCGGCCGGGCACCGGGGCCGCCGCACTTCAGTTCCGAGCGGGCGGAAGGACAATGGTGCCACACCTCCGCTCCGCTCCCCCGCCCAGTCGCCGTTCCCCGTCCCGCTCCCGTCGCCATCCCGGTCCCTGTCCCCATCCCTGTCCATGTCGCGGGCGGGCAGCGATAGCACTGCCGCGCTGGAGCGGGCCGGGGCAGAGACGGTGAAGCGGGCGGTGCAGCTGGACGTGGCGTCCCGGTTCCAGGAGTCGCTGGTGTGTTACCAGGAGGGTATCGACCTCCTGCTGCAGGTGGTGAAAGGTACCGGGCCGGGCGCCGCCGCCGCGGGTGGCCCTGGGGACACACGAGCGGTGTTGGAGCCCGGCGTCCCCCGGGGAGGGAGGGGGAGCTGGCGGTCTCCTGCCGGGAGAGCCGGGCCAGGCGGGGCTCGGGAGGGCCGGTCCCTGTGTTTACCCGGCCCGTGACTTCTTTGTGGTTCGCAGCCACGACAGATGAGGCGAAAAAGCACCGCTACCGGCAGAAGATATCCGAGTACATGACCAGAGCCGAGGACATTAAAAAACACATTGAGAAAGAGAAACAAGGTATAAATGGGGGGTACCAAGAGGAGGGAGTCAGGCACTGGCCGGTGGTGCCAGTCGCTAGGACACGAGGCAAGGGGCAGAAACTGATGCACAGGAAGTTTTACCTGAATATGAGGAAGAACTTCTGTATCGTGCGGGTGTCCGAGCACTGGAACAGACTGCACAGAGAGGGTGTGGAGTAACTCCATCTCCGGAGATACTCAAGAACTGTCTGGACACAATCCTGTGCCATGTGCTCTGGGATGACCCTGCTTGAGCAGGAGGTTGGACCAGATACCCAACTGTGGTCCCTTCCAACCTGACCCGTTCTGTGATTCCGTGAGCTGTGATGTACCCAACGTACCCATTCGCTTTTAATTGTTTTTATATGAATATTTGATGGGAGAGGTGGTTTAACATGGAAATTATGTCCTGACCTTTAGTTAAAAAGAGATTTACTTTCCTTTCAGAGGGCAAATACCATAAGCAAATCAGGATAGAAGAAAATGCAACAGGTTTTGGCTATGGAAAGCTTTTCCACGAGTACCTCACTGAGATTGTTTCTGAAGTTTGGGTGGAGGACCCGTATATTCGGCAGAGTCATCAGGCAAGTAGATATTTGGTATAACTGATACAGATGTAGCCACTAGAGAAATTCCAAGCTACTAAATTAAATAAAACTTTTTCAGTTGTATAACTTTCTACGATTCTGTGAGCTGCTACTTAAGGGGCCGTGCAAGGTGAAAACAATCCACCTTCTCACTTCCTGTGATGAGGTAAGTGTCCAGATATTTGGGTTTATTTCCCTGTACTTGGATGATGCCACATGCAAAACAAAATATAAAATACAGAGTTGTTCCTGCTTACCAGGACTTGATATACTCAGGCTATGATGCTTTCAGCAGAAAACAGATTAAGAGAAAGAAAGTATGATAGTTGTACATAAGTAATTTTGTAAGTTCAGAGTTTTCTGGTTAACAAATTCTCGATAAGCAGAACCTTATATTGAAATTTCTGTGAAAGTTTTGTTGTGGAAAATGTTACAAAAACTAAAGTATCTGTTGAGACAAAGAGTTTTTTGCTCTTCCGACAGCTGTATTTGTCATTTTAGAGGCCTTCATGAGTTGAAATCTCTCAAACTACCACTGCATTTATTTAAACTATCACTGCACTTATTTTGGCTCAAATAGTACATACCTAGTTTCATAGGGCTGAGAGTGAGCTCCTTCTCCACATCCCTCAGCAAATATACCTGTAGTCTGTTTGCTTTTTATCCTGTCTTTTAAACTGTAAATCTGCCTTCATCCAACTTACTTTCTTTTGGTTTACTTTGATACTGAAAAGATTTTGTGTGTGAGTTTAAGAAGTGGTGACCAGAAGTAGAATATATAGTTAAAAAAACCCCCAAAACCCCATCATGTTATTTTTACTTTTGATAGGGTAGTGGAAGGAGTCAACAGATGAGTGCCTTGGAAGAAATAAAACAGTCACTGAGTAATTATGGAGTAACACTGAATATTGACTTTTCGTCTTCGATACATGATCGAGAAATCAGGTGGGTGATACAAAAAATGACCAAATGCCAGTTATTTGAAGTCAAACAGTTTAACCCTAATTTTTGAGATAACTACAGCCGTGGTTAACAAAGTAAAAGGCAGTGGCCCTCACTGGATGTCATCAGCCCTCTGTAGTTTTATATTTTCTGACTATAGTATTAGTTGTCTCTATACAGAATGGTGTCCTCTGTGGTTCATACAGGTATTGGTGATGCTAGGAAATAATTGTGATTGAAACAAGTAGCTTGTGCATAATGAGGATGGAATGTTTTTATTCCACACACTCACAGTATTCAAATTTGTGCATTTTTAAAACAGATTCAATAATGGGTGGATGATTAAGATTGGAAGGGGTCTTGATTATTTTAAGAAACCACAGGTAAGGATGTTTTAACTTCTTTAATTAACTTTAAATGAGCTCTTCGACAGTATATGCTCACCGTGTCAATTCTGTTCATTTCTGCAGGGTCGTTTCAGCATTGGGTACTGTGACTTTGACTTGAGACCTTGTCATGAAACAACAGTGGATGTCTTTCACAGTAAACACACAAAGAAAATGTGATCAGAAATGACTGTTTTTACTAAGTGTTTTCATAAGCATAAAAATATAAGACTGAAAGATGTTGCTTGAGTCCAGCTGGTTGCCCACAGAAACAACTCTTCTAAGTACTTAGTGCAGCACAGCTTTTATGATCTGTATGTTTATTTGAGACTTTCCAGTCTGAGAAGACAAAACTTCATGATTCCTTCATTGTACTTGTGTAATCATAATACAATCCATGTCTAAATTTTATCTTGATTTCATACCAGACCCTCAGTAGTGTCTTTCAAGAACCTCTTTACTGCCATTTCTATTTTTACTGTTGATTTTGTCTTGAGCCTGTTTTGGATTTTATATCTTTTAACTGACCACCTCACAATCACTGGAAGCTGGGTTGCCACATGTCCTCTTTTATAAGCAGTCTTATTTATTTCCTTTAATTCCTGTATTCTAGTCATGACTATTATTTTGCTGGGGTTTTTTTGTCAATCCTGTAATACTTTTATTTCCCAGACTTTACTAGTAATCCCAAATTTCACATTCCATTCCCCAGGCTCTGCCTACGAATGTGCTAGTGTTCAGTACACAGTGAGTTTAGGGTTGTCTTATGTGTCTCTGCATAATGGATTTTGGACTGGGAGGGCTGCAAACAGCTGTATTCTCTTCCCTGTCACTCCTATGTGTCCTTTTATTCCATGATACATGGCCATATACCTGATATCCATCGTTTGCATTAAGTGTGGACAGGATGTGTGATCCCTTCCCAGTCTTACTCTCTAATGTCCAGTGACTGGCTTTTCATGCCACTCTCAACTGCACTAAGCTATTTTGCTACTACTAAGGTAGTCCCCTAAAAAGAACAAATTTAAGTTCCTTTCAGAAGGATACCCTGACTATCTCAGTTGGTCAGAGCATTATGTGAATAATGCCAAGGTCACATGTTTTATCCCTGTAAGGGCCATTCATTTAAGAGCTGGACTTGATCCTTGTGGGTCCCTTGCAACTCAGAATATTCTGCAATTCTAAGCAATATGCTATTTAGAATAAAGCCAAAGTCTTCCCCCTGTCATTCCTTCAGCCTTTGGAAACCAGAAGGTATTGCCAAGGTATTGCCAGAGATGCAGATGCTTTCTTTTTTTTTTTTATTATTTTGATTTTTTTTAATATGAGAGTTCTTTGTTAGCAAAAATCTGCCTAAGTCATACACTCTGACATAAAAAACAGGCAGTGGCCTCTTTTTCAGGTCCCATCAAAATCTCTTCAGCCTCAGGACTGACACGTGCCTTACACTTTCTGCCTTGTGATACAGTAGGCCTCTATATTCTAGTAGTATGTTGCTAGAACTTTTTTTTGTTTCCTGTATTTCTTTTTCCTGATGGTTAGTGTATTCCACTATCTTTTTTTTTTTCTTAATGTGCTTTTTTTCTGTCATTGTCTGTCATCTAATGCTGCTATTTTTTTCATCTTGCTTCTAACAACAAATCTGTTCCAAAGGAATCAGTAAGAAATGGAGCTGGTCTTTGCCTTGTTTTCTGCATCACAATTTGCCAGTGGTCTGTCTTCTTTATCCTTTCTCATAATGCTTCAGCTTTGCAGTTTTGCATCAGCAAAATGAATAATATATATTCCACAGAGCTGTGTGTGCTATTAGTCATTCCCCCAGACATTCCATAGGAGCTCCCTGGCTTGCTGCTGTGATACGAAGTTTCTGGTCACTCGTGAATTTTATTCAGTTGTGTATTGCCTATTTTTAATGGGAATAAAGTTTATTTCTTATTATTTGTAGCTTCAGTCATCTGTTTGATTTCTTCACTACATCAGGAGATTAAGGAAGCTGTATAATGCCTCATAGATCCATACCTGTTCTGGAGAAGTCTCACTGTAAATACAGTCATTTCCTAAATGTGAAGCTTTGTGTCTTTTAACCTAGTACAGCCATTTCAAACATAGAGAATCACAGAATTAACTAGGCTGGAAAAGACCTTTGAGATCAAGTCCAACCTATGACCTAGCATCACCCTGTCAACTAGACCATGGCACTGGATGCCACATCCAGTCTTTTTAAAACACCTTCAGGGATGACTCCACCACCTCCCTGGGCAGCCATTCCATTGCCCAATCACTCCTTCTGTGAAGAGTACCTTCTCTGCTACAGGGCCAGTTTCGTGGGGATGCCCCCACCATTTTCCCTGGTTCAAGCAGCAATGATGTCTTGTCAGCAGTGGTTTCAATCCTACAGGTTGGGAACACCAGGTGCAGGCAGTGTAAGCTTTAATTGTAATATTAAACAAAAGCACAAGATTGAACAGTTTGTTTTCTACAAGCTGAATTTTTCTCATACTAGTGAATGTTTTAATTTTGTTTTCAATACATTAAATAAAAAACCAGCAGAAGTTTAACTTAACGTTTTCAAAATGCAAGTCACATTAACCTTATCATATTCTCACATAGTAGACTCCATCTGCTGAGCAACTCATCATCTTGTGGACACAGTCTTAGCAATGTTGTCACTAGTGAAGTGGTTTCATTTGGGCAAAATTTACTGCCTGTAAGACTCTTGACCAGTTCACTGTACAGTCCTGGTGGCAGCCACTGCTCTGGCAGATCGATGTTACAGACTTCAATCCTTCCATGCTTTACATCCATATTTACTTTAACGTCAAGAACAGAATCTTTGTAGGCCATGTTAAGACACGTACTAACGCTGAACTTTGGTGTCTTTCCATACACCCATTCCCAGGTTTGTAGTTCTTTAGTTTTGTTACTGATTCCAGGAAGCAAAGTCTCATCAGCTGGATTTATTAAGGTGATACGGTGATCTATCTGGTGTTTCACAGCATATTCTTTAGCAATGGCATCCAGGAGCATCTCAGAAGTTAAACTAGGATCCTCTTCAAAAAGATTTTTCACCGAGGCAGGCACACTAGGAGTGGCATTGCTCTTCAGCCCTTTATAAGGACTTTTAAGCACAGAAGATAAAACAAACTTATCTGCATTACAGAGTAAGGTACAGTGGTGGTAAGCGCTTGTCCTTCCCAGCTTTGCAGCAGTGCCTGAGATTTTGTATTGCCTGTCTAGCAAGATGTCATATCTGTCAGTGACCTGTACATCTAACTGGGGTCGCAAGGCTTTCAGTGCCTTCACAACGAGCTTCAGGTTTTCCATTCGCTCATATTTTTTTCTGGTTGTGAAGAAAGTCAAATTGATATTACCCAAGTCATGGTAAACTGTCCCTCCTCCACTTCTTCTCCTGGCTAGTTTTATATTTTTTTGCCTCAACAGCCTGAGGTTACATTCCTGCCAGGGATTCTGATGTCTCCCTATTACCACAGCAGGGGAATTTCTCCAGAGGAAAAGGACCTGTTGCTTCTCTAAATCCATGTGATCATGGATCCAGTCTTCCACAGCTAGATTTTGGTAAACATCGTTAGAAATAGACTGGATAACGAGGCCCCCACCGGCTGCGCTCCAGAAGCAAGCTTTTGGAGCCCTGAGGACGCAGGACGGCCAAAGGCAGTTTTTTAATGACTGGAGTACCATGTTTTTAATAGCTGGAGAGCGGATGGAAGGAACGCCTGCTCTGCTAAAGCTGAACGCGGCAGGAGGGCAGCCGGCTCCTGTGACAGAACTGAAATGCCAGTGGCGGGCATTTGACTGTCATGCTCTTCCCACAGCAGCACTCGAGTTCCAAGGCACGGCTCTCCTCCGGTGATGCCGCTCAGAGCCTCCCAGGACACGCGGGGGTATCAGAGCAGCTGCTGGTGCCTGAAAGACCAGAGGAAGAAACGGAATGTGTATTTTCCCGTCACTCAACGCAGCCTTGCTAATGCGGTTTCACTTTGCGTAGCCCAGCTTTGTTAGGGTTTTCCGCTCTCTTTTCCATGGGGTTCCTGGCGCGGGGTCCCCTCAGTCGCCAACGCCGCGCCCCCGCCCGCACGGCCCCGCCGGGCGCCCTGCGCTACTCACGGCGGGGAGCGGAGCGGTCCCGGCACCGTCCGTGTCCCGGCACCGTCCGTGTCCCTGCAGGCTCCTTGGAGCCGGGCCTCGGGAGCTTCCGCTTCCCGGGTGAGAGGTGCTGGGGGCGGGCGGTGTGCCTGCCGTGCGGGGTGAGGGCGGCGGGCTGCCAGCACGGCCGGGTGTTGGGTGGGTGCCGCGGTGCCGCCTGTCCCAGCGCAGCCACGGCACTGGGCAGGGAAGGGAGCTGGGAGAGCGAGAACCAGCAGGTGACGGAATCACAGAACCGGTCAGGTTGGAGGGACCGCAGCGAGTCATCTGGTCCAACCTCCGGCTCAGACAGGGTTATCCCAGAGCACATGGCACAGGAGCGTGTCCAGGCAGTTCTTGAGTATCCCCAGGAAGGGAAACTCCACATCCTCTCTATGCAGCCTGTTCCAATGCTCGGTCACTCGCACAGTAAAGGTCTTCCTCATGTTCAGGGAGAATTTCCTGTGGTGGTGTTTCTCATGCTATTGCTTGGCATCTCCAAGAAGAGCCTGACTTCATCCTCTTCACACCTTCACTTCAGGTACTTAGGGGGCATTGCCCACAATATTTACAGTCCAACAATAGGCTGGTGCACAATGTATAAAATGGATGATTTTTCTTGCAGGACTCAGATGTGCAGTTCCTCTCTGCAGGGTATTCGGGATGCTAGAAGCTTTTATGAGTTCACAAGGAGACAGAGTTAACACAAATGCACAGAGACTTGTGAAATAGACTCTCTGTGGTGCTCATGAAGATACAGAAGCTAAATGTTGATAGCATAATTCATTAACAAGCTGGAAAGTGATCAAAGACTAGAGGTATTGCCTGCAGCAGATTGTCTTCAGATTTCCATTGTAAGCCATTCTTAAAGTCTACCAGACCTTAGCTATAATTCTTCTTCAAAGGCTATTGTCTGTGCTTGAGTTACACCATGGGACCATGTTCAGTACTAGCTGAAGTTTTTATCCAAAATAGTATCCTTGTGGGCAAACATGTGCTGTATTTCTCTCATTCATGGATGTGTACTTCTAAAAAGTACATTACATGCCTTTGTCGTCCATTCTGCCTTAAAAGAACTGGATGAGTGTAGTAGGGCAAGTAAAAAGTAAGAAACCATCACAACGGGAGCCTCTGGTGAATAGTGAGAGAAGCAGACTGTAAAAGGAGCTTGATGTGATGTGTATGCCAGCACCTTTAATGTTGTACTGTTACATTAAAAAAAAGGGAATTTTTAAAAGCAATTTGAAATAGGCATGACTTTTTTCCTGAATTAGACTGGTAATAATTTTTATTTATAAATAAAAATTACTACATTTTTATTTATAAAATAACATGGGGTGAACTATTCTGTAATGCAGAAAGTAAAAAGCATGTGGACGTCCATGAAAATGTGCCGGAAATCAATGTTGAAGGCAGTTGACAATGCAAACGTGAACCCATGCATTCTATCACTGGTCAGAAGTATGGAAATGTGGTTTGTGTGCCAACTGATGTTACTAAAACCCAAAAAACATGTGGGACCGCTTTTCTCGGTTTTGGCACTTGATTCTTGAACATTTGCAGTGTGTCATTTTGCCCACGGGGTGTCCCTAAAAACCTACTGTGAGCTGTTGCAGTCTGTGTTTTTCTAGTCAAAAACTGTTTTCACAGTTAGAACCATAATTTGCTAAAAATTTAAAGTATGGAGAATACTTGGTGGACAGAGAAAAATGTCTTGGGTCTGTTTCAGATAAACTGAAGGATGAAATACACATGCAACAATAAATGCCTTCCTATTGTTGAAGACAAATCCAGCAAGATAATTAGAAATATTCTGACAATAAACCAAAAGTATGAATTTTTAAATGCACACCATGATTTATTTCTTCTGGATTGGACATTTAAATTTTTTTATGTCCCGACTACTACTGTATAAATCACATATCTGTAAAATACACCAATTATTACTTTCACTTTTGAAAACAATCCTGTATATGAATTTAATTTCTTTTTTGATCAACAAAGCATTGTTTGGTGTACAAAAACAATGCAACTTCTCTGCACATTAACCAGCATTAATATGTAAAAGATAACTCACCATATGTCCCTTAGAAGATGCCTTAGACATACCAAAACAAAACCAATTAAAAATGTATCATTTCACTCCTAAAATAAATTTTCATGAAGAAATATTCATGAAGAATAATTTTGTTAAAGTTGTGAAAACATGAAATGACCTTTTCATATCTCTTTTGGAGATAAACATCATAATGCACAGTCTCCTCTTCCACCGCCAAAATCTGAAAGTAAGATTTAAGGAAATCCAGGATGGGGAAAGGGAAAAGAAAAAAACCTTGTTTCTCTAGCTCTGTTTCTGGAAGTTAAAATCTTCCCATTTCTTTTCTTGCTTTAGGTGGGGATTGTGTTTCAGAGGTGTTATTCACCCCTCATGTCTGAAAAGGCGAGCTGTATCCATGAGTGCTTAATAGTGGCTGCTTGCCAAAAACCCCCATTATTCACCCTGCGCTGTCTCCAGAATATAAAATCTGTGCTAGGGCTAGCAGGGAAGAGAGGACATTTTGTCTGGTTTCTCAGCTTGACTTTGGGACTACCTAAAGCAGTCTCTTTCAAAGGCTGTTTATATCCTTGCCATGAGCAGGCAATAGAGTCACAGAGTTCACATGGCCTCCTTACCCTTTTTGCATCACTTTCTTCAAAGGCACCAGGCTGTTTGTCCCTGTCTGTGCTATTCCAAGAAGAAGATATGTGCAGCCAGAGGTACTGTAAATAAGAACTCCTATCTTGGGATATAAGAAAACATACGAAATAATTTCTCTCAAATGATTTTGTTGGTGTAATAAAGAAAAGCTTAATTAGCCTCACAATTCTCTGATGTTTTAATTTCACAATGTTTGTAAACCAGTAGTATGTTAGTCCTGGCATTAAAAATCAGGAGTGAGTTCAGACTGGAGTTTATCATATGTGTGGAGCTAATGTTTGACACTGTCAAGGAACAAGTGTAGTGCAAAGAGTAATATTTATTCTGGACGATACAACTGGCACATAGTCTTACAAATAGGTATATAAATTAGATGGGGTTTGGGTAGAAGATAAGGTTTAATTAAAGGAAGCTATTTTCATAAGATCAAGTCAGTCTTATCTAACACTCGTTTAGTTCTTGTCAGGCCGGAGAGACTGTGTGGCAATTGCTGGAGTTTTCATCTGTAAAAGTGTCTCCTTGGATAGTAGTTTCTGGAAGAGATGAACCTAATTCGAGTCGAGATGTTCAGCTGAGCTCCCTGAGTTCACTGTCAGTCCCTCCTGATCAGCTGTGGCAGTTTCAGAATACCCATCTCTCTCCTGGGGCTGGGCTGACAAGACTTGGCTGCTGACCTGTAAGCATTGCTCATGCTGCCTTTCCTTGCCTTTTGCTGGGGTTTTTGCATTAATCACAGGCAAGGCCTGTGCTCCATGTGTGGGCCTGGGAGGTTTAGGTTAAAGGTGCTTTAAAAGAATTCTTTAAAAGAATTTCACTCAAAACAACAATGGTTGGTGGTATTGCATGTGTCCGAGTGTACCAATTTATGATCCATCTTCCTGTTTTCTTCCCCAAATAACTATGAAGAATTTAACTATTATTTGAGGAAGTTATCTTTTTATCTGTCAAGGCATGGACAGAGTGTTGTGTCATTTGAGGAGAAGCTAAGCTTAACTCCCTCCCCCTACAGAAAGGCTCTTCAAAAAGATGTAGCAGCAACTGGTCACTCAATATTCATTTTTACTTAAAACCAGAAAGAAATATGATCGCCTTTCCTTGACTTTAATAATGTTTATTAAGAAACTGTGCTCTACATCATAAACTTGATACAGAAAGTTGAATTTTCATAGATAAGAGTTATTAAAAAATCTCCCAAAATGAAACCAAGCAGGGAAATAATTAAAATTTCTTTGAAAGCAGTGGTCATAAAAATTATATCAGCATTAATGGGAAAAGGGGTTTACTGATAATTTTGTATGGGATTTTACAATGCGTCTTTTTAAAAATGATTTTTAAGAATATTTCTGACCTCTCATTTCATTTTGTCTGTAGAATTTCAGTCAATTACACCTGTAGGGACAACAGACATTATGATTGTCTTTGAAAGCAAGAGTAAAGAAAATAAAAGTGCATTGATGGCGTGCTAGCTAGAAAGCTGTTTAGGTAAGCTGTTGTGCTGCTACTGAGCCAGAAGTCACTATGTCCATCCCAGCTGCCTGGCTTCTGTCTTACAGAACTCCTGGCTCAAGGAAATCAGTCATAGAATAGTTTGGGGTTGGAAGGGACCTTGAAGAACACTTAGTTCCAACTCCTTTTTTTTATGGACAGGAACACCTTCCATGTACCAGGCTGCTCAGAGCTCCATCCAGTCTGATGTTGAACACCTCCAGATGTGTGTACTCCACAGCCTTTTTAGGCAATGTCTTCCAGTGCCTCATCACCCTCTGAAGAAGTGAATTCTTGAAAATATACAATTCCTCCCTGTTATCTAATTTGTGTAGTAGAAGTATATATTTTAGGATATATAAATATTATCCTGTTTTCCAAAATGTGCTCTTTCACTGGTTGGTGAAAGTAGTATTGTGAGTGAGCAAATACTGTGTGTAAATTCTGTGTTTGAGTCCTCAGTGCTCAGTGAGGTACTGAAGGTGCCAATTGCTGATTGCTCTGTTGTGTTCCCTTCCCTAGGACTAGGGAAATGCATTTAACTGCAGAATTTGAGAGTGCCTCTTTCAGAGAGAACAGTATATTAGGATGGGATTCACCTAATCTAATTGATATGTCAACAGTGATGATGATTGTAATAAATATCTAGGCTATCTTTATCATTAGAGGTACTCCTAGACATGATTAATTTTAGTATGAATGCCAAAATCAATTGTAGAAATCACTTTCTAGAAATTACTCTTTGTACTCACTCAAAATTACATTAGTTTGCTCTTAAACAAATGGGATTTGATGTGCAATTTTGAATTTCAGAATAGCAGTTTATCTTTAGAATCTGTTTTAGGCTCTTACATGACTTTCTGGATTTCAACAATACTTACTTGCAGATTACTTTATTTCCATTGCAAAAATTTCCCTTTCATGGACCTTAAACAAACATGGTGACCTACTGTCTAGCATATTTAAAAATTCATTAGATATTCCAGTACAAATCTACCCTTAATTTTGAACAGATGTATTTCAAGTTAATTAACATTTAGCTTTCTTATCCCTTTCTTTCTTGTTCGATCCATGTTAGAAGGACATTCCAGCATATTTGCAATATAACAAAAAAGAAAAAATACAGACATTCAGAAGTTACTTTAAAGTATTATATGGATGTTTATTTTAATTAGGTATCTACTTAATCTTCATTTTTAAGAGTGTATTTATCCATTTTACATTTAAGTATAATTATGAAAGTTTTATTTCAGCGCATGCATTCTATCATTTATGCTAATGCAGGTTATGTTACAAACAGAATCTGAAAAAAAAGCAAGGGAGTCACCTTCAAGGCTTGATGCCTTTATTAGGTCACTGGAAAAGGACAGAGACTGCTATAAATGTGAAACTGAAAATTTGTTGAAGGTATTAAGAAATACATTCTCAAGTCCTAAGTGAACCTCTACTTGTGGCAGCAGAAAAAAAAATATCATCCATCTAGGTAAACTTGGGATATCACTTTGGAAGAGGAGGAATGTATTTTTTAGAATATATCTCATGTTAAACTACTAAAGCTATAACTATCAGGAAGAAAAACTAATTGATTGTAAACAGAAGGATGCATAAGATGGGAATGGGCCAATAAAAGAAGTTTTCAAACTAGACGTAATAAGAAAGTGTTTCAAGTTTTGTTCCTCTACTACCTTAACATTATATCGCCATATTCTTTAAGGGAGTGATTTCTCATCCAGAAGTCTTGAAAATATTGAGAGAATGCGAAGAACTTGAGTCAACATGGAAAATAAATGAATGTTGTGGCAGAAATTCAGGGTAACTTCAAAGTTTTAACAGCTGAGAGAGACAAAATTCTCAGTCTTTACGAATACGTAATTTTATTTATATTTGTGTGATTAATTGAAATAACAAAGTAATGTGCAAGAAAAATTATCATTTTGGCTTCATATGCAAAAAGGAAGAATTCAAAGTATTTGTTTAAAAAATAGAAAAAAAAGATTATGGAAATTCTGTGATTTGAATCTGCTAGTTCAATCCAAGTTTGTAAGTGCTATCCTGAGTTAAAAATGCTTTCCTGAATCAAAGAATGTGTGCACTCACATGATTACTTCATCTTCAATATTATTACATACATGTTTTGGGACACTCTACATTACCAGCCACAGGATCCTAAAAGCACTGTGGCAGCTCAAGCTATATTAAGACACACGGAGATAGAAAGGGATACAGCACTGCCAGAATTCCAAAGGATGCCTACAGAATGTGATAGCCTCCGGGAGCAGTTACAGGTGTGATTCTGTCCCATCCCACCTCAGCCCCACCCCACAGGTTGTTTAAAGAGGAAAAGTAATCAGCAGTGTAATTAAAGTTGCTAAGGATTTCTATTCTGGTCCTTAGAATTAATTGCTTTACAAGTCTGTGGTGAGTTGAGACTTGTTCTATACATGATTTTGTTGTTGTTATTTGATACAGATTTCCCAAGAAATTGTGTTTAATGAAAAGGCTCATTTGGAAGAGAGAATTGAAGAGCTTGAAACTACTTTTCACAATGTAAGGGAAAATACTTATCTATGGAATTGTAAATACAATACTGGTGATGTTCATGGTTAATCCTGCAGGACCAGCCTGATTGCTATCAGGAAACAACAGGCTGAGAGCACTGGATGTTATTTACCCTTTTCCCTCTACTCTGCTCTGGTAAGGCACCACCTGGATGACTGTGTCCAGCTCTGTGATCTTCAACGTAATAAGGACATGGACCTTTGGAGTAAGTCTAAAGGAGGCCATGAAGATTATCAGAGAGGGCTGGAACACCTCCCCTACAAAGACAGTCTGAAAGAGAAGGGGTTGTTCAACCTGGAGAAGGGAAGACTTCAGCGACATGTTTTAGCACCTTTCAGTACCCAAAGGGGACCAGCAAGAGAGCTGGAGAGGGAGTTATCATAAGAACGTGTAGAGACAGGGTGAGGGGGAATGGTTTTCAACTGGAAGAGGATCAGTATAGGTTTAGATTAGATGCAAGTTTGAAATTTGTGACTGTGAGGGTGGTGAGGCCCTGGAGCAGATTGCCCAGAGAAGTTGTGGATGCCCCATCCCTAGAAGTGTTCAAGGCCAGTCTGGATGGAGCACTCGGCAACCTGGTGTAATGGAAGGTGTCCCTGCTTATTGCAGGGGGTGTGGAACAAGATGGTCTTTAAAGTCCCTTCCAACTAAAACCATTCTGTGATTTTAAGACTGTACGAAGCTTTCGACACTGTTACCCACAGTGATCTTGTATCCAGGTGAGGATAGGCTTGTTCCACTTGGAGTAGAAGTGGCTTAAGAGGGACGTAAGTCCTACCTACCAGTAAGTATGACATCAAGAAGTCATAAACAGGCTTTTTACTGCAGTGCTTGGTGGAAAGATGAGCAACAGTGGGCATCCATTGAAACTAGAAAGGTTCAGGCTGAATACAAGGAAATGCTTGCTTCTCATGAGGGCAGTTGAAAAGTCCTCAGCCTTGGATATTTTCAAGAGTGGATTGGACAAAGCCCTGAGCAGTCTGATCTCAGGGCTGGCCCTGGTTTGAGCAGGGGTTTTGACTAGAGACCTGGAGTCCATTCAAATGTGAATTATCTTATGACTGTGTATTACTATGATCTGATGCTTCAAAGCTAAATGTAATTGCACTGTTCTGGCAAGTCGTATTTAATATGCTTTAAGTTACTTGTGTGTGCAATTGTTTGCTAACAAATGGCACTAAAATAAAAAATGAAAACATTTATAAAATTAATATAAATCTTAAATTTACTTACAGTCTTGGTAAAACTTGATTTTTAAATAAATTAACATTGATTTCTGCAGTATATCTTTCCTCTAGGTCTTATGGTTATAAATTCTGGTTTATCTTCTTTTTCCGCCTCAGCCTTCTAAAATCTTGCCAAGCTTATAAATGTAATACCACAGTTCATAATATTAAATGGAGTGCATCTGATACGAAGAATACACTGTAGGCTGAAATAGCTCTGAGTAGTAAATTAACTTTAATCACACACCTACATATGACGTGTAGTGAGTATTGGGAGCCCTGTTTTAGGTACATCATCTTTTTTCTTCAGTTCTTTTGGTACCCTTTGAGGGACAATACAGCAACATGAAATTTATGGCACTAGAATTGAAAAAGCTACTTGTCATGGGTTGCAGTACAAAATGTAACCAAAGCTCTGTACTCTATCACCATCTGTTGAAACTAGGGTGTGGTGGGGTGGTGTAATTGTCTGTCAATGGCCAGCTGGGGCAGTTTTCTTATCTCTTCCACAACCCAGCCTCCCTCCAGGGAGAGATCTTCTGCTAATGGGCCATTGAGTCTCACTGAAAAATTACATCAGCCCACTGGGAAATGCTCCATCCAGGGGGAGGAGCCAAGTATTCCTACCTGGATAAAAATCTGGGAGTTGGAACACTAAGCTGCCTTTCCACTGGATTCTCAGAGGAAGACCAGGCCCATCTATCACCACTGGACCTTCAGTGAAAAACTCTACTCTTTCTACAGGAGCATCACTTCAACAGAGCCACATCTGCCACTAGGACTGCAGCCACCATTGAATGGGACTGCCACCAACACCCTGACCCACAGGGTGTCAGGTTGGATCCTGACTCTGTCAGTGGGGTTTGTTTGTTTGTTTGTTTGTCTTACGGCATGTGTTTTGTTTTATTGTTTATTTTAGTTCCCCTAATAAAGAACTGTTATTCCTATTCCCATATCTTTGCCTGAGAGCCCCTTAATTTCAAATTTATAATAATTCAGAGGGAGGGGGTTTAAATTCTCTATTCCAAGGGAGGCTCCTGCCTTCCTTAGCAGACACCTGTCATTCAAACCACGACACTACTGCATACCAGACGCTTACTGACTTGCCCTTTAGAGGCCTTACCTTTGATTATAGTAACACAGAAATTAGTACTGAAACATTTGGTAAAGGAGGAGAGGGATGAGGTGAGAATTTTTGTGCTTTAAAAGAGGTGTTTCAAATAATTTAGAAAGGACAGTCCTTTGAATGTTAAGTGTAAGCATTTTAATAAAAAGATAGAAGTTTCTTTAAAGTGAAGACTTCAAACCAGCTTTGCTGGAGCCTGTGCAAGAGGCTTTGGATCTGTTCTTTGTTTTAGCTACAGACCTGAGGGCCTCATGGTGGTTCTCGGGATTTTATGTGGTGTTTTTCTTCCCAAGAGTGTAAAAGTCTTTTGCCCAGCACCAAGACTGAAGGAAAAGAACAAGAGCTGTCTCCTCTGCTTTCTCAAGGCTGTTTATTTTTCCCTTATCTGTACAATTTCTTCTCTGACCCACAGAGATCTGTTCAGCAGGTCAGCTCACAGGGAATGACCAAGCCCCAAAGGTGATGATTATCTTTATACTACAAATTACGTGCACTCTATTTACAAAAGATCCCCAATACCTATCTCCCGTGTTAGAAGGTCAGACTCTACTCTGAGCCAACCAAAGATGCCCACGACACAAAGGAAAATGGTGAAGCAGAAGAAGAAGGAAGAAACCCCAAAGCCATGTGGCGACTCCATTTTGTGTTCTTTGCTTATTAATCTAAACACCACATAAATCTATTTTTCACCCAGTGAATAGCTAATTATCACCCTCCTTAAACTCCTGCAGTCTGTAATTCTTCACACAGTGGTGGTAATTTCTCCCAGGGGCTAAAATCAAAGGCGCAGGAGTCTCTGACTCCTTGCCAAGGCTTCCCAGCCCCCTGCTCGGGTCTGGAATCACCCAAGACAGTCAGAGGAGTGTTCAGGACTCCGACAGGTCGTAACCTGGTAACACAGTGCTTTACGCAAGTGTTTCACAGTGATTTCTCTACCTGTTTATTGGCATAGGTGTGTAACTTAAGAGAAGCCTAAAGCCATTATTGGTCATGTTGTGTCCCAAACCATTTCTCCCTTCATACACACATAATAATGTTTTCTGTTACATTATTTTGCACTGAAAACTTTTAATGTTGATCACTGACAAACATTTTTGCCCTTTAGCATAATTATCAACCAAAAATTTACATGAATAAATGAAAATATTCGAGATCTAAAAGATGGGAAATTGATTTACATTCAAAAGGAGTGAAAGTCACATTTCAGGTCTTTGCTAAGTCTCTTCAGTTAACTAAATCCGGCCTTGAATAAATGAGATGCTTGGACATTTCTTCTTCAACAAAAGATTCATGCTAAAAACTAATTATACTAAGAGTAAAAATTGAAATAAATTCTATAAATCAGTTCTTTTTTTTTCCTCAGCAGTTAATGTTTGAGTATATTTATAGTTAGATAGTGAACAGATGTCCAAAGTAGCACTAATGAAAGACACCATTGATTCTCTGGAAACTGAGATGAAAAGATTGACAAGTACTGGATTCTGAAACTGAGCTGAGTTGACAGGAAGCTGAATATGCTTCTCTTATGTAAGTAAAAGTATGTAATTGCATTAATTTGACTAGTAACATCAGCCTATGTTCACTGTTTTTTGTGACTGTTACATGGCTCAAAGGGAAAGGAATTTAGGAAAGCTGCTTATGAGCCATCCTTCATTTTGGAATGAAATTGTTTTCCTCATTGCTTATTTATATGTAAATGTTCTTGTCTCATTGAAATGATGATATGGTAGAGACCATCTTCAGTGAAAAAGTAAAATTCATTTTATTTATGGTTAGGAGCTTTCTATTAGAAACTACAGGGATTGATGGGTTTTGGCAAATAGCATATGAATTTTTTTTTTTTTTTTTTTTTTTTTTTTTTTTTTTAATAAAACAAGGCAAATGTGTAAACAAGTGAATGTCGTGTTGTTAGTTTTAAAGATCCATTTCTTGGTCTTGGAGCATTTTCATGAGAGGAAATAAAACTGAATCTTTGTACAGAGCTTAAGGTCTGCTGCTCAACTGGAGTTCCCAGTCACGGTCAGAAGCATAGTAGGACAAGACTCGATGAAAGCTTTTAGGGAATAAAACATATGTCAGTGAGTTCTGCTTTATAATAAATTGTTAGATTTATGAACACTTGAATTGTTGAAAGCTAGTTGCTGCTACTGAAAGATCTTTTTCTTAACACCCTAAAACCCAGTTTGAAACCAAACTGATAATTGTTTTCAGTTTCTTGAACAGTGTGAGAATCATTAATATTACCACATTTTAACAGATAACTTGGTTATAACTTGAAACAGTCAGGCACTCCAGTGGATGTGCCAGGGGATGATTTTTATTTTAATTATTTTTGTGACTTTTTTATAATAATCACCTGTTGCAAAGAATTCTTCTCACTTTTCTGTAATCCTTTACATGATTATTCAAAATTTAACATACTGGGAATGAAGTTAACATTAATAAAATATCCCAAATAGTCTAAAATAAACAGAAAAATCTCAATTTTTTCTATCTTTTGCAATTTTAGTGACCTTTCCAAAAGAAAAAAAATTACTATATCAGTGTCTGAATTCTCCTGTTTAATGCTTCTGCTTTTCCAGTTTATTGAATGAAAAGACAGAACTGAGTCTTTCAGAGATTCAGTGAAGCCTTGTGAAGAAAAAAACTGAAATGCAACTTAGCCAAGATAAAATTATGCATTTAGATGAAAAAAAATGGTGAGTGACAGATCCAATTTTTATAACAAAATTCAATAGGCTAATTTTCATATTCTGCAGTCATCTATTTTATGAGTTGAAAGAAAAGGCATTGAATACAAATAAATCTACATCAAAGTTTTAACATTTTGAATGCAAAACTCTTGTTTTCCTTCATTATTGAGAGGTTTTTGCATTTCAAAATTATGTGACAGAGCTCTGGCAAGTGCAAGGTTCAGTGACAACACATGCTGTCAGCTGAACAGCCTGTGCTGCTACCAGTGTGCAGTGTCTGAGCATACCAGTCCTATTTGTGATTCACTAAGGCAGTGGGTAGCACTTCTCAGCACCATAAAATACTGCCAGTGGGAATCAGGAAAACTTGCTTTAGAGTATATTGCAGTATATATCCTGTACTGTGTGTTGCACCTCTTTTATATTATGAGAGTGAAGGAGATGGATACAAGAATTATTATTCCTGTAATGCCAAGGTATATATTCTTCCAAAACTACAGCTGAAGAGTGGTGATACTTTCCCTAATGCAGGGCAAGATACTGCTTGCCTTCTTTACAGCAAGGGCACATTGGTGGCTCGTGTTCAACATGATTCCCATCAGGACCCCCGGCTTTCCTGCCAAGCTGCTCTCCAGTTGGGTGGCCCACAATGTTGTTCCTCCTCAGGTTCAGGAATTCTCTTTATTGAACTTCATGAGTTTGTTCCCGGCCCATTTCTGCAGCTGGCGAGTGTCCCTCTGAATGGCAGCACAACGCTCTGGTGTATCAGCCACTCCTCCCAGTTTATTTCCTCCTCGGTAATATTGGGAAATCAGTCTCTTACTTCATCTATAATTACATGCTGCAGTCTTCATGTTGCTTCTGTCTATAGAAATTGTGTTTAAGCTTTTGTTATAATACTGAAGAAAGTTATTTTTAATGATCTAAATATTTGCTCTTGAAAAACAGATCTGTTCTGAGCCATGTAATTTAAGGCCTAAAGAAGAATCCAGTGCTATAAATATAATTCATAAATTATTATTATTATATTTTTAAAACGTGCATGCTTCAGTGCTTTCTTGAAGGGGAACTTCTGCCTTGTTCTTTTATGCTTTAGAAGTGAATTATAAGAATTTTAATTTCAAATGTCTTGAATTAATAAAAACTGAGACACTTCTGATTGCATCCAGGTAACTTTTCAAGATAAAGTCGTGTACAACAAGAGTCAATCTGTACTTTGAAAGAAACAATTCCACAACTTAATGTGGAGAAGTCATCTTTGCAGGACTGTGTGGACGAAGGAAGAGAGAGGATTGCTACTTTTCAGGAAAGCCTGGAAATTAAAGTATGTTCTAATATTCAAATAGTTACAAAAGGTAAAAAGGGAAAGGATCTATTGGGTTATCACATCTATCCTGTATTGTTATCTACAGCACTGCTGCATGCTGGTTTAGTTCTACGACAGTTTAAGGGCAACAATAAAAACTCGTGCTGACTCCAACAGTAGCAGGTTTGACCTGTGCTGATCATCTCAGTTTAGGTATTTTGTATCAGTTATACTTACTGAGAGAGAAGACTTTATGTACTCACCTGAAGTGGAGAAAATTAGCCCAAAAAATATTTTGTTTGTCACAAAAGTTAGCCTCACTTCTTCCTTGGGGTCCTGTTATGTTAAAGATCTAGAATACTAAATACTATAGCCTTTCTTGAAATTGAAGAAAATCTGAAATAGGCTCTTTTCATTGTAAGGTTTATTGACCAGTGCGATTTCAACCTCTTTAATGAGGCTGCTTAGTTACTAGTTCTGAAACTTCATTTTTCACTTCAGCTTAAGTGGCATGGATGTTGATTTAGGATAAACTAAACAAGGTATTTTTAAACTAAATTTGTGGTGTTTTGTGGTTTAACGCAAGAATTTGCATTGATTTTTAACAAAATCTTAAAGAAAAATGATTGCAGCACATCTTTCTATAAGACCTGGTTTTGCATTTTTAAAACAGAAAATTGTAAAATTGTGTCTGTTTTACAGAAGAGATCACTGTCTCTCACCTCTCTGGTACCTCCAGAAAAAGAAATTTTCTAAGCCTATGCTTCTCTTACTGTCTGTGTCCAAAGACAAGAGAGTAATGTACTTAGTGACAGAGGTTTTTTTTTTTACCAATTGAAAACTACCAGACCAGAATAAACTACCTGTTTATTCACTGTAGAAGACCTGTGTTAACTTACCTAATAGGCAGAAGAATCATTTAGGTCTGTGACTTTGAGCCAAATGCTATATTTAAAAACAAAGGATTAAAAAATTTAATCTAAATTATTATATTCTGCAAGAAGATAACATTTGTTCCTTTATTTACCAAATAAAAAAAAAAAACCACCAAAAAAACCAGAGAAGAACTTTCAGCTCTAAACAGTATTTGTTGAAACTTGGAAAATCACAATCCATTTTGCATTAACTAGGCATTTTATTCTGTTAGATGAATAAATATAATATTCTTTCAGTTTTTTCATATTTATACTCAGCAGTGGTGAGAGATTTATTCTAACTCTGCATTTCTTTTCAAAGAGAAAATTATTTCAGATTTCAAAATCCTGATATCAGAGTTGGAGCATTCCACAAAGCAAGGACAAAAATTCAAGATCATTATAAAATTTTGATTTATTTCTAACTTTAAATTAAAAATTAAATCATAGGATATGCTAATGTGTTACAGCTTTGTTTCATGACTTTAAAAACACTGAAAAAGCTATAATTTATATTTGGTTGGGCAATATTGTTATACTTGAGTAAGTTTTTATTTGCTGCTTAGAGAATCTGCTGAAGAAGTCTCCATCTGTGAGAAGGGTATCACCAGTTTGCATCAACAGCTGCAAGAAACCAACAAAGAACTCAGAATAACAAGAACAGAGAATCATTATCTCAGAAGAATGACAGATTACAAGAGCATCTTTCTAATATTAAGCAAGAAATTTAGGTGTATTTGTAGAGGGAACCCTTGACTAGGAAGAAAAAATGGTGTCTCTTTCAAATAGCACTGACAACTGGTGGATCCTCAGCCGAAGTAAATCCAAGACTAGTTTTTAAGTTCATGTTTCAACCTCAGCTTTTGTTTATTGCTCAGCGCACTTGTATAAAGAGGACCAGCTATTCCTATTCAATGGTTTGTGTATTTGTCTTGGGGAACAGCTAATTAGTGGGTTTTTCCCCTGATCTTAAAGCAAAAGCAACAAGGCAGCTATAATTTTCACTTACAGGGAGAAGTACTATAAAGGAAGTAGCAAGTGCTTCTTGTAGTGTGCTGTGACTGGCCTAGTGTACTTAAAAGCTTATGACTTTGACTTGCTAATAATTCAACACAGTACACGTTTTAATGAGGTTCTAAACTTTATTAAAAGTATTATATTTATGTGTCTTCAAGAGCTGCTTTTGGATAAAAGATACTTGAAATAGTGGGTTATAATATAGCCTTACATTATCTACTGTGTTATTTATCTCTGTGCAGTTCCTGGTGAAAGTAGTTAAAGTATTTCAACTGTCATCTCATGCACACACAATACTTCTGCACTGACATGTTTTTCAGGCAGCTAGAAATTTAGCTGAATACCTGTAGGAGTTCATCAGTTCTGTGGGTGATGTTGGTTCTCTTCTTTATCTTCAGCTTCTTGCCTTCATTTAGGCTTTCTAGTACTCAATCTGTGCATTAACTCTGCTGCTCACTTGACTTTCTCTTCCTCTAGAAGTGCTACTCAGTTTTAAAAGAGTAAATTAACTGAACCTTATGTCAGGCAAATAGAACTTTTAAGACATTAAGGGTCTCTTTTAAGTGAAGAAAAGTCCTCCAGGAGATTCATCACACCCCAGTTTTTAAAGTGATTCATTTTACCTCTCTCCCTTCATTACAGAGATAGTGGCTAATGGCTTTAGATCAGGTGCTTAATCCTTAGGTGAGACCAAAATTTAGGTAAGACCATTTGCATTCTAAATAACTTTTCTCCCAAACATACTAATTTTTTTCTCTTAAGTGCTCTCCTAGAAAAGATGAGGCTGGTAATGGCTGTGACTACCAAAGGTTCACCAGGGAATCACTTCTTTACCTTTTCTTGGAATCACAAACATCCCCGTTAAATGGGACAGGCTGGTTTTTTTATGACAATCTAGCTGCTAAATAAACCATCTGGTTTTTTTTTTCTTTTTAACTGCTACATTCCTTTACAGACATTTTTCTTCTTTCTAAGAAGATTTAGCATTATTTATAAGTTAAAAAAAACATTTTTCACAAATGAAAAATTTGGTTTATGAAGATACACATAATTTACATTTCACATAGCCTTTAAAAACTAGTTAATAAAGCCATAGACCTTAGATACACATTAATTCTTTTTATTTAAGGTACAAGCAGTATACTTAAACCTTATGGAAAGAACCTTTCTTCATAAGTACTATATAAAAAACTAACAAAGTACCAAACTGAGCTTGATGCTATGAAGTTGAAAGCCCAGGATTCAAATGGAGATTATTTTCAGGCTGAAGCATGTGCTGAAGTCTAAAGTGAGTACACAAATTAAAACTTGTTTTTTAAGTAAAAATGAAAGTTTTAGATATCTCCATAGAAGAATTTGCTTCCTAACCAAAACTTACTTGCATTCCCTTAATTTGGCTTTAGTAGTTTGAACACATTTTCATGGCTGTTTTTACAGTACAAAATTAATGTAGAATATTTCATTCTGGTTATATATACATGCACATGTGTGTTTATTAAACTTATAAAATCAGACAGGGAATAATAAAGAGACTTGGAACTCTTTTGTCTTTATTACTTTATGGGATTAAAGAAAAAAGAAATATTACTGCACTATATTGTTATACCTTGTATGTCTAATGTTAACCTAGCCATTCTTAACAGATGTCTATTGATCATTAAAATGTACTCATCTTGAACAAAAGTCTGGTTCTTGAGAAATCTCTCAATGTTTTCTCTAAATGACAAAATTTTCAGTGGTGAGAGTTTATCCAATACCATATCTGTGGATCTATAAATATCCCTATTTTTTGGAGCTTACTGTAAACTATTAAATAAACAAGTTTTATGTGTTAAGAGAGGGTTGCGAGCTCTTGGAGAATTATCACAAAGCCCTTGAATAAGGAGAAAGTTGGGAAGCAAAATGCCATGAAGCAGAAACAGGCTTTTCCTGTTAGACTGGCACTGATCAGTGCAATCTGAGAGCCACAGTTGGAAAGGGAAAATAGAGTCCCTTGAAACACAGATGGAGCAAGTGAGTTGAAGTCATTCTTTCCACAGTTCACCCAGAAATGGTCTGGTAATATTTTAAAATTATGTTTAATACCACTTCTATTTCAGGGAGATTTTCCACCATGAGCTGTATACATTTTACTTTATATAATAATCTGATTAGAATTCCACTAGTCACACTTGGGAAAAAAATCTTTAAAAAAAAAATCAAGGGAAAGAAAAATTAAATGCTTTCATGATTTGGAATCACTGAAGGTATAAACTCTTACACAACTCCACAGCATCACTGAATCACTATTACCATTCCCTGCTCTTCTTGCTTTCAGCTTCTTCATCTTTCTTCCACTGCTTTAGATGTTCCAAAGAGCCTCTTCCCACCTGAAAATCTGAAGAACTTGAAGAAAAATTCATAGCTTGGCTTTGGAAGTACATTGTGAGTGTATAAACATGGTTTGGGCGTTCTCCCATTTTTGTTGCAGATCATCTCTGCTTTCTGAACATCATATAAGCTGCTGAGGGCTACTCAAGAACATTAGATATGTTAGAAAACCAAGATGTTGCTTTGTGGTGGATGAGAACACAGCAATAATAAAAAAGCACAGATCATGTGGCAGATTTTGGTATTCCTTTAAGATATAATAAAACTGGCACATGGTTCTAGTTTGTCCAACAAGCCTGAAACCAGCAGACATTTCATCCTTCTAATTCCTTTCTGCATGCCTGCTATTAAGTATAGGAATAAACAGACTTCTACCTGAACAGTATGTCAACAATTTGGGTCAGAATTCCAAACGTCATATTCCAGTTCATAGAGTTACATGCAAAGCACATATCTAAAACACAGAAGTTTGTATACAAAAATCTTTATGTGCTCAGCCGTGCTCTGTGTTCCTTGTGCTTTTTTTTTTTTTTGTGAGACAGAGCTAGAATTAATGTGATGTGCTCCTATAAAATAATCTCTTTGTATGTCGTTTCTGATAAATCCTTCAAGCAAATCACAATGCCTTACTTTGCTCTGTTAACCTCCCACACTCATTCTACCACCCACTGAAACTTAAGGAGTTGAAAGTGGCTGACCAGGAATATCACTGGGCAAAGTATAGGCATTTTTCAAAAAGGAAAAACCTAGGTTATGTTAATTTTATATATGTACAAAATTCCTAATGCTTTTAGTCAGACCTGCTGTTGCTGCCTTGTGGACTCCACTTTAATGTGACTCTCTCATCTCTGAGTCATGACTGAATTTACAGGTGACAGCAGTATAAATATGTCTGACAGAATCTCAGCATTCACAGATCATCTACATACAAAACCAAATTTTATTGCTAAAATAAGAGGATCTCATCTGAGAATAAAGTGTGGACCATTGCAGAATTTTTCACTCTGCAAAAGGAGTAGAATTTTAGGAATAGAGTTTTAAATGCCAGAAGCTAATTTTTTTCTGTCAGAAACAAGAACTCTTCTAGTTTTTATGTACAGGAGTTATTTTAAAAAATAATTTTAAGGTTTACTGTAGAATAAATTACTGCGGCCTCTTAAAATTTGCCAAAATTACATAGAGATATATTGTAGGATTTTGGAAGCTGTTTTAATTTTTTTTTTTTTTTTAGTAGAGTTTTATATTACTTTACTGTAGCATTTAACAACAGAAGCAGCATACAAGTCTTCTATTTCTGCCTTAATCAACTCTCTATGAAATGAGCGGAGGGCCTCACAACATACATTAGGAGAGAGTTTCTGTACTTGCAAATGTCACATCTACACCAGGACTTTGCACTAAGCTACATGCAATCAAAGAATAATTAAATTAGCATTTAATTTCCACAGCAGAGAAGGTAGAAAGGGTATATGAAATATATTAGAAAGTTATATATATATATATATATATATTAAAAAAATAAGTTTATGTTAATGTTATACTTAAGGGATCCAACTATACCTTAGGATCATAAATGATCACTTTTAAATGTTTAATTTGGCATTTCTCAGGGGCTTACTCCTCAAAGGGTGTGAGTTGAACACTCTTTAAAAAGGACATTGCTTCGCTGTTTGCAGGGCTTTACTGCGAATGCTCAGAAGTCAGGGCTTGGATTTTACATCTAGTCACTAGGTAAGCAGAATAGCTGAAGCTATTTATTAGCAATGAAACTTGGTATGGACTTTAAAATAATTAACTGTTTTAGAAAGTATCAATATCTAATATTTTCTTAATTTCTTTTAGAAATCAGTTTTTGTTGACCTTGGTTTTACAATAACTACCAAATGAATGTGGGACACATACATTTTTTAAAAATTCTCTTTGGATAAACTTTGAAAAGTTGTTCAATCACACTCATATTATTCAGGTATTTTCAGTATGATTCTATTACTGACCTGTCCTTCCTCTGCTCCAGCTGAGATAATGTCTTGTTCTTTATAGGCTTCCAGCAGTCTCTTTAAACCTTTATGTCTTTTGGAAGCACAGTGGATAAAGCTGCTGTTTGCCAGCTGGTTATGTGTTCCAGCCAAATGTGTGTGATGTCTTCTGCATCTTTGTGAAATCCCCTATGAATCTTTTGATAGAGAAGAATTCCAGCATATGACATTTATCTGAAACCTTCAAGAGACCTATTATGGCTAGCCCTCCCTGGATCCTTCTGTGAAGGGAATTGCTGGGCCTGTGGAGAACAGCAACAGTTTCAGGAAAGAAAACTGCAGAAATGCAGTTGGAGAGTTGGAGAAAATTCTGAAGTTGGGAATATTTCACTAATTTTTCTGTATCTTTCAACCAGTAGTGTTTCATTAGTCATACAAAACCTTCAGACAAGGTTCTTACTTTACACAGTATTCCAGTGCTGAATCTGCATTATTAAATTGCAGAATATTTATATTCAGAAGCAGGAACTAAACCTGATGCTGAATAATATTGTTATTTCTAAAATGTTTTTAATACTGTTTATTTTCCTATATCTTCTTCTTTCTACAGCTTTCAATATTCTTTTGTTTCGAAATACAAATGTAGAATATCAAAACTGTTTCTCTGCAAAGGAACTAGATTTTTTTGAGTGACAGTTCATAGTAAATGGGATCTTTCAGAATGAAGGAAGCTTTCAGTTTAGTTTGGTAAAAGAAAAAAAATTACTTTTGTTTTGATAAATGACAAATGCTTTTTTCTTTGCTTTTTCTTTTTTCCCTCCTTCTGTTGGCCTATGATCTGAGTTCTTCCTTTGAACACACAAATGGTTTATCTTCTGAAATTTCTGAGAAATGTGCTGGAGAGGTGGAGAGTTTGTTAAGATGTCTCAGTTCATAGATTTCCCATGACCTTTGGCTGAGCATTATTGTGCTTAATGTAAACTAGCCTTGAGTAAAATACAGATAAAAGTGTTGCAGCACCCCAGACTCAGTTAGTCAGACTATAATGCATACATAAAAAGATGAAGGGAAAATAGCATCCGGCTTACTTATGCTAAGATTAAAATAGGCAGTTTTCTTTGGCTCTGCAGTTGACCCAGTACTGATTTTCCTGATTCTCAGTGTTTGGAATTATTTTTTTAATAATGTGTGTGTGTAGCTATGCCTCAGGTATGTCCATCGTTCCATCTGCAGTGAAATATACTAGGTTTTTTTGGTATTTTCTTTCAGATTTATCAAAGCTATATAGATATTTAATCTCTTTGTTTGGATTTTATTGATTTTCCCTTTCCCCTCAGTTTATTCTTGATGCTCCTGTAAGTAAAATAAGTGGAATCTCACTCTGCTGGTGATGCTGATACTGATTTTTAGTACAAGATGTTATATTTCCTGCAGGCAAACAGTTAATCAATAGCTTCTTGCCTCAACAAAATGTGAAACTCCCTTCCTGTTTGTTAATGCTTCTGTCTACAGAACCCATCGATCCACATATTTCATAGCATTTTGTCACTTGTATCAAGTACATTTATATTAAGATATATACATTGGATGATTTTATAAATCTGACAGAGGATTTTGACTGGGAAAATATAAAACTAATCTCCCACCTTGGAGTGAAAACAAATTTTGTCATTGATCCCAGACTTCCTTTGTTATTTGTATCTTTTTTTAAAGATTACCCCAATAGAATGCCAGTAAGCTTGATAGACATACACCTGAAACTTTAAAATATTTGTTTATCTGCAGAGCAAGTGTGACTCAAACCATTCTGAAAAAGAGTTGCTGAAAAAACAACTAGGAAATGAAAAATCATCTTTGAAACCTGAAATCTTTGCTTGTGTCCAATTGTGAGAACAAATTTCGGTCACAGAGAGCAAGGCAAGAGAAAGACTCTGAAATTCAGTTTCTCAAGGAATAGCAGAAAATAATCTGTGGGCAAATGACCAGGAGAGTATTGCAGTTTTTCTCATTCTTTCCAAGTGTATTTAAACAGAGGTGGTTTTATATCTAGCTGCATTTTCAAATGGCTAGGGTACCTTGAAGACATTAATAGCAGAAGATACCAAAAACCTGGTTCTCAGTTAAATTCTCAGATTTCTCAGTTAAACCCTAATAGACTCTTCTTCATCATGTTATATTTTGCTCCAAAAATGTTCTTAATCTCAATTGCATGATATATCTGCCCTTTTAATTCTGAATAATTGCATGAGGCTACATGCTTGGAGAATTACAGTTGCTATCTAATTAATGTGTATGGTGCTGTGCAGAATCAAGATTTTACTCATCTCAGAAACAGAGCAGCTCACTTAGAGCCACAACTGCATATCACCAAAACACAGCTGGGGACTGAGTGCTTTGAGAAGCAAGTATATGTTTTTGTATTGTGCTTCCTGCAGTTAATTGGGGTGAAATGCAGTATAGTACTAAGACTTAGGCTAATTAGTCAGATAAACCACAAAGTTTGGGTTTACACTGCTGTACATCTCCTATGCATTCAGAGACTATTTGTGTCACTGAGTTTAGTCTGTTCAGCTGTTATACATGCTGTCTAAATTAGTTGTGTAGGTTGCCTGTATAGCCAATAGAACGAGACAGTGAGATTAACTACCCTCTGGAATAGCCTGGTTTAGGATGAGATGGGTCACTTTCCTGAAGATGCTCATCTCTCTTCACTCATTTATACTGATGCCTGTCTTGATCTACAGTGAAAATCCAGGTGACTAGTCATTTATACAAGTGCTTTATGACCTACTAGTTCTCTGCACCCTCTGGAATGATTTTTGCCTGATTTTACCAACCCCCATTTTCCCAGGTACTACTTGAAGTGCTATGGATGGTTCCCAAGTTGCAGTATGACAATTTTTCTTTTTTTTTTTTCTTCTTTTTTTTTTTTTTTCCAATTTCACAAGAAGAGGATTTAACAACCTGTAGGAACTATTTCACATGATTTGGCCACAGCACCAGAGAATGGTCCCTGTCCTGCTTCATGAATTAATTTATCTATGTAGTCTTGGTGTCTTACATAGTTTTCTTACCTTTGAAACAATGACACTTCTCTATTCATAGATGTACTGAGGATAAAATATTACAGTTTAAAGTATTATTTTTGATATGTAAAAGAGCAAGCTAAAAGAAGCAGAGTGATGTGATTATAGCACAGGTCTGGGAATGAGGTGTTTCATTCAACTGGTAAATTGTTGATATCTGTTCTCTCAAAAGCAAGGATGAGGAGTCTGGAGAGGACATCTCTGCTTTCATGGAAAGAAATTAAGCTAGCTTCTTAGAGCAAATCTATTTTTCTGGCACAGGCAAGGGAAAACCAGAAAATCGGCCATATAAGAAAAATACTGTCATTAAAGTCAGTATTATGTTAGTACATAATGGAAGCAACAGCTGTGAGCAGTGATTGGTTTGGTTTTGTTGTTAGTTTGAAGAATCAGGTTTATACTATCCTTTTCATAACAGTGGCTGGACTGGTTGTACTGATTTACTGCCTTGGTGCAGAATGAAATAATGCCTGAAATTAACAGGCGGATGTGGCAACATTGTCAGGCCTTGAATAGGCACCAAAACAGTGATACCAGGAGGCTTGATCCATCAGTCTGGATTTTTCTTTACCAGCCAGGAAAAGCACCTCCCCATCCCTCCCATCGCTCTGACTGCAAAATCAGTTTGGACCCCTGTGGAAACAACAGGTTTTAATTATTGTCTTGGCTCTGGTGACCAAGTACAGAGACTGTTGGGCTTGCTGGGCTGCTGTTGCTAGAGCAAGTCCTTTTTCTGTCCCTAGATCCAGCTCCCTGAGCCAGTGCTGAATGTGATCATTCCCCAGCAGGCTTTAGTGACCTGCTTCAGTGGTCCGCTCCACCAGCAGGTCTGTGGTAATGGCTGAGCCACACTGAAACCCAGGGGCTGCTGTAGCCACCCTGCCTAGTAGCTTCCAATCCAACACAGACTAGATCCTCCTTCTGTAAACAACTGACAGACTGAAACCAGGTTCCCAGAGGAGTATGTACCTTCAAAACTTTCCAATGATTTATTCAATCCCACGTACTTCCTTCCCAAACAGCCAGATGCAGGAGTTATGGATATTATTAGATATTATCTAATATCCAGGCCCCATCTCTTGTACTCAAAATGACTGGATTTCCATTTTGCAACTTTCCCATTGGGGATTCCAGCACCTCTTAAATATCCACCAGTTTCAAGGCACTTCAGCAGACTCTAGTCCACTGGCCTTGCCAACTCAAACAGCACAGGAATACCACAAGAAGCACTGTTCTTACTTTTGAATAACCTTAAAATTAGGCTCTTCCTCCCTGGAGATGTTTACAGTTTTTAGTTTTAAACCTGCAGTTACCATAGCTATCTGCTGTCTTTCTGGGAAAATTGAGACAATGGACACGTAGAAATAAATCTCAGGGAATAATACAAAGAGACTCACTAATCTGTATTTCAGAGAAGTATATGATGAAAACTGTGTTTCCTTTTAAAGTAAAATTTAGAAGCTGACAATCTTAGGGAAAAAAGGGCTTATACTGATTCTGAGATCGTCTTACAGATTTTTGAAAAATGCTTAGTCTTACAGTAAAATAATGTTTATTTAGGGAACTTCGGGAACTTCAACATCAGAGTTGAACAAATTCACATCAGTTAAGCTCTACATTAAAAACATCATGACCTCAACATTCCCATCATTGATCTCCTGATGGGTCTCTGGACTAGTCCCTGGAAGGCTTGGAAGTTCCACAATATTTAAGTTCCAAACACTGGGTGGGAAATAAAAAAAAAAGTATAAACTCTGATACTTGTTGAAATATTAACTGAATTACATGGATTATATTCATGCAAGAAAAGTTACAAGAAGATTCAGGACCACAGTCTTCTGATGGTACTCCTTTTATTTTGTTTTATTGAATTGTATCAAACTATATAGTCAACAGCAACTACTTGTACTGGGAAGGTATAGTCAAAAATTCTTAGAACAGTAATGAAAATAATGCTACAGAAAATCTCAACTTGCCACTGTTTTGTACAAAGTGTAGATGTAATTATTTTCACCTTTCTAACATAAAAGCTCTTAAGTATCTGGTCTTTCTTCTAGTTTTCAGAGTAGTTTTTACTCTACGCATGCCCATGTTTTTACAAGAAATGTAAATGCATTTCTAAATCTTCAAGTACTCATAATCCTGAGGAGGAGCAAGCCCAACTTTCTTTTTAACAATTAGTGGGATGGAGCTTCCACAATATGGAGTTACTTGTGTCAGTGTCAGTCTCAGCTTTGTTTCCTATTTGGCAGCTGCATTTTTGTTGCATCACGTGTTTTTGATAGATTGATAGCAGCATGCATTAAAAAATATTTCCAGTTGAGGGGGGAAGAAGTCTCAGTTCATGACTTCTTTTGAGATAATTATGTACTTCCAAGTTTAATTTGTTCACTGAGTTTATTACCTTTGGCACTTGACTAATCTTTGCTATCAAAGGCTCCTCTAAGTATTAAAAATGAGTCCCAATAATATGAGACAAGTTTCCTCAGGTCAGCGAGCCCGTTCTGGTGCCCTTAGGAAGAAAACACAGCTGTGCAAGACAGTTATTTTTTAGCTACAGCCAATCCTTGATAGCAAGTACAGGGAGTCTTCATTCCTGAAGAACTGAGTCTACTCCTTCATCTGAGCACAGTGTAGCTCTTAAATTTGTTGAAACAAACATTGTGTCATTTGGAACAGTTTAATTTACTTGAATTACCATAACATTTTCTTCTGTTTTTGATACTTAACAAAGAAAAGAGGAAATAATCCATGTAGTCACCACACTAATACTAACTATTACAGTGCTTTTTCTGTTTGCATAACTCCCTTTTCACGGTGATAAAATTCCATTCTAAGTACTAAACTTCTGGCTAAATAAAAAATGAAGACTAACCTTCTGCAAGCTAGATTAGGAATTCAATTCCTATCTTGCTTGATTTTTTTTTTAATCCTGGTTGGCCTTATGTGCCAAGGGTTCCTAGGGTACTAGGGTTCCTAGGGTACAATGAGTTTAAAGACTAAAAATGAAATAAATGAGCCATGTTTGTTTAAAATTTTCAGACAGTTTTAAGCTAAGTTTTTCTTCATTAAATCTATATAGCTTTTGCACAGCAATGAACTCAATTTTTCTTCTGCTTGGTTATTTTCCATTTTTGAGAATTCAAGACATATGATTCATATATAATACATAACTTTTTTCCTCATCCAAGTCCTTTTTATACTTTTATTTTTTACTACATAGGAAGAACTAAGGTTGTTTCAGACTTACAGAATCCTGGAATTCTAGAATGGTTTGGGTTGGAGGGGACACTAAAGACCATCTAGTTCTAACCTTCCACTAAACCAGGTTGCTCAATTTCCTTGAACATTATTTAGTTACTTATTTATGCTAAATGGTTTGTGATTGTTTTCATTTAAAAATGAAATATGCAATAATATGCATATTTCATGCAATAATAACTGAAATGTTGGTAGCCTGTGTTACATTTTAAAAGCTTAAGTTGAAAGAATTTATCAAGTTTATGTAGTGTAGTGATACAGGAATGAATGAAATAGCCTGGTAGAAAAGGCTCTCCTAAAGTACAAGAGAGAGATGAATCTGGAAATGTCTACTTTGTAGAAGTTATTTGCATTTGATTTGCATATTTGCTTTAATGTCCACAATACTAAAGTTCTTGATAAATTTTATGTCAACAACTTAGAGTGTCAATCAAGAATAAGGTGGAATAGTAGAAATGTATGAAATATCTATGAATGATGATTTCCCTCTCAGCTAAATCTAGAAAGATTTAGAAAATTCATTGAGACCAGAATGAAATAAAAACAAATGTACAATATTGCTTGAGAGTAAAAGCAAGAATATTAATGCAAATATTTGGGTGTAATAATCAGCAGAATCACAGAATTAAGACTTTTAAAAGAGATATTGGGGGAATTGATGAAATATGATCTAGGTGTAAGTTCCAGTTAAGTAGTGTACTGCTATACCAGGAGGGTCCTCCTGGAAGGGAAATCTCATTTTTCAACCACTTTAAAACAAGTCAGCAGGGATTAAAAGAGGTATTGTAGAAACAGCTGCTAGGAACTGGAGAGGCTTCTTGCACTGCTAATGTGTGACTGGAATATACATGAAGTATAATGAGATAGGAGTGTTGGAATCACTATTAATGCCCTTCCTTCTCTCCAGGTTCTATTTCAGCAGGCAGTCTGTGATGGGAGATTAGGCAGACAGTCATCTTTTCATTCTATGGAGGATTTGATATCAGAAGTAAATTGGACAGTAACTTGTTCTTATTATTCCATCTTTCTCTGTGTATTTATTGTACCAGAGTCCTTGCTCCAGTAAAGTGAATAGGATGTGCCCTGAAGTTTGTGTTGCAGACCCGCTGGGAAAGACCTTTTCTGTCCGATTTTCTTAAGTGACAGGAGTCCAAAGCTTGCCTTACACATCTAATGTGTTATGGTATTTTTATACAATAAAATCTAATCTGTCAAATGATCTGGATTGACTCTTAAAGAGACTAGGAAGTTTCCTCGAAGTGCTTTCAGAATTCACACCTAGATTAATCCTTTTTGCTCTCTTCAAAAAAGGATTGATTAGGTCTCTGGTTTATTTTTGCAAGCAAAGGCATGTTGGTCACAATAATGGGTTAAGCACAAACTTGCACATATATTCCTTTATAGGATTTTTTTTGGTGATAAGCTGACTGCTCAATATTAACATATGTGTCTGAGTATTAATTAAAGACAGCATAACCAATACAAATGCTCCCAATACTGAAATAAAGCAACGGTGTTGCTATTTAGGAATAGGTGGCTTTAAAAAGCCTCTAAAAATAGTTTAATGAATAAAGTTTTTTAAAAATTAAAGTATAAATATATATGTGCAACATAAATTTTAGGATTATCTTCCCCAAGAGTAACAATATTTTTCAGTACAGGTGAACTGATTTTAATTTGGAGGTCCTGGTTCTTCATTCATTATTTGACAGAAGGTCCCAGAAGTCATATCAGCAATCACCTGGTTAATGGGACTTCTTGGAAGTAATAAAGACTGTAGGAGCAGACATAATGGTATTAACCATTGCCACATTATGCAGTTATTAAAAGGCATATTGTACGCTTTTCCCAGATGTGAGAAGATGATAATTTCATTAGCCCAGAAGATGAGAAAGAGATTTGTTGTTTTGCAATCATACTGTCATATTGATTTTTTTCTTCTAGAAGATGATCACAAAACAGTTTGAGATATGTGATCTTGGTCTATAACACTAACAGCCTATCATCTAGAAGATGAGAAGCATATATTGGATAAACTTAGTATAGATAAAAAAAGTTCTTTTTGGGAGTGTATATGCTATGCAGAGGCTCCATGTCCTAAGATGTAATTCTTGAGTTGCAATAATGATGCATTTCCATGTAACATAGTAAAGAAGTCAGTAAAGAGGGGATCACCTAAAAAGTAAAAGCGAAGATTCTTAAGCAACTTGGACTTAAAAATTCTTCTCTTATGCAGAGGGAATATGAGATAAGGGAATATGAGATTATAAATAATAAGATGTAATAAACCTGCTTTTTCTTGAGTACTCTGGTAAAGTAGTATCTTTTTTATTAGGATTTGCCTTTTCATAAAAAGTATTTTGGAAATGAAAACTTTATTGCAAGGGGATTACAAGATCATGCATGGAGCCAAAGGAACTTTTGTCAAGGGTGATGACATACAGACTTCAAGTGACTTCTGACAGCAATTACTTGCTGCATAATTTTTGATGGTTAAGAAAATAGAACATTCAAGTGAGCATATTCAGAGAGCAGGATCACTGTAGTAGCAATCCCCCCATGTCTGATCTAAGTCAGAAACTGAAAGAAAGAAAAAGAAGAAAAAATTAATTGAATTTGCTGAAATTTTCAAACAATGTTTTATTTGACAATAAACTTGCTTGTTGGCAATGTCTGTAGTAATAGCCCGAGAGGATTGGAACAGTGTTTGTTGGTTGGGAATTGTATACAGCGCCCCAACAGTATATTCTAAAATTCTTCAGACTATGACTGAATATTAAAGGCCTATAATGAGCTCAGAGGTCTTACAGTTCTTTACTTTTTGTTGTAAATGCTCTAATCTGTAATACGTCTTAATTTTTTCAATACCCAGGAATTACTGTGGTTTATGACAGCCTGAAATGTGTTACACACTTTGTGACAGTAGCTATTTCCTCATGATGTGGGTTACTTGTGATTTTCTTCTCCTTGCTTAGTTATAATATTTTGATTGGAAAGAGACCTACACCAAAAAAAAAATTAAAAAAATTGTTTGCATTTGTGACAGTTATTTGCAACCATGAACAATGCTATACTTAATTTTTATACATATATTTAAATTGCCTCTTACCCCACAGAGTTTTTACATAGGCAAACCTGAAAATACAATTTGTGGTTTTATGAAAAGTAAGAGTATTTTAAATTCAGCTGTACTGTTATGACACGTGGTTTGCATAACCAAGAAACCTATAGTATTTGTAAAAGTATTCATGATAATTTTTAGTCACTGGTTATAGAGTTTTTTCGCTAAGTTTGCTTGCCTGTGGCAATGTAACTGTCCCCACTACTCGGTAGAAGTTATTTCACTTGAGTGTAACTGGTTTACAGGGTTTGTAGAAGAAAGAATTCATTATCTCTGGTATCCTCCTTCTTATTATCTTCTCTGCATGAAGAAGCAGGATGTATGGATACAGAGTGATATCTCCATTACAATATAACATCTATTGGTCTCCCCTTGTTGACCACTGCCATCATTCCATCTTTTCTTTTCCTTCTTTTCAGTCACTAATAAAGCTTGAACTTTAGCAACATGTAATTGGAATTAAGATTCTGCTGTCAGTGTTAAAGCAAGTGGTTTTAGTCTTTGAGCAGAAAAAATGTTCATGGTATGGGGTAGTCTTTGATAGTACTACAACTAAATTTTTTGTTCTATCCCCTTCATTTCTTCTTGGATCAACTAATCCTGTTGATGTCAGTGTAGGCAGTGGAGTATTAGCAACATGGCTATCAGCATCAGATATGCTTTAGCAGTTCTGTTACTCAGTTGCTCTTTTATTTTATTTAATCTTTGATATTGGCAGTTGCAATGATGCAGTAGAATACATAAGAACTTAGTATATATTCCATATTTAATTAGTTAATTTGCATTAGCTTCTCCTTCCACATAATTTTTGAATAAATAGCCCTGCAACAAGAAATGCAAATTGATTAACTGATATAGAATGGAGGGTCTGTA
The DNA here is from genome assembly GCA_018697195.1 of Certhia americana. Taxonomy (NCBI): domain Eukaryota; kingdom Metazoa; phylum Chordata; class Aves; order Passeriformes; family Certhiidae; genus Certhia; species Certhia americana. Next base: position 85,740,648 of record CM031857.1, on the reverse strand, counting down.
AAGAAGTGTAATCTTTTAATAAAAGAAGGGAAAAGAGGCTTTTTAATGTATATTGCACTCTTAATGATTTTCCTTTGATCCACTGAACTTTACACTAATTCCCAGCAGAGGGAGTAAGTGAAATGAAGATGAATGAATCATACATAACTTTGTGGTATTAACATGCACAGTTGTCTGAACATGTGGAAAGATATTTCAGTTAGTTTTACATTTTGGACACTTTCCAAACAGAAGAAAAAGAGCTTGATAAGATGGATAAAATTTTCATGTGACTCCACTAGGATTGAATATAACATAACTTTATTTCATGACAAGGATCAACTTTTTTATTAATAAACTTTGAAAAAACAAAATTTTATTGTAATTAAAACATAATGTATGAAGGCATGGCCTGAAATGATGTTCTCTTCCAATGGATTTTTTTTTTTTACCTGACTCTCTTATATACTGTTATTTGATTTTTCCCTAGGCTTTAGTAATTTTATTTTTTCAGGACATTTTATTTTTATTAAAATTCATGAAGCAAGTTTAATAATTTATTTCAGCAGATGCAGAAGTCAAAGCTTAGTTTTAAGTTTCCTATCTTGTGCTTCTCATCTATGTTGTATTTTTGGTGCTTTTATTTCCTGATGTGAGAGAAGAACAAACATTTTTTATCTTGAATGCAGCCTACACCCAAGTAATTATATAGAGTACACAAAGCAGAAAACGTCTTTGTTGTCAGAGCTGCAGTGCAACCGAGCAAGTGAACAATATACTTCTCAGATTTGCTTTACATGAGGGCAGTCTTTCCTGCACATAGAAATATTTCATAAAATCACTTTTGCCAGAATAGCATGAATATTTTTAAAACAATGCTACTTGGCAGAAATAAAACCTATAATTGAATTTCTTTTTTGACCCACAGTGACTGCTCTGGAAGTAGTGTTGAAATGATTTTTCATTCTAAGACTGACTCAGTGTGCACCAGCTTTCCATTTTCATTTCTGCCTCCCTTATCAGTGCCCTAAGAAACAAACAACCTCCACAGCATTTTTCACTCTAATGCTTTTACCTTGGACTGCAAGGCAGCGTTGTGTTCATTCATTTATCAGGCAAAACCTGTATTTTCTATCCAAAACTGCTGTTCTCAGATTCACTGACTTCACACGAGAGAGAGTCGAAAGAAAGAAAGGAAAGAAAGGAAAGAAAGGAAAGAAAGGAAAGAAAGGA
>CM031857.1:85653585-85739426 GCA_018697195.1 Certhia americana | reverse complement strand
AGGAAAGAAAGGAAAGAAAGGAAAGAAAGGAAAGAAAGGAAAGAAAGAAAAGAAAGAAAAGAAAGAAAAGAAAGAAAAGAAAGAAAAGAAAGAAAAGAAAGAGTGCTCTTTGTTGAAAGATGTTGAAATCAGAACTCACAAGTTTGAGAGAATTTTATTGAAATAGATAAATGCCGAAGTGGGGAACTAACTACCCAATGTTATTTTGGTCAATTCTTCCAGTCAGTTCGTCCAGCCTTGCTTTCTCACCTCTTGCAAAGAAGCTAAGCTTGAAACACCCCATTTGAAGAGCCAAGGGCACTACTATTCACAGACGCAAGCAGCTTCAGCTAAAGCCTTCCACCCTGACACCACCGCAAGGTTCCCGACTGTAGCTACGTGCTGCAGTTACCCCGCCACCTCCAGCACTCGCTCGAGAAAATACCCTGGAGATGGCTCGTCGCTACCCTAAGCCACTTAGGGCAGGCGAAGTGGGACAGAGAAGCCGAGGCGGAGAGCTGTAGCCTTGAGATGTCCCTTTCCCAGCGGCTGCTCCGCTCCTTCTCCTCACCCCCGCCTGACCCGCCCGCGGTCAATGTCTTGCTGAGGTGGAGAACACCTGAGCGCCGCACCCCGCCCGGCCCCGGGGCAGCGCCGCGGGCTCGCCTCGCCTTTGGCCCCGCGGCCGCGGGCGGGTCCCGGGCCGCAGGTGGCGGCGGGCCCGGGGCGGAGCGGGCAGGCCCCCGGGCAGGTGGCGGCAGGTCCTCGGTTCGGATGGGTCCGCACCGCCCGGCTCCGCCGCTCCCCGCCGCCGGCACCGCCGCCTCGGGCCGCGCCGCCCCTCCCGGGCTGCAGGTGAGTGAGGGCAGCGGCTCCCTCGGGCCAAGCGGCGGGCGCTGCCGTCGGGGGAGGCTGGGCGGCGGGCAGGGCTTCGCTTCCTTCCCTGCGTCTTTGTAGGCACTTTGTCTGCGAGCACAGCGGCGGGAGACGCTTAATCTGAAGCAAAACAGGCGTTTCGTTTAGAGGCCGCAGGTACCTAGTAGGATGCCGGTTCCCATGTACACAGAGGGCTCCTTCGCCACCGGCATTCCCAGGTTTCTCCAAGGTGTGAATTGGACTGAGGCGGACAGGCTCCTGCTCCCACCAGCCCGGCTCCCTGCAGGAAGGCCGAGCTCAGCAGGCAGTGTTTTCTTGCCCTGAAAGGCTTTGACTGTTCTCTCATTCCTCAAATCTCTCTCGAAAAGCTGACTGATCCTCTACGCTGAAATTAGCCATAAATGGTGTGACTTTTCCCCCTCCTTAATATATTTTTGGACACGAGACCTGAAGTGCACCAAATGCACTGTTTTCATTATTGTGCTAGCTTCTGTTGGCAAACTTTACTGTCCATAGTATATTTAGTGTCTTGAATTTTAATTGTCACTGATAGATCTTAAGTAACCATATAGGAATCTCTTCAGTTCAAAACCTTTTTACTTGTGAAAACATCACCTTGCCAGCTTTGCCATACAATTAGCTGAAAACCATCCCATATATAAAGAAAAGTTTATAGGAACACCCCAATAATATAAACACTAATTGTTTGCATATTTTCACACCAGTTAAAAACCTAATTCTTTTTTCCATAGCTATTTTAATTGTATCTAAATTGGATAAAGTGATGCGTGTCTTAGGATTTATATGCATATAAATACCAAAGCAGTGTAAGTATCAGCTAGAAGCGTGAAGTGGACTGTACATTCTGTCCTCTGTCTGAAAGTAAATTGTTATTCCAGGTAGACACACAAGATCTTCCAGAAGCTTTTCCTGTTTTCTTATTTTGCCATTATAAATCTTAGGTACCGTAACTATCTCCCATAAATCTTTCTTTGGTTGGACATCATGTTCTCTGCTCAGTACTGTACATTCTCCTGTATTTGTCATCATTAAGAAGTTCATTTGCTTTATCACTCACAGATCATTAGCTTCCCAAAATAGCAACCATGCATCAAAGCCTGTTTGATGCTGATACAAGGCTCTACATCATTTTTGCCTCAGAGTAATTTCTCAGTCTTTGTGTCACCATGCCAATAAACATGGGGGCAACAGTCCTTTTCCATGCAACATGATATGGATTGTTTCTATGTAAATTTTAAGTGGAACTGAGCTCTCATCAGCAGTTTCTACAGGGCAAAGATTAGATTACAGAAGGAAAAAAAATGTAACTTTATTACTGGCACTTGCCTTGTAGCTCTTTAATCATTGAAAGAAGGTGGTTTCAGGGTAGGAGTTGGCTTATCATTAAAGGAAAGGGAGCAGGTGCATTTAGGCTTATCCAGTGATGAGGTAGGATCTGTCTGTGGTTGTTTATAGTGATGGGTAATTAGTTTGTCTATGTACAGACGTCAGAGTTTATAGAAAGTAGGAGGTCATGTTTCTTTGCTTTCTCAGAGACCTTGTGAACTTAAATTCTGCTGTGTTTTTAATTAAAACTGTTTTCTTTAACATGTGCTTCTGGGTGTATAGGGTCTAATTCTTCTCTTGGAAAAAAACCAGCTAACTTGGCAGTGTTGCTTCTAAGGCAGTGGATGGGAATATGAGTGTGTGCCATTGAGCTCTGCAGAGGAAAGGGTTCTGCTCACACTCAGCCTGTGGTGGTGCTGACAGCCTCTGCTGTCCTCTCTCTGTTGTGCAGGACATTAACAGCTGTACAGTACTTGGCTGGTATTCTCAGCATTTACAGTCATGACAAAAGAGTAGCAAAAAGGAGGAGAAAAACTTCTTAATAACAAGGACTGGCACTGAACTGTTACCGAGGAACTGAAAATAGGATTGAATTATGGAAATGTCTCTGGCTAATATGTATTGCAGTAGCAAAGCTGCATTTCAGATTCACCAGGACAAAAGTGAAATCATCAATGTCTAACAATACATAGACAAATTCTCCCAGTTTTGTGTGAAGATTTAATAAGTAGCCATTGCCTCACAGCCCAGCTGTTCCACTCTTGATTTCAGATGTGTGTTTCCAGCACAACTGGTCTGTGACTGGAGAGTATAACCAATACACATTGTAGACAGGGACCTGCAGAGCACTCACTGTGCAGAAAGTGAAGGTGATTCTGAAGTCTGTTTTTTCTAGTGTCACAGATCTCTTGTCCAGTGCCCTGCACAGCTGGAATGCATCAGTTCTCTTGTTCTCTGTGGTCTTGCTTCATAACAAGCTCAGGCTTTGGCCCATTAAGCATAGTATATACCCAGCGATGCACAGTTCATTTATCTTTTTGTTATAGAAGCCTAGAAGTGCCTTTTTTTGCTGCAATTGTAGGTGCTGATGAACTGAATATGGCTAGTTTGTTGAAGTCCAAAATACTAAAGGACATCCACTAGAACATGGAAATCCTTGTTGGAAAGCAGTAGAATGAAGGCTGTACATACCAGGATAATGAGATGCTCTTAGAAAAAGTTGCTTCATTTCCCAGCTGTGCATATACTGGAAGAGAGTTAATCACAAGAGAGGTGGAAATCCAGTCATGAAATGTAATTTATTCAAGGTATTAAATGTATGGTCTTCTCATACTGCAAGATTTATGGTTCTGTATTATTAAAGAGAGGTCTTTTTCCATAGACTCTTTCACCTACCCATTTTATTGCAGTGAAACATCCATTTATGGATATTGTCACTTAAGGAAGATGCCTTTAACTGTACCAGAGCATTTCTGTGCATTGCTGCTCATCCTTAAGTCAGCAGAACTCCCTCAGAATTATTTGGGTTTGATAAGCTTGGGTCCTCTCAGTTTATGTTTTTCAACTGGCCAATACTTGCACAAATCCCTTCCCAGTACCTTCTCAGTGTGGTACTGCAGCCTCTCTCCTTCCAGCACTACACATGAAGAGGGTTAAGCTAAGACAGACTCATTAAATCTGTGTCATCTCATAAAATCATTAATGGAAAGATCTTCCTGATGCAGTGTCAAATTTGATTACCTTTTTGGAGGTCGATGTGGGTTAAACAGTGCAATAAAAGAGGCAAGGGGGAGCCTGGCAGCTCTGAAATAAAATTAAAATTGAAAGTTTTGAAATTAAACATAAAAGTAAACAATGCAATCCAGGAATTCTAGAGTACTCCATTTTTTGGTGTCTTATGAAGAGTGCACATAGTGGGTTGTAGAATTCTGAAGTGTAAAATGCCTACATCTGTTTGATGAGTTATAACAGGATGAAACTAAAAGTCTCGGCAGCTCAAAGCCAAGCAACTGGGTCTGTTGGCCCCTGGGAAAACACAGACAGCAGCCTGGGAGCAGAGTGTAAATGTATTAGCAGATGTTTCTGTGAAAATGATCAGCAGTGATGGTTCTAGTGAACCTCAGATTTAAATAACCATTGTCTTAATTTCAAAACTATTTTACTGTGTTCATACCTCTTGCAAGTCCTATTACTCCTGATGCTTGTACTCTGTATACTCAAAGGGAGTCAACAGAATTCCTCTTGGCAGTAGTAGCTTATCCAGTAGTTGCAGGAATATAACAGAAAAGTGTTTTGGAACCCTTTGAGCAGCAGATGGTGTATCTGCTTTTGTGCAGCACTTTTGAAACACACCTTGGGAGCAAATTTCACTGTAGACATTGGTGATGCCTTTATTTCAAAATCTGTCAGAATTTATCAAGACGGAAGATTAAATCAAAGACTCAGAGAAATATGCATCACAACAGGTATAAGAGATGAGGTGGGACTTTTCTTTTTGGCAGTTTATCACCATTGACTCTTCATGACCTTCAATGAGTCTAGTAAAGTGTAATTACAAGAGTATTTACTCAGGGCAAATTTTTTTTTTTTAGCCAGGCTGTTGACGTTCAAAGAGAATGAGATAAAACAGGACAGTGATTTCTTTGGTATTTCTTCCAGTGCATTTTGTTTCTTAGAATTCTCAGACCCGTGATTCTCCATGCTCTCAGCTGCTTCAGAGCAGACTTCATCAGTCAGCTCCAGGAATATGGAAAGCCTACACGTGTATAAGCTGGAACATACATTCAGTGGTGTTCCCTGGCAGCTGTTTCTCTGGTGAAGTTTGTTGCTGTGTTAAGACAGATGTAGCTTTGAAAAGAGTCCTTCAAGGAAAATGTCTTGACAGTACTTGACAGTACAACTTTTTCTTTTATGGAAACAATAAATGATTTTAGGGATAATGTCTGAGTTTACAGGTGAGACACTCCTGAGAGTACACAGTTATAAAAAGTGCTTGCACTGCAAAGATAAAATCCCCATAAACAGTTTGTTCTATGGATAAAAAAACCACAATAGTGCTGCTCTCTTTTTTTAACAGAAAAGGAGTTTATTTTTTTAAAAAGTCAATTTATTTTAATGAAATTGTTTAATATTACATCCCTGAAAAGCTAAAAACTCAGTGTGTTTTGGTTTGTTTGTTTTTTATCTGCAGCACATAAAAGTTCTGGGCAAGGGAAACAGGTTGCATTTTTATTCCTTTGTATCTCAAAGTGGTGAGATGGGAGGATTATACAGTTCTCATTCTCTATCTCATTCTTCTTTTATCACATCAGCTTTGGCAACTGCTATTTAAAGAGAAGGAGAATATTACAAAGGAACTGCTTCATCTTCTAACTCATTGTCTAATACAATGCAATCAGCTGCCTGTATTTTAGAATTATGGGGTTTGTTTGATTCTACACTTGAGTAGATTTCTTTCCTTCCTAAAATGGAAAATATTCTAGAACTGACACGGAAGCTATAAATGCAATATAATGGGGAAATTAAAGAACTCAGGGCACTGTGTGCCATCAAAATTAGTAGCTTTTTTTACAGTTGTGGCATTCTTTCCTTAATACTGGAATCAGTATCACTAAGGTTTTTTAAAGCTATTGGGGGGGTTGGGCAGATACAGGAGTTGCACTGCATCAGCTGACCGTGGAAATACGCGAGAGTTTCCATAGGTACTTGGACAAATTAGAGGTTAAGGAGGGACAGACACATGATTTGTCTATCTAATTCCATTCCTAGAAGAAGAACAAATTGCTAATTTCTGCAGCTACAGGCCTTTTGAGTTGGTGTAGTGTTTAATGCATCACCAATGAGTTGACAGTTTCGTAGGTAGGAGCACTGCGCAAAACATCCCTATGGCTTAGGTCTTGGCTGGTAAGACTACAGGATGGAGAGATTCCAGATCCATATCCCTTTGTGTGTTGCTCTGCAGTGGAAGGCATGTATGTCTGGTCTATTTGAGGTCTGATTTTTACTTAATGATAAGTTAGTTCAGAAAACTATAGTACGGAAAAACATCAGGAGAGGAAGAGAGTTAATGTCTCTGCTTAGTGGTCCTAATCAGAGTACAGAAGTAGAGCATGAGTTAAAGTAAATATGGGAGTGTCTGGTGACAATTCTCCATTAGGCTGCACAGAAATTTCAGGTCTGGTTTCCATCCTGTCTTCTGCACTGTATGTTGGTTGTGTAGTGTGTTCAGGTATGCTCTCTGGTGTTTGGAAGGAACCATTCATGCAGGTTTGGTAGATATTCACCTTAGAGTCACCTGCTCTTCTCAGACCTTCTTTAAGCAGTCTCTTCATCAGAGAACATCAGAGTTTCCAAAACTGAGGAGATTACTTGGTGGAGCTGGAAATCACAGAAGAAAGATGACAAAAGTGTGTCCCCCCAAACATTTTATTTGATGTTTTCCTTGCTGGGTGGGGTGATATTGAAAGTTTTAGCAAAAGATAAACAATGCAATTTTTAGAAATTTAAATGCAAATCAAAACTGTGCAGAGGTAGTGCGGTGTTCAGAAAGACTATAGGTGGCAGCATCATAATAAAATAGAGTTTATTTGATGTCATTAGTTAAACAGAAATCAGCCCTTAGTTTCTTCAACAGCGTGTTGTGAACAAATATATAAGCCAGTATGAAACAAAAAGAGCAGATAAGAAACTTGGAATTGATCATCATTTAAGCAAACAGTTAAAATATGCCAATCAGTCTCTTAATCTGTGTGATGTCAGTTTTTGTAAATATGAATGAACATGCAGACTTACAGGGATTCTTCTCCATATCTTGCTTGGTGCATTCAAACTATCAGTGGTAACTGAATTTTGTCACGCTGGCATATAATCCAAGCAAGAAAAAGAAAATGCTACTCTCATTTAGGACTGTTGTCTCAGGATTTTAAAAAGGAGTATTTGAAGAAAGACAAATTAGTGTATTTCAGTGAAGTGTCCTGAATTTTCCTAGGTGGCTAATGTCTTTGAGAAGTTGAAGGTGGATAAACCACAGGTTGATTTTTTTATGGAGGGAGTACTCAATAGTTTATGAAAATGGAGCCTATTTCAGGTATTTTAGATTTAGCTTCCAAACTCAAATACTTCTAAGTTGACTTGGAAAAAGAAATCCGTTGTTAAAATAAGGAGGACAACATTTTTTATTTTTGTCCCTCTTACTTGCCATTAACGTTTAAAGGAACTGTTAATGAGTAGTGTTTTCTTGTGTCAGTGTGTGCTGTAATTTTCTAGTATTGGTTTATAGGAGAAATGAGAAATTTTTTCCCTGCAACCCAGGGAGAACTGTGAGACCCATTTGGCGGGGCACAGTTTCACTTTCTTTCTTGTCTAATGCATTCCCCTTGAATCACTCAGTCCAAAATTATCAAAGTGAAGTCATAGACTGTATTTGGTCAATGGGTTTTTTGTTTCTCAGCAGCCTGCTTTATAAGATACCGTAGAGGTTACTGCTCTCAAATATTCAATAAATATGTACTTCTCTCAAAAGTTATTTGATACAAAATCATGGCAACACAGGTATAGATTTCTTTTATTTAATATTTTAGCCTAGCTCTTTTTCAAATCTTGTTGTGAGATGAAAGTATGGTACAGACTGTAAACTCAGTTTGTCTAATTGCTACTGAACTAACTGATGAAGAGTGTTGTGTTTCTTTATTGATTTACTTTTTAAAAATGAACTGCTAACTGTACACCAGTGTTTTAAACTGATTGTGCAGGTTGCAGAGTTCTGGGTAACTTGCATCAGTGAAAGACTGCTGGGGGGAAAAAGTCAAGTGTCACTGTGAAAATTGTTTGTTCTTTCTAATGACTTAAGGTTCCTTTTTTTTGATTACATCTACAAAGCCTCTTTGACCAAATGCCAAACCAGTGTGAATTAAACTACTTAACTGTTTCTGCCTGTCATGTGTCTCACACTACTGGGCAGTGTTGAAATTCAGCTAAGCAGCTTTCACAGGACTTCAATTTGTTTGCTCAGAGAGAGACCTGAAGCAGGATTGCAAAGCTGAAATATGCAGGTGTTATTCTTTTTAACCCAGTAGAGGGAGGAAAATACTTGCCTGTACTATTACTCCTGTATTTCTTTCTTGCATAAGCCAGCGTAATGGATTAGAGACATTGTACTTATGTGTAAAGGGATAACAGAAGCATCACACTCAACACAGAAGCTTTTAACATCTTCAGGGATAAATCCCAATCAACTGCAATGGGAAGGAGAAACCTAACCTGAAAATCCCACTGTGCGTCTTATTGGATAATGATTCCTATTCACTGCAAGAAGTACTGGCTCTCCTCTCTATCTTTAGGTATTTAATGTCTGTGAAAACTTGATCCTCAATAGCTATTTATCTAAAGAGTGAGTGCTTATAGTGACTACTTCTGAACTTGTGAGCACTGGGTGTGCCATGTCTGTAGTATAGCTCTGTCTGGGTAGTAGCTATATGTGTATCATTTTCACCCTCTTTCCTTGTTTACATACCTTGATTTCAAGGAAAAGAAATTTGGTTCTGTGAGCAAAGAAAGGAGTTGTCATGTACCTTGGACATGCCTCAGATCTGAACAGTATGGGTAGGTGGACAGGGAAGAAGCATCTAAACTACTGAGTAGTGCAGGAAATGTTCTTGGGTCAGGCTGTTATTGATCTTGGGTTGTTGGAACAGCCTTGGACGCAATCGTGGTTGGATAGGCTGGTGATGGTTTTCAACAAGAGGAGGGGATGTAGTCAATCTTTTTTGAAGAGTTTAGCAGTCTGGTTTCAAGCGTTTTCTCTGGTGCTTAAGTCCTGAGAGCTTTTCACTTACAAGAGCAGATGTAGCCTGAGGCAGAGGCTCCTGTATATGGGCTAGAGGCTACATCAACCAAAGTGATTTTGTCCTTACCCTGGCAGGTGTCACTAGGTGAGCATTTAGGTATATTGAAGGGGAGGGGAAATTGCATCTTCTGTTTTGATGATTTTTTTAAAGCACTGTTCTATTTTCTGTGCTAGTCTGTGGATTTTTCATAGCATGGTATGAATGATTTGTGTTTGATCCCACAGCTAGAGAGAGCACTTCCAGTCTACAGGGCAAAGGAGGTCATTTATGTGTTGCTGTGAAAGGCTGTGGGAGCAAAGGCCAATTTTCTCACAGTCACAGCTCACGCTTCTCTTTACACTTCAGAGCTGGAGGTAAGGTCAGTGGGCAGCAGGGTGCCAACAAGAGTAGGAGTTCACTGGAACAAATGAGTATTCACCCAGCTGACACTGATTTCTGTCATTTTTTTGCTCTAAGATTATAGCCCCTAACTCAAAGATGGTCTAGTACAACTCAGTTCCAGCAGCTGCTGTAAGCAGAAGATATTCTGGTTATAATTGGACACTGTACACTGATGACTGATCACACAAATCTGATAAATTCTTATGACAGGATCTGTGGCTTTGAGGTTCATTGTAGAAGCCAGATTGTGCCTTATTTGCTGTTAAGGCTTAATAGAATTGCCCATTGATTTCTCTGCAGCCACGTCCCCCAAGGGATTTATTCATTCAGGGATTAAAATTGTTCCACGGTTGTCTGATTTGTTTAAAGCTCATGCATTTCTCTTAATTGGAGACAGTGACCTCAAAAATAGCCAAAACGTTCCATTATCCTTATGTGGAAGAGAAAGGTGTACAAAAAAAAAAGTCATATTCTAATTAATGAAGGCTCCTACATCTCTACTTTTGTACCTTCCTACTTCTGCTTGCTTGAGTCAAAAATGACTCGAAATATCTGTCCAATGGATTTGTTTGGAGTGGAAGGAAGCCAAGAATTATTTTAACAAATGTTTTAGCTTGACACTGAGTATGGAGGCTTAGTTTGCCAAGCTGGAAAAGTGTATAACTAGGCAGTTTTTGTGAGGCTTATATAGGGTGTGGGTCATCTTGAATGTCAGTTCCAATCTCTGTTACATATTTGTAGAGGAGCGTATATCGTGAATGAATTGACATGTTCTCCTCATAAGTTTCATGTTTCTCTGAAACAGCAGATTAGTTTTGAGAAACTGTGGCACATAATGCAGTCAGCTGAGAAGCTGAAAGGACTCCAGGAAATCAGCTCCTTCTATGTGCTGGACAAAATTTCTGAGGTACCTGCAAATGTGTCTGGAGGAGTGTCGTGTTGGGTGCCGTGATGGTGCGAAGGGAATGTGTCTGGTAAGCTGGGGTGCAGAATGCAGTGAGAAGCATTTTGGCTCTGGGGAAAGGGGAATGAAGTTCAGCACAGGAGAAAGGAGCCTTCTAGCACAGCTCCTGTGAGCCTGAGGTCCCATGGGTTAGAGTGGTGCAGAGCTGTTGTCCTGTCTGTGGCCTCCTGGCTGTAGAGCAGGCTCACTTGCTTCTTTTGACAAGTGTGCCAGTGTTAATTCTTGCCACAGCTGTCAAAGAAACCAACAAAAGCCACCTGAAAGTCAATCTGCTTCTGCTTCCACTTTTGCATGGGCATTTGAGATCACAGTGTAGTGTGTATGAACAAAGCTGTATGTGGGCAAGACAGAACAAGGGTCTGCTGCAAGGACGGAATTGGGTTGTATTCCTGAATTCACTTGAGATCTGAGGCTATCAAGACTTAGGTCGAAACCAGGTTTTTAGCTAATGTTAATCTGATGATGAAGCCAGATCTAATCCTGGTGATTAAAAAAAAAAAACATACCTTGATTCTGTGGATGAAGTAGAATTCATTAAAGAAGACGGAGGCTTCTCTGAGCATCACTCCCTACTTTGTTCTGTCACCAGTGAAGTGGTGCTCTGTCATTAGCCCTTCTTAGGATTTTTTTTTTCAATAACTATTCTTGCTTTCCCTCAGACTTTCTGCTGCCTTTACTCCTGTTTTTCCTGCAGAATTTCTCCTTCCTTACTTTCTTCTTTTGAACAGAAATATCTCTGCCATACAAATACCTGCATTTGTGATAGCAATCTTAAGGGACACCTCTTCTGCCCCAGAACATCAGTTGCTTCTTTGGACTTGCCTTGCATCTACAGATGATGGTTCTGTTGCTTTCGGCAAGTTTTTGAATAAGGATTTTATTTGTGCTTTGAATTGCTTTAGTAATGCAACAATATGTTATTAACTTGAAATTTAACAGTAGAAGATGATAGGAGAAAAAAAAGTACATTTCTTTCCTAGAAGCAATTTGAAATCATGGATTTGTAATAATATACTGCTGCATATCTGATATTCCAGAATCCCAAAGTGTTCCCCTGTTCAACCCTTGAACAGGCAAAGTTCAAAGTTTTATGACACTGAAGGTTAGTCCATTTCAGAGATACCTGAACCGAGTAAATGGTCTGGCTCCTCAGATGTTTGCATTGACTCTGCACTATACAGAAGGATTATAGTAGCTGGCCTGCTGTTTTGACAAAATTATGCTCCTTAAACTGGTTGCCAACACTTGTGGAACTCAACACTGTTAGCATAAGCATATGAGTGTTTCTATTTGGGCTTTGATGGAGTGATTTAAGGAAGTGCTGTCTACCCTGGAGTAAAGAGGTTGTTTCCATGACCTTTCCCATGGTGAGAGGATTTTTTTAGCAAATTCCTGTGAATCTGGTATGAAATGATTCTGTGAGCAGAGAGCACTGTAAATTGTCATGTGTATACAAAAGATTTTGGTCACTTTTCTTGAAACATTCTCTTCAACTCTTGCAATGAGCCTGATGTAGCAAGTTTCTTAGTCAAAGCAAAATACTGACAATTAGACTGTAACTTTTAAATCAGATTATGTAGTTTGTACTTACATTGCTTCAATAGTCTGGTTTAATAACTAGTTCAGGTGATTTGAAGGCTTATTCTGAATGAAATTCATGAGCTTTATAGCTCAATCACAACAAGATAAGAGGACCATGTGTGCAGATAGGTACACCTCAACTTCCTGTTGAACTCTAAGATACTTTGGATCTGTGGATAGTGGTGTGGGAATCTCCAGAAAGGGCTTCCTGGTTCCATCTCCACAAAACAAACTTGCAAATTCTGCTGAAAAGCATTTCATTGTTTCTTCAGCCACATCTGCTCTTACACAGCACTGCATTTGTCAGCTGTATTTCCATAGTATATCATCTCATTTCATCCTAGCTTTTTGTATCTGACTAGTTGTTATTTTAATAGCCTTTATTTCTGAAGCATAGGGCAAAATAGAAGTGACCAATCTAGTTTTCTTCATAGCATTTATAAGTGATTACACCATTTTGTTTTCTCCATCCACTCTTCAGTATGGAATGTGGCTGGAATTTACAATAGCTCTGAGCATCATCCTAACTCTCTTTATTTGGCTATTAGAATTAGACATGCTGAGTGCTTGTATTAGCTCAGCCCAAGAGTCTATTAAAACTTTTTACTCCACAACAGTCCCTACAGTGTGTAGTGATCTGGAGACAATATCTGCTTTAAAAGGTTAGGGTAAGGAAGCAAAAGCCATTTGCTAGTGAAGGTAAGAGTGCTAATGTGATAGAAACATGCAAATAATCTACTTACACGCGAAGGTCCTTTATCAAAATGATCTTCAACTTTTAGCTCGTCTTTGTGATGTTTCATATTACTTGGCCACGTTGTTTGGGAACAGGAAATTGCCAAATACTGGGTGAAACCACTTCAGTTTTTAAATGTTTTAATTAATTATATTGGATGTGTAATGCCTGATAACATGCTGTGTGCTGAACCAGAACGCCCTGGCAATTTTGTGCAGACTGCTTGTAAAGAGCATTATTTACTTTACTGAGTCAAAGCACAAGGTTGAATGTGTCAGAACCAAAGTTCATTTTGGAGCTGTAACCTGCCTCTTGTATGTGGGGTGGACTCCAATTACACCATCACAAGTTATTCATTCTTTTGTCCCCTCACTCAAAGGACCTAAAAGTTACACCACCTGCCAATGTTATGAGTGACTGAATAAAATGAAGAAAATTAATTCAAGTATCACTGTTATCTCTAATAAAATATCACTGGCTTACAATGAAAACCTGAAGGGCAGTTAATCAAGAAATAAAGACGTGCTGCATAAATCAATACTGATTTCATGTAGCTGTAAAAGTGAAGGTGTAAATTGTTTACATGCAACTGTCAATTCTAAGGCTTTCAAAATCAATTAAACTAGAAAATTTCTTTTTCCTGGGCTTACATGTTATTGGGAAAAATAAAAGGTACTTAAGTCCCATTTTCTTAAAGGCACTGTGGAATTTTGCATCTTATTCCAGATTAGGAAAGTAGTTTGCTCTGCTGTGTAATTATCAAATCATGCAATATTTAGTAACTATATCACACCCAACTTATTTTAAAACAGATTATTTAAAAATGTACCATGTAGTTAGTATAGCATAGAAACAGAAGATATAGTTAAAAAGAAGAAAGAACTTTTCTGCTCCTGTTTGGATGTTCAGATGACTTTCTGGGTATGTAAAGGCTTTGTTTTCCTCAGATTTTTTTCTATTCGCTTTTCTTTTTTATATCAGTCTTTCTTGCCTGTCGTAAAACTCAAGAAAAACCTGGAGCAGAAATAAGCTGGAGAATTGGACTGTTTTGTTTGACCTCTGCCTGGCAGCTCCCCATGCAGGCACCCAGAATCCAGTCCAGATGGACTCAGCTCAGTGCTGGTGGTAGTACTGCCCTTCTGCTCCAATGATGGTTGTAAGGAAACAGATAGATGGCAGTTCTGGGAGTGTTGTTTGGGGAACACAGAGCAGTTGGGAACTCAAGAGGTTGCCCTTTGAATAATTAGAGTAATGGAGTAGGCACATGTGTGAGGACACTGGTATCACTGTGTTGCATAGAGTTTTTTTGCTTTTTAATTCTTCTGAAATTGCTTATACTTTCTCTGGACATTGTCCTTCAATAGCAATGGAAATTTTATGACTAGCCTTGAAACAGTAAAGATTGTTAAACCCAGCCTAGAGTGGCTGCAGTTACATCATCATAAATGTATTCAGAACGCACTCATACACGCAGAGGGAAATGAGATGAGCTACTCTGGTACTTCGCATTGGTGGATTAGAGGTTGGAATTAGTGGCCTCTAAGATGTTTTCCAGCCTAAACAGTTCTATGATTTGTGCCTAAATACTGTACACTGAGAGTTGCATAGCAGGCCATTGTTTCTTTCAGTAGCCTTCACGTCCCAACTAGCCAGTGTATGTCTTGGGTACTGTACTGTATTATGTTTATTATAATGGGCTGTTTGTATGGCTACTGGGTGTGTTTGCATCAACTTCAGCCTAGATGAACAAGAGCTGTGAACATGCAGAGACATGGACTACAGTGCAGGCTAGACAAGCCCTCATGAGGCCATGTTGTTCACTTTTCCTTGTTGCTCTTATAATCTGGAGATGCACGTGTCTCCAGCCTAAATAATCTCACTAGATAGTGTGAGCTATTTAGCCCTCAAAGGGGAAAAGAATTCTTTGTTCCCCATCTCACAGCTCCTTTTCTCAGGAGATCCTCTCTTAGTTACCATGGATATGCAAACTGGTGGTACAGTCTTCCAATCCTTTATTCATACACCTACTAACATCTGTACCAGTGCAGCTTTCAAATATAGATCTGGCTTGCGCTGGATCTGGCTAAATCTGGAGCTGTTTTACACATTTCTTTGACACATTGGTTTTGGCTGGTCGTTCTACCTTTTTGAGCAGATGTAACATTTCATAACTTGTCACTGAATTTTTATCCTTCCATTCATGATGGTGACAACCAGAAATCTGATTGTGAACCACCAACATGAAGCATATAAAGCAGCTTGAGAATTTCAAGAAATCTGTTTCTCAGCACCCCTCCCTTGAATATTGGGTGGTGTACAAAGTATTAGGTTACGTGGAGCAGGTGGGTCAGTTCCAGACAGTTCAGCAGCAAAGGAATTTGCATTGCAATAGAATTTATGCATCTTATTCTTTGGTGGCACTCAAGCCTAATTGCGCTTGATTTGACACTAACTGGCTAATTAAGGAATCTTTCTTTAGGCTTCAATGGGCATTGTATTAGATCTGCTGAGACCAAGGGCATTGAAACACTGGGTTAGGTTTATTACCTTCATAACTGAGGTAGGAAGCTCTGGAAAACTAGGACCAGCTCTGTAGTATCTGCATTTATCTAAACATTAAGAGATCAAGACACTGAAAACCTCACATCGTTCCAACTTACTTGACCATGTAATGCATGGAGAAAGTGGAGAGTAAACTGGCTACTGGATGTCCACTGAGCCATAAAAACTACAGGGGAAACAGAAAAAAGCGAGTGAATTTGCAAACTTAAGTGTACAGAGAAGTCTTAAAATAGGAGTTCTCAAGCTTTTGTTCACTTACACTGTTTGGATAAACTGTTGGTCATTTGTGGCATTCAGATATGAAATACAGTTAATATTTTTTCATGGCATTTTTTCTGTCTCTGCCTTTAAAAGAAAGCCACAATAGTATTGAGAAGATTAGCAAATGTGTTTGTTGAGAGTGTTGCTGTGGCTATTATTTGTCCAGAGCCATGTGAAGTCTTCTCAAGTTTGAATAACATCAAACTTTTTACTGCTCTTATTATATAATTATATCCTTAAAATGTTCAAAGACTTCAGCCAGCACAAGAAGCTATTGTGCTTGGAACTGTGCAAACACTCAAGAGACAGAATCGTCTCTAAAAAATTTAGAGTTTAACATAATGAGACGGGTAAAACATGCGCATTCAGGCGACTCATTCAGGCATTTAGGTGGGGTCATAACAAGACTTTTTGGCACCTTTCCTTTCCTCCTCCTCTTGTGCTGCTTCTGTCCTTCTCCTGAAGCCCTTCCCAGCCAGCTCCTGTTGCAGTTTTACAAGTCCTTGTTCTGGCACTGTCCCTGTAGTGCAGCCCAGGCTGGGTACCCTGCAGGGTGCAGGCATGGTTCTGTATCCACATCAGTTATTTTACAACAGTCCTCAGACATTTTCACTGAAAAAGTTAGACAGTTGCTGTAGACTCTGGAAAGTTATTTGAAGGTTCCAAGTCAAGTTTTTTCCCACATAGCATTTGTTTCTTTTGGAAGTCCACATGCAATTCTCTGCCCTTAGCTGCTGTACAATTTGATGTCTTTTCTTTGTACAATAACACTCGCTGCCAGCTGCTGGGGCTGCAAATCCTGCTTCCAAGAAAAAGCCTCAACACAGACCACTTTCCATCAATGAGACAGCAAGGTTCAGAGTTCTTCTTGGTACCTGTCTTTCACTCTGGCTTTGTACTTTTTTCCCCTCTCAAGAACTTTGCTCCTATGCTAATGGCTCTCAAAGGGACAATTGCTGTTGGTGGAGCAAGGCCTTACCCAGACCTGCCAGTCTGCCTGCTGTACTATTTTGGATGCCAAGTTGACAGCAAGAATATATGCCATGAGATTGAAAAGGAAGTGTATCATTCATCTGTTTGGACCAGCAGATGGCAAATGTAAAGGAAAAAAAAATCAACCTAAGAGCCAATCCAGAGAACAGACATTAAATAAAGCCATCTGGCAAACATATGAAGGGAAAGAAGATGATGAGACCAAGTTCTGCTTTAAATATCTGCTCACATTGAGAGAAAGTTGGTGGGAACTCATACCATGGAAGAGAAGGCTTTGAGCCTGTAAGGAGTCCTGTGTAGTGTTGAGGACTTAGAAGAAAGACCCTAAACTATCAAGCAGGCAGAGCCCAAGCAGCAGCATTCCTGCCTGTGTGAGATCCTGGTGCTACTCCACCTAGAAGAGTGAATATAGAACTGCTTGATTCCCCATGATGGGATTGAAAAGACCACACCTAGGAACCTTGTTTGTAGGGAAGGACTGGAAAGATAAGCATGGACGTAAGCAAGAAGGTGATCTAATATAAACTGTGGATGCCCCATCCCTGGAAGTGTTCAAGGTCAGGTTGGAAGAGGTTTTGAGCAGCGTGATCTAGTGGGAGGTGCTCCTTCCCATGGCAGGGGAGTTGGAACTTGGTGATCTTTAAGGTTCCTTCCAACCCAAACCATTCTGTGATTCTATGTTATAATAAATTCTGAAAGAAATTGGTAAATTGTTTTTATATCAATGCCATGACATTGTACGTCTTTGCCCTACTATATTAATTTCTGGAGAAGAAAGATATGTCTGGTTTTTCACTCAGGCTTTTACATAAAATTTCAAAAGAGAAACATTGTCCCTTGAAAACGGAATTGTTATCTTACGTAAGTGCCTTGCCTTTCTTTTAGAAACTTGCTCTCAGGGAATGTGATTTCAGAGCCCAGAAGTCTAGCAGATGTTATTACTATTTCTGTTTTACAGGTCAGTGCTTTTGGTTTTTATGCTCTGAGAAATGCCTACAGCTGCTAGCCTGTCTTTTATGTTATAAAAACAAGTCAATTTGGTTTTGTATTCTTAATTTATACATGATTTTTTTTTCTAGTAAAATGGGGATACTGTTGAACATTCAAAAACATCTAGTAACCAACAGTGTTGTTGGCAGACTGTGTCATCTAATTTCCATAAAGGGCAACAGTGGATAATTTTGCAGTGAATTTTGTTATTGATATCCAATAAATTCACCACTTAACTGCAATAAAAGGAAAAGATTTCAGTATTGTAACCTAATTTTTAAATGCTTCTGTTGGAAATAAGGTTCATATGAGCGATGATGACGTAGCAGTATTCTGTGCATTAACTGTGGGTTTTGTACATTTACATGGGAAAAAGTTGCCAACTCTCACTGAACAAAATTTTCAAATATCTATTTCCTTTCCATTTCACTTGTGTTGTTACTGATTAGTTACTGTATCTGAGAAAGTTTTCTTTAGTTTCCCTCAGCATCTCATAGCCAGACTAACAAAAAGGCAGTTTTTCTGTCCCTCTGCTCAGATGAATAATTCATTGGCCTGCATTTTTCATATAAAGTAAATTTCAACTCTTTCTTTTGTAAAGATGATTTACAAGAGGTCCTGGACACACAGAAATTAATTTGCTGCCTTCAGACATGTCATTATCTTTACTGAGAGGGAAGTAACAGTTTATTTCTATTAAATGTTGGTTAAAGATTTTACTATGCCTAGTGTTAGAGGGATGGTATCCTTTAATTGAAGCTGGAGTTTGGCAGGTTTTTTCAGTGCTGTTCTGCTGCTATTCTCCCCAGCTCAGCTGAACAATGGGCTGGAGAGATGCTGGCAGTGTTGCTTGGTTACAATTCATCAGCGTGAATCAGTGCTTCACGCAGCTCCTTCTGTGGCTGAACAACCAGGAGACATCTCGGCACTGTGTCACTGATGTGAGCAGAGATGTGAGCAGATTATGGACAGTCTCAATTACTGTAATACTGTACCTTTGCAAAGGGATTTGGACAGCAATGTTTGACTTTCAGTGGTTGAAGTCGGGCAATTTGGAGCTGTCTGTTTTACATGGCTTTACAAGTAAATAGCCAAGTAAAGCAAATTTTTAATAGTGTGTTTTGTTACAAGGTGTGTTTGATGAGTTTGGCACTTTGGCATCCTCCTGTATTCATCAAGAAGATTAAATCCTTCATTAAGTATGTCCCCCTAGAATAGACACAACATTTGCTGAAGCCTGCCTGCAGGCAAAGAGAAACATGTAAGACGAGCTACTACCTTCTTATTGCATTTGACCAAGTCTTAAGCTGGCATAAAATGAAGCTGGTGCAGTTATGCTAGTTTAGACAATAGGAGGATGTGACAGGTTATTTTTAACACTATGGAGTGGATTTTCTCTACCCCACTTAAATCTGTTTTACTACTTACCTGTTCTTGCTGTTCAAGACATGACTGGAGGAAATGTTAAAAAAGAGGACAGGTGTCCAGTTTGTGCTCTCCATGGAATCAGCATTTCCAAAGGCATTGTTCCCATCTACATCTTTTTTCTAATTTTTACATGAATCGTGAAATTATTTCCTTCTTCCTTTCTCTTTTGGGCTCAGCAGTTCTCCATTTCTTCTCAAATCAACCATACTTGTGTCTTAATTTCTCTTTGTCTCAAAGAGAAATTAAGGGCCTCACTAGTAAAGCTTATATTTGCCACACCTTTCATCTTGCCAAGCTTTCTCTGTTTTCTCTAATATCTGCTATTTAATACAGCATGTTGCAAGGTTGAACATTAAGACCGTTTGGAAGAATCTGTAGGAAAAGATGCACTGAAGTGCCATCCACTTCACCTGGTTTGCAAAAGCTGAGTGTATAGTAAAAAAATTAGTCTAGAGCTATCTAAAACAAATATTTCTATGAGTAGATTCTTTTCACTGTTTTGCCTCCTGGTGATGGCATCTGTAAGATGGCCTTTCATCAGAAAATTGTTTCAGAGTATCTGCACTGCTTAAAAATCAGTTGCACTGCACAGAGCTGTGATTTCTGATTTGTTCTGTTACGTGATCAGTTTTTCTTTAGCAGCAGGTGAGTATATACTTAATATCTTAAGTTTTCAGTATGTTTTCTCCAAATGTCTGTTGGTTTTCTATAGGGTTTTTTTTTTTATATTTTGACTCTATTTAAAACCTGGACTAATTTAACCCTGCTGAATTCAGACTGTGACATCCATAACTATTTTGTCTGGAAATTTAAGTGCTTATGGGATAGGACTTAACTCTGAGCTCTTCCTGTTTCTGCAATAAAATGAGAAGGGGAAATAAAATGAAAGAACTATATTTTTCCTATCAATATTATGAGCTTTGGTTCCTGTTCAGAAAGGTACTTGAAGCACCATAATACTAATCTGGTTTTGGGCAGTTATAATTGCTGCAGGGATAGGCTGATTCCCTGGATAAATAGGGACATTTATGGGGAGGGAGAGATCTCAAGCATAGCTAAGAGACTGCTTCCTGACCTCGAGCTTTTGCTGAACTTAGATTTATCGAGCCACTGAACCTGACTACAGTGAAAGGAGAGCCTTTTTAGGTATACACTGCATGCTTTAGGAGTAAGCATTAGGCGTGCCATTGCACAGCTGAGCAGGGCCTGGCGTTCTGCAAAGACACTTGTGTGCCTCTCCCTTCCATTAAAGCATTGCTTTGTTTCTCCTCTATTGTGGAGTAATTCCCTTTTAAGGTCATAGCTGGACTTCTCTAGACATGACAGGCCAGTTCTTCCGTCCCTGAGACTCTTCTATAAGTGAGCAGTTGCCCACATGGTAGTTGGGTGGTAGGTACACCCACGGCAAACTTATGCAGAGACAGAGGAGCTACTGCTCTGGCTGAGCTGGAGTCCTCTCAGATATTCCTGCAGAATCTACCTGATCTTCCTGGGGGAGCTGCTCACATGTGAGAATGTGCTCAGATGTGATGGGAAAGCAGCCAGCTGGAATGAAAGGACTTGTTTTCTGCACTGATACCCCTCAGCTCTCCCAGCCTCATGGGCCCCTCCAGCCTGTGGGAGCCGTGCCACACATGGTGTGTATAGCACTGCTTTCATGCCCTTTTTGACAAGATGTTCCTTGGAGCCAGCAGAATGTAAACAGGCATCTTTTCCAGATAATTGGGTCTTTGACATTTGTGTTATGCTGCATATGAGGAAGCATTGTTTCCTTTTGCTATACAGGATGATAGGGTCAGGTATACCCCATCCAAGGGACTCAGAGGCACTTTAGCTCTTCAGTTCTAGCTCAGCATTTTGTTTTTATCTTTTAGAAGATAGATCCTGAGGAATTTGCAAGCTAAATAGAGTAATTAATACAATGGCATGGCAATAACTTGAAATATTTACGTGGCCGGAAAATTCAGAGTTCCTGTGTCATCATAAACTTCCCTGACTTGCTTCCTTTCAGTTTTCTATGTTGAGTTTGGCTTTAGATTATGCTTCATAATATGGTCTATGGGATAACATTAATATTTTTATTTTCATATGCTTAATATTCTCTCATTGCATTTGTTATTGTTGAGGCTGTGCACATGGTGGGTGATTTCTTCTGCTTTATTTAATGACCAGATTTGAAATAGATCTTACTTTAAGGTTAAAAACTTTCTGGTTTCATTGGCATGAAGAGCAGAAAATGTCACCCTCCATTTTGTATGTGTGCTTCCTATTTTCACAACAGGTGCCTTTTTATCATAAAAATAGCTCAGCAGCTGTCCCTTTGTCCTGGGTGCTATGCAGTGGGTTTTACAAAGCCAGGAGTAACTTTTTGGCATGGCCCTTCTTTTCCAGGAAGGACCCAGCTAAGCTTCCTGAGTAACATCAGCCTCCACTAAGAATTCAGGTCAGGATCTCCCTGCTTGTTACCTAGCAACTGGGGGATACTGGTGCTTTCTCCTCTGTCCGACTCCTTCCGCGTTAGATACGGGGATCACTTGGGGAAAGGATCAAGGCAGTGCTCATAACTCATGCTTCGGGAGGGCAGAGTAGCCCCATGCTGGGTTTCTGATGAGACATAGGGTGCACTGTCCAAGTTGAACCAAACTGAGACTTTCAGAGTTCTCTGCGCAAACTTGAAAGTGCCTCTGCAGGTTTTGCTGCCACTTAAATGTCTGGCAAGGTGACAGATCCCTTCTGAAACACCAGCAGCCTTTTGTGGTGCATTGAATCTAACAAACAGGAACCTACGCAGGTAAGCAGCAGAAGAAAGTTTGTCTGAGGTACTTTAAGGGTCATTTTCATACAGGTGAAATGTGTTTCTTGGTTACACAGGTGCACAACTTTCAATTCTGGGACTATTGACCTGCCTTTGTACTTATTAAAGTTTCATTGGATGGTAAGTAAAAAAAGTTAAGCAGAAAGACGAACTATCTTCCCTTTTTCTTTGTGGTGTGTGTTTATATATAAATTGTTGAAAACAACCTTTAAACTTTTCTGGTTAATTTATTGTAGAACTGGCTAATGAAAAATCTTTAAGTGATCAAGAGTTATTGGTTGCCATGCTCTCACTGCAACTCACTGCTTGTAGCATATTTGCAAAACAGAAAGCAGCAAGTCCCTCTGGCTATGTATTGTTTGCAGAGGCCAGCAATAATTGCCTCTGGTTAGTAACACAATGGGATTTGTTACTGATTTGTGTTTCCCTTTGATAGATTACAAGTAGAAGCCCTTTGTCAAATGTAAAAATTAGAGTGATGTGCCATTCTAAGAAAAATACAAGAAAATGTGTCTTCCTTCTGTTGTAGCTTCTCTTCTCTTCTCTACTCCTAGATAGTAGAGATGGTGGGAATATGACCAGAGTATGTTCATTATCTAGTGGTCCTACAAGGCTGGCATGATAGTTTTCTGAAGGACCCCTCCTCACAAAAAATATAGTTTTCATATTTTGAAAAAGATGGAAATTAATGTTTCCAGGTGCATACAAGCTGTTTAACTTGCCTTTTCCAGAAATCTATAAGCAGTACATTCCAGCTCTTCAGAAATATGAATTGATACAGCTCCAATTAACTTGAGCAAAGGCCTGCCAAGTGACATCAGCCAAAGATTTGGCTGCACACCTCTGGGACAGGTACACTGTAAGCACAGAAAGTTGTAGTGGTGGATTCTGAATAGGAGCATAAAAGACCAGATTATTTTTAAGCAATATATTTTAATTCTCTCTACTATGTAGCTGTTTAATTTGAGTGCTTACTCTAAGTCGTTCAGAAGCTGATTTCTTCAGAGAGACTAAGTGCAGCTTCAATTGATATTTTCCACATTTAGTATTCAGAAAAACAATTCCCAGAGTCTCACATTGCATACCTGATACAGTAGCTGCTTTTTAACTGTGCATGTCCAGTTTGGTATCCCAGACTTTTTGTCTCTATCATACTTACGGGAGAGCTCCTACATTCATTCCTAGGACTCACAGGGTGTGTGTCCACATAAGAAGAGAGAAAAAAATGTATACCAGGTCAGTATCTTCATGCAGTTCAGGATGTCCTTTACTACAAAAAGCTCTCCCAAGTGTGTAACTTCATACTACTGTCTGATTAGGTGATGTAGGACAGAGCAGGCAAAATATCTGTTTGAGGAGGTGCTTCACATTTATTTCATTTAATGGTTCTGATCTCTAGGTCAACAACTTTCAGGAGACAGTTAACAGCAGAAACCTCTTCAGTAGTTTTGATCTAGCTCTTTCAGTAAAATAGCACCCTCAGAGCATAGCATGGGACCTGAGAGATTAGGTCACCCAGCACTTCCTGATTCACTTCCCTCCATTCACAAAGCCTGGTAGTGTCCTCTTAGTAATGCTCTTCTGGCAGAGCTAGGAGCTCATTGCTGTGACTCACAAATATTTTTAAAATGTTTTAAGAAAGGAGGCCCCTAAGCAAAGAGAATCAGAACTTCCTCAGGCTTGAGCTACTATATTTGCCAAGTGCATGTAAAAGGCTAAATATTTTCCCATTATACCCACGCCAGAGACACTCTGTAGATACACAGATGGCTGGGCCCTTGAAAATTCAGCCAAGGGAGCGTATGCTGGCACTTTGGGGTTTGAAAAGAAGCTGGAATGGGTCCTGTAGTCTGGTACTGGCAGCCAGCATCAGCATCTGGGTGGTTGGACGTAGGAAAGAGCCAGTCTGGAAAGGTTAT
Source organism: Certhia americana (assembly GCA_018697195.1). NCBI lineage: Eukaryota > Metazoa > Chordata > Aves > Passeriformes > Certhiidae > Certhia > Certhia americana. Next base: position 85,715,749 of record CM031857.1, on the reverse strand, counting down.
TGAAACACTGGCCTTGCATGAACAGTGTTTCTTGATAATAAATAGCTCAAACATGCACTTGGGCTCTGCAGTAGAATAGTCAAGAGGAGGCAGGTGAATGCTTACACTCTGTCTGCCATTATGTGCAAGCCTAACTAGGAGCTGGGAGGCTTAAATCCAAGAGTGATCTTTGTGTCATTTAGCTATAGAGGCTGCCTGAGACACAATGTCTGGTTCTGGCTGCCAGAAGAGGTGAGCTTAGAGTAGGGGAGGTGCAGAGAAGAGTTAGTAAAATGTCAGGATAATAGTGATTTTGTATCTGTGAGGAAATTAAGACTCCGTGACTTGTTTGGCTTTTCTGATGAAGGCTGAAAGGGGAGATGGACATCTTCTTTAAATACCTGTGGCAAAAGAAAAAGGCTCCTTCAAGGAAAGTATTACATTAGCACAAAAATAAACACTGGTCATTTAGTCTGGGATTTTCTAACCATCAGAGTTACCAAGTTCTGGAATAGCGTTTAATAGTTTTTAAAATAAGACTTTAATCAGCCTGTCAAGGGATTATATTGAGTGTTTGCTTGCACTGAATGCTCAGGAAATTCCCTCTGGTAGTATGTTCCCAAGTTTTATTCTGAAATACCTATGTGAAGCTCAAAGATCTAAGTGTACCAAAATGTTCCTCAGGATTTCCCTAAGGAGTTTTCACCACATGAGAGAGCTGAAAAAGTCCAGGCAATGCATGGAGCTCCAGCAATGAGAAGGGCCCGATAGGTGGGATGCATCTGATAGTGATAGGTCTTGCAAAACCACAGAACTAAGAGCCTTTGTCAGCAAAATGACTCGTCACTGACTTTGGACCTGCCTGAGGGATCAGAAAGGCCAAGAAGTGCTGGGACCCTTCTAAGATGTGGTGAGACTGATTATTTTGGACTCAGGTTTCTGATTTGTTGCTGTATCTAGCTCCATATGCGCAGATTTTTCACCTATGTCCCTGGGAAAGCAACAAAACAGAGCAGTTTGAGGCAGGGAGTTCCCTCCCTAGGAATGGTGGGGTGACCCTGGAGGTCAGTGCCATGCCTGAGAGACTAATTGTTCCTGACTGAAATCACTTCGGTGGTTTCACTCTGCACCACCTGCCTTGGTAGGAATTATTGCAGACCCACAGGAGGTGGGTGAAAAGCCCACACAAGTAGGTTGTTTGCACAGCTTTGCTTTTTGAGTTTTGATTAGGAATACTGCTCTGCCACCCTCTGTCCCAATGGTGTCCCTTTTGCTGCCCATGGGGATATTGGCTGCTTCTCTGTTTCTCTTCCTACATCTGGGATCTTTCTAGCATATGAATGTCAATGGCATTAATTTATGAATGCTGCAGTACGTTTTGTTGTGCTTATTTAAATCAGGCAGAGATCAAGCATTGTACAGTCACATGTAAAGGTGATGGCAGATGAATGGTCTTTATGTCATGCTGGATTTCTGCTTCACACTTGCATTTATATTTGCCAAATTACAGGCTGGAAATTTTTGAATCAATGACAAATATTTCCCAACAGTAGTTACTTAAGTGCCTGCACATGTTAAATTAACCATAATAATCTTGTCATAGTCATGAATTAATAACCTGCATCTCATTGGGCTTTTGAGAATTGAAATAAAACATTCGAGGAATATTCAAAGAAGGGGAGCCTGGGGACAAATGGGATGTCTCCAAATGGCTTTACATTCCTGTCCCCACCATGCTATCCCACTTGCCAAGTAAGCTCCAAAGGCTATACAGGAACCTGAAAATTAGGTTTAAAGGGGGCAGAAAGGAAGAGATCTCCTCTGCAGAGGGGTATCTTGTAAAGGTAAAGTGATGTAGACTTATTCACTCCTAAAATGTCTTCCTCTCTCCATTTCTGAGAGGGAGATGCTGCCAGAGGCAAATGTGCACGGAAGAGATTTCTGAGAGATCTTAAGTAGCGAGAAGTTTAATAAGGAAGGTGCTTATCATGTCAGAGGGGGATGGGGAGAACTTCTGTCCCAGTGGCAGAAAGGAGAAGAGGCTGAGGGCAAGTGGTGATGTGGGAAAGGGAGACATGTCTCACAGTGTATTCCCCACCCGTGGTACATGGAACTCCTTCCAGAGGAGACCTGGGGAGCATGATCAAGTTCTCTTGAACTTGAGTTCCACTACCCCACAAGGTACCAAGGGGAGCTGGGTCCTAGGCCAGAGAGGGCACCTCAAGTCTATGCCATTGGCTCCAGCAAAGCTGGACCAAGGGACAGGTCTGGAGCTGAGCATTGCTTTTGCATGACAGCCTTACTCTGGTCTCTGCTCTGAGAGTTGTGGCTTGAAGAACATGGGGAGAAGCATTTAACCTCTCTTGTGAGGAGTGGCTGCAGGAGCTGGGCCTATTTAGTCTAGAGAAGAGAAGACTGAGAGGGGATCTTATTAATGGAAATAAATGTTTCAAAGGCAGGTGTCAGGAGGATGATGCTAGACTCTTTCCAGTGGTGCCCAGTAACAGGATGAGAGCAAAGCTATAAAATAAAACACAAGAAGTTTTACCTCAACATGAAGAATTTCTTTATGTTTGAGAGTGACAGGTTGCCCAGGGAGGTTGTGAGTTTTTTCTCTCTGGAGACATTCAAAAGCCCACCTGGACATGTTCCTATGTCACCTGCTTCAGGTGACCCTACCTTGGCAGGGGGCTTGGGCCAGATGATCCCCAGGGGTTCCTTCCAACCATAACAGTTCTGTGATGCTTTGATATGCTTTCTACTTCCCAGTCCAAGGGAATAAGTGGGTTTGTGCAGGTGGCACACTAGAGACTCGCCTCTGGATTTCTGACAAGGTGGCAATAGAAACTATTAGGCTGCCTTCAGGGTTTTGACTTTCGGAAGTCTGCAAGTCTGAAGCAGCAGCTGGAGATGATACATACAGAATGACTCACCAGAGGTTATATTTGCTGAGGTTATTGCTGCAGGGAAGGAGTTAGGGAGAAAACAAGAATCTGAGATAGTGGCAGTTATTTCCATTTGCTCATATCTTTGCTTTGGAGGACAGTGTGGTTTGGAGCATAGACCTGCAAGTAAATAAGAGCTACAGAAAAATATTTCTCCTTTTTAAATATAAAGAACAATTATGTCCTGAATGGATAGTAAGAATGAAAAGTTTGTAAGTTCATGTCATGATGGGATTAATGACAAATAATTATGGCTCCTACACTGTGAAATCCTGACTGTTTTTCTTATAGACTGTGGAGAAAGGTTACAAACAAAGATGAAAAGACTCAGCCATGATGTTTATTGTGGCATGGACTGAAAGCAACATTCCAGTATTTTTGTGTAGGAAATTATTTGGATTATGAAGTCCAAGTTAACTGGACTCCTACCTGAAACCTCTGAGGAAGTCATGTATTACAGTGACCTTGTGTTAAAAATCTCATGCTCTTTTTTCCAGAAGTGATCCAAATGTTACTGATATGGAGGAAAAATAAAGGAGCCCATGGCTCATCTGGCTCCCATCAGGGCTCGAGAAAATAATTATTATTTGAAGGCTGAGCAGGCCTAAATTAGGAAGGGTCAAAAGAGGCTAGATAAGGTCCTTTCCAAATAAAAGCCTGCCACATGTACTACCTCAGAGCAAGCCTTGTACAACAGTTAGACAAGAGGCTGTTCAGCTTTGCATTTGACCTGTGGGGTTTAATGCAACAGGAATGTGGAATGTGTTTACAAGGTAGCAGTTATTGCTGAAATATGTGAGTGCTGTTGCCTGGGGAAGTTTCAGAGGATTTTGACTGTGCTGACAGTGGCTTTTACCTCTTGGATGGACCGTGTGGATGTTGGGGAGGAAACTGGCCCCAGAATCTGCAATCTACAGAGGGAATGCAGGGCACGATGCTCCCCTTCCCCACCATGCCCCGCTGCTATCCTGTGGCTTCAGCTGGATCTCGCTCCATTCTTGCTGCTCCTTCGTGCTAGGATGACCCCGGGTGAACTGGTCCTTGTGCTGGAGACATGGCTTCTTGTTATCCCTGCATCCGAGGCGACTCCAGGTTAGCACACAGCTGCAGCTGGTTCAGCAGAGAGCTCTGGGCTGGAACGAGGTAGAGCTAAGGACTGAGGGCCCCTGATGGCACCTTAATGAGCAGGTCCTGGTGGCCTGCTTATGTTCTGGCTAGTCTTAGCTGGTAGGCTGGTGTATCTCTGCCTGAAAGGTCTTAGGCTTCTTCTAGAAATGTCTATTTCGTTCTCTTTGCATTTCCAACTTCCTTTTTTTTTTTTTTCTCTCTCTCTCTATTTTAAATGTCCAGTATTAAAACTATTTTGCACATGGTTCATGGATGATTTCAGTAATTAATTCATCCTTCCAGCACAGAAATTCCCAAGGAAGCTGGTAAAGCCCAGCTTAGTCTCTATATTTCATTCACTTTCCTTTTTACTTAAGTTTCATCATTTGCCTAATTTTCATCGCACTGACAAAATATTTGGAACTAGGCCTAGGATATAACTATATTCTGTGTTCAGTTGAACCCAACATTTTTAAAGATTTGTCATTAACTTTTAAGGAAACTTAATAAAACTGTTGAAATGACACTGTTGACTATACCACACATTATGAACCTGTGAAAATTGGGCCAAATTCAATTCTAGATGTTAGCAATTGACCTCCTTGTCTGGTTAGCTTGGCCCACCAAGTCTCCTTTGGAATAGCAGATAAAGCTGGACAAGGATCTCATTCCAGGTACTGCTAAACTCTTTCTGCATCTTAAACTCCCATTAACCTCTGCACTGTACAAGAACACCCTTACATTAGGCTAATTGATGGGGCAGCAGGTGTCAGTGAACCATTGCTCAGGGCTTGCTGTGCTTCCAGGGGAGACTTACTCTTTCTTCACCACAAAGTGCGTGTGTGTGTGTGTGTGTGTGTGTGTGTTTGTTTGTGTCTGCAGGGGAATAGACAATTTATTGCATTCATGGTTCCAAAAAAGCAAGGAAGGATCAATGAAAGCCCTGTTGTATTTCTGTGAATTTAAAGGCACTGAGACCTTATAACACTGTTGATATTTCTGCTCATTCTGAATACCAAAAGACCTGGTATAATTATTTTTGTGAAATAGCTTCAGGAATGTTCCCAGTGCTGAATTCAACAGTAATTGCAATATGTAGAATCAAATGTAATTTTGTTCTAACTAAAGAAAGACATTTTACTTTATTTTCTATTGCTTTTAAAGGAGAGACACAGTGAATTTTTAATATTTCACTGACCCTTAACTCTGAGTGATGTTAGCTTACTATTGTAAAAAAAAAGTATAACATTCTTCAGAACATTATTAGCAAAACACTCTGTGTGAACACTCAATGTTATTTAAGTTAAAAATACAGATTGTGCTTCTATCAGTTAAAATGGCTGGTACAAACCTAAAAATCTGGTATTGAGCTGTTTGTGCTCATAAATATAGCAGAGGATCTCTGGTAGGCAGCTAGCTAGGGGAGGGCTTGTGTCTTTGTGTAAAACAGCTATGCCCTTATTATCCCTGAATGCTAAGGAAAAAGGAGAGCCAATGTGGCTTTTTCACTTTAACAGTTCTCTTTATAATCATGCCTTCCATGTTGGTGGAATAAATCTCCTGGCCTCTCTATTAAATCACAAAAAATAAAGGACTGAAAGCTAGAAGGAAAGGGTTACTGCGTAAGCATAAGACATTTCACATGAGTTTGCTTTATTCTTTTGCTCATGCAGACTCCTCCCCCACCCCCCTTCCTGTAATTCTTTTATATGGTTCTTTGCTTTGGTTTTGGTTTGTTGGGGTTTTTTATTTGTTTAAAGAAAGCATGCAAGTCAAGCTAAGGCTTTTCCTGTGAACAAAATATGACCTTTGTGGAGGTGTGTACCCTCCAGTTAAAGCCTCCTGGGCTCTATCAGGGAAGAAAGTTCCCTTCACCCTTTTGGGTGGCAGCTTATTCCCTGCACTCTCCAGGACACCAGACTGGGCAGTCCTAGTAATGCCTTCTGACCTCTTTGTGTGTTCTGTAGCAATGCACTGTTTTAAAAAATCTCACCCCTCACAAGCTGCTTGGGAGGAAAGTTTATTTTATAGCGTTTCTCACCTCTCTCAGAAATGCTGAGGGAAAGAAAGACTATTAATTCTTGGAGGGGGAAATGAGGTAGAAAAGGAAGGTTTTTACCTCTCCCTTCCGTCTCTTGGAAATGCACTGTGCTTGTAATAGAGAAAGGAATGTGCTGTTGGCAGAGGCATGGCAGAAGGGCTGATGAGGATACGATGAGAATCTGCACAGCCTTTGGAATAACAGGGGCAAATGCCTCAGAGGATAGTTTGGGCTGGTTAGGCAAAGAAAAACACACTTCCCAACAGCAGTGGAAGACTGAAAACAACAGAATACCCAGAAAACCCTTCAAGGCTTGGGAAAATTTCTCTGTTGTAGCACCTAAAGCCTCACCTGCTATTTATGGCAGGCCTTGCCCTGTTTTCACAAAAGCGTGGGCTTGAAGCCCATGCAGCAAACTCTATCCTATCTCCCCTGTCCAATCTCCCTTTTAGCAGGTATTTTATTACATGACATCCCTTGATGTCTCTTCTCAGTGATCACAGGGACGTCCAGCACCACCTGTTTAACCTGTTTAATGTTTAAACAGCATATGTTTACATCATATGCAACAGGAATTTGACTGATAGATGCAAGTACTGCAAAGGCAAGGGCTGATGCAAAGGAGCAGTAGTGTGCCAATGGTTACACATTGCTGGTCCTTGTGGCACAGCTTGGTATTCCTCCACCTCCACCCATGTTTGGATTGGAAGAACAGTAAACTCTGGTGCAAGGAACAGCATTGGAAGAGATATGTGCTGGTGCAACTGACTTTTATTAGTTATTTCTGAAAGGGCAAATCACTCACAGCTAGCTCTATTCATTTTGACAGTGAGTGGTGAGAGGATTAGAGAATCCCAGACTGTCAGAGTTTTAAAAGAGAAGGACATTGACTTTGTGTTCAGGCTGTGTGTCCTTACCTGGATGCTGGCCTAGGACCCGTGCAGCCATGGGGAGGATGCTGGCAGCAAAGATACATGAGCCAGCCTTGCTCTGAGCATGAAGAGTGGCTCACAGCGTCTCACCACACCAATGTGGTTGTGCAATATGCAGATTTTCTTTTAATGTAAGAGCATGCTACAAACATTGCATTAGCTAGAGATAAATATTAGCCACAAGGAAGGAAACAAGACCTTTTATTAGCCAATAATGCAGATAAGAAAAGACGGGTAAAGTGTACCAGCTTCAGTGCGAGACGGCTGAAAATGGATAGCAAACTATCGTTTAGACAGCCAGCCATTTGTGAAAATACCACATTTTGCTGATGTTCACATGGACATCAGTCAGTGTAAACAAGTAGCTGCTAACTGCAAAGGACACATGAAGTCATAGACTTTCCAAAGCAATACTTTTTGTTTATTGATACACACCATTTGAACAAAAGGGAAGGAGATTATTGTCTGCCCAGTTTTGAAAGCAAAAGGCAAAGTTGTATACAAAAAGTAAAAGGGTATTTTTCTTCCTGGTTTGACATGAAATTTACTTTTGATCTTTCATATAGACTTGGTAGTAGAAACCAGCGCAGTTTTCTCAGAAAATGTCTTCTCTGGGTAAATTATTTTTAATAATTCACAAATGATGAGGACGCAGCTAAAATATGTACAGATACTGTAGGGATACTGATGTGTGGGAGAAAGGCAGAATGACCCTTCAGTCACAGTGCTGGCACTCTAGATAAAGCTTCTAGGATTGCTGTGTGTATGTAAGCATGCCCTCAGGTGCATTTGTTCACTTGATTTAAAAACTGTAGGCCAAATAAAAAAAGTGAAATTTCTTGGACAAAATGAGAGGTCCAAAGCAGGAAAATGTATGGCTTTGGAAATGGGCTTGCAGTTGTTATGAAATTCTCCTGTCCTTTTTACGAGCTTTTTGGATGCATTTATACAGACTTATTAGATTCCCAGAGACCTGAACCTCATTGATGTGCACACTCCTAATACCTAGGCTTATATGTGCTGTGCTAGCTCAGGAGGAGCACTTCACTGTGCTTCTTAGACCTGTTGCAGGTGGTTTCTCTTAGAAACAAAAGCTCAAGATGATGGCTGCCCTTTGGAAATCGTTTTATAATTGGACATACTGTGAGAGATTTAGTTTTGGCTAGGCTCAAGGATTATCACTTGGGGGCACTGAAAGTTGTTTGAGATTTTGAAAGGAGGGGAGGGGACAATGATCTCTGGTCTGAGATCATTGCAGGAGGCGGTCTGAGCAGAGAGGTGCATTGAACTGTTGAGCTCTGTGAATACCTGCCTGCTGCCCTACACTTCTTTCTGCCACACCCTGTACAATGTTTTCAGCACAAGGTCTCCCCTGGCTGCAGAGATGAACTTTTGCTCGGGAGGAAAGTGATCACAACATGCTTTTGAGCCTGTGCTATGCCAAGGCATGGCACCCTGGGGCTGTGTCCCAGTGCTGCTTTTGCTAATGCCCAGGCTGGAGAGTTGGAGCATCTCCAGGGTTGTGAAAGCACTGCTGAAGTGCCTGGGATGGCAGAGCACCATGGAAGGCCCTCTGGGCTTGCTCCCTCTGGAAACTTTGATCTCTCCTGTTTCTGAAGTCCAAGTGACAGGAGAAGAGGCTATGTGGCCTCTGGATGGTGCCTTCATTTCAGGTCTGAGTCCTCAGAGAGGGGAAGGAGGAGAAAAGGCTGCCTCAGTCTTTGCTCCTGGCACTTAGGATGGTTTGGGTTGGTTATTCTCTCAGCTAGAGAAGTATCTCTGAATATTTGGATTTTCTTTATATCCTCAGAATCCCTGCTTTATTTTCTTCTTTTTCTTTCCCCCCCCCAAATCTTCAAGGCTGTGTAATATCAGTAGGAATGTTAGTATATATTGTGATGTTTGCAGAAAAGGGCAGCTCTTCCTCTCACGCAAAATAATTTCCCTAAATTCAGATTTTTGTATGTTTCTACTAGAAAAGGGATATTCTTAAGCAAAAGAGAAATGAAAGGTGTAAATCAATATTGTTTGGTTTTGGGATATACACTTTTGAGTGTACTGGCATTTGGAAGGGATAAGAAGGGGTATAAAAACCTTTTGTGCTGCTGTTCTCTATATCTGTTCTCTGCAGTGGCAGAGAGTGCATACTCTCAGATTTATTTCTTGTATCACAGCTTATCTTTAGAAAGGGCCTAGGAAGGAAGAATGAAAGTTAAAAAAAGTCTCTGTTGGGAGAAGTCCAATATAGTAAAAATACTGTTATAAACAGGCAACATTTAGCAATTTGTCATCAGACATTATATTTGGCTTATAAAAAACTCATGATAAATTGATAAACCAAGTACCTCTAGTATTCCCTTGTGAAAAGATCCACACCTGAACACCAGCACACTGTCCAGAAGCATTTCGCAAGTTCTTCCAGTCCTCTCAGCTGCCTGCTGATTCCCCTCACCCCCCCCCTCCATGCCATTCTTGGGTTAAGGAATCATCTGTTCATTCATCCCTTGATGCAAATAAATCTCCCCTTGGTAATAGAAGGCACAAAACTCCTCCTGCATCCTTGGTATGGGGTGGGTGGCTGCACCTCGCTGCCCTTGTCATTATGTGTGTTTGCACAACTAGTGACTGCTGCAAGGGCTGCTGTCACCTCCTCCTCTGTGTCAGCCACCACTGGCCTGGGACAGTCACACCAAACCCTGGGTTTGGGCTGGAAACTTGCCTTTTGAACTGAAAATCAAATCTTTATAATTGCATGATGAGTTGGGAGGCAGTTTTTATAAAAGCCTTACAGTCCCCCCCATTCAAACCCGGTATTGCTTACCTGACCCAAACTTAACAGTATTTGCCATAATTTAAAATAACCATTTCCTTGCTGAGGGTAAGAGAGCCTCTGGGCTCCTGCACAGGAGGTTGAGGCCACTGGTATTTGTGCCCGGTGTCTCCTGCACCCAGGTGCCTCTGATCTGCACCTTGGGTTGCTTTCTGCCTTACTTCAACGTTATTTTACCTGGACAGCCTTCCTTTCTGCACACAGCCCGGGTCTCTTGGGCAGGTCTCCCACAGCAAAGCAGCCAGGCTTTTCCCCAGGTGACACTGAGCTGTCTAGGGATGACTCTGGCAGCAGTGCTGGAACCTGGTGTTATAGAAATTACACATGCTAGCCATAACAACTGGGTTCAGTTAGGTTTCTGCTGAATCAATAAGCTGAAAGAGAGATTCCTCTGTAAAAGTATTTTAAAAGTACTTTTTATTAATAGCATTACAGCCTGAGTTGGGCATCTCTCAAGAAGGTCCTTAAACAAAAAAATCCCTGGATTACCTGCTTAAGCAGTACATAGAAAAACAGTATCTTTCAAACAATCTTTGTGTGTTTTGCTGGCAAGTAACAAATCATTTACGTATGGACAAGTTTAGAATGCCCAGGTAATATAATATCTTTCTGATTTTCTAATTTTCTCTTTGTCATTCTGACATGTGATCCTTAAAATAGTTGTAGATGTCAGAGGCAGATGGGTCCACAAATACACTTGCTACTGTATTTTGTAGTAAATAACAATAAAATATTATTAAGATTTTGAAGAGTCATGCCCCTGTACATCTACAGCACCCATTACAATCTTTTCTAGAAGTCATTGTATGTTACTCTGGTCTCTGTCTACATTCCTGTACTTTAGTTCAATTTACTCATCTCCTCACAAGCTCTAATCACACTTTGGGAATTATTGCTGTCTGATTATGACAATCCCAGCCAGGATCAATCTGAGGCTAGACAGCCCAGATTGATCACGTGGCAAAGTGCTCAAGTAAGTGGCAAGTTCCCCTTGCCAGTGGGTTAATTCCATGGGTTTTTTTCAATTGTTTTGTCTTGTGGGTGGAACAACTCTTTCAGCAATAGGCTAGCATTGGCCCAGGATGGGTCATATGCAGAACAAACAATATAAAATAACGATGCACATTGACCTGCATCTTCCCTTAACCTAGAGCATTTCCCCACATAACGAAATCCCCAGGATTCCAGGGGTGAAGGAATATGAGTACCACATACACATACAGTGGCCAAGCACCTCCTTCCTTCTCACCAGCCAGGGCTCCAGCCCTGTACTCTTGCAAGAGACACAGTAGTGGAGGGCTGCCTTCCTCTGGGTAAGACACTAATTCTTAAAAAATGTTAGGAAACACCGAAAATGTGGTGGGCCTGAAAAATTGCTGCATGAGGAAAGAAAGGGAGTGAGGATCTTGCTTCAAAATTCTTGACTGGCAAGGAGAGAGCCCATCAAGTTTCAGTGTCCTGTTTCCTCTAAGTGAGGAGATTTATGCTGCACCCCTGGCCATGTATTAGTGTCCCTCAACTTTGTGACCTCAGATGTCACAAAATACATCACAGTAATCTTTGCACACATTATGGTGGAGCTAACTTTTTTTTTTTAATTGGTTTTATTCTCTAGAAATTTTTCTGCCAAGGTTTGGGACAGGAACATAATTTTGGTTTGTCAGGAATATAATAATAATAATGTGATTGAATTTTGCCAGAGGGAACATGTTCATACTTGCCTGCATATTTCCAACAAACATTGTCACTGTATGGGGGTTTATCCCCCAGTGGCTTTGTTATTGAGAACTAGTGAAGCATGGCATACAAATATTTGGATAAAAAAAATACCCTTACCTTAGTGCTGTTGGATGCAGCAGGGTGATGCCAATGAGCCACAGATGGGGATGTGAGTAATGTCATCCACAATTTATACAGAAACTGTAGAATCCCACTTCTGGATGTGTGTAGCTTATAGATGCTACAGGGCATGCATATAATAGCTGAAGCTTTAAAGATACTGATTTACATTCCTGCCATTGCTACTGCAACGTGACAGCAGGAATCTGAGACACCCTGTTTAACAATTGACTAAGTATGCCATGGCCCACAATACATATTTATCTGTCACCTCCCAGTGGACATTTACTTTAAAAAGAAAGGTATCCTAGAGTCATAGAATTGTTTGTGTTGAAATGGATCTTAAAGAACACCTAGTTACAACCTCCCTGCCATAGGCAGGGACACCTTCCATTAGACCAGGTTGCTCGAAGTCACATCCAGCCTGACCTTGAACACTTCCAGGAGTGGGGTATCCACAGCTTCTCTAGGCAGCCTGTTCCAGTGCCTCACCAGCCTCATCCATTATTTTTTTCTAGGGTAGGTTCCTTATTAATTCTCCATGCTTCAGGCAGATGCCCTTGACCAAAAGTTGCTCACTCTCGTGTTTGTGTTAATTCTGATTTAGTACTGTTATATAGTGAAGTACTGTTATTTTGTTGATACAACTAGCACTTTTTGTACCTCCTTTAGTGATTGCCACATGAGTTCCTCAAGGATAATGGACCCTAAGATGAAAGAGGCTGAAGGAGATGGAGAGGACAATTCAGGTATAATTTATCCTTTCCCCGGTGAATGAAAAGTGCTGTGACTTCTTGAGTTTCTGTGCCTTAGCTCTATCATAGAAGTGAATTTGTTTGTTTAGAGAATGACTTATGCCTGTCTCTTCACCTGTTCCCAAGAGCTGTTACATGTTTCCAGCATCTTCAGAGACTTAAAATAATATTTTTATGGCATCTTGTGACCAAGCTAACTTTTTTGCTCAACAAGATCCAAGAGTGAGTGAAACGCTGACAGGGATGCCATGCAGTGCTGTCATGCCAGGCACAAGTTGTTGGAATTCTTGTGCAAAACACTGATTCAATTCGAAATATTTTCCTTCACAGAGCTGCAACTGGTCCTAATAATAATAATTAATAACTGGTCCTAACTGGTCCAACTAGGTCTTTCCTCACTGAGCAGACTAGAATTGCTTTTCAAGGTTATTGCTTGATTCCTAGATGAATACTTTGTGATCCATTGAGTCTTGTAATTAGCATTCAAAATATTCTCAATGTATTATAAACCCAACATTTTAAAAGCATTAGCCTCCCAACACTGAGCATTCACCTATGTACACCTTTTCTACATTTAAATTGGTTTTTGGAGCATTGCTCTTATCATCACTATTTAGCTTGCTGAACAATGGCAGTGAGGTTCCAAGTATTAATTTCTTTTTCATACTCCTGGCAGTTAAGACCAAATTTTTCCTTCATAGTTTAATTACCTCAAGAGGCAAGTAGAAACTCTATTAGAAATGATTCTACACCATTGGCTATTTTTTATGTCTCATAAGCATTGCAATCCATTCTCCAAGATAACAGTAATTTCATATTATCAGTACAGTCTTGAAGGACATTAATGCAACAGTGGACTGTGTTGCATTTTCCAGGAAAAAAAATCCACTTATGCAAAAAATTATAAAGAAATGTTGTTGTTCAAAAATTTGCATGTGCTGCTGGTTGCATCTTCTTCATGTTTCTTCACTTAGGAAAGAAAAAATCAAAGTTCAAGTCTTTCAAAAAGTTTTTTGGTAAAAAGAAAAGGAAAGAGACATCATCTTCTGTGAGCAGCAGTCTGAAGTTGTGCCAGTCAACAAGTGATGTTGCAGCCTCTCATGACATGCGCATTAGTTATGATTCTGAAGATGAACTTGAGTAAGTCTTTGGACTCTGTCTGGTAAACAAATACAAAATTACTACGATCTTTGTGGATTAAAGACACCCCAAAATTGCCTCTTCCCCTTGTTCATAATGCTGTATTTTCAAATAATTGTGTTTCCCAGGAAAGTACAAATTAAAATGATTGATGCAAGGTAAATCAGAAGGGAATTGGATGGGGTGTAGCAAGAAAAATTAATGAAAAAACTAATTTAATCATAAATAAGCCTTGGGTTATAATTTCAAAAGAATTTAATTCCCATCTTCAAAAATTAATTAGATAAGTTTATATCCTACCAGGATTGTCTTATGTCCCTAAAATGTAACTACTAAGTATTGATAGAGACATTTAGATGACTAACCATTTATGCCAGGGTTTGAAAGCAAGGAAGGAGTAATGGGATGACTGCAACTGAAACCAGCAGGATCCAGAGGCTCCGAGGCCTTATTTTTCCTCTGTATACATGGGATTCATCTAACCAAAGGAAAAATGTCTCCATTTGAGTTATAGAACCACAGATTCATGGAATGGTTTGAGTTGATCTTTAGAGATCCAGTTCCAACCTCTCTGCCATGGACAGGGATAGTTAGTTATCAGCTGCCTTTTATAATCAGAGAGAAGCCAGCATTACTAATGAAGATTGTATCATATTTATGCATGAAATAGTCTGGAAGTGTCTGTTATCTCCTCACTGAATGTAAACCTGGGATAACCACCTCCAATGTAAATAGCTGCAATTTGATGTCTGAAGTTAGACCAGATGAGTCCCATCCTGTGGTCCTCTTTGCCTCGGAAAACCCTTTCTTCATCCAGACATTGTAAAAATGTTACCCACTGTGAAAAGTAACCATGGAACCCGGTCCAAACGTTCAGATATATCTGTGGATGAAGAGGTGGACTGAAGAGCCCCTTGGATAATTGAAAAGCAAGTCTTTGCATTGGTGGATGTTGTGCCTTTCAGAACAAGCCTCTTGGTCCTCAGGCAAGGGGTGCTGCTGTGCCCAGGAACGGGAAAGGAAACCATTCCAGCCCTTTAAAACGACATTATTCGATATGGCCACCAGGCAGCGCCAAACAACCAAAAGATATTATTAACAATTAAATTTTTTAAAATTTGCTGGTTTAGTTTTTTTCTTTTTGCTTTCATGGCATTGGCAATAGTAATGTTACTTAGTCCAGGTTGAAGCCCTCGGAGTTCTGGGCTGGCAGCACCAGGTGGTATGTAGTGCTGTTGTTTGACAACTTATTTACAAGATGTGGATGGTGAGATTTTCTTTCCCCCATGTATGGCTTAACAAGGTCATGTCTGAGTGGATGCCATCTCTGGCTGTTTTGGCCATATTCCTATGCTGTAACCTGAAGGGTTGTTACATTATTGTTTCTTAATATTTATCTAGACAGACAAAGACCAGGAAATTATTTGAAAGGAAGGGAAATTAATTTAAGCACTCTTAATCTGAGGAGACATGTAGGGTATCTCCATTATGTGTCTGGGAGGACTGCACCTGCTAGAAAGAGGAAATGAGGATGGAATGCTGGGGTAAATGTGCCCGTGCAAAGACACTGGCTGTGTGGCTGCTGCCCTTGTTGAATGTTGGTGCATGGGGCACCACTGCAGCCCTGACTGGCACCTACTCTGCAGATTGCTATAGATCTTTCTGACCTTGGATGCATTGCAGAGATCACATTTGCACTTAGATAAATTGTTCTTCTAATGTCTCTAATGCATTAAGCAGAAGTTGCAGGCTTTCCTTCCTTCTGCAGCAAGAATGTAGATCAGCTCTTTCCTGGTATTGTTTTATAAAACATATTTATAGCAGCCACTGTGAGGAAAATGTTACAGTCTGCCATGATTGTTTGTTTGTCTTCAATGTCCCTACGACAGTATCTAGGATCCAGAAATACAGTTCTTTTTTCTTTTCTGCTCAATTAACTCGATAGTTACATAAACCCAAACAATTCTCTATTCTGCACTCATTTACCATTTCATAGCTCCCTGATTTAAAAAATTTGCAAAAAGTACTCTTACAAAAAATGCTATGTACACATACTTCTTGTCCCTGCTCAGTCAGGGTATGAGCTAAGCTTAAGAAAATGAGCACAAGAAACCTCCTAGCAGCTAGCTGTCTGTCGGTGGGCCTCCTCTACCATTCCCCATAAGGAAGAAAGGTGCTCATATCCCACATGCACCATTTGCAAGAAAAGTTACATAACACATGCATCAGAATTAGAAAACAGAATATGAGTGAAACTGCCCACAAAGCATCTCCCACTTCCTTTAACTAGGCCACAAAGATTGTCCATGAAAAAATGTGTCCCACAGGCTCATAAGAGAAAATCTGAGGGATCTTGATATAGAGCACAGCACCTTTTAAGGTTTTATGCAAAGGATTTCATATGAGGACTACATTGCCAGAAATGTTTTTGCTAATGATCTACGTGGCAGAGATATATTAAATGCTGTACCACATTTAGATAGGAAAAGGTATTTATTCTTCCAATGTTAATGGTCACTCATTTGCAAGACATGGTCTTACATTAGCAAGAAGTCTCAGTACAGACTCGTTTATGTGTGCTCCATTTTGCACCTGGGCTTGCCTGTGGCACTGTGACACCATCCAGCTGCTGGCTTCCACCCAAGGGGCAGTAGCTTTAACCATAAGACATAACTCATCTTCTGAGGTTAAACTGTCTTTAACTTTGATTCAGTTTGTTAACATGACAGTTTGCAGCATTTACTTTTGTTTGTTTGTTTGTTTGTTTTGGGGTTTTTTGGTTTTTTTTTGTTTTTTAAAGGTGTTACTTAGGTTACCTGAATGGCTGTGTTCATGGAGAAGTCTGTAGTCTTGTTTGTGATGTATGCTGTGCATCCTTGTCTCCCATTCCACATTCAGGAAACCACTTGAGTAAAGAGAAATGGCAAAAAAGTTTGCATGTTTTCACTCATTTTTTATATTATTCTAGGACACATAAAGGCATTATGGGAAGCAGAGCTTTGTCACATGATAGCATTTTCATCCTTGAGACTGGGCAAGAGCCTGCAAGGCCAGTAAGGGTGTTTTCTCAAGAAAACATTTCTGATCGGATTAGAGCTTTACAGGTAATTTACATAACATAATTTTTTCAAATGCAGGAGGTGGACTGTCTTTCCAGGCTTGATTTTTTTTTTTCTTTCTGATAGTATTTGTGGTTGAACATTTCATTAATATCTGTCTGCAGTTTACATCAAGTGTTGCATTTGTTAATTTGACAGCAGTATCCTGTCTTGGTTCTACATAAATGATAGCTGATAAATGGGTAGTTTATCTGGTGCCCTAAGAGAATGTGTAAAGTCAGTAAATGTGTCCTGTGCCCTGACCATTCAGTTGTGAAGTTAAAATAATGGTAACTCATTGAGCTCAGCTAAAAAAATGTTCTGGGGACACCTCCATCACTATCATAATCTAATGTATTTTATGCCATGCTGAAGCTGAAACTCCAGCCTACCATGAAATTGGGACCTCCGCCTCCATTTGGACTGCATGCAAAGCGAACAGAGGATGCTGGGACCAGTTCTGAAGATGATGGATTACCCAGAAGCCCTCCAGAAATGTCTTTGCTTCCTGAAAGCCTAAACTCAGGCATGAGAACAAGAGTGAGTAGTTCCAGTGTTGACAAAAATGAGTGTTTAGTGACTTGTTTAACCTGTATGTGGATGGCAGAATAAAGTATTTAGTTTTATGTATCCCTATTTTACCTCTGAGCAATTCAGGAATATCTTACTCAAATTGGAAAAATGCTCTGACTCTGTAAACAGCTACTTAGAATCTGTGATCCTGTTAAAACATAAATATCACACCAGAAAATACAGAACTAGGAAGAAGATTATGTGATTGTGTGCATGCATGGGAATGCTGTGTTTTTTGTAGAGACTACAAAGAGCTGTCAGGCATAAGAAAAAAGGCTGAAAATTCTGTATTCCCCCTTCAGTGTGTTGATAAGAAAACTCTCTAGTATTCTTGTAGGTTGTCATTGGAAAAAGAAATATAAAATAATCTGATTTTTAAAAAAATTATAGCTTCTTAAGACATTATTTCATTCTTTATCTGCATGCCTTACACTTTATGTTTGCAATGTCCTTGCTAATCCGTAGGACTATAGAGAAAAACAATTCACGTTGTCAGTACCTTTGTGTAGATGGTTTCTGCGATTTTATCCACCTTGTTTGTCATCTGTTACTGAATCTCTTCCTCATTCCATCCCACAGTTCTCTGACTCTCACAAGCACCTTAGCTCTTTGAGTTTAGCTGGAACAGGCAGTGAAGAAGAAGAACAGGTAACTTCTGCCAAATATATTAAGGGACAAGTAATTATCCATAGTGGTTTTTAAAAGAAATATAAAAAAATATTATTTTGTTGCCTGTCTGCTGCAAAACCCAACTTGTATGCATGTAATTGCCTGCCTGTCTGTTTGCTGTTTTGATGTCTGCCTGTCTAACATAAAAAACTATGATTATCAACATAATTCTGATGCAAAGTAATCTCCCATTGATAATAATTAATGTCTCTAGAAAAGCTTATATCCTTTAACAAACTTTATCGACATGATTTAATCTCCAAGCACAACCAACCAGATTTAGACTCTGAAGCAGTGTCCGTTTTTTCAAAGATGGGAAATTGCAGTAAAGGCTGCTTCATTTACATGCATAGGATAAGGGAGAAAGCTTATTGAAGAGATGGAACAAGCTCTAGATCCTCTGAAATCTGCCCAGACCCTGCTTTAAGTATGAAGTTACCTCACACTGCCTCAGAAAATGTTTGCCTGATGACAGTGGATGACATTGCTACTTAGGAGTCTGAGTTCAGCCTTCAGTGGGATTCTGGCTGTGAATTTTGCTGAAGTGATGTTTTTCAGAGCTCAAGTATAGGCGCATGGATCACTTTCTTCAATCAGCAGCCAGCCGTTCTGGCTGATTAAAGGGCTGTTTTGAAAAGCTTTGAAGAGTCCCTTTTAGCTGTCCACAGCTGGAGTTGTGGTAGAAACAACACAGGGGGTAGAGGGAAGAGCATTTTCTAGAAATAGGAGGAGGGGTGGAGGAAAAATGCAGCAATGAAAAAGAGAAACTTGTCCTGAGCTGACCATTTCTTGGTAATTATGCAAAATGTATTTCAGGACCTGCTGCAGCAGAGCTCAGCAAAGATTTCTGGCCTTACTTCTTAGATTTCACATGAAGCTGTTTGAAAAAACTGCTTATATGCAGTGCAGTATTAATATTTTTAAAATAAAAACAACAGAACTCTTGAAGGAAGTATTTATTGAAAGCTGTTATGGGCTCACTGTAATTGTGCCCAGTCTAGATGCATGTTTGCTAAAGAGGATTTATGTCTCTCTGATGTTCCATTAATATTACTTTCTGACTCACTTGCTGACTCCTGAGTTGTGGCAGTGACTACACAGCTGCTTAGCTTTTTCCACATGCCCTATCATTTAGCTCAGACTTCTCTTCATCCCATGCCAGTTTCAGAGTGCAGTCAGAATGTAGCTCCATCTGAAGACTTTCCTCCCAAACCACAGGATCTACTACCTGGCATTTCGGAGAAATGAGCCCTGCTTCTAGAAATCAGAGGAGACCAGTTCACAGGGC
Source organism: Certhia americana (assembly GCA_018697195.1). Classification (NCBI taxonomy): domain Eukaryota; kingdom Metazoa; phylum Chordata; class Aves; order Passeriformes; family Certhiidae; genus Certhia; species Certhia americana. Next base: position 85,696,553 of record CM031857.1, on the reverse strand, counting down.
TGAGGAATTTTGTACAACCCAGGCCTGAGGTTTTGGGCAGCAGTGACACCTTGCTGTTTCTTGGCAGCTTTTCTGGATTGAAGAAAGGAATCACAACTCTCCTGTCTGGGCTTTAGGGATGGGGTTTCCTCCTGGCCCCCCACCTTGCGCCACCCAGCACGACCAGCTGACGGATGACTGAACCATGTGCACATGAGATTTGGAGAAAGGGATCTGCCTGCTCTTTCCTTCTCCAGTAGGCTTTGTCAAAGCCAGATTTGGTGGGACAAACAACTTCTGCAGCTGGCTCAGAGCTGGCATTCACTAAGGCTGCTGAAATTTAAGTAAGAAACCAGATTTTGGATTTTCCAGTGTAATGGCCAACACTGAGCACTGCCAAGGAGAAGACATGCAAAGTTCTTGAGGAAAAGCAGGAGCCAAAAGAAAGACAGGCAAATAATGACGTGCTTTGAAAGAGAACATGTGCTGTGTCTTTATCATGGAGCTGAAATGCCAATGTATTCACTGTTAAGTACTAATGTATAATGCAGCCACCTATCGTTTGTTGTACATTAGTCATGTTTGACTACTAGACTGCAGATATTGTAGAGTTAAAATTAATGAGAGCATCCATTATTCAGCATGTCTGAGCTACCTTCTTTTTCTTAAGTAGAAAGTATGATTAGAAGGTGTGGATCCAGCCTCTGCTAAAATCAATGTGAGTTTTCCCCTGGCCATTAAGCAAGCTGTAGCAGGCCCTCACTACACTACAGAGTATCTTTGGGCTGCAGTGCATATTGCAGAATTCTACTTGCAGAAAATGCTGATGCTTTTCCCCTCCCAAAATAAAATGGACACCAACTTGCCCTGCCCTTCTCCCATCCAACCTCCTTAGTAAAATACCACTTCCAGAAAAAAAAGAAGAAAGAAGAATGCCCACAGAAGAAAGTATGACAAAGGAGGAAATCTCCTCCAAAGAAATAAACCAGATTTTCAAGCCTACAAAGGCAGTGGTGTCATGAGTTGTCAGAGGTCATGTTAATGCTGTGGCAGATAGTTTGGAAATACCATTTTGCCTATTTGCAAAACTGAATCTGAGAGAAAGGAGGAACCCTTTTTAGAGTAATTTTTAATAAGTTTTCCAGTGTTCTTTTTGCGTCATCCCTGGACCTAGGGTAGTTTTGGGTGAAGCTCACAGGTAAGCTGAATTCCAGCTTCTCGAAAGTATGACACCCCTTGCAGCATTCAGAAGCTGTTTCTGGATGGGATATTGGCCTCTAGTAGGATTATCCATCACTTCCTTCCCCAGAATAGTCTACTATTGAAACTTTACATTTCCAGTAAAAGCAAATATAAATACATGAGGTAAAAACACAAGCTGACTAAAGTGTCAATGCCACTAATTCTTAATTCTTTTGTCTTTGGGAGGGTATTGTAGTGTTGGAAGGAACCTGTTGGCATATAGGAAGCTAAAGATACTCAGCACAAAACAACTGTGGGTTGGAGCCTAGACAAAGATGGTGGAGGACAGACCCAGAAAGAAAAATGGCCCTTTAGGTTCTGTAACTGAGTACTCTTCATAAATCTGTATTCTAAAACATGCTGGCCATGTATTTGTGTGCTTTAGATCTTACAGTTAAATGGGATTTTCTCCTTCCCACTGGACAGTATATGATAATACTCAAGCAGCAAAAAATGCAGAATTGCTAACACTAGTACATTACATGCAACATTAGGAAATGCAAAGTATTTAAAAAAAATGTCAAAAAAGAAGCAAACTTAAAATGGTAATAAATATGGCTACTTATTTGTAGAATTGTTATTTTTGTATCTTTATTTCTTCATTTGATTCTCCATTTGGTTTTTTTTTTGTTTTTTTCAGATGACATTGGGTTCTTCTTCTAGACCTCGCTCTACAGATGGTCAGCTGTTCCCTAGGCATGGAAGTAGCAAAACTGAGTCTCCCCGAACATCTGACAGTACCATCTCCCCTACAGCCAATTTTGACACTCCACCTGAGCTTTCTGCTTTCTTGGATAATTCTGCTGCTAAACATAAGCTTTTGATAAAACCCCGGAACCAGAGATCCAGTAGAATGAGAAAATTTTCTCAGGTATGTGTGAAAATCAACAGTGTCACTTCTGACACAAACCCAGAAAGTTCTTACTGGACTTTATACTTCAAACTCAGATATGATAAAGTTATTTTGCTGTATGGATATTTCATTGGGTTTTAATAGCTGTTATCTGACAAGTATCTGAAGTAAACACTAGGAAAAGATTAAATATTATGAGTTTACCTGCTAGCTTTTGATGCAGTGGTTTATGTAACAATTTCTGCTTAAATTCACTGTGCAATACAATTTAATATCCTGTTTGTGATGCAGAAGTTGGACTGACTGCTGCATTTATTACTTAAAAGATTTTTTAAGTGTTATGATGAACTTGTGTTGTGTTGTGATGAACTTTTCCTAATCTGAAATATCCTGTAAAATCTTGAGTCTTTGGAAGATTACTCATCGAGGAGCTCTTTTAACTTACAAAATATAATTAGTCTTATATTTTCAAAAACTACAGAAAGAGAAAGTTTTGGCCTATTAATTGGAGCCAAATTCTGTACATTAAGACTTCTAAATTCAGACATCTTCCTGCCCCAAAATATGTCCTACAGAGATTTAAAATGTCTTAACAGAAAAAAAACGCAAACAAATTGACAAAAAAATTAAAATGCATAATATTTTAAAAAGGCTATTAAAAAGTGTATAGTATTAAAAAAATATCTTTTTTTTCAAAATCATACTTTTACACACCATTTATCTGATCCTTTGTTGTATTTTGTGAAAGGCATAGCTTAGTTTTCTTTCTTCCTTCCTTTCCTTCTTCCCTTCCCCTTCCCCTTCCCCTTCCCCTTCCCCTTCCCCTTCCCCTTCCCCTTCCCCTTCCCCTTCCCCTTCCCCTTCCCCTTCCCCTTCCCCTTCCCCTTCCCCTTCCCCTTCCCCTTCCTCTCTCTTTTAGCACTTACGTTTTCAGCTTTTACTACAGTATTTGTACTTTATTGTTCATGGGGTTTTTCAATCTTTTAAGTTCAGTAAACCCATTAATTTGGCCTGCTTATTGCCAGAAATATCATTCCCTCTATCTCAAAATATTACTAGCTGATATTCTGTGTTTCTCCAAATCTGTGAGTGACCTTTCAGCTCGGTAGAGCACCACTGTGAGCAGCACAGTGATGAGGCCAGTTATTTAGCATAACACAGAAAGCAATAATTTACCAATCAATCCCTCTCTTCCATTCTAACATTGTTACTAAAAGACGATTGCTTTGTCCAGACTGCCTATAAACTGCCAGCTGACTGAGCCCTTCTGGATTCCCACAGGGAGCGTTCACATGTTTCGATAACACAATTTTTAATATTTTCTTGCCCAACTCTGCCTGCACACCTTGCTTCTGGCTAACTGGTATCTTCTGCTTTTATGTTCTTGTGTCTCTGAACTGTGAATGCAGGTGGCATTGCAGCTGGGTTTTATTTGCAAAACAGGAAGTTGTAAGCACCCTAAAATATCTTTAAAGTGGAGTTTTTGTGTTCTTAGAATTACATCCAAAGTATATATTTACCCAACAAACTATGATGAAACAGTGAGCTAATACAGGCACCATATAAAAAGGTATATTCAGCAGCTCAGTACTGTGCTTTCAAATAATCCTGTGTATTTAGCCAGTCCTCACATCAAGTTTAAACAAGACCTCACAGATAACTACATTTGAATTTGTAAACTTTTTAACTACATATGAATTTATAAAATTTTATCAAATAGTTTAACTCTTGAAAGAAAAAGAAGACTTCTACACAAAGGAGGCAAGGTTGTAATGCTGTATGACAGTGGGATTAGACACAAGACTGCCCATATGGGGCAGATACTCAGCTGGAATGGAGTGTCATAACTGGATGGATTTGTTAGGCTCTTGCTCTTGCTTCTATATACCCTTTCCTCTTCAGAGTCATGCTTCAGGAAGAACGAGTTGTTTTATTTTTAATGCTAGTATGGAGTAGCAAAATACAAAGAGACAGCTTTTCTCTTTCAAGTGTTGCTTTTTTCCTAAGAGCAGCACAACACAGGCAGTGTGCTCTGGAGAATCAATTGCCAAGGACAGTCCAATGGCCATTGTTCTGATGGACTTCCCATCTACAAAGGCATGAAAGTGCTAGTTGTGCAGAAGGAAATGTCGCACATTGCTCTTATAGTGGTTAAATGCAGTATTCCAGGATCTGCTTAATTAAAAAGCATCTAGTCTGTAGGCTAAGAAAACTGCAAGCTCAGCACTGGAGGCAAGTTTTGCCCTCCTCTCTAAGGTCTCAGCTGTAAATGTAATGATGAATAAGAAAAAAGTGAAGCTGTACATGGTGATGGGGCTTTCTGAATTTCTTTTTTACAGAGGACCGAGTCTGAATCTCTGACTGATTTGAGCTGTACTCCAGAGGAAGAAGAAGAGGATGATGCTGTATTCAAACCCAGCAATCAAGAACTGCCATGCAGCACAGCTGCAAAGCAGAATGTGGCTTGCTGGCCAAAGCCCAAAATGCCTGAGGACCTCCCCCCTGTGATGACTCAGCCTGCTTCCAAGTCTGCTGTTGGACAGGAAACCCTGCTACCAGAGAATGAGCCAGAGGACTGCCAGCCAACACTGGAAATCACATGTGAGGAGTCTGGGTCCTCACTGCTGTCAGAAGGCAAAGACTCTGCAATTTCTTCCTGTTCCAGTTCAGACAGAGAAGTACAAAAGCAAGAAGATTCCTCAGAAACACTGGTTTTGTTGTCTGAGGATGTGTCAGTTGATATTGTAAATCAAGAATATAAGGAGCTTGCTATTGCATTAAATAAATTACCTTCTGAAGAAAATATTTCAATTAGTAAGAATAGTACTGTTTGCTTGGGAAGGTCAGAAGAAAATAAATACAAGGATGATTTACCTGTGGAAATACCCTGTTATAAAGGGACAAACAAAGAGTTTACTCCATTGCCAGAGTCCAACAAGGAGTTTTTCATGGGTTGTTCCCAGCCCACAGACTCATTCCATGTTTCACATCTTGCTTCCTCAATGCAGATGGGATCATCTACTTTCTGCTCTCTAGAGAAAATAAAGACTGCACAGGAGGCAGCTGCTTGTGATAAGGAGAACAGTCAGTCACTGGTACACAAGGAAGAACAGTTGGGGAAGAAAGCTGAAAAAGCAGTCAATGAACTCAGTGCCTTCAAAAAGTTTTCTGTTTCCTCTGCACGAGAGAGACCAAGCACCAGAAGCCTGTATTTCCCAGAAAGATCAGAGTTGGAAAGCCCATTAAATACTGGATTCTTCCTGTCCAAAGCAAAGGTCTCCTCAAGAAAGGAGAAGCAGCAAGACGACTCCCAGAAGGGATCAGATCTGGCTGAGGAAAAAAGTAGCAACAAAAAGGAGATTTTGCTGCCAGAGTCCTACCCTGAGAACACAGGCCAGCCTACAGAAATTTTGGCTGGTTATGTTTCCCCAGCTGTTGATGCGGTGCCAATGCCAAGCAATTCTTCAGTGATATCTCAGAATCAGCCAAGTTGTAAAGATAAAAGTCCTTTTCAGGTGAAACTTAGGTCCACCTCATTGTCCTTGAAATATGAAGACAACTCACCACCAGAATCAAAAGGGATTAAAAGATACAGTGCAGAATTTAATTTAGAAAACGAGGGATTGACTTCCTTTCTAAGAGGTGATAAGGCAGAGATCAGAAAAACAGCCAGTACAAATATTGGTGATTCTTTAAATGAAAAGATCAAACCCAAAGCAAAGTCCTCTGAACAGCTTAGTAACAAACCTCCATTGCCTAAAAAGCCAGCGTTGCAAAGCATAACCATTCCAAATACTACTGCAAGCAAGGAGAAGCAGGACAAAGCTATTCACTCTCCTGAATCCAGAAATGAAGAACAAGACTTGGAGAAACAGTCAATTGCTTGTAAAGTGCCTGGTAAGACTCCCAAAACTTTATAAAGTTACCTTCACTTGCAAGGAGTGACCTTACCGGTGTGAGATCATGAGGCAGCACTGTTGTGTCTGCCAGGTGAACACGAGCTGATGGCTCTGCCTTCAGCGATGTTGCTCCCTTATTTTCCCTTGCTGAAAAGATTATCAAAAAAGACAGCAGGGAAGAAACAGCAGACTGAATAAGATATTTTTACCTCTGATTTTTGAATTCCAGGGTATTGTTTAAAGGATATTCAAAGTGACACTCAGAAAATAAAGTACACTATCACGTATTGGAAAACAGAAATAGCAAGCCACTAAGTGTCCCCATTTAGAGCTGCTGCATGGCAATTCAAAATACAGAGCACATATTAAGTGTGGTGCCCTGTGTGGTACGAGTGTCTCAGACCTCTAGACCTTCTTTTTCACTGTAGCATTGAGGCAGAAATGCAAAGAGGCCCTGTCACTGCCTACCATGGTAAACACACCATTTATTTATTGTCTCCTGTGAGCTTTTCTTATTCATTTATCTATCTTTATCATTACTCATTTCTTGTTTCAAACAAAAATTAACAACTCTGCAGCTTCCCGAAGTTCAAAGCCAGGAGAGACCATAAGGTCATGTCTATTGCAGATTGTTATATTTCACCCTGTTGTTTATATTATATAATTGGGTTAGAGATATTAAAAAATAAATAAATAAAATCAGACCTCTGGAGGCTAATATACTGTGGACTACAGGCAGAGAACAGAAAAGACTGGAAGTGGCACTACTGTCTGAGGTCTTTGCAATGACAGTAAACAAGTTAGGTGAAGCACACTCAAGCAGTTTTAGCATGAGACCTCTGCTCTTCACTTCAGAGAACAGCCAAGAGGGGGAAAAAAATAAATCTTTAGGTCTTCTGATACATGAAAGAAAAGTCTCCTCTGTCCTGGACCTGTCTGGGCATGGGTTTGATGTTAAGAATGTGATAAGATGCTGGCCAAGCATATAATAGGTTGTCTCTGTGCTGTTGCAGAGCTTCCCTCCATCTGGTTGCTCTTCTCTGAGTGGGGTCAGTCTCTGAGCTTTGGAGTAGGGAAACACCAAGACAGAAGATCTCAGGTTACAGGAGACCATTTATCCTCTAGGGTGACAAAAGTCTCTTCCTGGCCTCAGAGGCAACTTGCTAATCAAGTGTCCTGAGTGACACTTGATTCCAGTTGTCCTCTGCTGCAACATCACAGACATTTTTACAGGACTTTGGCCACGTTCAGTTTCCTGCTCTCCCTGCCATCATAAAGAAGGGGATTCACTAAGATCCACAGCTGGACGAGGGCCCCACAACCATCCAGCCAGAGCTTCCCCACACCCTGCAAGCAAGGCAGGAGACACATATAAGTATATATAGGCATATAATCCCAACACTCCCTTTAAAGGCATTTTCCCCTCTGTGCTACTCTCTGAGTAATTCATTACTTGTAATGATGCCCACATCTCTGATGGACTGAGATTTTTGGGGAGGTTCATACTGGGACAAGAGAGAAGAAGACCTAGCATAGCAGCATTGTTCTGGCAGGGTATGGAGCAGAGCAGTGGGAGTTCCAGTGCTCCCTCACACAGCCCTTTATCACATCCCTCTTGCTGGGTCCCAGAGTGCCTGCAGATGGACTGGAATGCCTTCATCCAGTGAAAGACAATGAGGGCTGGAGAAGGAAGAAGGGGAAGACGTGAAGCCAGGGAGCACATTTCTCCTCCAGGCTTCTCCTGTGGCTCCTCAGCCCTAGGATAAAGGAGACTCTGCCCTAAGATGCAGAACTGCCCTCTGCAAAATGGGATCTGTGGGCCTTGGTCTCCATGATAGAGATGCATACACCTGGAGTTTGAAACAGAGTTAAGAAGTCCTGCTCTGTCCCCCTCCCCCTGAGAGTATTACACCAAATCTGTATGGCCTGAGGTTGTTTAAAATGATGGTTCAGGCTGGTCTGTGATGGCAATCATTTTTCTTCCTAATCTACTGCCTTCTTTAGACACCTGACCAAGAACCTCCTTGTACTAAGTTGCCACATCAGCCTAACCTGGCCGTAAGGCATGGATGACTGAGGTGTGCCCACCTCCTCTGAGTGCCCTGGAACCACACCAGCTTTATTGGGAAAAAAAGCACAGTGACCCCAAAAATTATGTCCCTCTGCAAGGCACAGGATAGTCATGGGATGCAATGAGGACTTAGCAGGGCAATAGGCCTGTCCAGACATCATTTTAAGCTCTTTGAAAAGTTTCTCTCAGCTCAGTGAATCAGGACCATGTCTTTGCAACTGCAAACAGGAGAAATCTGACAAACACAATTAGCACAGCCCCTCATGGATCATATGTGTCTTATCAGGCATCTCTGGCCTCCAGATCTGCCTGGACACTCACTTATTTTTTTTCTTTACACCCACCCAGCCCCCTCCTAGCGCTTGAATTCATCAGCTTTTTCAAAGAACTGTGGTCACCATCAGGAGACAATTTATGCTGTCAGGGAGTTTCTTCCCACTGCACGTTAGGAAATTCGTGTGCTGAACAAGAAGACAAGCTGTGAAATGGTGATACAAGGGGATGCAGTTCCCTTTTCATGTACACACATTTTAAAAAGTCAGTTTGCTGCGCCATTGAGGTCAGCAGGAGCAATGTGGTTAATTCATTTTAGCTTTTCAGCACTCTTGGTACCAAAAGAACAGGAGAGCTCATGGGATGCTGGCTTACCATGCCAGGTAAAAGCAGCACTCTTGCTCCCCAGAGCTCTCTGGGGAACTAGTGAGGGATTGCTTTACCTTTCTCAGGCTGCAAGGAAGCTCTTTAATGTCTGTGTGAAATTAGTCACCCTAGGAGTTCTGGAGTTTCTGGAGCTAAAGGCATAAGTCCTTGCAAGATTTAAAAGGTTAAGCTGTGTTGTTTGGAGTTGATACACTTTGCTATAAATCCTGCAAAGGGCAGAAACAATTACCATATGTTAACAAGTTATTACAACAGCAAAACCATAAGCAATACTTGTCTGAATCTGCATATTAGGATAATCAAAAATCAGTGACTGAGGATCTGTAGTGGGGAGACATTCTCTGAAAAGAGAAAAAGAGCTCAGGGAAGAACGATGCATGTTATGGTGAATGAAATTGGTTTGTATTGTCTGGAAAATATAGGCTCTGGAATGGCAAGAGAAGTGTTTTTCTCTACATCAAAAAGACGTTGCTTTAATGCTGTCCTGGCTACAGCTGAAAAACAAGCTGTCTTTTTTTTTTTCCCAAAAGAAGTAGCTTGCTCAGTTGTGTCAGGCTATTTTGCAACATGACTGTTTTCAGCAGTGAAATAGGCTTTGATGCAAACAGCAGTTTCTTGTGTAAAAAGACTTTTCTGGCATTGGTGGTGTAGATCCAATCAAAAGTCAAATTAGAACAGCTTAAGGAAGAAAGAAAGGTCAGAAATTCTTAACCAAATCTTTAGAATAGCTTTGTCTGAAATTAAGGAATTGGGTGTGTATACTGACATGAATGCATGTAGTGCTTTAATAAACAAAGGGAAGTATGTAGACTAGGATATTCTAAATGCTATATGCATTTGTAAAGTCCATCTTAAAATAACTGGAGTTTTATAAATGAGCTTACGCACACATAAGCAGTGTTATAAAATAATGACACTTACATACAGAGAGTGTTATCTCCCTGTGTAAAGTTGTTTGGATTAGTTTTGAGTATGTTTGCTTTTAAAACACTCACGGAATCCACAAGCTAACTTTGCTTGCTGTTAGTGGTTTGACTTTCAAAAGACTCTAAATTCTGGCTCTGACCTTTTGCCTGCACACATACAGCAAGAATAACCACTCTTCACAGTCCTTGCAGGCATAAGATGTTCTTTTCCAAGTATGAAACTTGCATGACATAAAGAACCTCTGCTACAATTTGTGTGCACAGACGCTTTTAGACGTAAAGAAAACAGGTCTCAGATTTAAAGATCTGAGACCATCTCTAAAAAAGACAAAAGTTAATCCCTAAATCTCAGGGTAATGGTTAACTGTGCCTTTGCTGTGTTTATCCATATGAGCAGCACACACAGAGAGGTACATTTGAATACAGGAAGTATATCTGTCTGTCAATAGACAGAAATAAGTATGTATTTTCCTTTCACTTCGTGTGTGAACCCATGCACAATAACAAGTTAATCACAGTTCCCTTTGCACATTAAGATTAATGTATTTTCTTCATCTTATTGTTCGTACAACCAGTCTGACACACATTACAGGATAATATAAAAATATCAGTGAGAAGTGTACACATTTATTTCCACAATGTTTAGGCAGAAGAAACTTAATCTATAAGTTCCGAACTTTAGTCTGAGGGAAAAAAGGAAGTTGTTTTAGTAAGATACTGAGGGAAACAGATACCTGCATTAAATGGGGTTGCAGCAGGGGAATTTCCTCCCTCTGTTTGACCACTAAGGCAGCCAGCCCTGATACTTTCAGGCTCGGTGGAGGAGAGCTCAAGGGATTCTGATCTGCAGGAGGGAATTGAGTAGGTGGCTCTGGTTCACTTGGCTTCAGAGCTATCCTCAGTGGTTGGTCTGGAAGCTGTGGAAGTGGTGAAGAATGCAGACAGAACAGCTAACCTTGTGACTGTCCCATGCGTGTTTGCTGGCTGTGGGGAAGACATGAAGGGAAGGCTTCAGCAGCCTCTGGGTGTGGTTTCAAGTGGCAGCAGAAGTTCCTGGGAGCTTACATTAATTGCTGGCTTTAACACATGGTGACATTATGCACAGACAGGCTTGACAAGTTCTGACCTGGTATCTTTCCATTGTTGGTGGCTTATCCCAAGGGAAAGAAGGGGCTCCTCTCTTTCAAAAAAGCCTAAGGCCAAGCCAGCTCCAAGGAAACCGAAGGAAGATGCAATCACGAGGTTAAAGCTGTGAATGAATGAGAGACAAATTGCTGCCAGCAATATCCTTTATTAGCTTATGAAGTTATTAAGGAATGAGTTGAATAGCATATTGTTTAAAGTAACATGTTGTAATATGAAATGAAGAATATTATTTAGATTTTAGTTTTATTCTGAAAATCTCTCAAGTGTAACATGGAAAGAAGAGGCTCAGCCCTGCTTCAACAAAGGAGAAATGAAACACAGGGCATTTGTGGTGGCTGTGGTCTGTCAAAACTAGATAGAGTATGCTACTGTTTGCATTTTGTACTTTGTTATCTCCCTAAGAGTGGCATTTACCAGCTGGGAGTTTCCGTGCCAGTTGCTGTGCGTGTGACATGCAGCAGAAGCAGGAATTAAAATCGTCTTTTTGAGTACTTTTGGTACCACTCTGGCTACCCACTTCCTTAAATGCTGCTTTGCCATGTGATGAACCATGAAAGCACATGGACTGTCCCATGACTAGATAAGACAGAACTTTATTCAAGGTGATCAGACAGTCATGAATCCAGAAAGATGTGTGAGCAGCACTTCTCTTGAGAACACTCCCTTCCTGAGAAAGGTTTTTTGCTTCTTTGTGTCCCTTAGGCTAACAAGAACTTCATAGGACAGTCTCAGGTCACCTTAAACTGCCAGCTCTCTTCACCATACTATCTCCTGGATTACTTCATCACCTTTCATCCTTCTGTCTGGAACAATGGTGCATATATACTGCCAAGAAACCTTATCTAAGTGGAGGTGGGAGGATGTAAAGGACCTCTGGGCAATGGGAAAGATAATAAATAGTGAATATGCCTCTTCTACCTCTTACACTAATTCTGGCTGATGGATGAGGTAGTAAATCCTGTGTGGGTTGCATCTGATGGGTTTTTTGTCTGAAGGTAAGGCACTCCCCCTGCCTTGTCTGCCTGTCTGGCTTTCTGCGGCACAGACGCACAAAGGTACAAGGGCAGAATGTAATTCCTTAAAGATACAAGAAAACGTCTCCCAGCAGCAGATCACTTCTTGATCCTCTGTAGGTGATACTACTCTGCTGTCCTAAGTTGGCCTGTACAACTACATATAAGGTCTTCAAGATTATGATAAAATGCTTTTGTTGTTTTACTATCAAAGGGACATTTGGATACCATCTCTTATGGAATGATACCTGGCTCTAATTTGGCTGCCTTTTAATTGGCATGACTAGGATGTCTGGCATCTCATCAGGGAGAACTGCCTGAAGAGTAAGGGTGCTCAGTGCCTTCATTAAAGCATGAAAAACATGGTTATAATACCAGCCTTCAGACATATCCCTGCAGGACTAGGAACCCTGTTGTGTCAGGCAATGTACAGTGAAATAACAACAGAATGAATCCTAAGTTCATGAGGATGACAGAGAAAGGGAAGCATAGGTAGAAATAAGACCATTACGTGCAGTGCACTACATAGAGCCTGGGCAAAGCATTCATTTTGTCAGTGTGGATTGTATGGTGGAAGCAGAGGAGGAACAACCTTGATGTTTACATAAAGCTCCTGTAGTGTGACAGAGAAAATGGGACAAAACACAAAAGGAGATTTGGAGTCACAGCAACTAAGACATACATCACTAGCAGCATCAAGGCAGAAGCCAGGTTCCCAGTATCATCAAAAAGTGTGGGTGGATTGAAAAGACATTCAGGATAAAGACATTGGAGTTTTTGAGCACCAAGACATTACAGACGGTGAAGGAAGGTAAAGAGGTGGTGGAAGAGGATACATGTGATGGGGTATCTGCAGCTGTAGAGCCAGAGAGTTGCTCCTCAGCTCTGAGGAACATGGGACATCATCACCTTCAGTCATGGCAGCTCATCTGCGTGCTGCAGGAGTGCTTTGGGAGCTATGAAGCGTAGCATCTGCTTTACTGGGCAACACACTAATAAGTCCTGTCCAAATTGCCACCTGAAAAGGTGCAGATGGCTGCAGATGGGTTTAAGGGCATGGCTGCAACAAAGGAGAGAATGTGATGGCAGATATATTAGCAGACATCACGTAATTTCAACTGTGTGGTTTTACTTATGAAGATCCTAATGAGGTTTGTCCTAAGATACTGAGAGAAGATAGGCTAGCAGACTGTGACTTGCTAGTGGTTATCTTGGAGAGCTGTGGAAGTTTAGGTGCACTGACTGATGTGTACGGAAAAGCATTCCAGGTGTGGTGGTATAGTCCTTCCATGTCAGCTGATATCCATCTCAAGTGCCAGTTCCGACCATCATGTTTGAAAGAGACTTGACCAAACTAGGACAATTCCTACAACAGAAACAGTGATCTAGAGAATATGATTAATCAAAAAGTTAAAAAAATAGAGAAAGTATGGTCTAAGTTTTCAAAGGCATAACAGACTGTTGCAAGGAGACTATGAGTAATCTACTCGTGTCCATAGTGTGTAGGAGAAGTAGTTAAGGATTTAAATTAGAGCAAGGAAGATTCAACTTACCCAATAGGAAAAAAATAAGTAGTAGAAAAAAACAGGAGCTGTGCATAGGATAATTTGCCTAGGGAGACTCTGAGACTTGTCCTGTTTTTGGAGAGTTAGATACATATTTGTGATGAAACAGTTCCTATGAAACTGATCTTTCAGTTGATCTTGCCTAGCAGTCAAAGGATAGACTACATGACCTATTGAGATCTCTCCCAGCCTTATTCTTTATCATCCTGTAAAATGAGATAAAAATGAAGCAAGGAGAGCCAGTAGAAGGCAAAAAAAGACAGTGGCTGGAAAAAGATTATGGGAGGAACAGCTGTTCCTCATGCAAAGTTGGGGGTTAGGTGGGATGCAGAGAATTGGAGTAACATGCTATGCAAGAGGGAGGGAAGCTTCTTCAGCATTCAGGGGCCTTGTTTTATCTGTGCTGCATTTGCACAGCTGGACTTCTGAGTTGTTTCTTCCAGAGGTTTTCCTGCAAGATTGCATGAGGTGAATGTGAAGGGAAATGCAGGCATCAGCTGGCAAAACATCTTGCTTTGGCATTAAAGCATGTTTTTTTTTCTCTTTTTCATTTTTCAGCTGACATAGGCTTTACAATGTTTTCTTGTTCAAATAACTACTCTCTCTCTGATGAGGTATAAAAATGGCTTGAGAAAATCCCTGAGCAAAGCAAGTTTGTAGGCTTTCATAATATGCCTGTGTTGGCAGACTCCAGCTCTTGGGAGCGTATCATCCCTTTTAACTTCCATGCCTTCATGAGGCATCTCAAATGTGCCTTCAGAGACATAAGCCTGCTTTCTCTGATCAGGGCCACCTCTGCCAAACATGACCATAGCGCTCCAGAAATGTGTCTGGCAGCTCCACAGGGCTCCACAGGGTCCTATGGCTGGCTCTACATCAGCAAAGCAGCTAAGCCCCCAAGAGACCCTAGGGCAGTAATCCTTTCTGGCTGGATCTGCCTCCTTCCAGGTCCCTGAACAGGATGCTGTTTCCAAAGGGCGGGACCACACATGATTTGAGGACGAGAAGCTTAACTTCTGCTCTGGAAGAGCCTTCTGTAAATTTTGATACATCAGTGGCCAGAATTGTCTGGGATAGGTGAAATCAACCTTCTTGCATCTAAGGTTGTTAGTCCTGTTCTTTTTCCTCATCTAAACTAACAGAAGCTCTACTATTCATTGGAAAACTCACTTTTGTGTTCAGTGTAAGTAAAAAAATGGAGAACTAAGGGGATGGAGCCAATGGAGCTGCTGAGGCTCTTCTCTTGACAGAGTTCTGTTTGGTGAATAGACAGGATTTCCCTTCTCAGAGTATTTGAATACAGGGTATTTCTCTTTCTCACAACCCTGGATTCTGCACATCCTTGGGTAGCAGTTGTGAGGTCAGCAGGGTAGTAGTTTTGACTTTCTTCTCCAGAAAATTTTTTTATTGTATTGCTCAAGTTTTATTTCTGGTAGAGAGCAACAGAAATTACTGGCCCCAGTGAACACTATGGTCAGCATCAACAGGGATAAGTCAATGTAAACTTCATCAAAAGACCAGAAAGTCACTCTGTGGTTTTAGCAGTACTTCTGTGTGCTCAGACACCACAGACTGCTGTGCACAGGCACCCATGGCACCTGCAGACTCCACAGAGCTGGGGGAGAGCTGCTCCTAAAGGGGTGAAAGAAAAGCAGGAAATAACTAAGGCATTGGCTGCTGCTGCATGGGGGGGAAGGGGGAGCTGCTCCTAAAGGGTGGAAGGAAGGCAGGAACCAGACTAAAGCATGGGCTGCTGCTGCATGGACATCAGAAGAGCGGGAGCTGAGGGCAGCCACAGTGGGGAAAAGATTACCTTTGCAACACCGCGGTCCCTCTGTGGCCACCTTTGAATTGTCTGCTGCTTGTCTCTAAGATACCATGGAAGAGGGAGCAGAAGGGGCAGAGCATGGGAAATGGGTAGATTAGTGAAGTTTGATTCATGTTTCTGCATCTCCCTCACGTGAGGGCAGTGACACTATGGCTCCAGCTGAAATAAGAAGCAAAGCATTTCTCACCAGTAGAATGATAACTTAAACCTGTGAGCACGTGAAAATTGCTCTCTGGAGACCAAACTAAACAGAATTCCTATTTATCCAGGCTGGTTTCATATCCTGGGACCAATCAGTATACAGAGAAAGTATAAGCTGAAGCTGATTACAACTCTTTTTCCTATAACCATGTACATAAATAATATGTCAGCAGAGAAAAATGTGCCTTCCCCCGTGGCTGCCGGAGACTCTGGAAGAGATCCTGACACTCCTACAGAGCCAGCCTGGATTTCCATTGCAAGGCAAAAGCAGAGGGGCATGCATCAGGAGAAAGAACTCGACAGAGAAAAGCTTGTGGCTCCAGATAATATGTCAAATACAGAGAAACAGAATAAAGGAAAGGAACAAACAGAGGTACTTGCAGTTCAAATTTGTGATGCTTTTGTATCATCTCCTGTAGTATTCTTTGGATCTACTGCTATGTTACCGGTCATGCCATAATGATTACAGATACTTATTGAGTGTAACTGTAACTAACAAACACACTGCTCTCATAAATGTGTTACAGATTCATAATTCTTTGATTGTTCAGATATGTAATTTTATGTCTCCAAGAAATCCTGGAACTATGTGAAGTGTGTAAAATTTCTTGGCATACCTACCAGATCTAGCATGTGTATTGCATGCTAAAATATCCAGAATGAAGTGCCAAATTGTAGTCTTTGATCCTCTTCAATGCAGAGGAAATATGCTCTCTCTAACTATCCTTCTAAGCACAGCCTTTCATTGAACCCGTTATACCTCCTGACTGATTTAACACTGAATGAACAACTTGGTCCCAGAAGCTCCTGGGTAACAATTTTTAGAGCCCTGAGAAGTGAAATAGGATAGAAATACCTTTTGCACTTGCAAAGAATGCCAATATATATAAATTCTGGTTCCCTATATATGGATAATTCAGAAGCCCATGTGGTGCCATGGAATGTGGGCTGACACTGCCTCTTCAGAGATTGCATGCAAAATAGGGTGATACCTGTAGCAAATTATCTTCCCAGATGACACAGCTGTGCCAGTGGAAGTTCTTGGCATGAATCCAGAACACTAACCTGCTGCCTGTTTTGCATCCTGCACATATAAGAACCCTGTTCTGATGCAGGAGCATGTGTGTTCTACCAGTATGGCATTCCAAGTGCAAATGACCTATTTTCTTGCTTCAGGTGGTAGTGCTAGAACCCCAGCCAGGTGTATTATATCCTGGAATAAGAGATGATTTCTAGATGATGAAAAATAGCAGTGGCTTGATGAACAAGAAATAATACCTAATAAGATGTCTAGGCAAACTTCTGAATTGCAGTAATGCCCAGCATGATCCCAAAAATACAGATTCTATGTCAGAACAGGAAACTCCAGATTTCAGCTGGCAATGATCCCTGAAATTCATGCCATGCATTTTATTTCCCTATAGCAGCTAGCAGAGAAACATGCCAAGATGCTACTGACTGCAGCAGGCAAGGCTTGGTGCCACTGTACTACTCCCACTTTCTCTTTCTCCCACATGGCACCAGGCACTATCACTTCCAGGGTAGTTTTTGATACTGGCAAGAAAATCTGTTGGAGGATGTGTTTGACTTCTTTTTTTATGAAAAATCCATTTACCATCAACTGTCCAAAAATACAGTGCCCTAGCCCACAAAATTTGGGAGATGGAAGGAAAACATGAGAGAACGAGTCTGTTTCAAAATCCTGTGTATAACTGCAGAGATGTGCAAAGGACTTGGAATACATTTTGCAGTGAAGACTATAATTATCTACTCATACCATCGTGAATAAAAGATACTGAGGGATAGTTTTAATTTGTAAAATTGAGTATCATGAATGTTACATGAAAACACTAACTTTCTGAACAGGTATCAGCTCAAGGGAAAGGATTGGGACCAATATCTGCTGAACTGTGGCAGGCTCCCCATCCACTTCTTTGCTCGTGTTCTTCCACACTGAAGTCATTCTCCCTGAATTACTTGGATTTTATCCCTCTCTGTGCCTAGGGGCCAGTGAAGCAACAATGGAGCAGACCTTCACACTTACCTAAAACCACTTCTGAAGAGCAGAGGAAAGACACAAAGTCTGAAGCAAAGCCCCTGCCGAGAACCAATTCATTGTCTCATTGTGTCCCTGGTAAGAAACAAAATGCTTAAAATGTAGGTTATCTCACAACCTTGTCAGAAGAAATCTTGCTTGAGTGTGCTGCAAAAGGAGTAGGGGCTAGATCCTAATCTCTTCCTCAGCCTCACATCAGCCAGGGCAAAGAGTTTTCTCAGCATTCATGTCTGGGGTTTTATTTGGTGTTTTATTTATTTATTATTTTATTTAAGATTTTAATTATTTATATTCTTTTCACCAGTTTGATTACAAGCAGAGTAAAAAGTGGTGGCCAAAAAACTTGTGTTGAAAGAAACATGAATCAAGAATTCCAGGCCCTTTCCCAGGACAGCGACCCCAATGCACTATCCAAGTGTAAAATGTAAACAGAAATATTTACAATAGCATTCAATTTAAATGTGGCTACCTCAGCAAACAGAGGAATGATGCGATGACAAGCTGTCTGACTATAGGTCCTCCCACAATGAGTTTGTTGTAAATCTCTTTGGTAAATTAAAATTTGAAAGCAGGGTAGAAGGTTTGAAGTAATAAAATTCCTGTGAGTTGGGGGCTGAGTAAATGAGGAATTCACAAGTTAATACTTTAGCTAATGAAAAGACTCTCTCTTCTTTGGCCTGGGTGTTAACATAGGACATAGCAAGGAATCTAAGTCATTGTGTTGAGTTTTGGTAATTAGGGATCAAAAGATATTAGTGATGAGAAAAACTTTGTATTAGAGCACAGATTGGTAATTTCCTCAATAACTTATTGCACAATAAGCTTCCATGTGAAATGTAAAAAATTTTCTAGCACAGGGCAAGGCATGGTAAGTATTTAATAAAAGAGCATGTTTAATTGCACAGCAGGTAAGAGTAAAAAGTGCACGTGCTTTATTCACAGTAGCTCAATCACCTGCACTGGTGGATAAGGAGGAAATAAGCCACTTGAAGAAAACCAGTGATGCTGCTCCGGATCAGCCATTGTGGATGGAGCTGGCCAAGAAGAAGTCTCAAGCTTGGAGTGATATGCCGCAGATTATAAAATAGAATGATGCAAACAAGTGGCATCTTTCATAATTAAGTCAACTACTTAACTGAACTCCTACAGACCAGCTAATCACAGTGAAGAATCTCTTGATACAGAAGGCTTTTATTATACAGCTGTGGAGAAAGTGTGCAATAGGTGCAGTCAAGAAGTTTACCTTCAATTTTGTAGCAATCAGAATTGCAATGGCAATGGATTACTTAAGTTATGCTAAGGACATGCATACTTTGGAAAACAAAACTTACATATTTCCTGCATTTTCTGCTTTTAATGATGTTTGTAGCCAAACAGGATCTTTGCTAAACTTTGCTGAACTTCTGTTGTTGCTGGAAAATTCTATTTGTTATGGTTTTCTCTGTTTACAGTTATAAATTGTGCACTTACATCCTGATTCTCTTGATGTGTTTCACTGGAATCATGTGACAAACTTTCTACCAAAGCTGTTGGCCCATGGAGGTACTCCTGAATAGCTGCCAGTGAGTACTCCATTAAAATGTGTTGCTTGAGCTGTAGGTTTGCCTAGCCAAGCCAGTGGTACAGTTTCTGGAGGTTAGGTTGCATTTTGAGAGGCACAAATATGCACATCTATGTGTGACCATAAAAAAAAATTCCTCAGTTCTTTCTGTAAGCAGCCTTGGTTGCACAGTGTTTTCAAGCAGGTGAGCAATGAGGAAATGGAACTGCAGTTGGAAGCTCATCAATGCATTCACAGTTGCTTTCCTGCCTGGATTCATCTGGCTGCAACTGGCTTTCCTTCCTGTGAAACCTCATACCCAGTCAGGAGTATGGTATTAGTAACAATGGTCAATATGAATTTAATTAAAAATTAAGACCTGAAAATCCTGGAGCTAAAGTTCAAACTGAAATGCTGGGGAAAACTGTGAGTTTCATCACAGTGCCAGCTTCACATATCACCCCCCACATAATCTTAATTCCTTTCATTAAAAACCAGTAACATACAGATAGCATGTCTCTACTTGACAACTTTATATAACATCCTCATGCTCATTGGCCTGAGTCTCCCCCACCAGTTTGTGACTCCCACTCATGAAGTCTCCTAGGCTCTTCACCTTCGCTTGTTTAACAAGATTGACAAGATAAATCATTTGCTGCTGATTGACTGAAACTATTCTGAACATATTTTAAGACCTCCCTGAGTTACAGAAGCAAAGGATAAAACCCTGTGATGTCCCATTGCTAAGACAAGCAATTAATTTTGTGCATGCATGGGTGAGGTACTACCTTAGGACTGCAATCCCTACATTTATTTATGTTCATATTAGTGGTTTTGTTTTTATTATCACATTACCTTCTCTCTGGAAAAATGTGGGGAGACTTTAGGAAACATAGGATTTTCTAGTACATGTGTTTGCAATTTTGAAATCTTGTCTTCTCTACAGAGGTGGGAAGGAAAACCTGAGCCCTCTTGGTAATGACAACTGCACTTAGTAACAAATATAGAGAGTTGAGCACGTGAATATCCAAGACGCTGTTAAAGGTTTTCAGTCAGGTTGTCCTTCATTGTTAAAAACAGGAGGAAAAGCTAGTTTTATGCTTGCCAGAGCCTTAGGATGGAGCCAGTGAGCCTACATCGCTGTCGGGGTCAGCCTGCATGGCTGCTGGGGTCCTGCATGGGGCCGTGCACAGACCTGCTGCAGCCCATCACAGAGCTGTCAGTAGGCCCGACACAAACAGGGTGCTGCCAACTCTCCCAGGGTTTTCTCCTTCCTGCAGATGGCAAAAGGCAGTGTGAGATACCTGCTGAAATCACACGGGGCCAGACAGCTGTCAAACAGATCCATACCAGAAATGGTAACTTAATAACAGGACATGCAACCTTGGACTCAATTGCCCGAATGTTGGTTGTACAAAAAGCTTTCACACTTCTCCCCCATGAACAAGCATGCACAATCCTTAATCTCAAGTGATATTTTTTTTCTTTTTTGGTATTAATATTCTAGGACCTACAGTAGAAATAGACACATTTTTGAGATACAATAAAAACCACCTTAACTCCTTCTCTTTTCAAAACATCCTTTGTGAAATAAATAACTATTTAGCATAAAGTGTAATGTTAAGATATGCTATTAGCTTTTGTAGCAATCGTGGAAAAAACCCCAATTTCTCTATTTAAGGAATATAACGTATAAAAAAATACCAAATTTGTACCCTCTAATTATTGCCACCCCATGAAAAGGTTTTCAGGAAATGTAGTAAAAGGTACATTCTGTCTTCTTACAATTCCCTCCCTGTTTAAAACAATTAAAACTGCAAGAACCTTTGCAATCGGTAGTCTTCTTCATATTCTCCCACCACTGGCCTTTGTGCAGGAGAAGCCATTTGGCTACTTGAACCTCTGATATGACAGCCAGGGGAATTTTTATTTTCTCACAGTGTTGTTCTGTCTCCAGATTTCTAAGACAGAGGGTCATGCATGTAGGACTTGCTATAGGTGTCCTGCAGCAGGTAGGCAGAAAATAGTTTTAGAACTCATGTATTTTTCTTTGGTGAAATGGCTCATTTGTGGAAATAGAAAGATGCAAATAAAATTACAGTTCTCTCCTCTGTATGAACAGTGAGTTATGTTTCACACTCAATGCCACCAGAAAAGCCTTTCAGATCTGATCAGCTTTCCTGAGGACATCATTATACTTTTCCAGCTGAGAGGCAATATGACTAACTCAGGCTGATCCATTTTGCTCAGGCAGCTGCAATATATATTGTTGGAATATAACATCTAACAGGGAAATAAAGTGTAAAAATTCACCTTTTGTTCATGACTCATGCACATAAACTAACAGAATTGGAATTACAGTCAAAGAACAAAACAAAATGGACTTGAAAAATAGAAGCTTCCTCTTTGAGAAGTGCTGCATGAGACATCTTTGGCTTCCTGTTTAATGAGCACGGTGCCTTCCCAGCAGTGAAGGGCCTCACATAATGCAAATGAAATCATCTATCGGGCGTCTTTCAGCACAAAACTCCTAAATTCGATGATTTATGTAGTTTACTTGTTGGATTACCCTAATCACCTACCTCCCAATGTTTAGCAATTTTATGTTTAAAAAAAAAAAAAAAGCAACTAAATGATTTTAAAAGGACAGTGAAGTGCAGTTTTTAAGGCCAAAATATCCCCTCAGTCTTTACTTTGATACAGTGTTTTTGCACTCTGCTGCCTTCAACAATAAAGACTGTTGCATTTTTTTTCAAGATGAAGAGGGACATAAAATCTTGTTTCCAGTGAAAAAAATCCAGCAGCAGTGTAGCAAGCTGCTTGCTGTAATTTTGCAATGCTATTAATTCTGTCTTAGTATCAAGGAACACAATAAACTTGCCAAAATGTTTGCTTTGTATACATGATGGGCCCTCTGCTGTGTGTAACAAAGGTTTAATTATAGGATTTTGTGTTTGTGGTTAGAAGATAACTTTTGTACTGTTATAGAGTCAGAACAAAAAAAAAAAACCCACACAATGTGAACACTGGGCAGTTCTGTGTGTCTGTAAAAACCCCAGGGGAAAATGTAACCCTGTGTAATCCTGCACAATGGGGCTGTATGGGTTTAACTCTTGTAGGAGAAGACATTTCAGATCCAGTGAGGCACAGATCTCAGTCAGGCTCACATACTCCCAATGTTTGCCAAGATGCTCAACAAGTGACAGAAACCACTGAGGTTTTTTTATCATGGGATCTTTTATTGTCTGACTTCACAAAATAAAACCCACATATAGATTTTTTTATGGATTATTACTCTCAGATAATTCTGTGCATCATGTTTCACATTGAAGCTGGAACTTCATTTCACACTGAAATGTATTTACAGACCATTCAGATCTTCCTTTGCAGTATCTTGCAGCACCTCTGCTGCAGATTCTCTCTGTACACTGGCTGTATTCCCAGAAGAAAACCACTCTAGCTCACTTAAGGCAACTTAAATGGAGATCATACTGGGAAATGCTGAACTATCTCCCTCTCTAGGATCCCAAATCTCTCTCTTAAGAATTGTTAGGAATGCAACTAAGAGCATATAAATATTACTGAAGCAAAGTGATTGAAGACAGTTTTCCTTCCTTCCATCTCACACACCATCACACTGAATACTTTCACTGTTGATTTCTTTTTGCTTTGCTCATTTACTTATGCAAATAAGTATGAAATGGTGTATTTTGCAGGTTCATAATTTCATTGAAGCGTATTCCAGGCTGCTGAGCAGAGTACTGTGGTATCTTAACTCACTGTAACCAGTAGTCTCCACTTTTTCCCAAATATGGCTCGATTTCTCATGTTCAGAATTGACATGTAAATTATTACCCTGCCTTTTGAGAGCCAGTTTTTCCTGAGAAACCTCTAATTACAAAAAGGAAAAACAAAGAATTGTCTATTCACTGTCTACTAAAAAATGACACTGCACGAAATGGGTCTTGCAACAATTACCAGCACATGGCTTTTACACGGGCCCTTGTCACCCATGCTGGGAGCTCTGAGACAAGGTAAAGGGGCCATCCATGCTGCTTTTGGGCCAAGCAGTGGAAAACCATGGTCCCATCAGAGATGGTGACGGGGCAGAGGAATCCAGCAAGACCCTCCTATTGCCCACCATGATCTGTGCCGCCCTCCCCAGCCAGCAGCTGGTACCAGACCATGCTGAGGTGAGGCCAACAGTATTTACACATCTCTGGGGTCCAACTCCAGTCACAGGACTGTTCGTGCAGGTGGCAGTCCAAGGTGTGTGGAAGATTTCAACATTCCGTCAGAAATGAGCAGTTGCTGAACTGCAGAGACAAGTTTGTCCCAAAGTCAGGCTCTGGTGATTGTGTCTACCAAAGAAATTTTACTTTCATATTATTGTTATTCCTCCTGCCCCAAATTTAACAAGACTGACAGTAAATCCCTCCAAGTCATTGCCTACATTGAAGAACCAAGAACTGTCTGGAAAAAGCAGAGGAAAACAACCAGAGCTATGACAAGAGAAGAATTCAGTTAATAACCCTTCAGGAAAATAAAAGCAACCTTTCTCAGCAGAAATAACAGAGACTCCTATTTAATAAGCTGTTGGCTCATCCTCTTTGCACTCAGCACTGGAGATAATTTTGATGGGCAGGCTGCCTGCAGACAAGGCAGTAGAATAAGGTCCTGAGCCTGTCCAGGCAAAACAGACATCATCTTCCCCTTCTAACCACTCCTTGAAACAAGACTTGTCTTCTTTTAACTCCTTTGCCTCTTCCTGTAGCACTCACCTCAAGTACACAGAAGGGATTGCTTTTTGCTTAATGAAGCCTGTAGGTTGGCTCATGCCTTCATGTTGAACCACGACAATGGGAGTCCCAAGTAAGACCAGTCACTCCCTGGCCCCAAACATTGTTGCACTGCAAAGTTTCTTCAGTAAATGCACCTCCAGGGTTCACAGGATGTGCTCCAACACGTGATTAAAAAAAAAAACAAAAAAAACCAAACCCTGTGCTTTTGCGCAGCACAGCAGCGGTTGGCACAGCTTGCACGGTGCTGCTACAATCTTGGAAGGAAGAAAAGCAGTACAAAATAAAGAAATTTGAGCTAGAGATAACAGAGGGAACCTTTCCACCTCAGCTGGGAATTCCAACTGCCCAGTTTCCTTGCTGCTTCTTCCTCTATGATTTTCTGTTTGTTTTCCATGTGTGATGAAGCAGCCCAGAATGAGCTGCTTGCTACCCAAGGGTGTCTTGTGTTTCCGCAGCATCAAATTCAGCCGCTGAGCTTGGTCCAGCAGCAGAATGCAGGGTACTTTAAATGGTGGATGGTGCGGTCAGCTGCTCACCAGAGAGCCTTTGAATTGCTTTTTCAAGCTCCAGCTTTCCTGATTAAAGTGAGAATATATTTTATCTTACCTTGAGATTGTGGAAAAGATATTGGAGGGGCAGACTTTGATTTGTAACCTACTTCCCTAAAGCAGGATGGGAAGAAAGCTTTTGCTTTGGCTGAGGAAGAACACAGGATTTGCTGTCAGAGCCCGTTTATGTAGACCCAGGTTTTCATGTGGTGAAAGCAGAGGGTGGTTATTCCAGCAGATAGACCTATGCTGGTCTCCCTGATTGCTTTATCCTTTGCACAAACACCTCCCCAAATTCACCTACCAGAGACAGCCATGCCCTAACCACATCCTGGGTGCCAGGACCCCTGGTACTATGCCACAAAACAGTAATGCTCAGACTGAGCCCTGCAAGTTACACCAATGGTATTGAAGAAGGAGAGAGGGTTTCCTTGGCTGCTTTTATATAATTGGTGGACAAAAAGAGAGCCTCTTAACTATGCGCATGTTGCAGAAATTGGCTTGAGTAATGCAGAATTCTTGTTAGCAAGTAGAAGATGAGTTTCAGAGATGGCAGAAGGACACAAGCTTAATTTCTTCTATAACGTTATTGAAATACAACTGAAGTATAAAGTCAAATTTAGAAGAGGATAAAACCCTAAATCTTACCCAAATAACATAACCTCTTAATTTTATGCTTCTCTTATATGCAAGCTCATAATTTCAAATTATTAAAATATTTGACTTTAGAGGTAAATGCTTGTTCCCAGGACATAAGACATATTTCCTCCTAATGTAGTAGGCAATTGTTCCTTTAATTCAGAAACAATTTCTGGTCCTGAATTCTGCCTTCATTTCAAGCAGCTTCATACAATTTGGAGCTTTTACACTTGGGCAAAAGAAACTATTTTGATCAAATTGGAGTCCAGTAGGTGACAGCCAGGGTCAGCCTCTTCCTCTGCAGCCTGCAAATTTTACTTACTTGAAAGAACCTCTGGATCTTGCGTGGTGCTTGGATACCCAACACATTTGTCAGTTTCAGTCCCTACTCCAACCATTCAATTTAGAGGAATTTTTGTATTTACACACCAAAATGACTGAGATCCAAACTGTTCCCTATCAGTGAGCCATAATGCAGAAATGCTGCAGAAGGAAGCCCTTTCTTATGCTATAAAGGCAGATGTTTTTATCATATGCCTCTGGCTACTTCACTAGATCCCGTTTTGCTTTTCTCTAGCCTGCTAGGCAACTGCCTAGAGGAACCCTATGAAGAAACACTCCCTATCCCAGGTCCCACTGGGGTGGGACAAATGTGGGCCTGTCACCTGGTGCATGTGCCCAGGCGCCTTCCAATGGGCATCGTGTCAGAGCAGGAGCCCTTTCCTGGGCTGCAGCACCATGTGTGGGCCCCCAGCTGACTCTTAATTCTACCTTCCATACACAAAAGGCTCACTTCAGCTGGCTCAATATAATTGAACCAATCTTCTCAAAATGTTATGTATTGATTCAAGAGTGAATTAAGCCATTGAATTCTGGCTCCCTGACCCCTCCAAGTTACAGCTGCTGAACTGTAACACTTTTAATTGTCTTCTGCTTAGTTGCACATAGAAGTTCATGCTTGTGTTTGCCTTGCTTGGGAACCTACTTTGGAGTGGTATATTTTGATTACTGTAGATGCAGCTACTTGCTTTTTTCTGACTAATACATTTCATGAATCTTCCCTGCTGTTAATAAACATAGTGGTGTTTAATTATTGAGACATTTCACAAAAATGCTTTTGAGAGGAAGACAAATTTTATGTTCTGTCTAAATAATTAAACATTATGCAAATGTTTGCAACCCCAGCATTCTGGTTATGCAAAACAATATTTGGATGATGGCCTTGTTTGCACACTGAGTTAGTATTGTTGGGCTGCAATTAGCAGCAGGTACAGTATTAAAAATATAAACAGGCTCTAATGAAACAGGATGGGCGCAATGGTAAGACTGAGAGCCAGGCTGCAGCCACGCTCTGTGAGAAGAAAATCAGATGTGTTTCCCCCAAGTACCACATACCATCTCAGCTGGGCTCCCTGGTAGGGCCAGCCCCAGACTCACACTCTGGCACTTGGCAACCTCACCTAAATGCAGAAGGAAAAGGAGACACAGCCTGCAGCATGGGAGACACAGGGAGGAAAGGCACTGCTTTCCAGACAAGTCCACTCACCTGTGCCAACGTGAAGCTGTCTGTTTTGTCCTTGCTCACCCCCCTCCTTCAGCTCTAGCTGGTCCTTGGTGGGTTTAAAGTTTAATTATCCATTAACAGGAGTCATCCTTGGAACATGTTGCTACACATGTGCCCTAACTGTTGCCTGTAATCACCTTCAAAACCAAAGGACTGCATGTGTCAGTCTTGTCATTTATTACAGCTCTATTTCTCTCAGGATAGGGATAACAGCAGTATTACGCATGACATGCAATATGCCAGTGATACAGCTGTTGCAGTTATCAAACTCGTCATCACCAACGTGGTACCAGCCTAAGAAAGGGTTTATTAATTGCTGTGTTCTCCATCTGCCAGTGGTACTCAACAGCTTTGATTGGAGTCTGCTCCTGACCCCTGTCCCATTCACTCTCTTACCTGCTCATTTGGTGGGTGGAATTAGCATTCACCCATGTGGCTGTACAGCTCGTGGGGTCACACTAGGAGCTGTCATTATGAAAAGTACTTTTTGGGAATAAAATACAATATCAACACATTGTTCTTAAACTGCTGGTTTCCCTTTGTATGCCAGGAGAGTAATCTGCATGCAATTGAGAGGAGGCTGAACACCTACTTTGCAAGGGGAGATGGGAATCTAAAGCTTCTTTTAAATCAGTGAAGAAAGGGAATACACTGCTTCATTAAAAAATGTATGTCCTCAGTGTCCTTCCTGGGGGAAGGATCTGCCTGATAGTCCCAAAGCTCTTAGGTTAGTACTATAATTTTTGGTGCCTGTTGGAGCTGCAACAGTGCCTAGCCTGTTGCTACTTACATGGTATTAGAGCTATATGGTTAGAGCTTCTGCCTGCCTGAGGTTCACTTCTCCTCTTCCTAGAATTATGGTCTAAAAAGTTCTAAGACCTAGGAAATTGTACTCATTATTTCTAAATGCCACAAAGAATGCTCCTGTGCTATCTATGTTTTCCTTGCTGCCTACCATCCTCCACTACTGCTTGGATAACTACAGGTTTCCTTTATGGGGAGGAGATGGGATTCTAAATTGGCAGAAAGATAACACTCAAATGAAAGAAACATCACTAAAGCCTTTAAGGCCAGTAAGAATGACTTAATACAGCCTGGACCCCTGCTGTGATAGGGCAAAGCATGAGATTTTTTCATTACGGCAGAGCAACAGCTCTTCTAGTTTAAATGGAGAGTGGCTTTGATAATTATTTTCAGTGCTGCAGTTCACAGGCTCACAGTGATTATCTTGACACTTGATGTGTCTTGGAGGAAGGGAAGTTAATATTAATGATATGTACTATAGGTTGAACAAGGGGCTCTAAAGGTAAAAATTCTCTTACTCCTTCTTCCCCCACTCCAAATTGCCTGGTGACAGAATCACTTCGGCATAAACCTCAGGTTCAAACAACAGACCATCCTCTCTGGGCTGGATTTGAGCCTGCTGATCCATGGCCCTGCTGTGGTGTGGAATGACTTGCACAGTAAATACACTGTTCAGGGTGAAATTTAGAGCAGGCAGATTGATGGGGAGACCAAAAACCCCTTACCAATGATTAGGGATGAAATTGATTAGAACATTTTACCTATATCTGATGGGATGGGGCTGGACATGATAGAAGAGTTCAGGGTCATGCTTTGTCACAGAGCTCATGAATCTGTCTCTTTTTCCATTCATACCAGTTTTAATGGGATCAACCACTTCTGACAGCTCTTCATAATATTTGCACAACATTATGGAAGCAAAGCAGCTGGAGAAGACAGGACAGTGGCACAGGATCAGAGCAACAGGTGTGGTGAGGAAGGCACAAGAGGAAGGGTTCTGCTGCTTTGTCCCTTGAGGGATGTTGACTCAGGTGCTGGTGGCCACAGGTGATCACTGCTGTTAGTGCCAATCTTCATCCAGCCATCATCTCCAGCATATGGTTCCATGTACACAGTTTGGACTGGGAATTAGGTCACTAGGCATGAATGCACACAGCTAGAGTCATTCATGGACATGCAGCCTGCTCTATCCTTGAAAACATTCCATTATTAACTTGTTGCTACCCACCTCCCAGTTGATCTTTTGCTGTGAGAAGGAATGTTCATTCCCTACCCTGTGCTGTCTCTGGTGGCAGAAAATGTTCATCCTAGTGCTCTCTCTATATAAAGAAAGAGGTCAGGTCAGCATGAGGAAGCACAGGAAGCTTTCCTTTGCTTGTCCATCTGTAGAGCTCTTGTCTTAATGAGGCTTTCCTCAAGCTATTGACCCCCACCAAAACCAGAAAATAAAGTGAAGGGCTGTGGCAGCAAATTTTTTATTCCAGTTTGGTCTGCAAGAGCTGTTCAGATCTGCCTTTGAGTCAGCAGGGGAAGGAAAAGACATCCCTGCTCCAGACATCTCCTGAGTGACAGGGCAAGAGTAGGAGGGAGCTACTTGCCCCAGCGTTAGATTTTAGCCAATAGCCTGGTTTGGACTCTGGTTCTAACAAAGTGGATTGAACCATGCCCTGAATAACCCCACCTTCCTCTGGGAAGAAGGATTGGTGAAGAGGCAGACTGGTTTAGACAAGAAGAGAGACAAGACAAAGAAAATGATGTGAAGACTAATGTGCAACCAGCTCACTCTTTGGCAGGGGAGCCTGTTCCAGAAGCCTGGAGTACAAAGTTTTATAGTTCGTGCCCCTTGGCAGTCAGTTGTTTAGATTGACACTGTTGTTACAAATTTTAGATCAGTCTTTACAAATCTTCACATCTTTGGAAAATATGCTAGAGCCTTAAATGTGCATTATTCAAGTAGGTATTTGGGCATTTGCAGTGAGTGGAGCTGGAAAATCATTATAGTTTGTAACAATCCTACACAAATAATTAAGAGTTAGAGAGGGGACACAGACTGTCTCCCTCAATGCTCATTTACCAGTGAGACAATATGCTGGATTTTGACAGACTATTCTAAAATATCTTATTTTACCTTTGGAAGTTGCCTTGGATTCTTTTGCCATGCTGTCTGGACCTGTATTCAATTTTTGTAGGAAAGAGTGAACCAGACCTTAAGAAGAAGACCTTCAGAAACCCACAGGTGCTGAGGACCTAATTCAGACTTCCCTTTAACTGCAGCTTCCTGGCCTTCAGTGGATCATCCACCAAGTTACCCTGAGGTCAGCTGAAGCAGCCACCTTCACAGTGTGTTTTGCTGTGGAGATGCCCAGTGTGTGAAGTCTGTTTATCAAAATTTCCCTGAACATTTTTCTTCTAATTGTATGAGAGCCATACCATGAAGCAGGTGACTGGAATATGAGTTGGCAATCAACCCCCTTTATTTTTAATGTGATTTTCTTTCACTTGGACAATGTCTTCAATATAAGTGTATCTGACTGCTATTCACCCAGACACTGGACCTCAGCTACCATCAACAATATTGGCACACTATGAACTTCACAGTTTCCAGGTTCATGTTTATGTGACAGTACAAATGCGTTTAAAAGCCTCTGCTTTCAGAAAAAGATGAATAAATGTAAATGTTCATCACCTTTGAGCATATGGCAGAGGCATTTGTGGCTCAGACAAAATCTCCACAGAGATGGGAATGACAGTGATGTGGGGGTGGGGGTAAAGAAACACAGACTCAATGGTCTTAATGGTCTTTCTCAGCCTAAATGATTCTATGATTCTGTAGGTTTGGAGAACAACCTCTGTTCCCACCTTCCCAAAAGACTTCTCAGATTATTTACTGTCTCTCACTCCTCAGTTTTTATCTTGTTAAAGTGGAACAACAATTTACCTACTGGAAAGGATCACATCTGATTTCTGAGCAAAACAGCTCTGTGTGGAGATGTGGCATCACAACACAGAAGACTATTTCATAATGTTATCATGGAAAAGTCAGAATAAGGATTACCTAAATGTGGCATTTTATAGCTACTAAGCATTTGTATATGGAATTGTATTTCAATATGATTTTCTACATCCCTTTTCTTGTTGAGTATTAGTGCTACAACAGGTGCTACAAGAGCCATGAACTCTATATGTAGCAGCTTTGTGTATAAAATAAGTTTACAATACTACAACCCCAAACCTGCATTTTGCAAACTAGCTCAGTAACTGAGGCATTCATTTCAGTTTACATCTACAAAACAGGAATGAGATCTACATTTGCATGAGCATGAAATCTGTGTGATGGGAAAACCTTCTGTATTGTCATGCAAACATTGTTTAACCTATTCGTGGGAAGGGGATGGGATAGCTCCCCTTCTTCCTCCCTTCCCTTCACATAAGCCTTCCTGCCACCCTGCCATGGTGCCAGGTGAGGGCCTCAGATCCTCCCTGTGTTGTGCCACAACTTGAAGTCCAGCTCCTCAGCACACGAACATGGCTGAAGGGCAGTTGGCTTTTCCTTCCCCCATTCATGTACTGTAGGGATGGCACATGGCCTTAAGCAGGAGCCAGCCTGGGGCACAGAACAGTTGCAGGGGCAGTGGGCAACCATGGCCAGTCCTTCTGTGATACACACTGGGTGCATTTGTGCCCCTCTTTCTTTGTTATTGTTATGGGAGTATAGAATAGTATAGAAAAGAGCCAGCAAAATGCAGCTTCTCTGAGCAAGGCGCCCAGCTAACATAAAGCAAAAAAGATCTGGTCATGAAAAGTTTTGAAAAAAGAAAGACTGAGGTGAAATGAAGGTAGAAGCACTGAGAGGAATCCGCTCTGTTAAAAAACAGGGTGAAGTGGCAGCCTGGGTATAAATCCTCTCTCTTAGGGGAGGACTCATTTTTGGTTGGGAGATGCAGATAATTTTCAGATGGCCATTTTTCAGCCAAACAACCATTCAGATTTTTGCTGCCAAGCACCTCTGCCTTTTTTTTGCATCTTTCCTTTCCCAGTGCCTGAGAAAGCCAGAATATGAGCACAGTGAAATGTAAGAACAACAGTGTTGTGCTTCTGAAGGAGTTAGGAAAATGCTTGGATAAAACAAACTCCAGATCCAACGAATAGCAGCAACCACACAGCTCTATAGAAGTTGGCTGCCAGGTGTGCAGCCACTGCAGCATATATGAAATTATGACAGGCCTGGAGCATCTTTTACCAATTTGTTTTTACTCTGATAGTTAGGTAATACCTTAATAAAAATCTCTCAGCATGAAATCTTCTCTCTGTTGAAATATGGTTATTCATTTCTCTCTTGTGTTGTTTTATTTCCTGCTGGTATAGAATAGAAAGCTCCTTGTTATTTTTTTTTTTTCCAGCGACCAAAGCTGGAATACTAGGGATTTAAACTTTCTGTATTTTTAAAATTTTATTTTCTCCCCTCAAGTCTCCTCCATTAAGGTTGTTACAGAGTCTGTATCTTACACTTGCATTTAAATACAACTTTGAGAGTTTTGGATTGCTTAATCATCTCCCATTTCAGATGGATGCTTCAGTTGAACAGCAGTCACTGCAGGATGAAAGAAAAACTCAGCAGGAAGAATGAATTTAGAAATTTGCCAGCATTAAATATAGTTCAGTCCTAAAAGGGGGCTGCCATCCTCACCAGAATTAAGGGATATTTCAGTGGGCCTATCCCAACTCCTTTCCACTGGCAGCCCAGCATTTCCTTCACTGTACACTTTGTCCATGCATCAAGGAGTGGAATATGCCAAGAGGCATTTGATTATTGCTGTAGTAGGTCAGATGAGGGCAATGTGGGTCTTTCCCCCCATGTTTTGAACTTTGCCTTCTTTCTCAGGAAAGAAGCATAACTAACTCAAGAGGAAGGTTGTCAGAGGAACAACTACATTACACATGCTCTACTGTTTGGGGAAGTTAATAGTTAATTGGATACTGTCAAGCTCCAGTCAGTAAACCTTCCTAATGCAAACATTCAATCAGTGAAAGGACAAAAAGTAGGAAGGCTCAGACAGTCCTTGTGAAATAACTGTCATTACACTCATCTTGTAACAGAGTCTTTTCTTCAGCAGACTAAGCTCTCCCGACAAAAGGACTTTTATGTGAAAATGTCTCTGCCAGTTTTTTTTCCAGCACAGAAATGCAAAAATTCATATCCCTAAGCAGCACTAATCTATTAGATGCAAACAATGGTGCCTTTAATGTTTCTAGCTCATTGGGATCTCTACAGAAAATTCTGCCATGGATGTGTCTGTGTGCACGAGGATGTGCATGCTCTAATTTTTGTTTGAAAGTCATTGTGCTAAATTTGTTTTTCAATAAAAAATCCACTTCATTTCACTTCTTTGTAAAAGGGAGGATTGAAGCACACATTTACATAATAAATTCTCACCACTCAATGAGTAAAATCACAGAACAGCCTGGGTGTCAAGACCTTGCAAACTTCTCCTGAGCTTCTTTACTGTGATCTGCCTGAATTGCCACCAGACCCTCTTTGAATCTTTAAGAAAGACAGAAAAATCACTGAGGGCTACTGTGCAGGTACCTGAATGTGTAAAAATACTGTAATGTGTTGAAGCACTGGTAAGAAAACATGAAAGCATATGGAAACTTGTTAAATGTCACTCTTCAGACAGAGTAACTTGCAAGATTTTTCTACAGTTTCTAAAGTTCTAGGGGGGAACTATCCCCCTACATCCAGCGTAAGAGCCTTAATGGAAAATAAAAATCCACAGGTTTCCCAGGGAAGTTATTGATGTCCCAACCCTGGCAGCATTCAAGGCCAGGTTGGATGGGCCTTTGAACAACATGGTCTAGTGAAAGGTATCCCTGCCCATGGCAAGGGGCCTTGGACCTAGATCACCTTTAAGGTCCCTCTCAGTACAATCCATTCTATAATTCTATGGAGATTAAAAATGTATACTATGGACTTTGAAGTAGGTGGAAGGAAAGCACAGAAGGGGAAGAAATCAAGCTCATGAAAAGGATTGAACATTGCCAGTCAGTGTACTACACGTCAGGAGCAGAGCTCTTATGAGGTAGATAGGATCCTACCCTAAGCTAAGGGTATGCCATCTGATTTGAATGGAAGTTTTCAGACCCTAAAAGATGCATGAAATTCCTGGAACACATGAAACAAACCACTGAAGATAGGGCATTCTTTACAGAACAGCGGCATCATGACCCTAAATAGTGAACCCATAGAGGAAAGGTAGCACCGACTTTCTCCCAGTGATGGCACAGTGCAGGATCCCCTGGAGGAAGCCGAGTTCATTTTCACACCCACACGGCTGTACCTGGGTAACCACCTGGTGGGCGGCCCACACGCCACTGCAGAGAACACCCTGCCCGGAGTGGCACAAAGCACAGAGGGTTCCTTTTACTGGCGTGAAGCAACAAGCTACTCTTTAATTTCGACAGCTCTCAATCCAAGCTCCGGGAGGTGTTTATTAGCAGGGTATGAACTCAACGGTGAAATTCATGACTGCGACTTCTTGTAAGTGGTGAGCCAGCAGGTCAAACGGGGCACCGATGTAGTTTGAGTGGCACTGACAGGCAGAGAGAGAAACACCCACGTAGCAGGCCAGGGGCTCAGCCCTGACCCAAGTTCAGAGCGCACCTCACCAGGGGGCAATGAGCACGCAAGCGCTGGCGCAACCAAGCCTTTCCTGGGGCTCTCCCGAAATCACAAACCCCCAAAAGCGACTCCAAAAAAGGGAACGCGCTGCCGAGACCGGCACTCCAAGACACCACCCCCGTCCTCCGCTCCCGCCGCAGCCGCTGAGGGAGGCTTTGCGAGACAGCGCCATTTATAGCCGCAGCCGAGGAGAGTGACAGGCGGCCCAGCCAATGAGTGGCGCCACCCGCGGCGGCGCCCATTGGCTATCCGCAGCGCCGGCGGGGGGGCGGGGCGTGGCTCCGCGCTCCATGGCGCTCGGGGCGGGGGGCGGTCGCCGGGGTTGGGCGCGCCGCTGACGCGGGGAGCGGGCGGGGAAGGGGAGTGAGAGCCCCGGCGGAGCCCGCACTGCCCCCGCGCCCCGCGGGTCCGCCGTGCCGGAGCGCCGCGCACAGGTGAGGACGGCAGCGGCGGTCAGCGCCTTTCGCTGCCCCTGCGCGCCCCGCGCCCCTGCAGACCGCCGGCTCGGCTGCGGGGGGGTCCGGGGACGGGCGGCTCTCCTCACCCTCTGAAGCGGCAGTACGGCGGGGGCGCTTTCCCTCCCCGCGGGTCTCTGCGGTGTCGCCGGAGGGAAGCTGCGGGCCGTCCTGCTCCGCCATCTGCCCGCCCGCTCTCCTCTGCGCTCCCGTGCACCTGCGTGGCGGTGAGGGGAGCGCCGGCCGCTCCTCCGTAGGACTTGCTGCCTCCCTCTCTGTCCCTTCGCCGCTACTCCGGGGTGCCCGCGGGGCTCTTGCTGGGGTGCCTGGGGGATACCCCGATTCCCACCCTTCCTCCTCCTCCTCCTCTTGGCCGGGCGCTGGGATCGCAGGGGCGTTCGGCGGAGTTTGCAGTTTCCTGTGTCCGTTCCTTCCCCCGCAGCCTCGCCGCGATGCCCCGGGCGCCGCGCAGCTCCCCGGACCGGCGCTCTCCCTCCCCGCCTCCCTCCGTGCCCGTCAGCTCTCGCCCTCTGCCGCCCGGCAGAGCTGGCGGCTCCCGGTGCCCGTCACCCCCCCCCACCCCGGTTTTTCCCTTTCCCGACGAGAAAGCTGCGCCCGGGGCGGAGGGACCCCTCCGGGGAAGGTCCTGACTGTCTCGGGACGGTTTCCACGGAGGCAGTCGATCCCTCTTCCCCGGGTTTGAGGGCTGCGGGATGCCAGGGCGGCGGGTGGCTGCGCGCCGCGGGCTGTGTGGGAGCGTGTCGGTGGAAATATGGAAAAGCCCCTCTTTGGCAGGTCCCCGCCGCCTTCGCCTTTTAGCTGCCTTTCCTCACGGGCCGCTCTTCCGTGCCTTCAGGAGCAGCAACCTTTGCAGTGCAGCCGTGCTACCGCGGTAGGTGATTCCGCTCCCTCCCGGCAGGATGGGGTCTGGCTCATCCTCTCGGAAGTCTGGCACGCTTGGTGCTGTGTGTGATCCCGCACCATCCAACCCTTTCAGCAGCTATGTGAAGAGCCTTTGCAGGCGCACTGGAGTGTATCAGTTTTTATGGTTTGTGGTTGAGGATATGGTTTGTATGTGTTTTGGAAGTGTCTGGATACAGGCAGAAACTTCTTGGCTTATTTAGGTCGTGATTCAGTAGGTTTCTGCTCAGCATCCGAGCGGTGCCGGCACTTCTGCACTCATGGCCTTCAGCATCTAGTCGGGTCATTCCCTTAGGTCTTGTAGTGGGAAAAGTTCATGTCATAATGGCACTGGCAAATTTCGTAGGCTTCATTTGTCTAGTTATACCCTATCATACTGTCATCTCAAACAGATTACCCCTCAGTTAAATTTGTTGAGATTGTGCTGTAAATTATTGAACAAACCTAAAGTGACCACCTGGGATTTAAATAATTTATGTGCAACTACACATGTGTTTCTGCTGGTTTAGCTGTATGCATTTTTAAAAGCTGGAACATGTCTGGTTTATGCATGGCCTTGACGTTTGCAGTTTGATGTAGTGAAATGCTTAAATAATCATCTAAGTACTGCTGAGCTGTAGCTGAGCTGCTGGTGCCTGTGCTAAGAGGAGTGGTTACAACACCCAAAGAGAAGGATGAAAGCAGAACCAGCCAACTCTACCTCGTGATAATTATTGATTTGACACAATGTTGTGCATGCTGACTGCTGGTTGAATCAGGTTGCTACTCTTCCTTATACTTTTTTGTTTTCTGAATTTTTTCTGACTCTCTTTTTGAAGATTCAGATAGCACAATAAGAGGCCCTGATCTCAACATCTTGATTTCGTTGCAACAAATGCAAAAACTATGCCCGCATTTTCTGGAAAGGCAGACAGTTCACTTTCCTTGCATTATCGAATAATATTTCTACTCGCCTGGTTGCCCTCTCTTGTTTGCACGTTGGACCAGCTGCCATTTTCCCTCACTGGGATAATCCCTCTAGTTCGCAACCTGGTCCTTTGTGCACACCTGAGCTGCTCCAGAGAGATCTGACTGATGCTAAAATAAGGGGGAAACTAGGTAACAGTTTAAGTGTTCTTGCTTCAGAGACACTTTAGCTGAGTTAAGTTGTTTGTGTTGGTATCCTAGTTGCTTATTTTGGTAGTTTGGGCATCATATGAACCTCCTAAATTCACATAGACAGTCCTTATAAAACTTTGGGACTTAGTATCTTTGCCTCTCCTTGCTGTTAAAGTTCATCAAGACTTCTGTCTTCTCACGTGATTGTTATTGCCAATACTTCTGGATTTTTTAACGTCCATCTCCCATTCAGAGTGATGGTACTGATGATCTTTCCTGGCGTTCTGTGCTCTCTATAGGTGTCTCAGTTGTCTTTATCTCTTGTGAGATTTGTTGAGCTTGGGTTTCTCATACCATGAGGGGTTTTGCAGTTCTTTCTATTCCAGTTCATTATTTTGTTTCTCACTGAATTTTGCCATCCACTGTGTCTGCTTCCCATGTACTTGCATTTGTTCCCTTCCTCATAGGTACTGTGGGTTTTCTGAGTTAATGTTTAAAGCCACAAACCGATCTGTGCATAAAGTTCCTCAAGTAGAGCCTGTAACTGGCATTATAGGTGAGGTAACTGTGGTCCAAAGGTAAACATTTCTGTAATGTGGATGTTGTCGCTGAGATTTGAACACAAGAGCGTGTAGTTCTGCAACTTTATTGTTTGCTTCCATTCTTTTGTTAATCATGCTTGTTGATTACTCCTCAGTTCGTGGGCCCTTTTGTAAAGGTAATATGTGCTGTGATATAAGCCTGGGAAGAATAGTTCAAATTTGACTGGAGTCTCTTGGTACCGTAATAATAAAAAGCATTCTTTCCCCCTGTTGTTCTGAATGCACTAAAGCAAGAAGTTGACAGAGACTGCTTCCAAAGAAAATGCAGAGCAAGTTATTTATTGCTGAATAACATGCTTGTATCAGATGTAGTTTATAGTGAGGGAAAAACTTGGCAGTGCCTTGGAAGAGTACTGACTGCTAATGTTTGACTACTGTAAAGATGATTTAATACTTTGAAAACCTCTCCCCTCTCTTTTAAAGTTGGTTTATTTATTTCCCTGTACTCTCTTTGTCTTGCTTAGGTCAGTGTGATTAGACAGTGCTGTGTTTGGCCAGTTGATGATTTTCTAATATCAGGATATGGAATCTTCCTGAGGGATAAAACTGAACTGTAGGTAACTTAGGTTTTATCTTTATGCCTGTGTGGTAGAGATGGAGGAGTGATACTGTTCAGTACAGAAGCTTTTTGGGGGCTTCTGGGTTGATGCCAGTTGGTATGGATTGAGCAGTCTCTGCATGTGGGACTGTAGTCTGTGCTTTAGCTGCAGCTGAGATAGGAAAAAAAATGGTTGTGGATGGATCAAATCCTCTTGCGCTGAACAAAGATGAGCGATGTAGGTTTGTACGCGATGTTCAAAGCTCTGGTCTCTCAACTTGCTGGAGGCGGTTCTGCTCCTGCAGTTACACAAGACCTCACTGATTTCAGAGGGGTTTTGTTCAAGTGAGGTCTTAGGAGTGGGGCCTTGAGTTACTGCATCCTGAAAGCAGCTTTTGTATCAGTTTGACGCCTGCCAGGTGACACATGACCTTGCCTTGAGTTGAGAGTAAAATTGTAATGTTGGTGATGTGTTTGTTTGTCCTTCAGTGACCAAAATCCTGTGAAATACAGCTCCCCCAGATGAAAACAGTCTTAGAAAAGATACACATTAATCTAACAAGTTCTGTTCTCTGAGCCAAGGCAAAGGCAATGAGAGGGAGGTGCACATTAAGACACAGCAATGAAGTATTTTTGGCATAATCTCTTAAAATTTTGTTTCCTTTAAACAGGACTAGAAGAATAAAGAGAAGTTGGATTGATGAGAACTATAAGAAAGCGTACAAGAGTTTGGAATGGATTGATTTATGATACATCTGATACGTGAGGGCAACATTTTGTGTTGCTGTTGTCCAGCTGCTGCTGGAATACTTCATCTGACTTCATTGCAGCAAGCCCAACAGATAGGTCCTCATCCCTAACAGAACATAAGCAAGTGTGATGCTGAAATGAGATGAGGCTCCGAAATGGAACTGTGGCCACCGTGTTAGTTTTCATCACTACTTTCCTCAGTTTGTCCTGGTATACTGCGTGGCAAAATGGGAAAGGTAAGGAAAAAGCTCCAAAACCTAATCACCTTCATGTGGCTACATTTCTGTGTGCTGCTGCTGTATGTTAGCAGTCTGTAAATTGCTTGTTGACTAGCTCTGTTATGGAAGGTACTGCCTTAGTGAGAAATAAACAGTTGCTAATAAGTTCAGGAAAATTAACTTTGAGTCGTCCTCTTTTAAAAGGTAGAAAAAAAAAAAGATACCTGAACAAAAGCAAATGCTGCTCTTGGAGGAAATAGGTTGGTCAAGGCTGAGGAGTTGTGTTTCAGTTTTATTATCTTTTTTTGTTTCCTGGTTTATGGTTGTTGGAGAAGCATATGTTTGTTTTTGGTTGGTGGTTTATTTATTTTTTTTTCACGTGTAACATATGGCCAATGGACCCATCTAGAGAATGTTATTTTTGGTGCTGCTTTCTGTCTTCCCTGGTGACTTACTGATGGTAATGGCAAACTGCCAGTCAACACTGATGAAAGACTTTTATTGCTGTCTTTGAAAAAAATTTAAAATACTTTTTGTTAAAGTGCCACGTAAGAAGTGAAATCAAATGATCAAGATAGTAGGAGATGCATCTATTAAAATAACATGAGCAATTTTATAGAATACTTAAGTAACTGTTTTGTGTAGTAGACTTTTACCTTTTTGTATATCTTTGATCTTGCTGCACTCCCTGTGAACCCTGAAAAATTCAGTTTTTCTGAGGGTTGTGATTGTTTATGAAAGTAAGTTGTTTATGATTTGGTTTTGTCCTTCAGTAAAGCAAATAAATGTGTTCAGCAATGTTTTCTAGAGGAAGAAAGAATTGGTTTCTTACTATAAATATCTGATCTCTTGAAAAGTAGTAAACTATGTCCTTCAAAGATCAAGTAATTTTAAAGCTAATTTCATCTTCAGTGATTGTTTGTTAGGGTTGTTCTGCAGAAAATTTTATTTTCTGTTGTGCCTCAGGTCGAATTAGAGGAAGCTGAGGTTTCCAGGAATACTGTCTGTTGTAGCATGGCCAACTTGTTACTCTTATTTAAGTGTAAAAGAAGCAGATGAGTTCTGTGGCATGCTGATTTTTTTTTTTTTTTTCTGTTGGGCACTTGTGAAAGAAGCAGATGCTTTGTGGTGTGATCTCTGTTGTAGCAGTTGGTTGATAGGCTATCCTTCTGAATGCAAGCAGCAGGAAAAATGTTAGGTTCTCAAGGTTATGATAATATATAGATTTTTTTAATTAGACAACAAAAGCAAAGATGTGCTTAAGACAAGAAAAGGATGTCTGGATAGCATTTGAAGTAGGACTTTCTTCATTTTGACTAATAACAAATTCAGTAGTTACATTTTTATTGATTTCTCGCTTAAGAATTTAACCTTGTAAGAATTTAACTTTCACTTCAGCAAAGATATGTATCTATGAAATTTTTTCAATTTTTTTCTTCTTTCTTACCTGATATATGACTTACAAGTCTTGTTCTCTTTTGTCAAAGCATGACACAAAGAAAGGTCTCTGCTAAATTAACAAAACCTTGCTATTTGGAGAGTATACAATATATGGCATTTAGCAACAGTTTAAGCTTTTCGTTAGTTTGGTGGTGTTTTTTTTTTTTGTTGTTGTTTTTTTTTTTTTTTTTTGTTTTTTTTTTTTTTTTTTTTGGTGTTTTTTTTTTTTTTTTTTTTTCAATCTGAATACTTAGAATGAATACTTTCCTAATGCTGGTATAAAAGTTCTGCATTAAGATAATTTGTGAAATAAAAATCAGTGTAACAAGACATCAGTAACGTGTTAGTTAATCATAAATCACAATTATGAAACTAAAGTCAAAATAATACTGCTCAAGAGAAGTTTATATGTAGAACATTGTTTTTTAAATTTTTTTGTAGGTTATTCAAAATCAAAAGAGATTTGAGTTAATTCAGTACCACATTTTCAATCAATGCAGAATGGAAAGGTTTCAGAAACTGGTGCTAAATATTTGCTAAGGGTTTTTTTTTCAGTTCAATGTAATTTTATAGCCTTGTGGGATTGTATTTTAATTCGTTGATAACATTTTCATTATAAATTTTTGAGTGGCTAAGTTAGAAGCAAAGATAGCTTGCTATTCCCATTCACTGAAAGGCTGTGTGGTGTCACATTGGTCATCATATTTTGTCTTTCATTACATTTAGATTCCTGTAGGTATTTTCCAATCTTTGGACAGCAAATTGAATCTTCAGTTAGAAGGAAAATGCTATTTTGCACTTTCTTAAAGGAAAAGCAACCCCCCTCAAATTGATCAACTAAAACAAATTCTGCTTTTTAAAGCAGAAACATAATGCCTTTTTTTTAAACTACCCTAATCAGTTTTCAAGTGATTAATTTTAATTTAGAAACTAAGATCTTGGATGATTGTCACTTAAAATGAAGCATCATTTGCAGAATACCAATTAGACTGGGATGATATGATATTTTTGTAGATCATAACCTTCCTCTAGTAAATGTATGTAGTCTTAGTCTATGCAGGATAGGGTTTAGACACTTCTAAGTGATACAGACTTTGGTACTACTTTAAGGCACAGAAGTTTTTCTCAGCGGAACAATGCTTTAGAAACTTTAGGATATGCTGAGAAGTTGTCAGGAGCTGAAGGGAATACTCTGAAGTGCCATTGCTGAAAAGAGCATGGCTGTATCTTACTCAGAGGTTTGGATATGTGAATAACATTTCACAAGGCTTATATTGCTATTTGCAACAAATGGCCAATTATATGATTTTGCTTTTAAAATAACTGTGTTTAAAGAAAGTTGACTGAAATGTCTTTGGCCATTGAAGAGAGTCTTCAAAATTAGTCCAAGATCTTTGTTTCTTTCTGGACTTCATGCAACATGTAGAAGCCCTGGTGTTGTAAGGAAGCAGTACAATTGGAAAAACCTGGGAAGGACCTCTGCTGGGGGTTTCTTGCAAATCAGTTGAAAGACCACTTTCTAGGGTTTAAAATGTGCTGTGGTTGACATGAATGAAGTACATGTTGGAAATGGAGTCTTAAAAAATGCTGATTACTGTGGTGTGCAGAGGAAACACTTTCAAAGGATCTGCAGTCACTTCACATTCACAGTTCAGTGTAAGATGTCCTTGAGTTCCTCCTACAACTGAGCTCTTATGTAAGGAATAACTTTATGCTTAATACCATCTCTTCTGACTGAATCATGTTTTCTGGTACTACTGACCTGCTCTGGGTCGCTGGTCATCACCACCTCATTTGTGAGCTCTAGAAATGTGGTCCCCTAAAGGCACTGCTCTTAAGAAGATCTAACCAGGACAGAACAGTACAGCACACCAATTAGACCAAAATTTACATCAAAGCAGTTGTATGCCAGGTAAAGTGTGTAGTCTTGGTGCTTTGTTCTTTAATGTGACTATTGGTCTGAGTACATAATGTTCCAGGAGGAGCCCTGTGCTCCATAATGCTAAAGAATCTCCCCTTCTTGGATCAACAAACTTCCTGACAGCTGTGGAAACTGGGAAGGAAGGTAAATAACTTGACTGAATTTGTGCAGGCAAGGTAGGATTGAATTCAAGTATTTTTTCATTTAAAGTATGTGACTTTTATTCTCAGTCAAAGGCAGTTGTTGGCAGTGTCTTGCATCGCTTCTAGGAGATGTTTGGCTGCTTGAAGTGTTGAGAACAGGTATTGCAATATGTATTGTGAAAATCTGATGCAATTTAGCCCTTCAGTATTGGCTAAACTATGTAGTTTTCACAGCACCTGGAAACCATTACTGTATTTCATCATTCTTCTTTAATGACGAAGAATTAGGAGAAAAACTTTGGTTTTTCAATTCATCCACGGGTGTTGTCATAACGGCAGGATTTCCTCACTACATGGGGATGGCTTATTTTGGTACATCAATACAAATTCCCATGTGAAGACCTCCAGGAGAACTTTTGAGATATTTATCTAGCTTCCTGGTTCTCTAAACATTCACCCATGCTTAAGCGATGAAGCTTCAACGTGTTTTCTTTTAAGCATGAGGTTTTCTCTCGTTTGGAGAGAAAATGGCCTGGGCTTTATAATAAAAATGTCATCTTCTCTCTCCTCTGTTTTCACATGATTAGAATTGCCGTGCTGGTTCTCTACCACAATGATCTTAAGTGTTCAAAAACATCTAAACTTAGCAAGGATAACAAAACCTAACTGAGACTAAAACAAAAAACCCTCAGCCAGTGGCAGCTAATTATGGAATAAGAAGCAGGAATATTTATCCCAAGAGGAAGAAGAGTCCTACAGGAGGAATCACAGGGGAGATGGGGCAAGGAGGACAGTATCTATCTATCTATCTATCTATCTATCTATCTATCTATCTATCTATCTATCTATCTATCTATCTATCTATCT
>CM031857.1:85351472-85653575 GCA_018697195.1 Certhia americana | reverse complement strand
TCTATCTATCTATCTATCTATCTATCTATCTATCTATCTATCTATCTCCATTGGCAGTGATTATGCAATATTCTCATTAAGGAAAGGTGACGAATCTGAGAGATACATGTATTTTTCAACTATAATCCACCTTAGTTGCTACATGGATCCTAAGAGAAGCTGTGCAGGTAAATGCTAAAGTCTTCTGACTGTATGTTCTGATTTTCAGACTTAAACACTCATTTCCCACTGATGTGTGAGTTAAGACCAATCAACCAAAAATGTTAAGTGGACTAAAAACTGGGAGGAGTGAAGACAGGGGAAGGAAAAGGAAGGAACAGGCTGGGATGCTGAAGTGGAAAGTGCTTATAACAATTTATGTCAGTTTGGAGAAGAGGGGGCTCTTTCATTTCAGTTAAATAGAAGGGAAATGTTGGTTTCCTTTGGAAATTCTGTTGCAGATCTTCCAGGAGCCAAAATTAAAGGAAGTAAGAGTTTCCTTTAGTTTTTTTTAACACTAGCACATGAATGTTGTATTTTAGATAAAGAACAAAACACTTAAAGCTTTTTTTCAACAAGAAATTTGCCTATAGCTTACTGATACTAAAAATAGTTGAATTTCATTAAAGCTAATCAGGAATGTAGGTTTGGTTACTGAGAGTCCTGTGCAGGTAGTGAACACCCTGTCCCAGGTGAATAATACAGAAGAGCTGTATAGCTGTTCAGGTGGGACAGTGTTCAGGTCTTCAACATCTTTGTTTCTGTCTTATGACTGCTGCAGGAGAACTCCTCTGGCACTAGTAATTTTTTTTTTTTAGAACTGCAGTGAAAAGAATTGCTACCAAAATGGTTTTGCAGCACTGTCTTGTTCCTTGCATTTTTTGTAACCTGCTCACTTGGTTAGCTCATCTGTTTATGGGATGAGAAAACTTGATTGCACCCAGAGTATTTACTGGGACCTGGCTTATCCAACATCTTGAGGTGCTGCTCTTGATTACAGCCTACTGTTAGAGTTGGGGAAAGCCCATACTTCTGCTCAGTGTAGCTTCTCCTAATTCTTCTTCAGCCTGAGTCTTCTGTGCTTCCATGAGATATCCCCTCTTGCTTCCAGCCAAAAGAACGCCTGTTTCTTAATGCTACTTAAGTGTTAAGGAGTTTTATTTTTACCAGTTTTTGGTAACAACTCCTCCAAAGTGCTGGCTGCTGCTCACATCCAGAGACTATTGAGATTATCATCAGTGTGATTTAGCCAAGCCAGGAAAGAAATTTGCATCTGACACAGCTGCTCATACCTTACTGTAACATTTTTAAGCGAGTAAAAGGGGCTTTGCAATGATCTATCCTTTTTTGATGATAGTTGATATTTTCCTTAGTGAATCGGTATGATTAGAGGCAGAGAATTCTTACTGGATTTCAAACAGCAGCATAATGGGA
This sequence comes from Certhia americana, assembly GCA_018697195.1. Lineage (NCBI taxonomy): Eukaryota > Metazoa > Chordata > Aves > Passeriformes > Certhiidae > Certhia > Certhia americana. Next base: position 85,652,162 of record CM031857.1, on the reverse strand, counting down.
GAAGCAACAAAGGCAGACAAAGAGATTGAAGTTTAAAATTGATTAGGCAAACTGGGGACCAAGTCAGGAAGTGGGGTGTATGGTGGGCTGAAGGTAGGTGAAAGTGCCCCAGTCAAAACATGGAGTACAGTAAAGAAGAAAAAAATCAAATGTGTACATGAAGAATTGGGAAGAAATTTGATGTTGGCATTACAGGTAGGAATGACAGTCACACTGCATGTGGCTTATCCCATTATTGCAGAAAACAATAGAAGCTGAGCAAAAAGGAGATTTAAGGAAGTACGTATGAAGTCTACTGCGCCAGCAAGACACAGGAAGTCTTCTTTTTACTCTGCTTTGTACTGTGTCTGCTTCGGGATGGTGCACTGGAAAGAAAATAGGTTCATTAGATGGGGTTCAAAGAAACAAGTGATCAGAGATCCAGAAAGTCTACCTGTAGTGGAAGGGTCAGTGTCTTGACATTCCTTACCTTAAAGGAGAGGTGTGAGGACAGAAATGGGAAGATAATTTTCAAACATTTTAAAAGTTCTTGCCAAGAATTTCTTGTCAGAAAAAGAAAAGAAAAAAAAAAGACATAAGCTATTGTTTGTAGCCATAGTGAATAGCAGGATCTAAGGAACTGAAATGGAATGGGAGAGGAAGGTTTGATAGTGGACAGTTTTTGTAATGGTGAGTATAGTTACATACTAGAGTAGATTGCTGGGGAGGGGTTGGTGGCAAAATTTCCATGTAGGCAGTTTCCAGAATAGTTAAACCAGCAATGACAAGTAATTGGTACCAATAGAGATTTGGGCTAGCGCAAAAAGAGTGAGTTATACTGATTTTTAAAGTCAATATGACACTTCCAAAATAAATCTCAGCTAGAGCTGGCAGGAATGCTCCAGCTTTGAAGTAGCAATTGTGGTGAAATTAGTTTTGAGCAGGGGCTTGGGCTAGATGACCCCCAGAAGTCCCCTCTAACCTAAATCACATTAGTTATTCTTGGCATTTGCCAGGTTTATCTCTCCTTATGCCAAGAGCAACGTGACAATGTGTTTCATTACTAAGTAATATTGATGTTTGAATGAGATATGTGATAGTTGCCCTTTCTTATAATATAATTTGATCCCTTAAAATACATAAAATACTTGCTTGTATTTTAGCAGATTCCCTTATCTGTTTGTTTTTAGTCTCTTACTGTTATTAACAATAAACAGCCACTTCTATAGCTAGGAGCTGTGAACATACTGTGTTAGAAAAACATCAAAAAATGGCTTACTTTTTTTTCAAGTGTGATGATTTTTTTTTCCTTCCTTTTTTCTTTTTTTCCTCACTCTCACAGTTTGGAGTAGTATCTTACTCAGTAACCTTTTTCCTGCTGTGTAATTACGACTTTATTTGCTGCCAGGCTAACAAAAAAGCTTTTTTCATTATTGATACCATCTCTAGGACTAGAATCCTGAAAGTTGCTTTTTTTAAGGTGAGACACTGGTAAGTCTATAATTTAGTTTTGTTTATAATTCACTATTATGAGCATGGCAGAAAGTGAATAGAAAGCAGTTTCCTTGCTCACAGAGCAAGGCTTTATTCCAGCTAGTCTCTGCCTAAAAAGCAATTACTCTGCAGAATTTTAGAGCTGTGCTTCCAGCTGTTTTTCTGGTTGTCTCTCCCCTCAGCTTTCATGCAGCTTTCTGCCTATTGCTGTGGATGCTTCCCACAGATGTGCCACCCATTTATCCAACTGTAAACAACAGAACCCCCCTTTTTTGCTTGTGACAGTATATAATTTTACTAGATAATGCTAAAAAAGAATTTAAAGTTTTTGGTGCCTATCAAGCAATTTTGCTACAGTAGCCTGCAGATACCGTCAATGCTGAGAACGTGTAAGTTTCCTCAGACAGTTCAGAGATGGGCTGAACTGAATCTTTTACAAATTACTAGTGAAGTACTTGTGCCAATAAGCAATCTTCATACTCAGTTGCACAGCCTCTGGAGGCAAACTGTAGAGATACTGCTAGAGAGAGATTTGAATAAAACAAATGTGATGGGATTACATTTGACTTACAAGGTTGTTGTTAATTTGCAGCAATGTGTGAGCACGATGAAGCTTTGATCCTGAGTTGCTTGCAAGGAGGACAAGTTAGAAGGAGTATGTTCTCAGAAACAGTTTGTTCAACACAGTTGTCAAGGCACACAGAAACAAGGAGCGTCAGCAACCTCAACCTGCTAGCATGTATGGAAACAATAACCAGACTTCCGCAATGACTTTTGTGCCCAGGCTATTACGAATTTCTAAAAGCTTCACCTCTTAAAATAGTGCTGTTAATTTTGAGCTTGTAGCAGTCCTCTGACCAGTTATTTTTGCTAGATGAATTTTCTTCTAATGTATTACTATGTTAAACATTTGGCTGTAGATCAATCATTACTGATCTATTTTTAGTTTAGGAAGCTGGGTTTTCTTGCTGTAGTTCCTGCCTTGTATATATACATTTGTTTCTGAGAGGAGGGAAAGGAATGGTTTGAAGTAAGAGCATCTCGATTTACATGTGCAGAAACTCACTGAGTTACTGATGGCTCTGTAGTAGAATCAAATAATGTGAAGTGTTTGGAAGCTTTCAGGTTGTCAGAAGTAGTTGCTTTTTCTGTGTTCTACTGTTCTGCTTTGCTGTGTGCTCTGTTTCCTTGCCACATTGGACTGTAAGTTAATTAATACTGAGAATATTCAGCACCTTAACCCTCTATAATCTTGACCCCTGAATGTTCAAGAGTATGTGAGCATATTAATGTGATAATTCTTGGACAAGTTTTGAGACACATACACATGGGTTTTCCTGGACAAAAAGACTTCCATTTCTTCATGGAAATTTTGCCTGGGCAGAAATCCTTTCAGAGGCATCCTGTTGCTGATGAAGTTACTGCATGACCAGAAATTCCAATTGTGTACACACAGATTAAGTGTGCACAGTAAGTGACACCTTTGGGCAGTTTTATGTAAGTGCATATTTGTGGTAAGTAGTTGCTGAGCAGTTATACAATAGTGCTCCCATGTGCATCCCAACGGATGTCTGAGAGGGGTCAGCCACTCAGTTACTGCACAGTTGTGTGTGCTGTGAGTCACATTCTGGAGGATGTGTGGAGGTGCATGTGTGTTGTAGAGTTTGTTTGCGTGGAAGCATCAGGGTTAAACATTTTTGCTTTAGGTTGTTTGTGCTCTCTGTTGCTGAGAGAGGCTCTGGAAGAAATGGGGAGGACCTTTCTGGAATTCACATGTGTAAACACATGCTGGTAGAATAACTGCTTTCTCATAGGTAGAGTTGACTCCCTCAGATGAGGGCTCATTTTCCCTGGTTCTCCTCCTCCACATTGCTTTACTGAGAAGGCAGTTGGTTAGAATGCAATTTTATATTACACAAAGACCCTGAAAGAGGGACTAATACTTTACTCTGTGTTTGTAGTATGTTGCTTTAGACCTAACTGTATTTAATTCACTTTGAGGAAAACATTTTACTTGCGATGAGCTGTAACTGAATGGAAGACTTCTCTTGTTGTTGTGTTTTATGCATCTAGCAATTAGTTGAATTGGGTTTTGTGGGATTTTAGCTATGTGTAGATTAAAGTGATCAAAAGTTTGAATTGGGTTAAGCTGAGAATTTATTCTTACACAGGACAAAAATTGATGTTAGGACATTCACAGATTGTTTGTATACACTGTGGTAAATGCTTTAGTTTCCAGTGCAGTCATAAGATAACCTAATGTCTTGGATAATGAATGTAGGATGTCTTTTTTCAGAAATTGCATTTAAAACATGCTGCTGTATCCTCTTTTTCCCTCTGTCCCTCCTTCATAATGCTGTTTTAGTCTGGCTTGGTTCAGATTTATCGTGGAATACAAATTTGTGTTGTATTCCTCTGAGTCTGGAGGAATACTCTGTGCCGCCACTGCTCACATTCTACTAACTGCGTGGGTGCAAAGTTGCTGCAGCACTGCTGCTTCTGGGGGTTAAAGGCAGGTGCTGTTCAGGGGTAGAAGGTCTGTTATGTATGGGAAAAAATACACGGGGAGCAACATTAGGGCTTGTGTGTGCTTGGTCTGAATGCTGGTTTTGAAGGCCAGGGCAGAGGAGCAGAGGGTCTTGGGATGTGAAATAGAGTCTGTGGAAAGAGCAGGGGCTGCTCTGACAGAACCTCCTGTAAGTGAGGAGGAGTGGAAACTGCTGTAGGAAATCAAATCTGTGAAGATCCTGTGGATGCAGTCCCTGTGTTTGGGTTTGGGTGTTCCCTCCCCACCTCACAGTCTTGGTGCTCTCTTGGCACACAAACTTAACCAGAGTGCCAGGTGAGAGAGATGGCTTGTTTAAAAATCAACCAGGAATTTCCATGTAAATTGTATGCCTCAGTTTTGGATTTTTCATGATACTGCTGGTTTAATCCTTCAAAGTGTAAGACAAACTGCTTGTGATCATGTTGATAGTTATATTTTTTTGTATTTGTTAATTTTTTTAATTAGTGGAGAAGAGTTCTCTGAGCCTGGGAAGAATCTGTGCTTCAGCTTTTAGCTATACCTGGGGTTGTGGTGCATCCTAACTTTTTGTCCATGCTGTTATTGTTAAATCTGCCGTAGAAGAAAAAGGCATTAGAGGCAACTTGGCTTTGTTGTTTATTGGTGCATTTTTCAAGTGGAAGTTAGATGTAGGAGTTTGTTGTTATGTTAGGTTGTTATACTAAAGGGTAGTATTGCCATTTGTGTTGTTTAGGTGGAACGGCATAGTGTGTGGCTGATGCAGTTGACTCTACCCTTCATTCTCAAAAAAAATAGCCTTATAGAAAATTGATTTATATACCACAATAATGGTACTAAAGTAACAGGACACTTAATCAAAACTTCTATGGCTTTATTGATTTGTGTCTTTCAAAATTAAAAACTGAATTTTCCATCCAGTTTTGTCAATGGAAAAAATTTTGGGAACAAATCTTTAACAAAGTACTAAGTTCTTCCTGTAAGGAAAATAAAAACTTTTTTTCAGTTAATCATTATTAAGACAATGCTGCTTGGATGTTCTGATTACTACACTGTTCTTCTATAAACTCCTTATTTCCTTGTTGCAGAAAGGATCACTAGGAAAATTATAGTTCTATTTAGAAATGTTACTCCATTTGCAATACAGATGGTGCCATATTTCTTGTTGTTGTAGCATCACAATGTTCAATAATATCGATGAAGGGTATTATAGTGGAAAAATAATTTAAAATATGTAATTAGCACAGTAATTTGGAAAATTTAAACCAAAATACTAATTTTACACACTGAGTATTTTGGAGACTCTACTTGTCACCAAAAACATTAAAAATTTCACCTTCTTATATCTTGTGGCACACACATTCTAATGGCCTTAGTCAAGTCTAACTAGAAGCTCAGAAGTGCCTTCCCTAATCTTGTGCAAACATCTTTGTTACTGTTTCAAGACCATTGTTTTCCTCTTCATGAGGCAACTGGGATTAGCTCAGTTGATCAGAGCATGGTGCTAATAACACCCCATCCAGCCTGGCCTTCAGCATCTCCTGAGATGGGGCATCCACGACTTCTCAAGGCAACTTGTTCCAGTGCTTCACACCCTCTTAGTAATGCATTTCTACCTTGCATCTAATCTAAACCCAGTTTTTTTCAGCATTTCCCCTTTCCTATCACTCCATGCCATTGTAAATGGTCCCTGCCCAGCTCTCTTGTTGGCTTCCTTTAGGAAGTGCTGTAAGGTTTCCTTCCAGGCTAAGCAATCCCCAACTCTCTCAGCCTTGCCTTCATAGAACAGGCACTCCTCTGATCATCTTTGTGACCCTTCTCTGGACTCTCTCCAACACATCTGTCTTTCCTGTGCTGGGGCCCCAGAGCTGGATGCAGCACTGCAGGTGGGGTCTCACCAGAGCAGAGCAGAGGGGCAGAATCCCCTCCCTCACCTGCTGGCCACTCTGCTTTTGGTGCAGCCCAGGACACAGTTGGCTTTGGGGATTCCAAGTGCTCACTGATGAGTGCTGTAGAGCTTCTTGTCAACCAACAGCCCCAAATGCTTCTTCTCAGTGCTGCTCTCAATCCATTCTCCACCCAGCCTGTGATTGAATTTGGGATTGCTATTATCCAGGAGCAGGTCCTTGCATATGGCCTTATTGTATGTATTCCATGAGGTTCACATGGTTCCATGTCTCAAGGCTGTCCAGGTCCCTCTGGATTGCATCCCTTCCCTCCAGGGCATTACACACCACACAGCTGGGTGGTGTTGGCAAACTTGCTGAGGGTACAGTCAGTCCCACTGCCCTTGTCACCAACAAAGATGTTAAAAAGTGCCAGTCCCCATACCGACCCCTGAGGGTACCATGCATCACTGGTGTCCACTTGGACATCAAGGCATTGACTGCAACTCTGACTGTGACCATCCAGCTAATTCCTTACCCACTGAGTCATTCATCTGTCAAATCCATGTCTCTGCAGTTTGGAGCCAGGGATGTTGTGCAGGACAGTGTCAAATGTTTTGCACAAGTCTGGCTATTTGCAAGAGGTGAGAGTTAGAGGATTAGAGGAAGCTTGAAAGATTACCAAATTGATAATTTTATGGAAGCTTGCTTTCTCTTTCAAATCCCTTTTCCAGTTTTAACTTAACAAGTCAGTAACAAGGGGAATCAAACCCCTCTACTTTCATGAATTCTATTACAGCAGAGAACGTTGTGTTAGTAAATGGAATTAGAAGTTCAGTAGGTTATAAAAAAGTGGTATGCAGAGAAACATAGTTCCTTAAATAAAAAAAAAACCACAAAAGAAGTCCCCGGGAATGTGAGACCACTAGATAGCATGATATCTTAATACAGGTATATGTGCTTGTTTGTAGAAGGTAGCTGAAGGTATTACTGTCTGATTGAGATCTGAGGAGAAACATGAGATGTCACAGATGACTTCTAGTCAAACTGACTCTAAGAGGTCAGATTACCTACAGGGTAATTACATTTGTTTACATGGTCAGCAAATCTGTAAGTATTTCAGGTGGAGGGCTTGTTTCTTGTGCTCTTTTAACAGATGTGGAAGAAATTTGTTATATCAAGGTTAGGTTTTGTTATTATTTTTAATATTAAAATTATGATATCATGCAGAGATGCTGATTATAAAGCCACATGCTGCTCAGATCAGATCAATGGTTATAGCTTCTTTGATATGACCTGTTAGGAATGAGTGTAATTAGCTGCTGTGTGGTTTTTAGAAGGTACTCTTGTTCATTGGTACAAATAAAATGTATGTGTATATATATACAGCTAAACTAAATGATGGAAGCAGACATAATAAATGAATGCAACGTATATGTTTAGTACACATGTTTCTGCAGAAATACAGAATGGATTGCTTTATTTTAGTATGTTAAAAAAGCAACAGAAATGCTTTCTTTCACCTAATATGCTTCAGTCCTTCAGTGTTGCCCAAGGATGTAGGCTAGCTATTGACCTCTCCTGTATCTCAAGTGTGTTTCAGTGTTATGGTTGTAATCTTTGCTTAAACAGGAGCTTTGTGCTTGCTCGAGCAGTGTAGTTAGTCTTGCTTATTAGGCACTTCGTTTGAAAAAAATAATTGTGACATAATGATCACTGTAAAAGCTGTCATTGTAAATTGTGTTTTTGAGGTAATACTGTGATGTTGTTGAAAGTTTCCTAGTTTCTTTTACACTGTTGTACACTTTCAATCTTGTGCAAGGCATGTCAGAAATGTCAAAATGGGAAGTTTTAGTGACAGTTACTTGAAGGTAATTTTTTTTCACTGTGAGGAGTTACTGCCCAGGTTACATGAATTCAATGCTTTGTGTACTCAGCTGACTGTTTCTTTTGCTAATTTTTTAAATTGAACTCTTTGTGCAATGAATGTCTACAACAGAAGTTGCAATAATTTTTGTTGTTCTGCTTTTCTTCTTGGGAATAGATTCTATGAAACTTTTGTTTATCCCTTAGTGTTTCTGCTCAGGGATAGAGAGGTGTGTTTAATACTGATTGCTTATTGTGAGACAGATTTAGCATATGATTTCAGCGGTGTTCTTATATTGCTTTCCCCTTAAAGAAGAATTGCCAGTAGAGGTGACTGCTTCTTAGCACTAGGAGTAAAATAAGAACCAAGTAGCTGGAGCCTAAAAAGCCCTATGGTTTATATTGATCCATAGAGTGTTGGGCAGTGTTGTTTACTAGTCACAGAAGTGTGAATCTCAGTAAAGTTAACAGTCAGATCAGGGCAAATAAATTGCAGAAGTGCAATTCTGTGTTTTCTCTCTTTTTTTTTTTTTCTTTTTTTTTTTTTTTTTTTTTTTTTTTTTTGTTTGTTTGTTTGTATTTTTGGTGGGTTTTATTGTTTGGTTTTTGAGTTGTTTATTTTTTGGGGGGGAGGTGTTGGGTTTTTTTGGTTGGTTGAGTTTTTTTGTTTGTCTTTTGGGGGTTTTTTGTTGGTTGATTTGGTTTGTTGGGTTTTTTGTTTGTTTGTTTGCTTGCTTGCTTTTTCCCCTTCAATATAGCTTGCTATTCTCTTCTTTAAAAAAAACCCTTCAGCTCAAGTGCTGCCAATAACTCTTCTCAAACAAATAATGTGTTTAATTATCCTTATTGTCTGAAGCCAGTGCACAGACAGAGCACCATATGCTTCTGTTGACTTGACCTCCTTATTTGTGAGTGTCTGGATTTTCTAATATATTATTCTTTTTATTCCTTGTGTCTAAAGGAACATTCAGGCTCTCTGTCAGCCCTCATCAGGGTAGATTTGAATGTGGTGTCATACTGGATTTTGTAATTGATTTGGAAATCTTCTAAATTGTGACCTTTCTCTATGGAACAAATTATATCTAGAGGCAAAGATGTGCAATTGCATCTGAATACATTTAAAACTGTTCCTGGCTGTTCTATCCAGCTATGAAAATACTCTCTTAAGTAAATCATTCATCAGTTGTCACTATTCTAGTTTGGCTTCTTTGGCTTATTAATTTCTTAGGACTTTTTTTCCTCGAGAAAAATGGTGGGTTTTGTTGCTTTTTGGAAAAAAAAAAGTCAAACATGATGTACCATTTTGCACTTCAATTTTGATTGGTAAGCTACATCATTTTTAATGTATTTATATTAAAGATGGAAAAAATGGAGGGAAGGCAGATTCTCAGAACAAAGCACTATTTACAAGAAAATTGATTCTGAAATTTACAGTTCAAAATAGAAAAGTTTTACCAGTTGATATGACAAAGGATCATATTCAGATTTCATTAGAAATTTTAGAGAAAACAACTTCAGTTCCTGCCGCAAAGGAATGTTTAAACAAAAATATCTAGACTGAGATTGGATCACGCCCTGAAGGTTTCAAAGCAAGCACTTCAGGTTTGTGCTAGTGAACTAAAATTGGAGAGAACAAAAAACATTATTTGTTTATGGAGATCCTTGAAGTGTGAAATGTGGAAAAAGTTGCAATGAGAAATTAAGTAATCAGAGTTACTGAGTTTGGGTTTTTTTACCAAAGTCAGGAGAACCAGCAGAGCCTTCCCTCAAAAACAAGCTGTTCTTCACAATGAAAGCTACTTGAATAAGCACTTTTTAAAATAGTTGCAGTCTTAATAAGTACATTGCTATGTGGAAAACAAGGGCAGTAAAAAGTTCGGATGGAGTGTTTTGGTAGATTGAAATAGTGAATTGCTGAAATGACCCATCAATTTGATAACAAGATTAGGGATTAAAAAATGACTTGCCCAGTTGTTTTTCTGCATCTTGATTTTGCTTGTTTGTTTCCTGATGCAGAAAATGTTTTGTCAAGATTAGTAGGATGTATTTTTTTTGTAAATCATCTACCATATTTTCCTGTCTTTAATTCCACAGAGTATTATACTTACAAAAAATTGCATGTTCTCTGATCCTTTCAAAATAATAAAATAATTTTATGAATAGGCATAGCTACAAACTCTGTAACTAACAAGGCCCACAAAACCAAGTGTTCAAAGAGCACTGAAAATTTGACCTTGAGCAGTTTTCTTAAGAGCTTTTATTTATAGCATGTCTTGTTGTTAGCCTTTACAGTATACTGCTTTATTTGTATTTGCATGGTTGATTGCTTTACTGCTTTGGATTTTATAACTCATCATGGCTTGTTTATAAAAGGTTTTAATTTCACTTGAAGAGCAGGGGAGCTAATTAGCTTTTGTTGAGTAGTCATCCATGGTAATACATTGTAACATTTCAAGGACACCATATTTCAGCTTTTAGCCAGTTTTGAGACAAATCAGAATCTCATTTGTGAGCACGCTTGAGGTTTAAACTTTGGAGGCAAATTTTGTTAACACCTTCTTTACTCTTCACTGTTTGATGTTGCTGATTATAAATATGATTTGTGCCTATGTGCAGGTTTTGACACGTGATAATTAGCTCAGCTTGCTACAATGTTTTGCTGTTTTTGTAAGTCTAAATGTCACAGGAGGATTCTGGAACATCTTTAATATCTCTCTTGTGTGGTCATAGGTTTTTGTCTGTGCCTATGTGATTGGTTTGACAATTCCTCTGCTTGCCTCCCCTCAGTCAGACATTTGAGAATGCAGTGCTTCGTCAGTGCCTCGTGAATATCTTCTGAGCTCTGGAGTCACTTCCAAAGGGCAATGGAAGCAATGTTCATACAATCTCAGTAAATGCCAGTATGTTGTTGTTTTTTTTTTTTTTTTTGTCTGTGCATCTTTATGTGGATATTGGATGACTGTACAGTGCAGTAGGAACAGAATTTTGTGTCATGGTATTGGGTAATTGTATTTGCAGTTATATTTTGAAAAACCTGTGCTAAAGAGGAAGTGTGTAGCCTTTGTAAAAAAGTGTCAGTTTGAAGATGAAGTTTAGAGTTACTTAACTGCTAGCATGCTAAGGATTTTATTTTATATACTAGAGAGATTAACTTTTTTTTTGGCTGACAGTGGAAGCAATTTAGTCTGCCACTTATTAGCATAGCAGGATTTTAATTTAAAAGGATATCTGCTTTTAAGAGATGAAGATGAATATTTTATCAGTAATATTACAAATGTGATGACTCGTGAGGTACTTGGGTATTATGAACCAAGCATGGTTTAAAAAACTCATGTTGCTTACATCTGTGGGATGGAAGTGCAGGCCCATACAGGTATCATCCTGACTTACTGGATACTGATTTACTTGACGCTACAACTTCATGGGTCACGCAAAATATCTGAACTGATTTTACGGGAAGTGCAGAACTTAATTTTTGTACCTCATGTAGCTCAAACAAAGAAATGTTCCTGTGCACCATGCCAAGATTGAATCAGCTGGCATGCTGACAAATCCCTAATTCACGGAAGAGTAACCTCCTCTTGCCTCACCCCTGACTGTATGTAACCAGTGTGGAAGCTCACTGCCAGTTCACCTCTACTCTGCATCAGCCTGTAAACTGATCAACAGCCTTGGTGGGAGTGTAATGAATTAATACATGAATCTTTTTAGTGTCTCTGACCCATGGCATGATGGTAACTTCTGTAGCGTTTTTATAATGGGAGTAAATGAGTTGTAGAATAACTAATCACAGAAATACCTGAATTAGTTCTTACTGCAGTGTGTTCTCACAGATTCAAACATTTATTTAATGGCATTTTAATAAGTCTTCCAACAGGGTGTACAGAAAAATGAGGCATTTGCTGCGGAACCTTTAACTTGTAAAAGCTGAAAAGGTTGCCATGAGGGTGGTCCATAAACTGTTATATTGGTGAATGTAGGATTGTTGCCAGTGATGCACCATTGATTTGAATGATGTGTTAGTTTTTCCACTTGGATAGAGGAAAAGTCCTGTTGTATCTGGTGTCTGTTCCTTCTCTAGGTGTTTTACTTATTGAGTATTTGTGTACAATGCTTTGTTGCTAACCAGAGCCTTTTGTCTGTGTGTCCTGTTGTTCAATGAAAAAAGGGGGTGAGGTTTCTATGGTTCAGTTGGGTAAGGACAGAAAATATATATCAGGCCTACAATTAATTGGCAAAACTAAGCCCTCTGTGCTTGGCTTGCTTGTCTTTTTTGAGTGCCAGGTCTATGGCTGGTTACCTTTCTTTCTGGGTGGCAATCCATCACTTTGGATGTTTAGTTGGTTTGGAGTTTGAAGGAAAGCTCAGCTGCCTGCTTGTGATACGGGAAGGTCATAAAACTTTTCCTGATCTTGTCTGATGCATCTGCCTTTGCTACAATCAGCCAGACTAACATAGAGCTCTTGAGTAAATTATAGCTTGTCTATTATTTATTTATGTGAATGCAGCCACCTTAGTTCAACAATCTTAGTTCAGCATGTTCAATTTTTAGTTGTAAAAATGGCCTGTGATTTAATGTGTTTGGGAACCTGCTTGATTGATAAGATAAATAACAGCTTGCAAAGCTTTCATACTGCTTTTTATGTTGTAGACTGTACTTCTTTTAGCAGACAGTCAAGGCTTTCCTTGAGGAATAATGGCAATATTAACTGAGAATTGCTGAAACATTCTTGGGTTGTGAAAGGGTCTTCAGGCAATTCTGTTTCCTTTACAAGTGTGCACTCCACTCAGTTTAGAAGTGCACTCAAATAGTTTCTTTATAAATTTTTCATGTTAGAATAGAATAGACTATTTCAACTGGATGGGAACTGCAGTGGTCATCTAGTGCAGCTGCCTGACCACTTCAGGGCTGACCAAATGCTAAAGCACATTGCTAAGGTCGTTGTCCAAATGTCTCTTAAATGCTGACAGGCTTGGGACATTAAAAAATCTAGCTTTGCTAAAAAAGTAACATGAACAAAAATCTGAGCTGCTCATGGTTTTTATTGACTTTGAAACTGTATAGCCTTAAAATTGCTTTGATTGACTTTCCACAGTATTTTTTCTGTTTTGTTCAGTAGATATTTTATTTGGAATTAGAATACAGCAAGTACTCTGACAGTGTTGGTAATTTACCTGCAATTCAGATTTATGCTATTTCAGTTGAGCTGGAATACTCTGCAAAATGCTTTTCTAAACTCAAAGTACAGCCTGTTTTCGTATTCTTTTAGTTTGATGTCCCTTTTTATCTCAAGGGCAAGATCTTTGCTGTTACAAAAAGCAGAGGTTGAAGTACATAAACAGATTTTTCAAGAAGTACAAAAGCCCTAACTAAGAAATTAGATGCATGCGAAGATGTTCAGAAACTCCATGTTTTGAAACTTTGAATTTTTCTTCAAATTTAGACAACTCTTAAGCAAGTTATGTAGTCAAGGTTGTCTATGGCTGGAAGGAGAATGGACTGAATTTGTAATTTTGGGTTAGTGGTATCTTTTTGGAATAACCTTTTTTTTAAACAGTTATTTAGTAGGAGAACCATAAATAACCCAGAGGAGGCTGAGAGCCTTCTTCAGTCTCTGGTTAAAAACTGGCAAACCACCAGAGATTCATTTGAATTTTCACTTTTCAAAATACTGCATCAAATTTCAAGCGAGTTTGTCTAAATTCTAGGTTCTGCATATTTAAGAGAACATATTGCAACAAAGGAAAAAAGTTGGTAAAGCACTGGTTCGGTTGACATAGTGTTGGGAGAACTGCATAACATCTGGCCAGCTAAAATATTTAGGATTTAGCTTCTGGACTTTTGCTGAACCAAATAGAATTTAAGAGAAAAACAACGAAGAATTAATGCTTTCAATTTTGGAGTAATTTCTTAACAAGATATTTATTCTATTTGATCTTTCTGGCTCCCAGAGAAAAGTGTGGAAAATCTGTTCATTTCAATGTAAAATAGTACATTATTAAGTAAAAATAAGCTTACATGCTGAAATTATTGGAGACCAAATGTCTTCAATATTGGCTACATCTGCTGTTTGAGGGATGTTTTGTTTGTCAGAGAACAGACAGATATGTTTGGGGTTCTTTCATCAGTGTTGTAAGGCCATTAACTTGCTGTCTTAATTCCTTCTTTTGTTTTCTCAAATAATTCTAGATTTCAGTATAAGAATAAGAACAGAATTCATAGTCCTGTAGAAAACGAACCATTTTTTACTGATGGTGATCACTGACCTCTGTTTTCTCTGTGATTTTAGGCTCAGTATTCTCCTTTTTACTGTAAAAGCAATCAAAAGACATGCTTTCATATTCCTGGACAAGAAATCAATTCAATTTCTTTTGGTTTTGAAGAAATCTCTGAACAATAAAATGCTAAATGGTCAAATGCATTTTGAAAATAACAGGTGCACTACTATCTTCTTTGTATATACAATGCTTACAAGTCAGCTTATCACAGAATAGGATATCTCAGGTGGAAAGGACCTACCAACAATCATTTAGTCCAACTGTCTTGACCACTTCAGGGCTTACCGAAAGCTAAAGTATATTTTTAAGGGCATTGTCCAGATGCCTCCTAAATACGTTATTCTCTCTAGGAAACCTGTTCCAGTGTTTTGCCAGTGTCTCAGTAAAGAAATGCTTTCTGATGTCCAATCTGAACATCCCTTCACACAGCTTAGGGCCAGTCCCATGTGTCCTATCACTAAACACCAGGGAGAAGAGCTCAGCATGTCCATTTCAAATTTTCCCCCTCAGGAAGCTGCACAGAGCAATAAGGTCACCCCTCCAACCTCCTTTCCTCCAAACTAAACCAACCCAAAGTCCCCAGCCACTCCCCACAGGACATGCCTCTCAGCCTTGTCACCAGCTGTGTTGCCCTTTTCTGGATGCATTCAGAGACCTCCACATCCTTTTCAAACCGTGGGGCCCAGAACTGCACACAGCACTCTAGGTGAGACTGCACCAACCACTGCCTTTCCTTCATCTTGCCTTCATCCATGAGGAGGGTGATTTTATCATAGAATGATACCACATTGGTTAAGTGGAACTTTCTCTACCAAACTTGAGCTCAGTCGAAGTTTAAATAAAAATAGATTCTTAAATTTAATCTTGTAGGCTCATTCTCAAGTACGTAGTCAGGAACTCTGAAAAGTCAAGTTAGAATATCTATAAACTGCTGATGGCTTAAGGGATGCTTTTCTAAAGTCTGGGACATGTGGTCACTGCTAATGGTGGTACTGTAAAAGTCTAAAAAGTATTTTCTCCTTTGCAAGTGTCTTTCAATATGAGATAAAATTTGCTGTGTTTTTTGGTTTGTTTGTAAGTAATAAGTATTTGAGCAGTTGATCTTTGAAGTATTGAAAGTATATGAGTGCTATGAGTATATTTAAATGTAATTTGTTTAGTTAAAAGTATAGGAAGACATACTATAACACAAGTACTAAAATGCCAGATTACACGTTAATCTCCAAAACCATGAAAAGTGCTAGCTCTAGTAGTGTTAGAGATGTAAATGTTTTAGGTCACTTAAGTTCACATAAGCAAAGATTTATTTTTTTAATTTGATTTTGCATAAATAACTAGAAAAATACTCATAGGGTAGTAGACTTAAAATCTTACTGTATTTGTAATCTTAGGATTTTTTAGTTATAATTGACTGAATAATGTTGTGCCTAATGGAAAAAAAAAAAAATCACCATATATTTGGGAAGGGTAGGTACCAGGAGTTTATATATCTTTTAGAGCAACCTCCTTAACCTAGATATGTCTGGTTGAAGGAACTGTGAGAATTTGACTACTTGTCTAGTATTTCTTAAAGGAATTAATTCTTTTGAGGTCTCAGGTACCATGAATGCAATACCAGTTCACTGTTCACTGGAAGCCTCAGGACTCAAATACTTTGTTAGTTATCATTGGCAAATAACGATGGCCTTCATGCCAGAATATTTAAAAAAATTCTCCCAGTCTTCTAAGTTGCTGCTGACTAAAGCATCAATTCCTATTTCAAATAGCAGCCTGGATTCAGTCAGCAGTGTGTAGTGTGCCTAGCACTGTGCTGTGGGCCAGCATCTGAGTTCTGGGTTTGTTGGCACAAAAGCAATAACCATTTGGCTTTAATGAAAGAAGCAAAATAAAGTTGGCATGGGAAGTGTTTTTAAGAGGTATTGAGCTATGTTTTTATTTTTCTATCTTCAAAACAGAGGGCATTTTAGTTAATTAAATTTTTTAAACATAATCGGAGCAGTATATCCCAACTACAAAAAAAAAAAAAATTAAATTGAAATAATTTGGAGGAAAAGCAGCCTTATTAACAAGGGAAGTTGACTCTAATTCATTTTTTGCCCCATAGCAACAGGAGGAGTTTCAGATTGCTTGCTAAATTTCTGCTACCATTGTAATATGAAAAGACTAGGAATGGATAGGTAGATAACAAAAGAGATACATCTGTGGATGTCAGTTAAGTGGCAGGAATATTGATTATGAGTTAAAAATTCACTTAAAATACTCCAGTCATTATCTGTGAATTGGTTGAAGAAAGGTGTTAGTGATGATGGTGAGCAGAAGATTTGAGGAAATTACTGACAGGAAGAAGGAACAATACAAAATCCAGGCCCACTTACTTTACTGGGTTTCAAAGGCAAAGGGAATATATCAGCAAATCAATTTTGGTGTTTCCATCTCTCTTTTGGTCCCCTTTCAAGCGTGTGTGTATGTATTAACATCGACAGAATTTTGATAAAATATTTTGTTCTTCCGTTCTCAGACACTGACCATAATATTGAGTTAAAACTTGGGTTTAAAATTGAATTGTCTTAAGTACTTTCAGGTTCCACTCACCCTTACAAGCTATTTTGAGGGGTCTTTCGGAAGATGTGAGCTGTGCTTTTGTAGGGGGCCGCTCCTGTGCGGCTTCCTAAAAGAAATGGGTTGTGGGCATCTGCTCCAAGAAGCAGCTCAGAACTGCCTTGTGCTGTGTGCTCAGGGTTGCCCTGGTTTGTGGCTGTGGTGAGGAGCATCCCCCCTGAATGCCTGCCCTGCATCCCGGGGTGGTTCCACTGGCTCTCTGCTCTGAGCTCCTCAGGTGGGGCCGTGCCGGGCTCTGCCTTCCTGGGCGCATTCCAGCTGCTGCAAAGCTGAGCAGCGTTAGACGCTTGTCGGAATCTGTCAGTAGGTGTTTGTTTCCGCAAATAACCCGAATGGCTTTTTTTCTCCCTAGAAAAGCTGATTGCCTACCAGCGGGAGTTTCACGCCTTGAAGGAGCGTCTGCGCATCGCTGAGCACCGCACGCTGCAGCGCTCGTCCGAGCTCAACGCCATCCTGGAGCAGTTCAGGAGGGCCGTGGCAGAAACAAACGGCAGTAAGAATGCAATGAATAATTTTTCAGGTACACGCTCTGAGATATTTTTAAATTTATTTTTTTTTTAATGTAACTCTGCAATGCCAATATCTCATTACTATAGAATAAGAACTTGCTACCGAGAACGCCAAAGGAAACTGTTCAGCAGTGTGAATAAAGAATGTGGAATGTGTTGTATCTGATGTGGATGTTTTTGGTTTGTTTTTTCCAGTCGGTGTTCTTAATGATTCACCCACCCCTTATTCAGTCCCTAAAGTCGTAAGAATTACTTACTCCACACCTGGCTCCCAAAGTCTGGAACTTCTGGTTACTTATTTAATACGTTGAGTATGTGACAATTAATTTAAATCACTTTTTAAATAGAAACAGAGGGGAAAAGTGAGCAAACAGAAGAAATGGATGAACTTGAAGAAGTTAAAATATGTTTAAAAGTCAACTGGAAGGTATTAAATCATATAGTCTATAGTATTGGTTATGATTTGTAAAGAAGCACAGGAAATGGCCTTTTCAGTCACTGGTGATTAAATCTTCCACAAGTTTCTACCCATTTTGGAGATGGATGGTCAGGTTTACAAAAAGCTGTTTGGCAGTGTTAGAGAAAAACACTTCAATGTTCACCAGGCTTTAATGTTAACTTTTAAAATCACACTGTTACTATTTCGTTGCTCTGATTTTTGTGGATGGGAAATGAATAACAAATAAGTAAAAATTTTCTGTCAAGAGGTCTGACTTGGTAGGTTGCAGAAATGTCACTGTATTGGTCTAACAAGGAATTGAAACACGAAGGGTTTTGCAATTCAGAAGCCCAGAACAAGATTTTTGAATTTGTTGTCTACTTGCAGTTGTGCTGTGATTTACTATTTTCAATAGATTTTTTTTGTTTGGTTGGTTTGGTTGTTTTTTGGTTTTCTTTTTTTTTTTTTTTGGGTGGGAAATGCTCCAATGCTGACGCCACTCATGAATTGCTGTCTCAATGGCCTGATGTCAATAGTTCCCTGGATCTCCAGGAATTGCATAGATAAAAGTTACATTTAGCATGGTCTATAAATCTTGTCTTCCTATTCCATGTGTGTGGTTTTACTTTTAAAGTAAAGCATGGAAGAGGTCAAATAATTTTGACTCTGGATTTAGGATTAAGTTATTACCACTTTTGTTTTCTAAAATTGACTTAGCTTGCTTTTAGGCAATATACTTATAGGAAGTTATTCTCTTCTGATGCAGCTGAAAGTACTAATTATAACTAACTAGCATTCTACTATATCTGGATCCCAGCTTGGATGGACATCCATGTTTTTTCACATAGAGCCATAATGAAAAACCAGCTGAATTACTGAGTTTTGTGCTCAGAACATAGTATTAGATAGGTTTTTATTAAGCGTAATACACTTAAGTATACATAATACTATTTTCTCTCTTTGAAGCTGAAAGAATTCCAAATTGTTTTGTGTACATCCTTATTCATTCAGAGAAGGAGCTGTCATACTTGAGCAGAATTTAGTGCAGGTTTTGCAGATGAAGTTAAAGAAATGTTAGCAGGAGAAGTAAAATGCGCCTGTATTGGAGTCTGTCAAAATAGACATACCTACTTACAGCATCTATTTACAAAGCTTTTTGCAAGGTTTAAGGTGGTTAGGAATTTAGCTTCAACTAAAAATAAATATTTTTAAAATCCCCAATCATGCTGAACCAAAATCCACAACAAAACCTAACTATCTTTGTAGAAGCTCTGCTCAGAATCTGGGAGGAATTATAGTTATGGCTTTCTTTTTCTTACTTCTTCTCAATATTATTTCAGGAAACCTTGAGTACAGTTTTTACTTAACTTGATATTATAAGCCCGTAAGATTTCAAAGATCCATATGCTATCGTATTTGTCATTTGAAATGAGTTGTTTTCACACTTGATGTAAGAAAATCAACACACACAGCAGGGTAATTTTAAAAACTGTTATTTGCAACTTTGAGAGCCACCTGGACATACTGAAAGGCAGTTGCACCAGAAAGAACAAGAATGATTCTGATGGAATCTAATAGGATAATTTATTCTAATGGACTCAATTAAATTTGCTTTTTTTTTTTTTTTTTCCAGGAGTACTCATATCAACTGTATGTTTAATGCTACTTTATTTTGTATCTCTATGTGCAGTATATTTCAATATATATTTGTAGCTTTGAGAAGTTAATTGCAGTAGTATTCGCTGGATGGTGATGACCTCTGTAAGCAAAAGTAAACAATTATCTAGGGAAATAAGCCTCCCATTCAATTACTTGGGAAAAAAACCCAACAAAACCACCAACCCCCTGGATAATTGGAGCATTCTTTACTTCTGTAAATTCACACTAAATCTTATGTGATCAGGTAAATATTAACTGTATCTGTAAAAAGGTTATAGGTGCAAAATAGACTTGGCCATCGTTTATTAAAAAA
The DNA here is from genome assembly GCA_018697195.1 of Certhia americana. Classification (NCBI taxonomy): domain Eukaryota; kingdom Metazoa; phylum Chordata; class Aves; order Passeriformes; family Certhiidae; genus Certhia; species Certhia americana. The sequence continues at coordinate 85,632,595 of CM031857.1, read as the reverse complement.
GTCTAAATAAGAACAGACTTCCTTTGTAGACAAGATATATTGACTCAGGAAAGTGCACAATTTATTCTGGCTTTCTGTTAGGATCAAGCTTGGAATTTTGTACTGTTTACTGTTGCTTAAAACTTCATATAATTTGTTTTCTGCATTATTGATTTCCTGTATGTTTGCAGATGAGACGCTGAAATTGTTAAAAGAGCTAACAAGTAGAAAATCTCTACAAGTGCCAAATATCTATTACCATTTGCCTCATTTGTTGAAAAATGAAGGAAGCCTTCAACCTTCTGTGCAGGTTGGCCTTGGAAGAACAGGAGGTATGCTGATATGATGGTTATTTCATGTTTTATATCTGGAGGGACCTTCTAGTTTTAGAAAAAGAATTTACTGCATTTTTTGGTAGATGAAGGACATCTCATTTAACTTGTGTGATATTGATATCCTTTGAATTCACACTGAATCCGAGATGAAAGAAGCTTGGTTTCAGCTTTGCTCTTTTCTGCATAATCTCAGTCACACCCCATGCCGTGTTAAGGTACATTTTAAGAAGCATTTAGTTTGGATGAATCTTTTTGTAGCTAAAAGGAGCCAAAGCTCAGGCATTTCAGATTCTGAACTGCTAATGGATATATCCCTTTGGCTTTTCAGATTTGCCGGGCAACCATGCATGATTGTAATTATTTTAGTGTTGATGTTTCTGTTGTTCTGAACAGTGTATTTTAATGTATAAATTAAAAGTTGGGAGAACTAAGATAATCAGATATAATTGCATCAATAAAATCTGGACAGTCATTGGAGGGGAAAATGTTCAGTGTTGTAGTTACTCCTGGCTTGTATTTTTTCATTACTTCAGTAAGTTTGATTGTTCCTTCTTTCAACAGAAGGCATGCCTGTATGACAGAAGTGTGGGCTCTGGCCACAGGTTTATTTTTCTGACTATAAATACCTTTTATGTCAATATTGTTGTTCAGGGAGGAAAAATCTACTATTCGGTATTGTTTTAAGTGAAGTCTGTATTATGTCCCCCTGGGAATATGACAGAAATTTGGAATTACAAAATTGGGAATTGGAATCAGGTTTATATAATTAAACAGAGGAAGGAAATTCAGGGGTTTAGGACTTCATGAAGTCTGCTTTATCCGTTCACTGCATTCCTGCTGCTATCTGCAGTGTTCCCAGTAGGTAGCCAGCCCTAGGTACAGTGCAGAAGAAAAACTATGGAAAAGTTAAGCAGCACAGGACTCAAATGGCCTACTGAAAGATGGTGTTAATAACATTGTAGGTGGGGATGTATTGCTTTGCATTTGTGGTGCTTTTGTCAGAGATAAGGAATTTTGTTGAGAAACTTCCATGCAGTTCTGTTGTCCTGGACTTGTTTTTTTTATAACCAAAGCCAGGTGCAAGTAAAGTAATAGAGGCTTTCAGCAGTATTATCTTAGAAGATTATTTCTAAGTAAAATACTTTGAAGAATAATTATATTTATTAAATATATAAATATAAAATTCAGATTTATTTTAAAACTAAAGTTAGGGAGTTTAATCACTCGTGCACCTTGTCTGAATAATACCATGGCTGTTGATTTTCCATTGTATGGGGGTTTGTGTGACAACATTTTGGTGACAGGGAGGTTACAGGAATGGCTTCTCTAAGAGGGTGCCAGCAGCTTTCCCTGTGTCCAGTGGAACCAACAGCTGAACAGCACCACTGAAATAAAAGATTGAGGGGGGTGGGGGGTGGAAATGCTGCTCAAGGGCAGTTGCAGCTGGAGAGAGGAGTGAGAACAAGGAAGGTCAGTGCAGAAGGAGGGGGAGGAGGTGCTCCAGGTGTCACAGCAGAGAGTCCCCTGCAGCCTGTGGTGGAGAGGCAGCTGTGGCCCTGCAGCCCATGGGGCAGAGGTCCACCTGCAGCCTCAGGAGGACTCCATGTCACAACAGGCCCAAAAAAGGCTGTGACCCCATGGGATGCCCATACAGGAGCAGGTTCCTGGCAGGACCTGTAAACCTATGGAGAAAGGAGCCCATGATGGAGCAGGTTTGCTGGCAGGACTTGTAACTCTTTGATGGAATAGCCTGTTCCTGGAGGACTGCAGCCCATGAAGGGACCCATGCTGGGGCAGTTTATGAAGAACTGCAGCCTGTGGGAAGGGCTTATGTTGGAGAAATTCATGGAGGACCATCTGCCATGGGAGGGACCCCATACTTCATCAGGCCAGGTATCTGGGGAGTCCTTCCACTGAGGAGAAAGAAGTGGTGGAGATGATGTGTGATGAACTGAATTCCAGCCTCCATTCCCCATGCCATGTGCTCCTGGTGGGGAGGAGGTAGAGAAATCAGGTGTGAAGTTGAGTCCGGGAAGAAGGGAAGGGTGAGGTAAAGTTTTTTAAGATTTGGGTTTATTTCTCATTACCCTATGTTCATTTGATTGGTATTAACTTCCACTAGTCTGCTTTGCCTGTTACAGTAACTGGCAAGTGATCTCTCCCTGCCCTTATTTTTACCCATGAGCCTTTAGGTATATTTTCTTCTCCCTGTCCAGCTGAAGAGGTGAGCGATAGAGCAGCTTTGGTGGGTACCTGGTGTCCAGTCATGATCAGCCCACCACACCTACACAATAGTCTGGCATGTCTAGTGTTTTATTTAAATTTTTTTTTTTTGTCTTCTGTGTTTGTTCTGAGCATTGGTGTTAACGGTTAGTCATGCTCCTGATGCTGGGTGGCATATTTTTAAACTATTTTTAATTACTGTAATCTCCACCTTTTAAACCTTTGCATTTCTTAAGCAATGCCTTATTGCAAGATTTTTGTTTTCTGTCTTGCGTATGAAATCACTGAAAGTACCTTTCTGGTTTGTTTGATTTCAGTTTCCATTGTAATGGGAATACCTACAGTGAAAAGAAAAGTCAAGTCTTACCTTACAGAAACTCTCCACTCCCTTATTGATAAGCTGTCCCCTGAAGAAAAACTGGATTGTGTTATGGTTGTCTTTATAGGAGAGGTAATCACTTAAAATTTTTAATACAGTTTTTAACCTGCCTTTAATCACAAGTAACACTCCTTTCAGGAATTGATGAGGATCTACTTTTTCTTCAAGATGCAGACAGATGACTCTCTCCTTCCACAAAAATGAAAGTGTCAGTCTTGGGTTTCTGAGATACAATCCTGAAGGGCCCACTTTTTTCTATTTATCAGGGGAATAGTGGACATGGATTCAGTGGAGTGGTTATTTTCCAAATCTTCTGATGTTTATATAGTGACAAAAATGTGCTATTCCTTCAGCATAAGAATAATGGCTAAGGAACTCTGTTGTAGGGGAGGATTCTTCCCATTTTCTTTGTGCTGCTGCTTAGTTCTCTGTCAAACGAGTGCTTCAGTTCAAGATGTGAGGTACAGATTGTTACTGAATTAATTTTCTGGACAATGTGGTTGTTTGAAGCCCAGACCTTTTTAATGGATTAATTCAGTGTTCAGTTGGACTGTTTGTTCACTTTGACTCTGATTTAGTGGAAATCAAATTTAGGAAAATGATAGAGTACTTTCAGAAATAATTGTGTTGGATGCTGGGAATGCATGTACCTATTTTGTCCTCTATGCTTTTCTCAGAAATCTGACTTGGACAGTAGGAAATTTATGTTTGACCTTCATCCATCTAACTGTAGTGCTCTGCTGAAACAGTTTTGTAAGTCCCACAGATGAAAATTCAAATCCCCAATTATAACTGAAAATGGTTTTAATTTAGTGAGTCTGTGTCCATTCAGGGTAAATGGATAAATCAGTGGAAAATCAGACATTTTAATGCTTATATTATCAACCTATTTTAAAAATTTGCTTGGAAAGTTTGTAAACATTTTGCTTTTATCTCAGATTGTTTCTTAGTATTTTCTAATGCAAATTGCTCTATTTTGTTTTTCTTGACAGCCAGTCAAAAACTATCTGTCTGGATAGATACTGACTTCCTGGGAAAAAAAAAAGATGCTTTTAAAACATCTTCTGGTTGAGAATATCAGGGGAACAGAATTCTTTCTCAATTACTGGAATGCTGTGTTTTTCTTCGCTGTATTAGTTTGAGAAATTTTATTGCCTGTGAGCCACACAACAGTGTGGTTTCTTTTCAGGGTTCAAAACTGAAGTTCCTTTTGTTTTGCTTAAGGAGATCTGAGCTATGAGGACTGTCTGTTATCACTGGATTCTCTGTCTTCTGCAAAATTTGGAATAGGAGTGAAGTGTCCCCAACTGCACCATCTTTTGTTGCCTTAGACAAGCTGTTACCTGGGTTTTCCATAGCTGGGAACTTTCTTCCTTTGGGGTGATGTGGAGTACTTTCACCTTGGGAGTGATTCTGCAGAAGCGACCACCAGTGAACTGAGCATTTTAAAATGGGGGCTACTGCTCCTGTGCCTGTGGAGAGTTGTGTGGTTGGCTCTGGAGTGGGGTACAGTTACCAGCTGTGTCTTACCTCTTTATTCCACTTTGTGTGCTTATTCAGGTACCTGTTTTGGGCACTGCAAGTCAGGAATGTATGGGAACGTTTGAAGAGCCCAAGTTTAAATTTTTGTTCTCTTGTAACCATTTGCTAGATTTGTGTTTCTTTTTCTTTGCTCCATCCAGTTTATTATCTTTCCTTCTTTATTCTTGGACCATGTGTTTTTATTTTCTTAAGCTCAATGTCTTACAGTTTGCTTTGTAATTGCTACAGGGAACTCTCTACATGATTAATATGGTGCATTGAATACTTCATCCTGAGTTATTACTTTTTCTGAGTTTTTCTGTATATTTCAGTTTACTTCTGCAAGATGAAAAGTGTAGGTTTATTAAGTGTTTTCTCTAGCTGTTTGAAGGAAGGCCTATTCCTCTGGTAGATTTCTATTTCTCCTTAAACAAAAAGAAGGCCTGTGCCTTTTAAAATACCCTTGTTGTGGGGTATCCTAGCCTGAAATGCATATTTGTCTATTGCTGTCATTAACACGTGCAGTAATAAAGGAGTATTGAAAAATATATTAGAACTTTGACCAACTATGCTTATATTAAAAAATTATGTCAAAAGTTTCTAAAAAAAGGTATGGTCTCTGCTCGAAATATGTGCAGTTTAAGTACAGCAAGAAATGGTCATAGGGTGAGGTTATGTAATTTTGCTAATAAGCTTAAAATTACTATCTGTGTCTTGTCTATAGCTTGTGGCAACAACAAAAAAAAGAGCACAAGACTACAAAAATGGTTTTAGAAGAAAATTATAGGAAAAAATAGCATTTTAAAAGGATTTTGGTATTTTTCTTGCTATCTTTATTTGAGAAATCAAATTTACAGTGTTTAAGAAGCATTGCTGGGAGCCATAGTCATGGACTATAATCTCTTTGCACTGAGCACACCACAAAACTCTTCTAATACTGCTATTTTTTAGTAGTTCAGTCTCACTCTTTTCTTGTAATTTCATTTTTTACTAGAAAACAAATTAGAAGGCTAAAGGCCTTCTGCAAACAGCATAAACAGTGTAAACAGAGGAGCTAGTAAATATAGCTGCATTATGGTTGCTAAATAAAGAGATCTGCATATTCATTTACTGTACTGTATGGATATTTCTCAGTAATATAATTGTACACAGTAAATTTCCATATTGGAAGTTCAAGAAACTCTGAAATATCTCAGCTGATGTGATAGCTAATCACCAGTTTAAATAATTACTAGAATTGCTTGACAGTAAACTGTTCAATTGTCCTAGTTACTGACATATGTCTTTGCTCTCCAATTTGTTAAAATAACTTTATGGCAGAATAATTTGCAGGTATTCATTAGGATGACTAATAAACAGGTATGATTCATTATTCCTTAATGCTTCAAAATCTTTTTCTTCCCCCTCACTATGTAGCTACTTCCTAGCTTATATGAGTTGAAAACAAATTATTCAAATCTCATTAACCTGCTTTGTATGAGAACTTGTGTTCAGAATAAGCCATAGACTCTAGGTTTAAGAAACCATGAACTCCAGGTTAAAATTGTTGTCTCATATTTTTATGTAATAGGGTTTGCAATTAACATGGGGAAACATGCTTTTGAAGTACTTTATCATAGCAGAACAATGGGCATATATATACACACACAGAGCTGAATATGACAGAAATTAGAATACTTTCCTGGTATCTAAACAAAATGTTGGTTTTTTTTATGTGGGGAGATCTCATTTACAATGAAGAAAATGCATCTTAGACTTGTTCTAAATATATCAGGAATTATTGCCAGTCCACTTCATTAATCAGAGACTGCACTTAGCACAGTCTTTTGTACAAACAGTAATCAGTGCATGCTGGAAAGACTATAAGCCCTTGATTTGACCAAAAATATCAGAAGGACAAATCATTTCAGGAAGAACTGGAAGACACTACAGGTATGCAAAAGCATTTTGCTATTTCTGTGTCCTGCTGATTACATCTGACTAGGTAGTAATTGACCAGCCATTTGTTCTTGGAGCATTAGGCCACGAGTTATACTTTCTTACGTATTCTTTATTTAAATATTACTCTGTTGTTTCATGTATATACAGTTCAGTTAAGCTGAAAAATTTTGCATATCTTGATTATCTCTTACTGTCATTGTGTTATCTCTTTATGTAAACAGTAGCTGCTAAATCAAAATACGTTGATCTTTAATAGTGTTTTCTCTGTGCTCCTTCTGTGGAGAATCTTTTTTTTATTTATTGTTTCTTTGGAAAAGTTTCTGTCCTGGTTAGGTCGGTGTGACACAAGCACCCAGCAAGGTAGCATCCTGTGCACTGATTATGAACAAAGCCTTAGCAAATTAAGGACTAGGTGCACGTACTGGGTCAGATCTTGCTGAACCTGTTTTGTAGGTATTGACACTGCAGTGCAATATGTAAACCTTCTCTACAAAATAAACAAGCCTGTATTTTCACCTTGTCTTGCTCTGGGCCTGAATTGTAGTTCTCTCTGATCACAGCTCTCTTGATAGGAAACAAAAGATTATTTTGACTGTGTTACTCTCAACTTGGATGCATTAGCATCATCCCATCTACAGAGATGTTCATGCTTTCTGATAATTGTTTGTGAGCTGCTCCTTCTTGGAACTGCCCTGGAGAGTGTATTCCCAGTCCTTGAAAGACCTGACCATGCATCATGAGTTGGAGAAAATCTGGTAGATCTTAGTGTGTACCTACATATGTGTATGTGTGTAATGTATATATATTTTTAAAAAATCAAAGCTAATCAAACTGTTATATCAAGATACATTATCTACACCAAATAATATAAAGACCTGCACAGATGGGAGTCTTTGTTTTGGACGTCTCACTTAAAATTGGTTAGGATGAACACGCCTTCTTGATACACTGCCAGCTCTTGCATCTGAAAAGGTAGCTTGACCTGTCAGTGAGAATTTGAGATATTTATGCTGTTTTTGCAGTCCCTGCTCCTTTGTCACCTAAGCTTTGGTACACGGAAGTAGGGTCTGCTAATACTGGGCACCAACATAGGGTTTTATGCTTCTCTTTTCATATCAGTGACTAGCAAAGTTTCTATAAGGAATTAATCCAGTGATAAAACCCTTTCTTAGATCTAAAAAAGATCCTTTGACAGGTTTTGAAAACTTGAATGTACCTGATACAAATTTGATATCTCAGCACAAAGATAGAATCCAGGATTTTGCTCTTTCCCCAAGCCCTAGACTTGTATTGTATGGCTGAAATGGTTCTCTGAGATACTTGTTGAGGTGCACCTGGGCCACAATAACTACCTGATGCTTCTGGTAAGGGAACATCACTATTGATAGCCAGAATTGTGTCTGATGTCTCTGGTGACATCTAGGGTATTTGTGAGATGGGAAGTAAAAACAATAATCTTATTTCAGAAGCATCATAGCAGGTGACTTCATACTTGTATGGTGGACTGAATTGGCACTGAATTTTGGACACTATCAATTTTTGCTACAGTGGTCTGCCTCAACCTAAAAGTTCCTTCTGTCCTCCAAATAAAGAGCACAAATTGTAGAAGGATACTTTTAGACTGTACCCAGCAACTGCCTGTCTTCTGGAAGACAAGCTGTCTAGACCATTTCAACAATGTACAGGCTTCCACAAGGACAGCAAAAGGTTTCCCATGCTGCAAGGCAGTATATGCTGCCTTCTTTCAGACTCCACAAAACTAGTAGTGGCTGTATGACACTAGCATAACTTGCATCTGAATATCTGGCCTTGAATTGTAATGTGATGCTTTTTGCTCTGGCTGGCCTTCTTAAGAACTCAGATTGTTCTTTGACAGGCTGGTGTGGTTCACAGCACATTCCATATGGGTATTTGCCCTTGTGATTGAGGATCTGACAGGCAGGGCACAAGGGTAGGGAGAAACAACAGTGGAGTGGTACCAGTGTATACTTGAATTCCTGCTATTTTTGCCTCATGAAATCCTGTCCTGACCTGCATTGGGTTAATCATAGAAATGACTGGAGACAGAAAGAAATTTCTTGCCTAAGTGGTAGAGGAGGGAATTTCAGTAATGGAGAGATAAAGTCATTAGCTCATGTAGGACACAGGCTGCATTTTGCTTATGTAACATTAGCTGGTTATGCTATGACAGTATTCTCATTCCTCTTTCTAGCTTTGCATCTTGGTCTCGGGTTCCTTGTATTTAACTTGAACTCACTGCTTCAGATTTGAAAGAAGACACTGTATTCCAGAATATAATTTTTGTTCAGCTGCATTTTTGAACCCTATAAGATGATACTACTTTTTTTCCACAGGCTTTATTTATATACATACATTACTGCAAACACTGGAAGCCACTGCTGCACTTTTATTCCTTAGGGCTTTGTCTTCACTGCATAAATATCCCAAAATAGGTTCTATGCCACATTAGTGGCTGATTTTTCCTATGAAAATTTTATGCTTTATATATAGGTAGTGATACTTATATGTACTTTTATTTCAAGGTAAATAAATGTGTAGTTTGCCTTTTCTGAAGGCTGTAATTTTATATTGCTTGTCATTATATGAAATAAGTGGTAAAATTATCCCACTCCTATTCTATATGACAATGAAAGATCAAACAAAATTGTAATTAGTAGGCAGTGAAATAACTACACTATGCAGATTAGCATGCTTGTTTCTCAGGGATTTTTTCATTCTTTGAAAGGTGTTCTTGAATAATGTAAGACTTCCTTCTAGTAGATTTTATTTACGAATTGAGGTCTGAATAATCTAACAGTCTAGATAAATTTCCAAGATGGTGAGTGGCCTGAAGGGCAAGACTTGGGAGGAGCAGTTGAGGTCTCTTGGTTTGTTAAACTTAGGAGAGAAGACTGAGAGGTGACTTCATCACAGTCTACAGCTTCCCTGAGGTGGTCAGTGGAGAGGGAGATGCTGATCTTGCTCTGGTGACCAGTGACAGGACACATGGAAATGGTGTGAAGCTGCAGCAGGGGAGATTCAGACTGGGCACTAGGAAAAGATTCTTCACTGGGTGGTCAGTCTCGGGAAGAGGCTGACTGTGGAAGTGGTTGTGGCACCATGCTTGTGAGAGTTCTGAAAGCATCAGGATGATGCCTTTAGTCATATAGAGTAGTTTTAGATAATAGTTTGAGGAGGTGGGTGTTGGTCTTGATGATCCTTTTGGGTCCTTTTTAGCTTGAGAGATTCCATGATTGCATTTTTTTTTTTTCCTATGCTCCTGCCACTTAGGACAGTAAATAAACCTTTGGTTTTAAATGCCATGGGTTTTTTTTACATTTTTAGAAATGGTCTACCTTGTGTCATTCTTGAAGTCAGAATTTAACAGTATGAAAGGGTTGGTTCTTAAAAATAGAAATCCTGGTTTTGTAGGACATTTGGCTAGCTGTTCATCAGAACTTTCTAACCTCTCATTTTGTCTGCTAGCTAATGTATTCTGCTGCTGTGCTGTGCACTCACACATGCATAAAAATCAATATAGAAGATGGGAAAGTTCACTGCTGCTCTGGTTCTTTCTGCATTTGTTGAGAATAATGATGCCTGTTCAGACAAATGTTAGAATAATCACAAACTTGACATGCAGCTTCACTGGCACTACAGAAAAGTGCTTTAGAGAATTGGAGTAGAGCATTTTACAGAAACAGAGGAAATTTTAAAACTTATTCCACTGACAATCTGCAACTGTAGTTTGTTGTACAACAGACTCTGAGGCTTTTTAAAAAGAGATTCGTCAAAGCATTCTACATGTATTTGTCATCAAAATTGTTGCTGTAAAGAGTTTAACTTTAGATACAGCCATATCCACTGGCTTATGAAACTCTATAGATGTCATAAACTAGAATCTTCTTTTCTTGTTGAAAGTTTAGATAGGATCAAGAGGATGCTGATGAGGTACCTTGAATGAGTAATACTCATGATGAGTCTACTTAGGAATATTAAATACACAAAATCACATCTGTCTTAGGAAGTAACCTGAACTGAAAGTAGTTGAGTGTGGATGATAGCAGGAGAGGTTGTTGTCTGGGCTTGTCTTGTTCTTATTCTTTGCTGTTTATCTTTCCGTGACTGCCACTGCTGAAAGCAAGGTGCTGATGGGGATCAATGCTTGATCTGGTGTGAATAAAGGAAGATGTCTTACTTCAAGCATTTTGCATTCTCTTGAAGATTGGTAATTTCATATGACTAGGAAGAAAGAACAGGCCAAAAGATTTGAGCAGCTGATACTAAAATAATCATCCCTACCTGTGCCTTTCATTATGAAGTTCTCAGAGATCCACTCACCAGGAAGAAGTTGTTTGTAAGGCTTCACATGATTCATTGCTAAGATGCATCTTGGTGGCTGGAAATGCTAACTCTTTGGTTGGGGCCTAACACAATTTTGCACTTAATTACTTTAAAGGGATTTATTCTTAAAATATTCATCTGTGCTTCCTTTTATGTTTCCAGAATTCCTTTCTTTTAATCTTCAGCCTTAGGAGTTCTAGTAAGAAAAAAAATTATAGTTTTAGTAATGCCTTTGGATTTGATAGACAAAAGCATTCATAACTATCGTTTCGATCACCAGCAACATTTCATTTCATTTCAATAGTCACAAGCAGCATTGATACGATGAAACAGATTTTTAATTCAGATCTACTCCAAAGTCAACCTAGTATTTACCAGATGATTTTTACTGGAAGCCTAAAGAACACTTACACATTTTCTTTCTTTCTTGGTGACTTATTTTTATTAATCTGGATTTGCCTTGTCCTATTTAAGATTCTTGGAGATGAGCAGTCTTGTGTCCTTCAGGTTGATAAAGAGGACTTTGTATCTTATTTTGTCAAGGCAGTAAATACTTTATTCTTCGAAAATGGGGAATAGATTTTGATTGATTAATGGATTTTTTTTTCTATTGTTTTTAAGTTGATGATTGATTTTATTAATACTGCTTGAAAGATCCTTAGATTTAATTTAGCTATTCCAAATTTCCTTCCATCGCTACCCTGCAAAGTCTTCTGTCTACTTAACTCTTCCTCTGGGTGTAGTCACAGTTTGATCAGATTTGCTGTGTGTTCTCATACTCATTTCATCACGTTGTGTGAATTAACTTAGAAGTGCCACCTTCCTGGGACATGCCCGTGCCAAAGGGTGTTGGCAAAGATCCTATTTACTGTTAGGACAGTGAGAGAGTTGATTGCCTGTTGAAGTTCTGATGGGGAAAGAGGACAGTCAACCTGAGGGGAAGGGTTTTGTGTTGAAATCCTCATTCTGAATCTCCTATGCTGCTGCTAGATATAAATACAACTGCTTCTTTAAAAATGATGGCAGAATACCAGTGTTTTAATGCATTGATCATGTGAAAAATGATACCAACTCTTCTAATCTACATATTCTTCTTCATTCTAAAAGTGTCATCTGCTTTTGCGCTACAGTCATACAGTGATTGCTGATTGAGAAGGAAAGGTTGCTTACTAAGCCAACAGTGGTATTTTCTGTAGATCATGTTTAGAGCAGCCAGACCTTCTTGACTTTTTGTGACAGCCAAGACTACAATATGAGGTTGGAAGACTTGAAGCTGCATCTTTTTAATGTGATCCTATTGTGACTGCAGCTCTGACTGGGGAAACTGCCAGCCTTTCATGTGAAGCATGCAAACAAATAGTGGGAAGCAGGGAAAAAATTGTCTAATTCTGGACTTTTTTTTCCTGATTGTGATGTTTTCTATTTAAGAGTGTCAGGTTTCATAAGCAGCAGCTAGGCTTCATAGTAGTCTGGAAAATAGGTGAAAACTATGTTCCCACTAAGGAGATGTGCACTAAGGCACAGGCTTGTGATCAAATATATGAATCCAGTTGGCATGAAGTTTTGCATTTATTTTAATCTCTGGAAAGCTGTATTTCTGTTGAGTGTGTGTGTGTGTGTGTGTGTGTGTGTGTATTTATATATATATAACTCTTGTATTTTTCTATGCAATTACACTATGGACTGTATTAGATGCGTTGGAGTTCTCAGTGCTGGACCAGGTAATAGAAATTTGGAATGCCAACTGAAATGCAAATTTTTGTCTTTTCACATGATGATTGAACTGCAGTTTCAATGTATTTTTTCTGTATTTTTAATGTTCAAAAGGTTTTGAAAAGAGAGCAAAAGCAATGCTTCAGTTACAGATGGATATACTAAAATTATATTTAGGTATTCACTAGGTTAGTGTGATTTGCAACCGTTACACAAAACAGAAGTAGTTATGTCTAACTCCATTCTATTAATTAAATGTGGATGTACAATCCATAAAAGTATTTAAACAGTGATATATAAAGGTCCGTATGGACTTTTGAGTCTCCTTGTGTGCAACTCAGTGTGAGATGAATTTTAAATTGTGACCTTACCAGCTTACTGGAACTTCTGTCACCACTAGGCATAGCACTTAGGAAGAAAATACAATCAAATTATGATAAATACTTTCTACTCATGTGTTCTTGTGGTATTTATGCTTTTGGAAGAAATTTACTGCTATTGTTGTCCTTTTTGAAAAGTGTGCATCACTGATACTATGTTTGATTTCATAAAAATAAATCTTATGAAAATAGAAGTGGTGATTTTTTTGAGATCTAAGAGTGACAACCTTTATCAAACAAGGTTAACATTTCTATAGAAAGGCTTGGGAGGGATTTATTCGTTGTGTATAATCCTTTAATGATATCCTGTGTTACAAATTCATCAGAAAAATATTAACTGTTCCTTTGTTTCTGGCATTTCAAAGACAATTCTTTCTCCAGAATCCTCATGGGCCAGAATCTGGGTTGATTTATAAACTACTCTTTTCAAAAATGTAAACAGTATGTCAAATCATTAGATTAATAAGTATAGCAAAGACCAGACCAAATTTATGAGTTCACAAATTCTCTTTTCTTGGAATGCCAGGTTGAATAATTGTCCAGTGCTGGCAATTTAGATGATCTAGACTTTTCCAGAATGGCATGATTTGAATTTTCACCCACAAGTAATTTTTAGAATTGTTGAATCTCTGAGAACTGAGTGATTGATAGGATTGGCAGTCCCTCAAATTCAGACTCTGATGCAAAAAAGCACCCTAGCAGAAAGGCAGCAGGCTCACTGCTGCCCGTGGTTAGGGCTTTTGCTTTAAATGCAAAGCTTAGGAGAAGTACTTTTGAAAGAAGAACGTGTGTGTGTGTGTGTGTGTGTGTGTGTTCAATGCACTGTTTTCCAGAAAGATTTCTTTGGTAAAATTGTCTTTATTATTGTTATTATTATCATTATTATTGTTGTGTAATAATAATGTGAAGTTCTTCCTACACAAACACTCAGTGATCATTTTATCATCAAGAGGGTGAGTTTTAATGATTTTCTGATAAGTGCAGATATGAGATAACTATTCCCTCTGTTTACAAAAAAAATTCTCATATTAGAGGTAAGACATAGTTACATGCGTGATGTGTTCTTTTCTTGCTCCAATATCTTATGCAATTAAAGTGATTTTCAAGGACAGCCACTGCAGTGTTTATTTTACTTTGTTCTTTTGACATGTAAGTCCAGAACTATCAAGTAATCTATTAATTTTTTTGTTTGTTTTTTTCCCTAGACTGATCTTGATTATGTTAACAGTGTTGTTGCAAGTCTGGAAAGAGAGTAAGTTGTAGTTTTAATTGGGTACTTTTATTTAGGAAATAAGAGATCGTGCCTTTTTTCATAGTCAGTTAAACTGTAAAACAGTAAGTGAGATTAAATTATTTGGTGCACCATAAACAGATGGGATTGTTTAAACATGAATGGAAATTTGTGACATCTGTGCTAGGGCCTTGTATTCTATATGTTCAAAGAGAACTGTAGAAAAAAAAATCACTAGGTTTTGAGAAAACACACAAAAAATGTTTAGAATGTAGTTTGATTCTGATTGGCAAGAGGCGATAGTGCTCTGAAGGACATGCAAAGGAAAACAATACTTTTTTATGCTACTGTTCTTTTATATGCCTCATTTGAGCAAGTCTAGACACAATAACTGTTCTAATAGAAAGTGAGCAGGAGCTACAGGACTCAGAATCTCTCATGTGACTTCAGGATGTTTCTGTTGACAGGTTTTCTACAGAAATCAATTCGGGCTTGGTGGAAGTAATAGCCCCTCCTGCAACATATTATCCTGACTTGACAAACTTGAAAGAAACATTTGGAGACTCAAAAGAAAGAGTGAGGTAGGTTTATTCCCCCAGATCTTTTCTCATCTCCTCCCACACCCACACTTTGCTTGTTTACAAAACGGCAAGTGGGATCTGAATTCTTGAAATGTTTTCTTACTGTAATTCTTGCAAGTGTGGGGATGCTAAAAGTGCTCTGTGAATCTGCCTCATTCCTAGCTGCATGCTGTTCTGTGCATGATGAGACCCTGTGCTTGGTTGAATCCATTTAGTGTTAAATTTTGGGAGGAGAACTGAGTCTTTTGATGCACTTTTATTCCTGTATGTGGACTCTTTTGTTTGCTGTTTTTCTTCATGAAATGCAGGGTAAAACCCAGTAGTTCCAGTTGAACCATTACCATTTTAAATGCACTCTTGTTTTTAATGAAATGTCAGGTAGTTGTCACAAAGTCAGGTTCAAATTAAACCAGTTTGATGACTGTATTAAAGCATAAGGTGAAAGCTTTGTTCCTTTTTTTTTTTTTTCAGACAGTGGATTTCCTGAGGGAAAAGTGTCAAAAGCAGCTATCCTAAGATTTCACTAATATGTGTCATTCTTCATAATGAAATTTACTTTATATTGCCAGCATGTATTGAAATAACCTTTTTTCATAAATCTTTCATAAGCTTTCAATTTAATTTCAGATGGAGAACAAAACAAAACTTGGATTATTGTTTTCTTATGATGTATGCCCAGAAAAAGGGGGTTTATTACATTCAGGTAAATTTCTCTTCTTTATTTTGAGACAAGTTTTCAAATGAGTCTCCAGAAACTGTATTGTGGGACCCCATCAGAAGGACCTATGCAGAACAGAGAACTTGATCCCATAATTTAAAGAGAGCATTTAGTATGGTGGTTATGGTGTATGGGGAAGTAATTTGAGGAGGACACTGTCTCACTGTCTCTGAAGTAGAAAGTAATTTATCCTATGTCCTTATCTTAAGATGCCTAGCAAAAAAAGTGAAGGAATCCAAGCAATCCAACTTAACTACTGTTTTTAACTTGTCCCCAAAATTAATTATTGTAGAGTGGCCTGGGCAAAAAGAAAAAAAAAATCACAAAAAACAACCCAAAAAAACCCAAACCAACCAACCAAACAAACAAACAAACAAAAAAAAAAAAAAAAAACAAAAAACCCCAGCATAGTTTTTAGTGTAAATGAATCTAAAATCTATTTTTATTTTCTTTTAAAAGTGCAGTCTCACTTTCATATGACTGTTGTATATAGACATGGGATTTTTTCTTTTTTTTTTTTTAAAGAGGTTTCCAACAACAGAGTTAAGCATTTCTTCTTCAGTTTAGCTCAGAATTGTTCCTGTCATGTGTTTCTGCTTTGAAGTAGAAGTCTTACCTACAGGTATTGCAGATTTAGTAACTGCACTAATGATCTTTATTTAGATTTTGTGCCTGTGTCCTTGGGGTGTAAAGTCCCACACATCTCATCTAGTTTCCACAAAGCTATGCTGACTCCTCTCTGAGAGCTGTTGGAGTCTCAGCTCTCAGGGAAGCTGCAGAGCCAATAACATGTGAGAGTCTGGTTTGCTGCTGGGAAGTTGCACAAATATTAGTGCAAACACAAAGGGGGAGGGCATGACTGCACTGTGAGAAAAGACAGAAGTAGGATCCCTAATGCAGCAATAGCCTGCACTTACTGTGAATTAAAGGGATTGTAGCACCCCATGTTGGCAGTTCTGCAGCCTGGACCGGGTGGTTATGGACTATGCGCCTGTGCTTCTGTTGGACAGGTGAAATGAATCCAACCTGTGCAGATATTGTGTCTCTTAGCCTCTTGTCTCAGAGGAGAAACCCTTTCAGGGCTCTGACATTTGTGAGTGAACACTCACATTTGTGTACAAGTAATACAGATATTGAACTTGTTCTGATGATGACACTTAGGCTAACATTATTCCATGGATGGTTTTCCTTTGAAGAAGGAAGCTGGAAAAGCAGTGTTCTAAAGTAAGAAGTCGAGATGTGTTTGTGTATTCTTACTACAGAAGGATTCTGTATTAGTTCTCCACAAACAGACAGGCTGATCCCTACAATAGTTATTCCAGGCTATGGCATCTATGTTTTATATCAGTGCTAGCATTAGAAATATATGGCTAGGTGTTAGCAATATATTATAAGCCAGTATTTCCTAGCTGTACTTTTTTCTATTGCTTTTGCTAGTGCTTTTTTTTTTTAATGTTGGTATCACTTCTGCCTTCCTCTAGCTTGAAGATGACATTGTTGTCAAGCAGAATTATTTCAGCACAATAAAAAATTTTGCGCTTCAGCTTGCTTCTGAAGATTGGATGATTCTAGAATTTTCTCAGCTGGGTTTCATTGGTAAGAAAATGTTCACTTTTGCAGTTTGAAAGAACACGTTCATACTCAGACTGTGAATTAATAGTGATCTGACTTCAAAGCTATCTTCTTTGTACTGGAAATAGACCAAAAAGTAGAAATTCATTGCTTTTTTAAGGAACTCTGGTTTAGCTCATGGTTGATGCTTTTGCCCTTTGTTTCATATACTTTTGTATGACAGAGGCAAACTCAAACTGTTGGAAAAGAGGGCATTTTTATAACCAAAAGTAAATTTATAAAAATACTAACAATCAAACTGCAAGGCATGACTTATTTTTAATTTAGGTCCTGTTAAAATGAAAATGTAATGAAAACATAACTGACTGAAGTAAAGAGAAACCATGAAAATTAGCTTTACCTAAAATAACTTCATTGGTGTTTGTGCCAAAATTTCCAAAAATTAGCAGGCATCAGTTTGTTACAAAACCTGTTCTGTCTCCATCTTTCTACTTCATGAATGAGAAGTTACGACAATCTGCTCCTTCCTAGATGCAGTCAGAGTCTGTCATTTGCAATAAGCAACAGCGAGAGGAGTTAATGCAGGATCTCAG
The DNA here is from genome assembly GCA_018697195.1 of Certhia americana. Classification (NCBI taxonomy): domain Eukaryota; kingdom Metazoa; phylum Chordata; class Aves; order Passeriformes; family Certhiidae; genus Certhia; species Certhia americana. The sequence continues at coordinate 85,615,085 of CM031857.1, read as the reverse complement.
GTTGTGGGTTGACTGCCAGAGTGCTCTGGAAATTATGGTTCTTTGCTTTTACACTAATATCTTTTTATGGAGAGACACTAGACTTAACAGAAAAGCAATGACAAAGAAGTTTTGAAGGGATTTTACAAATCAAAAGGTTATTTCATTACTGCACTGATGTGTCATGATCTTTTTAAAAGCAGCAAGCTGGAGATGTGCAAGACAAAATCAGAATCTGGGGCAGACTTTGGGGATTCCTGTGGTCAACACAAATGATTCCAATATAAAGGCTGTAAGTTGAGTTCAGAACAGAAAGAAAATCCTACATGAAGTAGATAAAAGATAAAAGTGCAGCCCTGAGTTCTGTCATTCTCATGGAAATTCTTGTTGTTCTCTTTCCTTTGGATCTACTTGCCAGAGAATGTCTTCACTTTTAGCTCAGTGACCCATAATGGTTGTTGCACTGAGAACTGAAAATGTTGGCACTACTTGAATAAGTTCTACCCTGTTTCCTACTCAGCATCAGGTGTGCAATTGTTCCTAACTTTGGGGGTCTCAGAGGTTCCTGTAGTAGAAAGGAAAACAGTAATTATCCTTTGTACATGCTATGTTAGTGTGCAGAATGGTACTTTGGAGACTTGCCTGCCAGTTTAACCTACAGAAACAATCGTGAGGAGAAGAGGAAATGGGCAGAGTGAAGTCTCCTTATTCACCTGGCCATCACCTAACTGCTTTTGGCTAGCATCAGAGATACACTGTTGCTGAAATAATAATGGGACTGGTTCTGTGGCCTTAGATGTGGGAGAAATAGGAATTTATGCTGTCTACATTGGAAAATAAGAATTTAAGTAGTTTACTGGTATCTTGCTCTAAATAAACCTATCCTTGGTTGGGGAACTCCTTGCAACATTATGTGTTAGCAGGGTCTGGTTGAATACAGCATTTGATCAGACTTTGTTTCTACTATTGAGCAGTTAAACACTAACCTAGATTAAGCCTGCAATTTGAGTTTTAGCTCCAGTCTAATTTCATTTTAAGTGTAAATTCTGTATGAAGTTCCTGGGCTATAGCATTTACATTTATTCTATATTTGCCTGATTTAGTAGTAGAGTGTGCTCACTTACCAGTTCCCACTTCGTAAGAATGACACATCAAATGTGCATAAAACCAACATACACTTTAGGACATGCTCTGTCTACCCTATGCAGTTGTATTTTAGGTCACTTAACTTGCTTAGTATTTGTGTCTTTCACACCACCACCCCCTTTCTGTTCTCTGTGCTGTTGTAGAGGGCACAGTGTTTAAGCCTGGTGAGATAGGTAGTTCTTAATTAAGCCAAGACTTGGCTTAATCAAAAGCACAACTGTTTAAAAATACCTTGTTTTTCTATACTGTCTGTATACTTCTGGGCAATATGGGCTCTGAACATAGCTGTAGTTAAATTTAGCTGGTAGCTCCTGCTGCTTGCATCCCTGTTCTTTGTTCGTTGTATCATATTTGTTTGTCTCCTTTTAACTAGATGATATCAGTCGAATTTCAGATGCATTTAACTGTGGCTACAGATCTTAATGTTGCTTTTCTACCTAGAAAATTAAATCAGATTTTTTTCTTCTTCCAAGCTACTTATCCTGTTTCTAAGTTTTGAGAGAAAAATTAGTATTCATAAAAGCAACTAAAACTTTTGGCTCTGGTACACAGTGGTGCACAATAACCATATATTGCTTGGAAATTTTATGCAAGTAATGTAGATTTGCCTAATCTCTGCTATCCCTTTATGGATCTTGATGCAGACTGATACTGTGGTAATTTGGTAATGCAGATAGATACCTTTGGAAGAGTAACAGTAGTTTGTAACTGGGGTTCAATTTTATGTGTAGATGTCCAAGAAAGAATGTAGAGCAGTCAATCACAGAGTCATAGAATGGCCTGGTTTGGAAAGGATCTTACAGATCATCCAGTTCCAATCCCCTGCCAAGGGTAGGAACACCTGTCCCTAGACCAGGTTGCTCAGAGCTCCATCCAGCCTGGCTTTTAACACTTCAGGGATGGACCATCCACCGTGTCTCCAGGCAACTGTTGTCTAGGTGTTACTGATTTAGAAATAATCTCTCAAAAAGAGAGGTGTGGTCGGTTCATTCTTAGCTGTTGGAAACCTTGATTACCTTGCAAGTTTGCGAGGTAAAAATGTAGGATTTTTGATCAGTGTATTTTTGAACTGAAAATCTAATTTATGCAAGTGCTACATGAGGAAGTGGCAAATGTAGCTATTTAGGCTGACAGCAGGATTATAGAATTCTGTCACCTCTGCCACAGAACACACATTGCTTCCTTTGGTTCTTTTTTAATCCTGAAAGCATAGTCTTAAGTGCTGTCAAGTATCTAATAAATAATGGGTGAGATGTATGCTGTTTCCTTAAGAAGCTCTGTGGAAGGAGATGTATCTTTTACTCTTCTGGATTCTTGTTTGCACTGCAAGCCCTGTGACATAATGTAGGAAAGTCCTACTAGCTTTTTATGAGGAATAATGATTAGTCTTCCAGCTGCCTGCGAGCTGAAGTGCTTTCCAGAGGAACTGCAATCCTTGCACTGTAGCTATAATGCCACCTGTCACAAACATTTAATGGAGTGGTCTGAACTGGCCTTTTGGTTGTCTTATATGGTTCCTCTGAGTCTTATTGTGCCCTGATGTTTTAAGGCCTGTTATTCTGATTATTTTAAGTTGTTCTGATTGCAGTTTTGCTCAAGATGTGCACATAGTTGAAGTTTGGGAAAGAGTAGATCAAGTCAAACATTTGAGCTTTAAATAACTTCAAAGGGTTTCTGGTTTTATTGCCAGCAATTTGCATATCATTAACAGGGAAAGCATTGAAAACATCAGCTATAGCTAGAATATGTGCTTGCAGGTGTAAAATTGTTGTTGGTGTACACTCAATATTAGTGATGTTCATGTGGAAGAATTAAAGTGAATTATTTAGATATTTGCAGTTCAGAGAATCAGAGAAGTAGAAAACAAAGTGTTTAATTTTGTGTATGCCTTGTATCTGCCAGCAAAATACTGAGAGGGCCAGAATAATTCACTAAGGGTGGCCTTTAAAAGGACTGAAAAATGAATAGATGTCTTGTCAAGTGTTCCACAGGTTTTTTTTTCTTTTAGTCCTGATTTCATTTTTATCAATATAGATAAATAATTTGGAGAAAGTCTAAATTTTGTATCTCTAGGGTTTTATGGAGCAAGGTTTTACCTTTATCTCTTAATTCTTTCAGATTTTTAAGTGTCTTCACAATAGTAGGTTTTATGCAGCCAGAATCCAAAAAAGCTCTGAAGTTTTGTCAGCAGAGTGTGCTGGATTGATGTCTGTTCCCATGCACTGTACCAAGTGCATGAACATTGTGCAAGATGAGCCATTGCTTCAATTCTTTCACAGAGTTTGCAGTTTGAGGCAGTGCTTGTTCACTGCAGTGCTTTGTTTAGGTCTCTTTGGCTTGATGATTTTTGACTGCATATTGGGGATGGCCAGTGGGCAGTCCATAGGCTGGATTTGAATGGTGTCTCGATGGTTCTGTGGCTCACAGCACTTTCCTCATATGCTGCTGCTGCATGGGAGCTGCAGGACAGAAGGACATTGGCAAATGCTGCTGTTTGTTCTTGGGCTGTGGCTGTGCCCTAGAGAAGCCAGGCTGCTGCTGCTGCTCTTGCTTAGGAGAGACTAGGCAAGGGCTTGGTTGATTTGGATTCAGAGTGACTGGGTGTTGGATCTGTGCTTTAGGAGTTGTACTGGGCTGGTTTCCATTACAAGGAATAGGTGTGGCATGTCAGGGATCCAGAGCTTTGAAGACCTGTTTAACCAGAGACTTCACTGCAGAGCTCTGGTTTTGAGCTGCTGTAGGAAGACTGTTCTGTTGGAAAGAAAGGGGACGTGGATCCATGGCACAACTGCTGTGCTGGTGGTGTCCTGAGACAGAAATGACAGATGAGTGAGGCAGTGTTACACAGACAGACGAGGGGCTGGGACCAAACCGTGTCAAGCTGTGTGTGGAAGGTGGTAACAGCATTTCAGAAAGTGGTCCTTCCTTCCTGAAGGAAGACAAAGGCTTGTCTTGGGATCAGGGTGTTTCCTGTTCATCTTTGTTCCAGTGTTCATTAGGAATTAACATGAGAAGATGTTGTCTCCACTGTTGAACACTTCCATGGTGCTGCATGGTATAAAGCAGAGAGGCCACTTGGGTTTAAAGATGCCAGTGCAGGTACAACCAGCTTACCTTGCTTATTCTGACTAGCTGCAGTTGGATGTATCAGGGTGACTTGGTTGTTTGGTCTGTTTATGGTTGGTTGGTTGGGTTTTGTTTACTTGTTTGTTTTCCCTGGTGTGCCCTCTGACATCACCATGGCAATTAGATTATTTCCCATGTCTGGGGTGGTTGACTGCATGGTGGACTGTAGAGTGCCTAGAGGAAACTGCCTCTGAGCCTAGACAAGTTTGCTGTATGGAGGTAAATAATTCATTGATACCCTGTTTCTGTTTTATGTAATAAGATAAATTACGGATAAGAGTAAAATAAATTCCTACTCTTACCTTCAGTCTTCTTCTCAGTTTACTTAATTGCAGGATCCTGTACCTTCATGCAAGTTCTGTGACATGGTCTGTGAGTGAGGACAAGTAAAAACCGTAATCCTTAAGTCCTTCAGAAGATGAGCTAGTCAAAGGAAAAAATGTCAGTGTGATTCTTCTGCTCTGTCCTTGAGTTGAAGAAGAAAAGGATTCTAGAGCATCATAGCTGTGTATGGATCCTGTAAGAGGATGAACTGTCTCTTCAGTCTGCATTGCATTGAAATTAGGGCAATATTGTGGGGATATTTCTGTCTTCTGACTCTCATCGTGTTGTGCATCTCTCTGACACCAGATGGAAAGGTGCACTTCCTATGGAAACAGATGTGACTGACAGACCACCTCAGCAGGTGTCACCTAGAAATGATGGTTTCATTCCCATAAAATCCCAGAAACATCTGATTAGTCCTATTTTTTCGATGGTGTTTTATTAGGGCTTACCATATTTTTCTCTTCTGCCGTATGCCATTGAAAGCAGTAGGCAGAGATGAATCACCAGGAAAATTGGGGTCTGTTTAGTTGGAAGTGTGACAAGCTGAAAGCTGTTTTTCTGCATGACTATTTTACACAACATTAACTAATCATATGATTGTTTCCTACCCATTTTAAAATATTTGCTTCCACAAATAATGTTAAACAATGTGAAAATATAGTGTGTAAATACTAACAATGTACTAATAAAAATAATATCTTTATTATGTCTTTTAAGAGAAGCTTTGCAATTATTCCTAGTTTAGTAGGAGTTGTCCCTTGTGTAGCGGGAGTTTAAAATTTTAGTTACAGACTATTTTATTTATATGTAGAGATACCTATTTGAGGACCTTTTTGCAACAACCACTTAAAAGTGATGACAGTATTTTTGCTTTGTAAAGGTCTGGATGAAGTTTCTGTAAGGGACGACTTTGATATAGCAATGTCAAATCAGTTAATGTTTTAGCTTGTATACTTTTCCACCCCAATGTTTAAATTGTCTACTATAATGAGTATAGCATCATTCTAACAGGTGAAATAATTGGTACTTTAGTCAGATACTTCTTCCATATTTGTTGCTTGGCATAATGATGTAGTCTAACTCAGACACCTCCAAACTCTTCTCAACGTCTCCATTGATTATTCTTTTATTGGCTTTGTTCTTACCCAATTTCACACAAGTCATAATGAAAAGAGATTGCATCAAACCTGCTTTCTGAAAAGAGCAAGGCTCTTCCAGTGATCTCCTCTTAACATCTACTCCAGCTGGTCTTCCTAAGAGTAGGAGAAAATATTAGAACTTCTACCACTTGTGGAGCTTATTATTTGGAAAGCTATGGAGGCCTTTTCACAAGTGTGAAGAAACCCTCAAAATATTTCCCATCCCTGAGTGCTGTGTGTTAGTGTGTTGTACAGGACTCCAAAATGTGGAGAAACAGAAGACTTGCATTGGAAAAGAGCTTCTGCTGGACTTTGATCCATTGATGCACACGTGCCCCAAGAGCCCATCCCTGTTTAGTCCAGCACTGCCCACATCTCAGCAACATCTGCAGAACTGAATCACTTCAGCCAGTGTCTTTCTCATTCATTGCTACGCGATGTCTTTCTTCCTTGCCTTCTCTGTTGTAACCTAGCAAAGACTTCAGACTTTGTCTGCAAACCTGGTGATGTTTTCTGAATCTGCCCTGAAATCTGGAACTGCCTTTGAGATTTTAGCTGGCATGTGATCATAGAATCCTTTTGGTTGGAAAAGACCTCAAAGATCGTTGAGTCATACGACTAACTCAACACTGCCGAATCTACCACTAAACCATGCCCCCCAAGTGCCACACCTACACATCTTCTAAATACCTCCAGGAATGGTGCCTTAAGTATTCCCCTCAGGAGCCTGTTCCAATGCTTCAGTGCAGTCCTTCAGTCCCTGCTACAAGCACTTGTCAGTCTAGCTTCAGCCTTGGAGTGCCCCACTCCCAGTTGTGTTGCTCCTGGTAGCAGTGTTTTCATACAAGGCACCTTTTCCAAGTGCTGCATTCAGACTGACACAATAGCCCTGTGTATTGGCCACCTTTCTCTTCAGACACCTCTACTGCCAGAGATATGTATTTCACAACCATGTAGATGATCGTTCGTGTTGATATAAGACTTTCTTCATCAACAGTAAGTTTCCTTCTTTTTCACAGGCCTTCTTTAAGGCTCACAGTCTGCAGGATTCCCAAGGATCCTTGTGCACAGTGCCATCCAGAAGTCCTGCTGATGGCCTGTGCACTGCAGAAGAAATCTCTGGTCACTGTTGGATGTCTCTTTTTGAGTTGCATTGTCTCTGGATATGTTCTGGTAGCTTCCTTCTTTCCCTTTGATTTCCTGCTCCAAAGGTTCTGAAGTTAGTGGTAGGTGTTGCATCACTGCTTTTTGTACCTGCAGAAGCTGAGATTGTGTGACTGGACAGATGATACTTGCTATACTCCTCCTCTCAACTTGAACTTACACTTTACTTGGGGAATAATAGATTCCAATCCATAACTCTTCTTTCTCTGAATTTTTCAAACTGACAGTTCCTGTTCTTGAGACTGTGTTGTGGTACATTGAATATACACTGAATATTTTGATAGCACCAAGATACATGACAACAAGTTCTTGTTGGAACAGTTGTTTTATTTAGTTGAAAGGTATGGAACTTTTAATAGCATTGAAATTTCAAGTTGTTCAGTGCTAATATTTCTTGTCTTGGCACAAACATTATCATCTGCTATCTCATTGATTTCAAAAGACAATGTTATCTCTAATCTAAAGTAACACCAGTTATTCTTAATGTCACCCACAGGTAAAATGTTCCAGTCTCCAGATATCACTCTTATTGTAGAGTTCATATTTATGTTTTATAAGGAGAAACCTATTGATTGGCTCCTGGACCATATCCTCTGGGTGAAAGTGTGTAACCCTGAGAAAGATGCTGTAAGTTTGTTTTTATTATAAAGCTTCTAAAATGTTTTCATGATGATGAATGAGTTGATTTTTGTGAGCTGAAAGCCAGCATAGTGTACATTATGGTTACTGCATGTTCTGGAAGAGTCTTTCTTCCTGCCAAGATTTTTGTCTCAAAAAGGACAGTTCTCAGGGACATCATAGCTGTTACTGCTTCTGATTTTGGCGATGGGTGCAGTAAGGATAAAAAACAAAGGTCTCATTAGATTCTACGTGTAACAGATTTAGAATGTACTTATACATGTAACCACCAGTGGGGCTCTGCAGAATGTCACTGCTTGGATAGCAGTCTTGGAGAAAGTTGCAAATGGGGAATAAACTTCTTATTTTAGTCCTTCATTTCTCAAGAAACACGCTTGCTGAATAAAGAGGTTCTGTGCAAGGACCTTGAACAGTATTGCATTTGTACAGCAGTCTTGGTAGGTTTCTGGAATGAAAACAAGAAAAACTGGATAAATAGGCCTAGGTTCTTACCTTGTGTTGGCTTTTACTAATGTGTTGTTTTGTTTTTGTTTTTTATCCCACCCTTACCTTTTCCCCACACCGTTTCAGAAACATTGTGATCGACAGAAATCTAACCTACGGATACGCTTCAGGCCTTCTCTTTTCCAGCACGTTGGCCTCCACTCTTCTCTAGCAGGGAAGATACAGAAACTCACAGTTAGTAGAAAATATTTTCCTTCCTTTACAGAGCAGGCTGATTAAATGAAAAACATTGTGGCAATGGAGAAAACAGGCCATTTCTTGTTGTCTTGCATTTTCAAGAATGATGTATATTGCTCCAGCTGGAATTAAATCTGATACAAACTGGTTGCTATAGAAGAAGTGCTAGTCCATCTTATTTATGTTTGCTAGGGGTTATTTTTTTCTGATTTTTTTACTTTAATGACATGTCCATATTACTAAGCAGTACAAGATCTGATGCACCCAAAATGAGTAATGCATTCATTTTCCATTTTATGCCAATGTTTGTTTTAAGTGTAACCACTTTGGAAAGGAACATAATAAACAAGGTTGTCTGACCAGCATGATGTTTGTCTGTCTTTCAATTAGGATAAAGACTTCCTGAAACCATTACTGCATAAAATCCACGTGAATCCACCTGCAGAGGTTTCGACATCTTTAAAAGTCTACCAGGGGCATACACTAGAAAAAACCTACGTAGGGGAAGATTTTTTCTGGGCTGTCACACCAGTTGCTGGAGATTATATTCTCTTTAAATTTGACAAGCCAGTCAATGTAGAAAGGTTAGTAATTACTTGCTGTTGGTGTCATATATGAAGTTGATTGTGCCAAGAATGTTATAAGGTAGAATTTGGGGCTGTCATTATAACCTAAAGTGTAATGTGTAGGACATTTGGAGTTCAGCTGAAGTGATGATCATTACTGTCTTCCCTCTAGCTCTTTTACTCTGGTAAATTTTGTCTTGCTTTTTAATTTTTTTTTTCATTTAATCTGGAGCCTTTTTGAAAAATGCAATGCAAAACCAGTACTTCTCTGACGCAGAGAATTTAAAAGATGCCAGTTTGGTCCTATTTGTATTTGGTTAGCCTGTTTCTAATTACAGAGCAATTGTACAGCATGGTATGTGGTACAATGTGTTTTGCCCTGTGGCCTTGGTCCCTTGGTTGTCCAGATCAGAAATCTTGCTGGAGCAAATAAGCTTGTCCCCAGACCTGAAAGCTGGGGACTCTGAAGGGCAGTATTTTTAAGATGTAGCTTTAGGGCTTGAAAAAAGTCACTGTGCTAAGATTCAAGGTTGACCTATTTAAAAAACATTAAAATGCAACAAAAAAGACAGGGGCAGCGTGCCTTCAAAATACAAATATCTGAGATTTGTTGACGGACTAAAGGTGACTTCTTTTCAACTACTGGTCAGATTAATTAAGGGTAATTGAGTTACCACTTTAGAGATCAGTCATCCTTTAGTTTTCATTTGCTGCTTTACTGGCTACTTTCTCACCAACATAGTAATTCAGGATTTATAAAATACATGGTTTATTTAATGTCTAGTTAAGTATTGCTATGATAGTGGATTCCCTTTCTCCTTACTTCACACACCTTATGTGTTTGGATTTTTTAGGGCAATACCTATAGAACAAAGTTTCTTTGAATCAATTTGATTGGATGTTTTTCTTGTGAAGGAGACCTTTTTGCTATCCTGACTTGAATCCAATTAGTCAACTTGTGTACCTTGGTACATAATCAAAAGTTAAGTCTTCACCTTGGCTTAGCACAGCAGTGAATATCAGTAGTTCCCTTGTGACTATGTTGTTCCAAACTAGTCTGACCTATGAAACTTAAGGTTGTTGTTTGAGATGTCAAATTACTCTCTGTTGATTGCTGTGCTTTAAAAGACTTCGCTGGTTAGCTTTCAAAGGTGCATGTGTAGAGGAACACAACTGCCATACCTCCTTGGCTTAAAGGCAACATATTTTTTTCTGTGTCAACACTTGAAAACATTATTTTTTTTTTTTTATCCCTGTTGCCTTAATGCTGAAGGTAGCTAAGGGAATTAGAAAATACTAATTATCTGTGTAAAAGACGAGAAAAGAATGCCCTGGAAAACTGTAGCCAGGCCTAAGGTAGTTGTGTCTACTTGCTGTGTTAAGAATAGTCTTAGCTGTAGAGGTTTATATGTTTTGGTTTTTTGTGGGGAAGAAGTGGAGTTTTTCAGGGTCTTGGTTAGTTTGGTTTGGGGTTTTTGTTTCTGGGGGTTTATTTTGGGTTTTTTTTGGAGGGGATGATGCTTTTTGTGGGGCTTTTTTGTTTGGTTTTCTTTGTCATTGTTCTGGGGGGTTTTGTGGTTGTGTGTTTTTTGTGGAGGTTTTTTGGGATTTTTTGTTTGGTTTGTTTGGGGTTTTGTGTTGGTTTGAAGTTTTCCCTTTTCCCTCCACCCCCCACAAGCTGCTAGCTCAGATTTCGTGAGTTTTGGGAGAGGGGATCTTCAAGGATAGGGATAGGAGAGATACAAGAGAGGCTTGCTCCTTACCTCGGGTTATTCCAAAGCTTTATTCTTGAAGGGGTCCCGGAGGCCAAAGAGGCTGAACTAGGAAGGGCACGGGTTTATCTAGGTTCTCTGTCCAAGACTGATAAGCTGGCACTGAGCCAATTGGCCAGAGATAGGGAGGAGGGTAGGGTCAGACTACATGGTCTATAGGCATTAGGGGGTTTTCTTGGGGCAAACCATCTCCCAGAGGGATACAGCATTGGTTGGTTTGGTTTTTTTGTTTGGTTGTTTGATTTGGGGATCGTTGTGTTTGGTTTTTCCTTGTTTGTTTTGTTTGTTATTTTTATTTATTGAAAAAATGCATTTTAGTTTTAGAAGAAAGGAAACATTTTGCCTTCTGTTGCTTCCTCAAAGGAAGTCCACCAGTTTGAATGATACTACCTATTCAGCTATCATTGTAAGCCATTTTAAAGTTTATTATGATTATTAGCTTCTATTGCCACAGTGCCCTCAAAAATACAGTATTTTACCTTTTTGAAGTCAATGAATAATTAGATTTACAGATGTTGTCATTTCAAATTACTAGGGATTTGTTTTTGTTTGTCTGTGTAACTTGAGCAGTAGCTGAAGAATTTGGCAAGTACAGGTCTAGTAGAGCAGTGGAGTTTCCTGATATTTCAAGGATACTTACTAAGGCAGTCAAAAATCAACTGTGACTGGCAGATTGAAACACAGAAAAGGGAAAATGGACCAAGCATTAGGAAAACATTCCTGGTGGGGAAATGCATCTGATTCCTGGTGGGAATCAAGAGTAGAAAACACACTTCTGCTAGAAGTGAAAAGATGTGAAAAGATTTTGTCTGTGAAAAGATGCAACAGGTTTGGGGTTTTTTTTCTTTTTCTCTTTTAACTATTAGAAGAGCTCTTTGAATTTAAAGGGAACTTTGTCTGCCAAGTCAGTTTGAGGTAACTTCTTAGTAGCTCCCATAATAAATTCATGAAGAAGAAGTTTTTTAATGGAAATACTGACCACAGCTCTGACTGAATAAATGGCACATCTATTACACTGTGACAGAGCACTGACTTGTTCCTGTAGTTTATTTTTCCACACCAAATGTTTTGCTGAACTTAATTTGAATTTTGTGCAGTTCAGTAATTAGCTTTCATTAAGTCTTTAAATATTTAATTTTTGAGATCTGAGAATATTGTCAGGGATAACACTGTCAAGGATCTCTTAACTTTAAGTGAGAACTGAGCTCACTTCACTGAGCAGAAAAGTAGCATTTGTGCCTATTTTATGCAAGACCTGGCTGGCAGATTCCTGCTGAATATTGAACAGTCAAATAGATGGTGCTTGTTGTAAACCACACCTGGAGAAAAGGGATGTGTAAATTGAAACATTCTGATGCTTACTTTAACGATAGCTCTTGTGCTGAGCTTTCTAGGTTCTTTCCAAGCAAAAGTTCTCCAGCCAAAACACTAAAGTTCTTTAATAGTAATCTAGGGTCTCATCCTTTGCAATAAGAAAATACGTACATTTCTTTCAGTAGAAAATCTTTGAGAAGGAAAAAAGATTGAAGAAGGTTCCTCTTAAAAACAAATTGCATAACAGTGTTAAAAATATGTTTGTTTTTGGTTGGTTGGGTTTGTTTGGCTTTTTAAATAAAGGGATGGACTGTTCTCTAAATGCTGAAAACAACCTACATTATAAAGATAAGAAATATTGAATTTCTGGTCCCTCAGGTTTTTGCATAATCATTGAAGTCCACTTAGCTGTTTTAGTATGTACATTGCTGTTTCAAGCACAGATTTGATTATTAAAACTGACAGTTAGATTTAAGACTTTCTTTATGAACCAGTCAAAACACATCTGAGAAAGACATTCCATTGCAGCACTTAAGGGATGCTGATGTCCATCATCATCACAGCCGTTTCGTTTTTGGCTAAGTTTCAGAGTCCTCCCTATAGGTGTGATTGACACAAATCAGATGTTGTTTTCAAAGAACATATGCACTAATTACTTTGAGAAAGCCCTTGAAGGTGCATAACTTATGGCTGTTCTGCAGTAGGAATTTAGAATGGATATTTTTTGAAAGGGGTTCAGGTTTGCTTCAGTGTAAATGCATTTCAAATGCTGACCATTATTTTAAAAAAAAAAAGCTGCAGCTAAAGACAAGTATGTATTTTATACTGTGGAAAAAAAAGACACACCGAAAACCAAAACTCACCCCAGCCCCACTAGCATACGTATATAAATTTGCTTTATATTTTAAAAATATTAATTTCTCATTGTTTCTTGCATGTAACTACTTCACAGAATCATCAAGGTTAGAAGAGACCTTCAAGGTCATCTAGTCCAACCATCATCCCAGCACCCCCTATCCCTAAGTGCCACATACAGGTGTCTCTTGGAAACTTCTAGAGATGGTGACTCCATCAACTCCCTGGATGTTATTCCACAGTTATTCCAGTGCCTGACTGCTCTTCAGTGAAGAAAATATTTCTAGTATCTAATCTGAACATCCCCTGATGCAAGTTAAGGCCATTTCCTCTTGTCTTTTCCACTGAGAGATGGTAGAAGAGACTGACCCTCACCTGCTCCAACCTCCTTTCAGGCATTTGGAGAGAGTTTGAGCCTCCTTTTCTCCAGGCTAAACACCCCCAGCTCCCTCAGCTGTTCCTCATAGGCTCCAGACTATTCTGTAATACTGCTTTGCAGTGTTACTTAGAATATTTTGAAAAGGATTAGTGGTTTACTTTTTTTAGGGGAGGGGCAATGTGTTTTTGCTTGTAGTGTTGGGTTTTTTTCCTCCCCTCCCTCCCATCACTGCTTTGAACTCTGTAGTTGCCCCATAGCTGGTTGGTCTGTCCTTTTAGCAAGTTAATGAGTAGTCATCCTAATGTGACATTGAGTATTAATAAAGTGATTTTATAAGGTACAACTTGTTAACTGGAATTTCAGTTTTAAAGTGGAATCGTAATACTTTGACAAACTGCCTTGTAGATTACATTTACCAGCTTGTGCTCTGATATTGGCATAGATACTGGATGTGCAGTATTTGAGATTGTTCATCTAATATTCTGTATTCTGGACATTGGTATTGCAGGAAACACATGATGTTAACCTCACTTATATTTCCTGTGGCATCTTCTCACAACACAGAATTAGTAGTCATGCAATAAAATACGTATTTGACTATTTAAGCTAGAAAATCAGTGTATTGAGTGTGAATAGTATCTTGTTGGACTCTTGGTGACTAAACATATACATTATTTTGTCTGCTTTGAAATTATTGTGACGGTGCTGAAAAATACCAGCATAAAAAGTGACAGATAAGTGAGTGATATTTTATAAAGGAAAATAAAGGCAGCTTTTAAAGCAGTGAAAATAAAATTAACTTTTTTTTTAAGTACTAAAAAGTTAACAAAAAATTCTCATAGCAGTCAGTCTTGTATGTATCCAAAATGTAATTAATTATCCATCCTATGGGATGCAAGTCCTCCTGTGGCTAGAGAGATAGACTATCAAATGCATTACAACAGGAAAAAAAGCTTCCTAACAGCTTTCCAAAACTGGAAATAGAACTTCCTCATAATTTGCTTTTGCAGTAATAACCACTCAAAACGTAGGGATCTGCCAAATTGTTTGGGTTTTAGATGAGTACAGCAGTGTGCCTGATGTATAAGCTCTTCTTCTTTGTTCATAATCACTGTTCAGTGTAGAACCTCCCCTTCAGCCCAATACATTAAACCTTTTTTGGGCTATTTTAGCTCAAGAACCATGTAAATGCATAAACACAGAGTGTATAATTTAGAAGTAATCTTTGATTCTAAAGATGTATGCTATTAAAGTGCAACACCATTTTATGAAGCTTATAATGGTCATGTCAGCTGATAGGAAATATTTGAAAATCTCTGAGTGTATTATTTTAAATGTTTTGGTGTTTGTCAGTACATTTCAGGTGGGATAATACTTTTAGTGTACATAAAAGAGAATTTGAGGTCTTTGGTTTCTCTGTTTGCATAAGCTTCTGTACTAATGAGTAGAACATCCTCAAATGATGCACTGACAGCAGGGATTTGGCAGGCAGGCTCCCAGGCACTGATGCTGTTTGCTCTGGGCATGGAATTCTGCCCATAACAATGAGGAAAGGACTTCATATGAAAAGGAAAAAAAGCCTCCAAGTAGGATCAGAGACAGAAGAGAAGAGCTGCCTAGGCCAAGGACATGCTGCTTCTTCCTTAATGGTACTAATATCCAAGATTTGTGTACTTGGCAGTGTTCCTGGATTTATAGCTCTTAGTCAGAAATCTTGGAGGCTTAATGCTGTTGCCAAAATGTTAGATGTCTCATGCCACTTGAGATACTCCAAAATACATCACGTGATTTGCAGAAGGACTGGAGTCTCTGGGTTGTCATAATTGCATCTTTCCAGCCTGTAATGAGGTCACATACCCAAGTGCAATCTCAAATGGTGGCAAATGCCTTTGTATAAGAAAACTGAAGGGAGTTATCTGTGCTTCCCCAGCCAAGCTGGGGGGGGGTAAAAAATGTTTATGTGAATACACCCACATACATGCACACGTACTAAACTCAAAACCCCAACAAAGCCTTTCAGCATCTCACTGGACTAAAAATTCAGCAGAAATAGCCTTGTAAAAGAAAAATCAATCACCCCCAGCAAAAAAGTGAAAACAAACAAAAAAACCCTATCCATGAAATAGAAGAAACCCCAAACCTCCAAAATGAAAAACTTAAAATTAATATAATGCCGGACTTCTTTATTCCAGTTGATATGAGCCCACTCCCAAGAGAGTGCAGCTTTAGAAAGTGGATGTCATAGTCCTGTCTGGGAAACAGTAGAAGAGTAGACCAGAGAATGAGATTTTCTTAAACAACTAAATGCCTTCTACACATACTGCAAAAGTGAAGTGGGTTAGGAAATGGGACAGGTAATCTTACTAAAAGATTCAGATTGAGTTTTGAAGTGGTGTGAGAAAATTAATTTCTTGGGCATGGGATGGATAAAACAGACTCAGACCACTCCCCAAAATCCTTCCATCACCTCTTCAATCAAGCTACTTTGTGGTCCATTGACAGACATGAGAAAGTTCACTCCTTTAGGTGCTCTGGGTCAACACTTCTGTGAAAATGGGGAACTCAACCCTTGCAGCTCTCAACCATGGAGCCAAATTTATATAAAGACACTTAGATGGGCTCATTTCATTAGAAGAAGTGAAATCTTACCAGGAACTTTGCATAGAAGGTAAAAGGGTGGGGGTGGTTTTTTCCCTGGAGGCCAGGGGATTTCTTCTTTGTTTGTTTGTGGGGAGTTTTTTCTGAATTTGGAATTATAACAACAAGATGTTGTTTGTATATAACAAAATATATATATATATGTGTGTGTGTGTGTGTGTATATATGTATAACGAAAGCTTCCACTACATCGCTTACCTATTGTGAGTACTTGGCAGATGCATATATACAGAGAGGAGGAATTACACTTTTTTTTGGAAGTATAAGCAATTTTTTCAAATGACGTAGTAAGAGGCATGAAGAATAAGAGAATAAATTGAGCTTGAGAGAAGGAAAAAGAAATTATTTATCTTCTGTTTGTGTTTTGCATGAGGAAATAGTGTGTGGTTAATGCTGGTTTCCAGTGACAGTAGAATAACACTTTCTAATTAGGATTCTGAAAAAGTGACACAAAGGAGGTAGATTAGTTTTCTTTTACCACATTTGCATCCAGTGATCAAAAATGCTGGAAAGAACTGGTGAATAATGACTCTTGCAGCGGATGATGGCATCTGTAGAGAGCCAAAAAATTGCTGACTGAATATTGCTTTTACAGAAATTCATGTTGTGCAAAATTAAAAACTCTAAGGCTGAATGTTGCTATGGATAATTTGTTCAAATGTGGAAGGAAACATTTCCTTTCTGCCTTCCTACCTACTTTGCTTTTCTGAAAATGGGATATACTAAAATACATCAGATTGATAAAAAGAGACGTGAAGAGGACTTGTGAAGGAAAGGATTTGATTCCTGATGTTTAGAGAGCACAAAGTCCTGCATTCTTATACTCTTAGAATCAGGTTTAGTATCAGGTGAGAATTTGTTTCCTTCAAAACAAAACCCAGATATATGGACAGTGTATGTGAATTGTGTTGTTTAAAGTATTTTTGTATACTGTTTCCTTTTATAAAACTGCCATAATTTACTAATAAAATTATGGTGTATTCAGTTCTATTTTAATTAGAACATGTAATTAGATCACTTTCTGTATGTGAAAAAATTGGCACTTTATTTAAATAAAATAGAAAGGCTTTTTTAACACCTAAAAGAAATCAAATTGGGTAGTAGAGGGAATAATAGTTTTTTGGGCCTATATAAATATGCTTGGATGTGAGAGAGAGAGATACGTCCCTTTATAAGCAAGATAGGGGACGGGTAGAGGCGTGCATGGTTGATTGGGGTTTTTTTTGAAAGCACAGGTAATGAAAATTAGTTATTAAAAGAATATTAAAGTCAGCAGTTTAGATTAGTAATATTTATTTGTCTACTTCCTGGGGGATGTTGAAAAAGGTGACAATCTTTCTAAGTGCTCACTATTGGAGGGGTTCTGAACCTGAGTGTGGGCTTCTAAAATACCCTAATAGTTAACTGTATTGGCAAACTAATGGTATTTTTTGTCAGTGTACAAATGATAATCACACTTCTGCCTTCTTTTTCCTTTGTGTCTTAGGATGTGTATGAATATTTATTTCAGCTTATTGGCAAGGGGGTTTTCCTCCCTCTTGATTTTGTATGTATATGTGGCTCCGTGGCAACAACTCAACCCCTCAACTTGGGTAAATACTGAAGTCACTGAGTATGAAAACAGAAATTTTCTTGGCAGCTTTGACTGCTCCATTTAGTTTGGTGATTGGTGTTGTTTTTTTCTGTTTGTGTGTTTGTTTGTTTGAAAACTTCAGTACTCTTGAAATTTTGTGTATTTTTTAATGCTACATGAACTATTAACACTTAGCCTCTCTTACTCTCATACCACATTGAGGTCATGAGTAGAATGTATGTGAGTGAGTTCATACATTTAATTATTTCTGGTAGAGAGGAGGTTTGTCTCTGTGCTTGAATATCTAAAGTAGCTGGGTATTATCTTTGACCTGTGACTCTTAAGACACTGCCAGCAGAAAAGGTTCTCTTAGAATCAGGTACATTAGCATTATGCTTAGCAACTGTAAGTTAGAGTTATTTTCTCTGATGACTTTGATCAAAAATGTTCAATTGTGCTCATGTTTGTATTTTGTAATTAAGAAAGTAGTGAAGTAATATTCCATAAGGCAATAGTAGGGTCTGGGTTTTTTAATAGTGGGATTTTTTTAATAGTAGAATTACTACATTTAGGGATCTGTTGCTTTCAGAATTTTTATTTGAATGAATAGTTCAGAAGTTGTTAGGTTTAAGCAGCAGGTAGACAAGAAAATCTTAAGATTTCCTACCCTAAGAAAAATGTTAGGTAATTAGGAAAAAAAACTGCACGTTTTTACTGTTTACATGGACTGTCGTATAATCCCAGAACAGGTGACAAAATAATTTAGCAACTGGAAGCAAAGCTATTCCCAGGTCCTTCAGTATCTTTTGAGATATTCTCTGATTGAGAAATACCTACCATAGCCTGAAAACCACAGACTCATAGAATCATTTAGATTGGAAAAGACCTTTCAGGTCATTCATTCCAGTTATAAACCAGTGTTTCTTTTGAAAGAAAAAAAGGACTGGGCCAGGCATCTTACTACTGGTGCAGGAATTAAATAAAAGGAAACAACCTGGTAATCCTCTGGCTGTCAGCTGGATTACTCTACAGTAGTGATTTAATGAGGACCCTAAATGTCCTGCAAATGTCTCTGTTTTTTAGAAATATCAGTTTTACTTAAGAAATATCAGATAATTAAATCAGTTCATTAGTTAGGGGACAAAAGAGTCTTCTCTCCACCTGGGAGGGAGAAACCCATAATACTCTCTCATCCAGTTAAATATCATAACCACAAGTTTGTAAAAAAAGGTCTTGGCATATGTAGAGTGTAAACCCAAAAGGTTTGGGGAGGTAAAGACAGGTTCCTTAAAAGACATTTTAAGGATTTTTGAATGGGAGGTTTAACAGACCTTTGTTTTGAAATGAATTTTACTCTCTCAACCCATTTCCAAAGAATCTCCATTAGAAACTCTCCCCTGTCAGAAAAGCAAGTTTTACAAAAGAATAGCTAATGACACTTACTTTAGGAGCTGTAGAATATCTGTTTGTTTGTAAATTAAATTTTATTTCCATTAAATTTTTCTAATTGGTAAATTTTAGTTCTAAACAAAATATTTATAATAGATATGGATTGACTGTGTGTGTGTATTCAGGCTCCTGTTTTCAGTCTGTGTAACTTTTAATGCCTAAGTAGGTGTTATCTGTCAAGTGTTGAAGCAAGGCTCAGATATAAAAATACCCCTTCCTTTCTAAACATAATTTAAAATGTGACATGTGCATGTGTTACATTTGTGTGTGCATATGGATTAACAGATAGTTATAGAAAATATACTAAAATAGCAGGTTTGATTACATGCAAATGGGATTTGATTAATTATTGCTGTAAATTGTTCTGGCAGTGTGCCAGTTCGGGAGTGCATTGCTCTAATGGAGTGACAACTGCTGAGGGGAGGAAGCTGCATCTCAGTCTCAAAGCTGATGGCACAGTAGGAGAAATGGCTGGCTGTGGCTGTGTGCTTACAGGGTTGTTTTTAAAAACAAGCAAACAAACCCAAATAAATAAATGACAACTCCTTACAAACAAACAAAGCCCTCGCGGCTACTGCTTACCTCCTGCCCAACTTTCCCCCAAAAACCATCCAAACCTCCAAAGCCAATTATTGTTCATTGAGAGCACAGTGATCCCAGATGACAGGGAGTTTCTTTGTGAATTTTTAGGTGTGTCTTCTCAGAACTAAGAGCTAAGGAAAAGCAGCATGTCTGTGGTTTGGGTGGAGCATTTGATGGGAATACCTTAGAAGGAGAGTGTTTGATTACTTCCATTTTAAATTAAGTCTCCTTAGAATTTGCAGTGTTTTCAAGAGAAAAAATGTCCAGTACTGCTTAGGACATCTGACAGACTAAGAAATACTTAGTAAGATCCATTAAGTCAAAAGACAGCAGAATGTACTTTTAGTTTTCTGGTCAGCTTTCCTGAGAGCTTTGTTTTGCTTCCTATTGAGATGTACTGTGAAGGCACCTTCACAGAAAAAATAATTTGTTGGGATTTTTTTTTATGTCATAATGTCTAGAAAAAGTCACAAGACTTGTTTTGGGAGAACTGTGGATGTTTTAGGTAGCTTATATACTTTGAAATGGACTAACCTTTACATTAAATTACAGTGTAGAAATTATTTTTCCTGAAACACAGTAGTGAGGCTTATTTAGTCCAGTTCTGTTTTTCAGTACAATTGTGCAGTTCTGCTGAAACCCATGCAACAGAAATCAGCGTGGCTTTCTTGTATCACGATGTGAGGCATTGCTCCCTTTTCAGCCTTGATAAAAGAAATGTTCCACATGTGTGTGCATTTTCTTAAAATACTTGTATCATTTTGGGGTCACAGACGTTTCTGAGTCAGGGTTAGAATGCTGTTTTCTTCTACTTGTCTTGTAGCTATGTAGTATGGATTAATGGCAGTTATTCAACCTGGCTTCAGATACATTGGATAAAGACAAGCTGTAATTTACATTACTAACTGCATCTTAATAAATTGCAAATTGAGATGATGTTTTTAATTTTAATCAAGTGATAATTTCTGAACTAATTTTGTCTCTGGCTGGTGACATTTAATGTGGAAGAGAAATTAACAGTAAGTACCATCTAAGTTCCAATTGAAGAAAGGTTTGAAATTAGTTGATAGAATTTTACATATTCATTTAAACATAATAAAAGTGAAATAGTCTTCCTAAAAGTGGCATCTGAGTAGGTGTAGGATCTAATTAGCTTATGACAGTAATCTGAATTAACTCTGGTCCACTAGAAAAAATGGCAAGTTGAGAAAATTTTCAAGCATTGATTCCACCTAGTGGTATAAAAGTATTATTACTTTTTTAGTACTAGTTTACATAATACATATTCAGAGTAACATGAAATTCCTGTTATATATAAAGAATGAGGAATTCAACTGTTTCTCTTGTAACATAATGCATACACAGTGCAGTACTGCAAAAGCTGTTCAGAGTAGGCAGCTAGAATTTGAACACCTCACTGATTGATACTGATGGTTTAGATAATATTTCAAACATATTTAGTCTGTCCAATTAAGAAATGCTAATTGCACAACTGAGTGAGAGTAATGGGGAATTTGTACAGGGTTTAGTGCTTTTTATATGTGTATACATGCCAAACCCAGGTTTTTATGATTTTGGGGTTTTTGAGGGACTTTTTTTTTTTTTTTTTCTTAAATACATCTGTCCTTGGAATAGAAGTTTGAATTCAGGTAACATGAAGGGTGTGGATGTGGGTTGGGAATTCCTGGCACGATCATCAGTGAGATTTTGCAATGAACCATGGTGGAGGGATGGACTTGAGGAACACTCACCTGGCAAAATATTGACTTGGCCAAGTTTCCAGAACTTGTTCTAGAATGGATCTGCAGAGTTCATCCTGTGGGCAAAGGGAGAGGGTGACGTGTGCTGGGGAGAGGCTGAAGGAAGGCTGGGCTCCTGCTTCTGGAGGTGATACCAGTGTGTGCCAGGCAGTAGTGAATACAGCTTTGTGTAATGCAATCTGGCAAGAGCACATGACGAAAACTCCCTTCCTCTGTAAAATATTGCCCAACTACTCTTATAGCAACTGAAAAACTTGACCCCTTCCAATTACATTAATACATGAAACCGTCTTATCTCCAGCTGATGTAGGCTCAGTGTAAAAACGTTTATCCTTGTAAAATCTCTATGTGACAATTAACATGTAAGTAACAAAGCTGATGCTGACTGATGTATGTAGACTGTCTTTTTTTTCCTTTTCGTTTATAGGTACTTGTTTCACAGTGGCAATCCAGAGCATCCAGGAGACATACTTCTAAACACGACTGTAGAAGTTTTGCCTTTTCAGGTATGAATTTTTTGGTTTATGTCTTCTGCATTACAAGATAAAAGCAAAGTCTCTTTATTGACTTTTTTAACAGGGTGAGGAGACATAAATGCTTCTTTTAACTGTATGAACTGGATGTTCTGATGTTCTCATACTTTTCCTTCTTTTAATTGGATATGTTCACAGAAGATTTATAACTATTCAGGTGTTCATTCAGGGTGCAGTCTGCTACAAGTGCTGTTGGTAATTTTGAGGTGAACAAGGTCATTTTTTTCCAGTTCATTGCTACTATTTAAAATAACAGCAACAACAAAAAAACGGTCTTCCCTCTCCTGTGTATTTTGGGAAATGGAAGACTTAAGTCAATCTGCTATGTGAGTTAGTAAAAAAGTCTTACTTCAGGGATTGACACACATCCAAGCCCACTAGATACCGAACTATATAGATTCTTAAACAGAATGTGTACCTTTCTCCCAATTTCTGATTTTTTTTCCCCATAACTCATCCATTTTTACCACCGGAGAGTACTATACTATCTTTATATTCTTGTTTGAAATCTGATGGTATGGGTTCTTTTTCTTCAACTAGATATTACAGCTAACTATTTATATCACAAAAGACTGAGAGAATTAAGATATTACTTCAGACAGGTTTATTTTATTTAGTATTAAAATGGCAAAGTATTTCTATGTTCCCCCCATATACCTGGTGTAGGAATCTTGAAATCTATGCCAAAATTGCCATATGTTGAATCATCTTTTTTTTTTGAACTTTCTTTTTTATCTATTTTTTTAAAGTAAGTAATTGTGGAGGAGTTCACATCTCCACTTCCTCAGTCTGCCTTCCTTGGAGCAGGCAAAAATAGGAAATTCTTACTCTTCCCATCCTTAAAAAGAAAATGGTTGATTCTAAATTACAACATGATATGTGGGATATTATAGCGTAAGATCTGAGGGGTTTATTTCTCAAGACCTGTGGAAATATATTCAACCACAAAACCAGCAGCAGCCTTCACTTCATCTAAGCTCAAGATACAAGACTCCACAAGATAATGAGCAAAAATGTGCATCAGGCATCTATTTTTTGGCTTTACTTGGCTGTGGAATGTCCTTCACTGGAGCATCCCTTAAGGAAGTAATGCTACATAGGTTCTATTACTATCGATGCAATTTGTGAAAAAGGTAAACAGGAAATTCTGCATCTGGCCTGTTCCTAAGCCACTAATGTCAGCAGAAAATATTGTCAGTAAAATATTGTCAGTGGAGGACAGGACCTCCTGAGGACCCTGGAGTTTCTCCACCCTGGATTTCAGTAGAGTTAGAAACTTGTTCAAGTGTTTTAACACTGATCTTCATTAAGTAGAGTCCAGAAAAACAAAAAACAACCCTTAGAAACCAGAGTACCCCCCAGACTGGATTTGTCTGGGATTCAAGCAGCATACTAAAAAAACACTTAAGACAACCTATAACAAAATCCTGCCCTGAAAACTTCAACAACAGCAACAAAGGAAACAAAAACACCTACCCCCCAAATAAATAACCAAAAACGTTTTCAGCAGCCTTAATAAGAATTTTAGCAGCCTTCAAAATAAGAATTAAAAAAACCCAAACAAACCAACCAACCAACCAAACAAACAAAAAAAACACCCCCCAAAAAAACCACCTGATCAATTTAATCTCCATTTCACCAAAAATTTTTAATGCATTCCTGGGAAATTCTTAGAGTGGGTCTTTCAGTATTGGATCATGGTTGTAATGTTCAAGCTGTTTTTCAAGCTCTGCTCTACAGTTTGGGGCTTTTTTGTGTTTATTAAAGAAAACTTACTGATGCCCATCCATATAGTGAGGCAGTGATGATTGCAGTGCTTCCCTCGCTGGTCTGATGGCTTTCCATCTCACCAAAGTCTTAGATCAAAAAGTAAGCTGTAAGTTTTCATTTGTACAGAAGAGAACACTCTTGTTAAGCCATAGAAAAAGAAGGCAGGTCCTGCCTTTGCTTGTCTCCTACTGTGTGTGCCAGTATGTGCTAAGTATTCTGCTCATGTGGCAATTTCCATGCCATGGTTTCATGGGGCACTTAGAGTACTTGAATTTTCTCCTTTGAAGCCAAGTATTGTTCAGTGTTGGAACGCTGCTGTTCTTTCTTAATTTTTTTTGTGTTGGCTTGTCGCAGGCTATAAATAACTGTATTCCAGGCTTGTTCTTAATTATTTGGAAAAAATGGATGCTGACTGTATAAGAAGAGTGCACATACATTTGTCTTTCTCTGGCAAAGTCATATGTCAAAATAAATTATCTCATTTATGCTTTGGTGTTCTAGAGTGAAGAACTGGTATTAAGCAAAGAAACCAAAGATAAACGTTTAGAGGATGGTTACTTCAGGATAGGTATGTAACAGTAGGAAAAAACATGTATTCTTACTATTGCAACTCTTAAAGACATCTTTATTTAAAACAAAAACATACCTAGATCTGAGTTTTTATCATTCATTTTTGGGTACATAACCCCATAAGCTTTACTTAATACTGTGTCCACTAATTCTTTTCAAAGACTGATGTACTAAACAGAGATCTCTTGTGACTCTTAGTTGTAGTTCAGCTACATCCAACTTCTCTGCCAGGATTGATCACCTAGATTATAATAGAGGCATTTACAGGCTCTGCAAGATCACCTCCTCTGCACAAGTGCTTTGGTGTGAGTTGTGCTTGGCCTGGATTTGAACTCACCCTACAGACAATCAGCTGTCTCGTCACAGGATGAGATTGGCATTTCACCAGCCAAGTGGCTGTTGGGGGAAAATGCCTGGATACGTGTTGTCAAGGAAGAGAAATTTTATGCATGAGTTTTAATTAGTTGCTGGACACAGTTTGGGCAATCCTGTTATAATGGATGCACATTTTTTTTGTCATAATAAATTACAGTTGTTGTGTACATGGTTTAATTGTAAAATCTAACTCTTAAATTTAATTAAATTGAAATTTAAATTGAATTCTTACCTATCCTAATATAATTGAAGATGCTTTAAATAGGAATATAGTTATGCACGAATGATATCCCTTGTCCTTTATCCTATTTGAACACACATAAGCCAAAGGCGTCATATTAGTTGTGTGATATTAAATGAGTACCTATTCCAAAACCTTCACACCGTTCGAGGTGTTAATGCCTTTAGACAGTTTCAAAGCTTTTCTTCTTATGTGTAATCCTGTTCAGGTTGGTGTGTGCTGATGATGTGCCCCATATTGTTTGCTGCTGCAAAACTGGATCTGATGTCAAAGTCACTCACTGCCTTTTATTTCAGGAATTATACTGTTTTCACTGTGATTCTGTCACAATGATACTGTGAATTGTAATACTGCAGATATATTTTCTGGATTTTGTACTTCAGTTTGTTGAACAGGACTTAATTGAGTAAATACTTTTGCAGGAAAGTTTGAAAACGGTGTAGCTGAAGGAACAGTTGACCCCAGCCTAAATCCTATTTCATCATTCCGGCTTTCAGTGATACAAAATTCAGCTGTTTGGGCAATTCTGAATGAGGTAAGAGGTGGTAGAACATTGAAAAACATAACCGGTGAATGGAAGATTTCTTCATTCTGTTTTGAAGCTCACGCTTTTGGCTAACACAAAAAATAGTTACCTCTTATCATTAAGAAACGTAATATACTAAATGATGACTTATTTTTTCTGATTCTCTATTTCAGATTCATATTAAAAAGATTACAAACTGATCATGGAAATCTGCTTTAGAGGAAAAAGAATCTGTGAAAATTCTTCCTATAAAATCTGACATCCTTAGCAAGTCACAAATTGAAAATACTGAGCATGCACCTTATTCCAAATGTCATTCTTTTTCACTTGAACTCTACCTCTTGTGAAATCTACTGTAGATGAGAAGATTGTATTTTCCCCTTCTTATCTGATCCATCCAGAAACTGATGCTCCACACTGATAATGTTCATCTGAGGCCCAAGTTGTCCTCCACTGTAATGTGACTTTACCATCTTACAGTTGCAGAACCCTGCTATGCTAAATCTGTACTATTTTGATAGTATAGTAATGTAGAGTTGTACATATTGTTACATTCCTTGAGAAAAAAATATAATTATTGTTAAATAAGTTTTATGAAGGGGGTACTTTCGGAGTTCCATTTATTTTCTATAACAAGAACCCTCTTTTATAGACTGTCAGGGATATATATTAAAAATGCTAGGGATATTTAATTTATTAAAATAATTTGAAAAGTACATATTTTTATGCAGTAAAATTTTAAATTGATATAGTTTTTTTATGAATTCTCTAGTTTAAGTTATCTTTCTACATTTTTCTTTGGAGATGCAAACATAAATTAATACCATATTTCAAATGTACTGCCATGTTTAAAAAAACAAGATTAAGTTTCTAAATTATGTAGTTTTATACACAGAATCTGAATGATGTTCAGAGGCATAAACAAAGTTCTGAAGAGCATTATTCTTTGGGGCTATGAAATTCCACTATGTACAGTTTGTAGCCACATAAAAAGCATGTTGAAATGTCTTGTTTCATATTATGTACTAAATCTGCAGTGATTTTAGATTGAATCCATTGCATTTTAGAAGAATTTTTTTTTTTACTCCAAACCAGTTCTTTCTAAAAATATTTGTAAACATTTCCTAGGCTGAACAAATTCATTTTCTGTACTGAAGAAAATCATTCTCTAGCTTTGCTTTGGAGTGACAAGAGGTTACCTTTTATCAAAAGAATGAACAATAGATACATTTGATTTACTGAGGTCTCCTTTTAAAAAATTCTGTTATTGCAGTGTTTATTTTGGATACATTAGTGAGTAGTTACAGTTTATTTTCTTCCTTAGTTTAAGAAAAAGACCTTAGTTTGACTCCTTTATGTATCAGTATGATAACTCGCACTAACTTTATAGTAGGAACTGAATCTGGCCTCAAGTTAGTACCCTGCCTTTTCATTTCAAGGGAAACAACAGTGATCTTAAATTAATCAGAAATTCAGTCAGGAACAGAATGTGGTCTGGATTATAGTAAGAGTGGAACTGTTGCAGTAGTAATGCTGCTGCTTTTCTTAAGAGTCCTTCTGCTTAGGTGTTTATGTGTAAGGACTCAGGCATGGGAAAAAATCAGTTAGTCAGATATGGCCAGGAGAAAGAAGCAGGAATTCCTCCCTTTAATAGG
The DNA here is from genome assembly GCA_018697195.1 of Certhia americana. Lineage (NCBI taxonomy): Eukaryota > Metazoa > Chordata > Aves > Passeriformes > Certhiidae > Certhia > Certhia americana. The sequence continues at coordinate 85,588,306 of CM031857.1, read as the reverse complement.
AATGAAGTGCCTGATTGACATTGGAGGGAGGCATCCACCCTGGCTTGGGTAGTGTCAGTTGTGCTGTGAACCAGCCTCCTGGAACTGACACCTCAAATGCTGGCCAGCTTTCCCTGTGGAAAAAAACACACTGCTACCCCCAACACAGAATCATAGAATCACTTAAGTTGGAAATTACCTTTATTGTCTTTGTGATCAGGGCTCACATGCACCAAACCAGTTGCAGATTCCCTGATCGAGAGCAGGGGGCTTGAATTTGTACTTCCCCATTTAAGTTCAGCTGAGTTTGGGGCTCCCTTTCATGATAAGTTTGTAAGGAGCAGGAGCTAAAGATGCTTCTCTAGCACTGTAAGCCCTCACCACTGGATTATGGTATCAACCTGTCTTCTCTTCTGCCTTGTTGGTGAATTGTGCCATAGCTTCAACAATTCAGCAGTATTCAAATTGAAGAACTTAACTACTTCTACAGACTGTTGTCATTTTGGTTTAGCTATGTTGTCTGAGGACACAGGGAAGATGAGATTTATACACAGAGGGTAAGACCTTCTGTTTAGACTGGCTGGTTTAAGTTCAAGAAAAATTAGATACCAAGTGGACCTTGTTTATTTTTCCTGATTGCATCAGGTGGTGTGAATAAAATGTTACTTGCAAAGCTTGTGTTGCCTATAGACATGGGCATAAGCTAAGGACTGGTCACATAAATGGAGTTTATTCTTGGAAATGTGGGTAACTAGGCTCTGAATCCTGTGTGACTCTAGCCTATTGTGGTGCTAAAGCCCTGTTTGTTCCCTGTATAATGCCCTGCCAAATTACTGACATGGAACAGCTTTTTATCACACATCAGCTAGCAAAGGTCTGAGAAAGTATTTAGGTTTTCTTCTCAGCTGTGTCTGTGAATGAATGATGCAAGTTATTTAAACTAGGGTTATTTTTTACAAACCAGACTGCAGCAATACATTAGATGTTGCAGTTTCTTACTCTAAGTAGTTTTGCTGACAGTGACCCTTCCCATTTTTCTGAGTCTGGAAGTTTACTGGTACCACTTATATAAGAAAGCTGTGTGCTTATTCTCAAAGTATCACTGGTCCTGACGTTTCACAGTAGTTAAATGAATCACTGCTAATGTATTTAAATACATAGAACCCGTACCACATTGATTGCAAGACTGGTTAGTAGTATATTTAGTTTTCAAAAATGTTGAGAAGAAATTTATCCAAGACAACAAATTAAACTAGTGTGTGGTAAAATGTGGGTTGTTTTTTAAAGATTGATGCATTTTTATTACATTGTAGTAGCAGGAGTTGAAAATATTCTGGGCTGCTTCAATACTTTCAATGTTCCTGAGCTTATAGGCTCTCTAGATAAATGTGCCACATTAATACAAATTCTATTTCATAGATCCAGGTAAATTCAGAGCTGGTGTAATCAGGAAGATTATTTCTGCAGACAGCTATTTTAGGCTATGTACCTTTAAATTCTAGTCCCCAAGTCAGGCTAAGGTGGTGCAAGTCTCCTTCCTGGAAGTATGGTGAAGTAAGAACACCTGGGCAGTTTGGCTCATCAGCCTTTGGCCTGGGTACTCTTTGTGGCTGGGTCTCCTGCATGTCTCCAATGTAAGGGACCGTAAGAGATCTTAAATAGCATCTTAAACCTATTACCTGTTTTGAGGGAGTTTTTCCCTACATGTTATTTCAAGTTATTTTTGTTGTGACCTTAAAAATCCCCTTGAGTCCACTGACTCTTAAGAGTTATCCAATAATGGAAAGTGTTTAAAAAAAACCCTGCACTATCCTATGCTCCTGTTAGCTCCTTCTGATGCTGTTAAAGCTGGAGAAAAGCAAACTTTTGTGAAACCGAAGGCATAGCCAGAAACGTTCATTATGTGGGCAAATGAACTTATACTGGATGCCAAACAGACTGGCTGATGTGAACATTTGCTTTTCTGAGCTGATCAGGATTACTTGGGACCAAGGAAACACAAGACTGTCAGTATAATCTTGCTTTGCTCATTCAGTAGGTCATCCTACTGAAAACTTTGTAAATAATGTGAACAGGATGTAATAGAGTGTTTCTAAAGCACTGTATAAGGCTTTGAGCTTTTGCAGGCATCTCAACCATGTGTGTTTTCATTGATGGAAAAAATTCCTATGGATATATTAATTTTTCTGTACTTAAAGACGGCTTAGAAAAATTCTGATCTTTGTGATTCATGGACCAAGAAAAGACTGGAGTCTTCTGTCGTATCACTGCTTGTCTAGCTGTTTTGAAGCAGTTTTTAAATACCTTGAGTCAGTTTAGAGCAAAGCAATTTATACTTTGCCTGTATGAAACACAGTTCCTTGAATGAGCTGAAGTGTGATTAGTCTTTGGAAAAATTTGCAAACTGTGTACCAGTTTTCCTTTTTTTTTTTTAACAGATACATTATAATTTCAGTCATCTCTGTATTTTGTTGGAAGTACTTGCTCCAAATGAAGTATCATAGCTATTTGTAGTTCGCCTCCAACTTGGAAAGTATTATTTTAGTCTCATGGGGGAAAAGAAAAGTGAAATATTCTCAAACCTTGCTTCCCAAAAATACATGAACCCAAGGTTCTATGTTTGTTCTTACTAGGAAGGATGTATTCTGAAAAAGCTAGAACAAGTAACTCTAGCTAGAAAGGGGGAAAAAAAAAGTCGTTGTGTTTTAAAATCATCTTTACAATCACCAGCATAAGGCTGAAAAGCTATTAAACAACTGGTGTTTTCAGTCTAGCATTGATTGCTGATGTAAAACACACAGCCCACGGAGACCTGGTGAATTAGTCCTTGAGTGTCACCTTTCTGACCTTAGTGGTCTCTAAAGGGTTTTGCTGAGTTCTGCTGTGAACAGTGAACTGCTGGAAGTTAAAGCAGCTTCATTTTGAGAATGATGAAGCCTTCTTTCAAGGGGAAAAATGCTGATATCTCTAAAGGGAAGGTACATAGGCCCTGAGTCCTTCAGTGGTATTGCACCACAGGGCACTAAATATGAAGTATTTTACTGTTGAACTGAAGTGGATGATCAGTGATGCTAGGATTCCTGTTAGGGAAAAGGTATACAGTTAGGCTGCAGCTGCCTGCAGGACGGGAGCTTGTGCTGTTAGCCAGGGAGGGAGCAGATCCTGACTGGAATCCTTCACCTTCGATGGATCAGCAGTTCACTGCTTTCCTTGTTTAAAGGAGAAAATTGCTCAGCATCTGCTGAGAGGGAAACATTAATCTCTTCAAGCCTTAACAGTGGCTGAAACACACAGTACTGTAAGATGCACTGCCAGCATATTTGGTATTTTAAGATAAATGATAGTTTTTCCTTAGAGATCAAATTCTAGTATTGAAATTGTCTTACTGTAACCAGTTTACTCTTGTGTTGTTTTGGAAACTGAACCCCAGTGCTCATGTTTCATGCTGAACACTGCATTGGAAAGCTGTCATCTTCACTTTCCATAAGGTATTGTTTGTGATGGTCAGTTTCTACTTCTGCCTTGCGGACTTCACAGCTGCAGGCATTGCCATGAGCCCACCCTTGTAGCCAAACCAACTTGTACTTTCCTTCCACGTTCATTGACCTGCCACTCAGAATGGTGGATGTAGTAATACCCACTGGACTGCTAGAGATTGGGTTTAAAAACTTGCTGCTATCTTTGGAAACCTGGTATAGGTCATGTTAATTGTGCCTTTCATCACTGTTTTTTCTGTGTGCCAGAGTTGTCCATGTATATTTGAAGTAGTCACCGAAGTAAATCTGTTCTCTCAATCTTTCATATAAGGAGAGGCCAGATCTGTATCTAGAGACAGTTGTTGCTTTACCATCGCAACACTATTAAGATCTGTACTTTCACACAGTCCCAAGGCAAGGTATTCCAGTATTACTACTCTTCAAGAAAACTGCTTTGTGGTGTCACTTAAACCCCTCATAATGTAGAGCTTATGCCAGTATGTGCAAAGTATCTGCAGTAAGAGTTATGCTACATAGACTTGTTGCAGTTAAATTTAAGCTACAGAAATGTACAAGTAACTTGTTTTTAGGAATGTACTGCAAAAGTATTTGAACAAAATTGCTAACATGTTTACTGTTGTAAATATTTTAATAAAAAAAGACACTTCAAACTTTTTTACACAATTATCTACAATAAAGAGAAATTTACAACCATTTACAAAATGTTCTAAATTTTTTCTTTACTGTCAAAATGGCTAAGGTAGAAACAAAATAAACATTAGATACATGAAATCCTGCTTTTATTTCACTCTGTATTTATAAAACGAACAAAGCATCTTGGTGAAGTTCCATCCACATGCTAATGAAATCAAATACAGCATGATGAGAAGTGCAAATGGATACAAAAGAATAGCTGTGTTCTTCAAAAAGGGCAATGCTGAAACAGAAGTAATATTGAAGCAAGTATAAAGCAGTGCTCTTTAAAAATGGTGCTTCATGTAAAGTAGCCTTGGGGCAAGGCAGCAATAAAAAATAGTTCTGCACTGCTGTCCTCCTCAGACATCTCTGTCCTACTAGCACTACAGTTACCTCAAAATGCCGTGGGGAACTGTTTTACCTAAAACTATGGTCTTAAGCTCACTACAGAATCTTTATCTAATGCAAACATCTTTAAGTGGCTTTAAAGAAGAAGAAGAAAACTAAGTTGTGATGCTACAGGTCTAATACAAGAAGGGAATTTGGTGAGGTGGAGAATATAAATTCTTTGGTTAAAATGTCCACCCAGATGATAACATGGACTGGTGCATTTCTGTCAAACTTTATTTACCACAAAGAATTACCTCAACATGCAGCTAAGCCTCTGCTTTACAAATAATATGCTAAGTTCCAATTAATAGCCTGAAAACATGCTCTTCTTTTGAGTCAAATATAAAGAAAGTTGATGTTACTCACCACTGTATCCTAGGAATGTCACATAGATGTAATAGCCAATTGCAATCAGCCATAACGTATTCCCAACAAAATACCCAATGACAGAATCAGATATGATGACATCTGCAAGAGATAACTGCTCTCAGCTGTTTTGATAGTGCACCAATTTGAAGCAGAGAGCTGAAAGTATTCTACTTACAGTTGATGAAGAACAGCTGGATAAAATGCAGGATGACTAGAAGAGGGTAGAAAGCATTCAGATGTACATCAAAGGCATATCCCCACTCCACATCATAATCTCTGTTCTGCTGCTTCACTAAGTACTTATTTGAAATGAACCTACATGAAAAGATAGTTGAGACTGTTGTTAATACAGATCTGTAAAGCTGACTGACAAATCACAGGTTTGATGTAGTAAGTCATATGAGATCCCAACTTGCCATCACAAAGTTTCTGCTATGTGGGAATAAAAACGTGCAAGAATCACGCAGACCAGACTATTGTTAAAATGGTTTTGTTAAAACTACCGTCACATCCCTTGCAAGCTACAGGCAGCTGAAATACCCTGCAGTAATACAGAAACAAAACTTCTTTATAAAGAAGTGCTCAGTGCTACAATTTATCAGTGCAGTCACAAGCTGCCACTTCTCTCTGTACAGAAGGGGAGATGACTTCAGTGAAGTGCTTGTACAGGATCAGCACACCTGACACAGAGATGGTTTACTTCATCTCTACAGAACTGATGCACTGCAAGGACAGGAGGAGGGCAGGAGAGTGCTCATAACATGTGCCTATTATTATTACTGAAAAGATGTGCAAATGCAGCATGCACTGCCTGGCTACTGAATGAGCCTCAAGGCTCTTTCCTTCTGCTTAAGTTCTGCTGACATCAAAATATTTATCCCATTTAGAAGAGGAACAGGAAGTTAATACATGCTCAGAAATAAGAGACCAGTGTTCATGGCAGCTTCCTCTGACCTACTCTTTGTGCCAAGGGTGGGGTTGCAAAGAGGCAGAGCCTGGGTGCAAGGCCAGGAGAGGTGAGGCAAGGAGTTTAGACTCAGGAATAGGGGGAGCTTTTGGGAAGAAAGGTGAGCCTGCACCTGAAGGGACTTGAACAAACTCAATCCAGGTGACTGGTATTGAAGCCTGCAGGAAGCTGACTAAAAGACAGAGGAAAACCAGCAGATGCTGAAGTGTTCCTGGCTTAGGAAACTGCATCCTGAAGCACAAATTGCTGGAGGATGGGGGCAGGGAGCATTACTATAAGCTCTTCCCCAAGCAATTTATGGGTTGCTATCCCAGACAGGAGCATAGGTCAGGTCGATCTTTCATCTATCAGCTACCTTTCTTTTATGTACCTAGTTCTCAATTTTGCAATTACAAGCAGGAGTTCCTGAGGCCACTGTTAGGATTTATCCCTTTTCCAATCCTCATCACTTTAAGGTGTCAGCTCCATCCCTAAGAACTATTAAATGCCCTTGCTTTCTTAAGTTCCTCATAAAATAAAAATTCTTTCTTTGCCCTCCCCTTTCTGCAGCATAGAAACAGTGGCTTCCCATTCATGGTTCCCTCACTGCTGCAGGACACACCTATGGTGCTGATGAGGCCTGGATTGTAAAATGACCTGCTCCTGCCTCTCTACTTCTGCAAATCTCTGGACGGGAGAGGATAAAACTGGCAGTGCTTACCAACAAAGAAAAAGGTGCCAAGCACAAGACAGAACAGATGTGGCTGTAGTGGCACTAGCACCAATCTTCAGCAAGAAGCGAGGGCCAAGTGTATATTGCCTTGTTTAAATAGAATCATCCCTGGGCTTACACTACTTGACTTTTTCATTCATTATTTTGATTTGAACAAATGTTTCTTTTTTTAATCACCTTTTACTTGGCATTCCTGCTGAACATTAACCAGCTCAAGAGGAAAGAAAAAAAAAGCTGGAATGTTCATCATAATACAGACCTTCTGACCATTTAACTTTGTAGGAAATAGTAAAGAAAGAGATGTATACTTCCTTAAAAGTATCATTTTGAAACAATTATTACAACAGCATAAAACCTATAGTCAATACTTGAGTGTAAGTTTACCCCAAACAAAGAAGCAAGTGTCTAACAAACAGCAGAGGATTCTCTGTCTGAACAGCAATACTGAACTCAGCTTCAGAAATCACTACTTACCACATCAGAGTTGCAATCAGGAGTCCAACACCTACGCAGTCTATGAATACAACCCAAAGCAGCAGTTTTATTGTTTCAAAAAAACCCATGTCCAACACAAATCCAAATCCTACAGTAGACACTGAAAGGAGAGAAAGATCATTAAAGTCAGCTGTGGAAATGAAAGCATGAGATCTTAAACTGATGGGGTTTTTATAAGTATCCTGTTATGAAATCTCCCGTTTCCTTTTTATTTTTCCCCCGGAGATTTTCAGTCCAACAGCTCAGTTTTTTTCCACCAAAATCTAGATATAATGACATTTATTCATACTATGAACACTCATCTATACTTGGGTCCAATTGTAATGCTTCATTCAAACTATTTTTTTAAAAATTCAGACAATGCTACAATAGAACATTCTTTGTTTTATAAAAGCTCCTTGTTAACCCAAACCACATGTGTAATTCTATTTCAGTTAAGAGTTTTTCTATTATGCAGCAATACACTATTTAATAGATGGCAACTGAGACACTACTGAATTTGCAGCTCAGTCATTTACATTAGCCACCTTTTTTTATAGCTTAATTCTACAATATACAGAATCTCACCAGGGCCTTTATGGTAAAACCAATGTTTTATCCATAATATTCAGGTAAACCAAATATATTCAGTATTTTTTTAACAAAAACACTGCTGTGTGGCATAGGGTTTTCCTACTGTCTGTAAAGTTACAGTGAACCATGCAGTCTAAATGAGTTGTGACGGAGAGATCAATTCAAGACTACAGAGTACTACTTAAGTCTACTTGGATTTCTATTTCCCCCTATAAAAGGCTAGGCTTTTTTCTTCTGTTCTACTTTGATTAAGAGATCGTCCGTACAGATTGGTCCTTTTGTCTGTGTGTGTTATTAGAAGGAAAATAAGCATTCATCCCTAAACTTTCCCTCCCTCTTCCCTGTGCTGTTCTCCTGCACTCACCGCAGAGCCAGATACTGAGCAGCACTAGGAAAGCAGGATCATCTCTTGCCCATTGGTCCTTTGTCTGTTTCCTGTAGTGAAAGTTCCTGTAAACCCTCTGTGGTGAAGTGAACAGGTAAAGCATCTGCCAAAGTGCAAACTCGAAATCCATCTGTCGGAAGTGGAAGAGCCTCCGGAGGTACTTGTAGCGTTTCGCTCCGGCCGTGTGCCTCGCAGCATCTCTGGGGCTCAGCACACCATTGCCCTGGCTCCCAGAATTAACCAATGTGGTTGGCAGCATCTTGCTAAAGAGAGAATTTCAAAAGATGTATCTGATTTTGTACACAATATGGGGTACAAATAAAATAGCGCAATGTAGGCCACGGCTGCAATGCTGAAGTGGCAAAAACTGAGCACAAGCATAAACAATGACATTTGTTGGAGCAAGTCCAGAGGAGGCCATGGAGTAAGTAAGAGGGCTGGATAACCTTCCTAATGAAGACAGGCTGAGAAACTTGGGGCAGTTCAGCTTGAAGAAGAGAAGGTTGCATGGAGACCTCCTCCCAATAGCTGAAGGGGGAAAATAAGGAAACTGGGACACTTCATCAGGAACTGCAGTGATAGGACAAGAAGTAACGGGTACAAACTTGAAACAAGGAAAACTTAGGTTAGATACCAGGAAGAAATGGTTTAATGCGGGGAGAGTGAGGCCCTGAAGCACCTGCCCAGGGAGGCTGTGGACGCCACAGCCCCTTGGGCGTTCAAGGCCAGGCTGGAGTGGCTTAGAACAACTTGGTCCACTGGGAAATATCCCTGCCCACGGCGCGGGGTTGCAAACCAGATGATCTTTACGGTCTCTTCCAGCCTTTAACAGTGTACGGTTCCACGGCTTAGGAGCGGCCCGGCCGCGGCCGCTGACAAACCCCCGCCCACCCTCAGCAGGGCCCGGGCTCAGCTCCGGCCCGGGCAGCGCCGCACGCCCCCAGCCCCGCCCCGCCCTGAGGGTCTCACCTGCTGCCCCGGCCCGCGGCGCGACCCCCGGCCCGCCCGGCCCCGCCACCACGGCCGCCTCCCGCCGCCTTCCGGCACCGGCCGCAGCGCAGGCGCTCGGATCCTCCGCCGAGCCGCCCCGTCCCTTCCTGCCCCCGCCGGAAGCGGCACCAGCGCCCGGGATGGCGGCGGCGGCGGGCGGCGGTAGCCGCGGGACGGGAGGTAGCGGGCTGTAGCGCCGGGTTCGCCGCCAGGCTCGCCGCCAGGTTCGCCGCCAGGTTCACCGCCAGGTTCACCGCCAGGTTCACCGCCAGGTTCACCGCCAGGTTCACCGCCAGGTTCACCCCAAGCTCGCTGCCAGGCTCGCCGCCATGCCCAAGTACTACGAGGATAAGGAGGAGGACGGGCGCGCCTGCGGCGGCGTGAGGGAGGACCTGCGGCAGTGCCTGCTGGAGAGCCCCTGCGTCCTGCAGGTGAGGGCGGCTGCCCTTCCCGGCCCTTTTACCGCCTCTTACCTCTCGTTGGCAGCAGTTTAGGGAATTACAGCTCCAGAGGAGAGCGCACGTCACCGTACCGAAGCGAAATCTTTAGTGAACTTCTTTTGAAGTTGGAAGCACATGATCCTCCAGGGCCCCTTCGAACCCAGATTACTCTGTTGGCCAGAGCGTGGTGCTAATAACGCCAGGATCGTGGATCCGATCCCTGTATTGGCCTTCCCTTAAGAGTTGGACTACATGATCCGTGTGGGTGCTTTCCAGCTCAGTGATTCTGTTCTATGATTCTGTAAAGTGTTTTGATATCTCTTTGACGAGCTGCAGAAATCAAAATTTGAATCCTTTCTTTTTTCATTTACTAGGAAAACAAAAGCCCTAAGCAATGCTTGAGGGAAGGACACTGTAGGAGTTTGCAAGTGACATTCTTTGCATGCAAAAGATCAATGGTAAGTGTGGTGTGTCTTCTGCTACTGGCCTGGATATTTCCTGTCCTTTCCCCCCTCTTTTTATGGGAAGCATGTTATTTCAGTAAGGTGGGTGTCATTAAGCAGAGCAGCTCTTGCCTTTGAATCCTGACTGAACTATGGGTGCTGTACTCAGTTCTCTTGGAGAAGAAGCTATAGAGTAGCAAAAATTGGAAAAACACATTTTAATTTGGATTAGGCTTAGAATGTCACAGGAAAGCGAGGCATTTTCACTATTGTTTTTAGTAAAGTTTTGGGTTTAAAATATTAGTAGGTCATTGTAAGATAAATTGTAAGATGAAATATTGACAAGGTGTCTTTTGACTCTAAGGTCTTTGAAAAACATCTATGTAGAGAACTTTAAATGAAGTGAAGTGAGACTTTCACTGTTGAAGCAGAATCTTGCATTGAATTCACATCGAGTCACTAATTTTCTTGGAGTACTAGAATTAATGATAAATAACAGTTTGGTTTTTTAAGTAATGAACTGTCCCATATAGAGATGACAAGTATTTTTTTAGAAACACAATTAGATAGTTTTCTGTATTTTGATAGGATTTCCTTGTCCAGAATTTTTTTCTTGTGTTTCCATAACATTTAAAAAATATTTAAGTTGGGGTAAAGATGGTATTAGAACTTTTCAAACATGAGAAGTGCATGACTCATTTTTATTTTTATCTGATGAAAAATGTACAGCTGAAATGGTGCTTTAAATTTCTTTTCCATTTTGTATTAGTGGTAGCAGCTTTTTGTACCTCTTCTTTATGAACCATATTAATCCATAAAATGACAAATTATTATTTCTGTGTATGGGAAGATGTTGTATTTTGGAAGTTTGAAATACCTATATAAAGCTGCAGTAACAACATATATATCTCCAAGTGATGTGCCTGTATTTTTCTGTCTGTGGATTGCCATCAGGATTGAGAGCCTGATGAAACTAAGTTTTTAGCCAAATGCCTCCAGCCATGTGGGAAGAAGCCGGACTCTTAAATGATTTTATTTACCTCTCCCAAATTTTAAGGCTGATGAGTGAAGTTTTTCTTGTCCTATTAATTCTGTAAATTCCCATAATCCTGCTCAGTCAAACTAGTTATTTGTTATAATAGTGAAACTTAAAGAGTGTCCAAAACCAAGTTAGACACTAAATAGAGATATAATTTACAGTATCTATTTAATCTATCTAGTATCTGTATTATATTACAGATATAATATACAGTATAATTTACAATAAATTCATCAGGGGTTTTGCCTAGATGCTGATGGTTTGGGTTTTTTTCCAAGGGAAGAGAGAGTCTTATCAGAGGAGTAACTGTAGTACACTTCAGATGTTGAGGTAGAGCCAAGGTTTAAAGTGCAAAGCTGCTTGGTTATTGGACAAGCTGTATAATCATGAGACTAGCTCTTTACAAATTTTGCTGCAGTTCTGAATTCTGGAAGAAAGTTAGTTAATGGTGGTAAAAGAAACCTCCTCAGTCTAAGATCAGAATATGCCTGAGTTGCAGTCTGTCACTGCCATCTTCAAGACTGGCTATTAAGTTCAGAAGAATTCTCCCAAGATGAAAATATGTTTTTCTGCTGCATTGGGAAAGAACTTACAGTTTAGCTTCTGTAAGTACTACACTGTGGCTTTTATTTTAGCTTTACCATTATCTTTAGCCTTTCGTGAAATGCTTTTTCTGAAATTGCCAAGATTAAACTTGCAGATTTTACAAGCTGAATATTGTTTCTGGTTTTACTGATTTATTTCTGTTTTTTCCAGAAACTTTGTGTATTTAAGTTATCCCTCTCCTCACAGGCATTTGTAGTCCCACTTCAACCAGATCTGAATTTTACTTCTTCAGTTTATCAGATACATTTGCAAAACTGGTCTGAGCAGATTTACACTACGTTGTTTTTCATGGGCTCCTTGACATCCTGCTATGCTGTTCTATCATTTATGTTGTTTATTTCAGAATACACAGGAAGCTTATCACATAATTTCAGTTTTGTGTGAAGTTTAAGATCATATAATGCTTCTTGTCATTGGAATCCGCTGTGGCTTGTTGGCTACATCTCTAGTTTCCTTCTGCTTTATTCTGGCCTTTGCTCTGATGTTACAAAGTAGCACAAACCCTCTACAATACTTCTTTTGGCAAATACCCGCTCTTAATATATTGTCTTCAATTTTCAGTTGGATACCAGGGCAAGATTCAGAGGAAGGAAGGGATACTGAAGTGCTCGTGAAGAGACCTAGTCATGGGAATTTGGGGTTCATCAGCACTCTACACAAAACAAGAGACTAAAGTAAGAAGATCTGCTGCATCCTTTCATGCAGTGTTTTCATGGAAGTACTCCTGAGTACTCCAACAGATGGACCTGTGTGTGCATTTAAATGTTAAAAAAAAGGCAAGCATAAAGCTGCAAGTTCTGGCCAAAATGGGTACCTGTCATGTACTTGCAATAAAAATGTGAAATCCAGAACAAGCTGCAGATGTTGTCATTCTGTTTGGAAGTGAAGTTGTCTTTTGTGACTTTACTGTAAATTCTGGTAATCTTACTATTAGAAATATTACAAGGTATGGAACTGGGGGCTCACTTGATGTGTTGAGGAAGAGTTTTCTTAGTAGATGAGTATCTCAGAGGGTTTCTCAGAGTGGAGCTATTTTCAGAGATGAGGAGTTGACCAAGGTTGTAAAATGTGTATTCAAGCTGCTTCCTCTTCAGTAGATTTGCTACCTAATAAACCTGTAATATATGGGAACAATGGTCCCACACTGCTGAGGAAGTGGGATTTATGGGAGTAAGAAGCATTAAATAGTGTTTAAACCATAACTGTGGTAAATGTTAACTGGTTCTGTATAAGAACTGCTTTTCCAGAGGAACATTTCCTTTTTCTTCCTTCAGTGTCCCTGCCTCTACAAGCCTCTAAGGAAGAAATGCGGCTGTAACTCTTACACTTGGAAACTCAAATAACTTCAGACAAGCTGATTAGAAGCAAGATGAGGAAATAGTGAGAGGGGAGAGAGCTGCAGTAACTTTGTTTCTTGGCTGAAGTTTATAGCCAAGTGTCTGATACACTTTCAGTCTGAACAGATGCATGCAACACTTAGTGTTTCTAAAACTGATGACTTCAGTGAATCAGCACATGTTGATTATTTAATTCTGTCTTAAGCAACTGTTCTGTAGTGAGTCAATGTTTATATTCCTTGTATGTGTAGGACTTTATTTTTGCCACCTAAATCAACTCTGATTTCACCTTTTTGTGTTCTGTTGATCATGTGGAAGCTAGTCCATTTGTTCAAGTGCTGTAAGCATCCTTTGTTTTCCACAACCTGATTACCATGTTATCTCTTTACATAAACTAAAATGATAATTGATGTCTATAAGAGTATTTTTAACTCAACAGTCTAATTCCAAAATATTACTCACACGCCTTTTCCATGGGGAAAAGCATAAAAAAGGTACTAAAAGTAAATATTAAGCCACATGGCAGGTATTTAAATGTCAGTTAGAGAGTGGGAATGGTATGTGAGTTTGGTAGTCAAGAACTCTTCCATGGTATACCCTACTGCATGGGTTTGTAGGGTGATTGTTCGAGTGATCTTTATTCTTTTCTCAGCCTTAATCACTAAGCCTCACTTAATGGTGCTGCAGCAACTCATTTTGGAAGGGAGCAGAAAGATTGCTACATCACAGACAGACACATAGTTACTGTTATTAATCATCCCTATCCAATGGAGATCAAGTGTTAAATCTTTTGGACATTTATGGATTTTCTAATTAACAGAACACATGTATTATTTGATCCAATAGAATATTAATGTCAAAACTTCATAATGGTTCACTAAACTACCTAGGACAGTATGAAAATATGTAATAGGTATCAAAATACTGATTTGCTCAAGAGACCTGTTCAATTCCAATATTGTGTAACATAATACTCTGTCTAAAGATAAGTAATTATATAATTGTCTTGGGACTTTGAGCGCTGTCCTACTTGAGAGATATTAATGTCCTTTGGGAAAAATAATTTGTTTCATTAATGCCCTAAGTCCTATACATTTGATTACAGCTTTTCCCCTAATGCACAAAATGTTTTCATTTAAGTATATTGATGTTTTTGTCTTGTGCCTTGTGCTAAATTACTGACTTTTACTAAAAAAGTGCATGTTTCTATTTGGTAGATCTTGCAAGATGGGATTTGTGAAATTGGGTTGTTGAGGACATGGCACCAAAAGGTTCATACTTATTTTAGAATCACAAATATAAGCAGTGCTAATAATTTGTATTGAACAAGTAAAAAATAGAGTTTGCTAAGACCTCACTGCTGCTTTTGTTCCTCTTGTTTGTTTTCCATGATGGAGAGTCAGAGTGTGCTAAATGCTGTTGACACTGACATTGCAGGCTGTGGCTCTGTCAGTGTTAGGACCTGTCTGTGTTACAACATCCCATTTCAGCAATTAAAATGTTCCCTCTGTGGTCTAATCCTGCAAGCACAGTTGTATTTACAGAGCAGTTGTATTCATGTATTGCAGAACTTCTCACGTGTTTATGATGATTAAAAAATAGGCCCATGGTCATTTTCTCTGAGAATTCTTTAGGCTGTTAACTCTCCTTTTAACTCATTAAACTCTCCTGTTTAATGAAGGTCCACGCGTACTTGTGTTGAAAAGTGAGAGAAAAGGGTTGGTGTTTAAAAATATCACACATTTAGTATTTAAGATGTGCCCCTCAAAATGAAAGATAAAACGTCATTAAAAGCCCTCACTTTTGAAATATTTTCTGCTTCCAGAATGGGTGCATTTGTATTATAAAGAGCTTCATTATTCACTGGGTGGCATAAGAAATTGGTTGTCCACTCTCTCTTAATTTCTAAAGTTTCTGGAGAGTAGCAAGTTGGATGAGATGGGGTTTTTTTAAAAGAAAACATTTAAAAGGGTGTCTTTTTAGTGAAAGCCTGGAACAACTAGATTGCCACCTTCTACTCATAAGAAGAGCCTTAAATGGAGTAATCATCTAAAAATACAGCCACAGAATGTAGGTGGTAAGCACTATCTGTTGTTAAAGCCTGTGGTTAGGAAATTTACAAATACAGAACTGTAGCAGCTTTGTTAACTTGATGAATTTTACACTGCCTTGATACGTGGTCATTTAGAATATGTGTATTTATTGTAAACATGTGTCTTTTCTAAAGCTGAAGAGCACAACAGTTTAATTCCTGTTATGAATTAATAACCAGAAACTTTAAGATCCTTTCTCATTTTTCTGTTTCCAAATCTGCCTGCTGAATTTTCTGCCTCTGGCATGGTTTTATTGCAGATATCTTCAGAAAATCGCTAACCAGTTATTTCTGTAAGTGACACACTCCACAATGACTTGGTTGACAATCTGTAGGAAGAAAATTCTATAAACATAGAGAGCAGCTTCTTGAAGTGGACTATGCTTTATTTTCAGGATTTAGAGTAGGTTCATTAACCATGTTCTTGAACACTGAAAGTGGAAGAAGCAACAAGACTAACATTTGAAGTTGCTTAATTAGGTCAGTAGAAGGTGATATACTTCAAGTAATAATAGTTTTTAGTAGCTAAACATTGAAAATATATTTTTATGCCAAGCTGAGGTTGGTGTGTCCTGATAGAGGCTTTCATAAGCTATATTCTTTTTTGCTGGCTTGTAGGTAGTAATGGGCTGCAGTGAAATGGAATGGAATAATTTCCCTAAAGATTTTATAGTAACAGAAGAAATGATACAAGTAAATCTCTGTGACCTAGAACAAGATTTTTAAAATCTGCAGTATTGCTACTATTGCTTTAAAAGAAGCTGTGGAAAAATAGCAAAGCAGAAATTGGCTCATAATTCATAAATTCTAGTAATAAGCTGTGCTAGTGTAAAATTGTATTGTGTTATCTTTCATTACCACTCAAAAGAAGAGGAATATGAACTTTCCCTAGTCAATTTGTAACAGGAACTTCTTTGGCTTTTTTGGTGGGGGAAGTTCAGAAGTCTTTCTGAGGTCACAAAAGTCTAATATTTATTTGCTGTTTTCTCAGGCTTTTGGTTCTGTAGCAGCCGTTCCTCACTAATGGTCATAGCAGGATGATTTCTGGGATTTTGAGTGGGAAGAAATCTCTTACAGGTTGTTGGATTGTTGGCATGCCGAGGAAAATGAATGTAAATAGTGCATTGAGGGGGTGGATTATTGGATGTGTAAAAATTTGTATTGCTCAATTTATGGGCAAAGACTCCATAAAGCTCTTAATCAGCTGAGACTGGACATTCAGGTCCCTTCCGGCTTTGTATTAGTAGTTAAGGTAAGAGTTGGACACCTTTCATCTACTCTGTTGTTCTGTGAAGTTTTTTTGCTAAAGAAAGGCATCAGCTCTTAAAAATGGAATAAAATCTGAATATGTTTTCTCTTGATAGAATATTTCAATAGCCAGTAATCCCTCTCTAGAAAGAGCACGTTTGTCTTGTGATTAGAATTTGACTTCAGTTTTCACTTCTGAGAGAAGAAGAGGGGATGGCTGTGCAAAGAGGTTAATAGTATCTTATTTTTCCTGTTAGAATGCATTTAAAAGTTAAAAAGAAAAAAAAAGATGCAATGAAATGCATGGATTGACTTCCTAAAATCTTGTGTTATACCTGCCTTCCTTAGTCCCATCACAATGAGGGAATTTACAATCTTCTTTTAGGAAGGAGATAAACATCTATTACTGATTTTTTCATTGATCTGCATACAGGTAAAATCCCTGCTTTCTTTTTACACCATTGATTGTGCCTCCAAGCTGAATGTCATATTTTGTCACTTAACACACTGTGATAAGTTGGGATCTTGTGTTCAATTCCGTGTCCCTTATGACCCCAATGCCTTTTTCAGAGTCAGTAGTTTTTCACTCTGTCAGTTTTCCCAGTGTATGGCTTATTTTCCCAAGGTATAGCTTTGTGTTCTTTTCCTGGAAGTATAACCTCAGACTTGGCTATTAAAAAATAATAAAAATTTTGAACAATATTCTTTACCATCTGTTCCAGAACTTTTATGTGATGGCCCAGCCCTTTGTTCATCACAGTGTCAGCTGTTGGTTTGTCCACAAATACAACTGGCAGAGAGTTTATACATACTTATACACCTTTGAAGAAAATGTGAAATAATCTTAAACCTGGAAATGGTCCCAGAGCAGTTCTCTAAGTACTCTATTGAAATACAACTCCCCTCTATTTGTGAGGTTTCGTTACTTACAGATTAAGAAAACATAATCTTACAAAAATATTACATAAATGGAAAACCTCTCTAGCCTATCCATTCCTAGCCTGCTGGGTTTTCTTGTATTTTGCCCAGGGTAATTCAGACTGCTCTGCCTACAAATAACATGGTCATTCTCCACATCTTCCTTCAACACTGCTGCAACATAAGGACCTTCTGATCCCTTAGTGCTGTTTTGATTCCCTAATACTAAATGAATATCAATAGTAAACATCGTTCTTCCAGAGTCCTTGGTGGGGAGCTGTCCAAGTTTCCTGTTTACAAAGGTTGCATTTTGGTTGATGATGATTAATAATGTCATCAGCTGCAAATAAACTATGATTATTTTGCTGTCAAGTTCCGTATGTAATTTGAAAGGTGCTAGTGACAATGTCTACTTGCTTTCCAGCCTGTTCTCACCAAGTATATTTAATATTTTTATGTGAGGATGGCTTTAAGTTTGCATGGTATGCAGAGGAACTCTTATCTTCTGTCTCTTTGTTAAAAAATGTGGCAGGGTTCATTAGCTTCATGCTAAACTATGGACAAAGGTAAATATGGAAATGTGAAAAATTATTCATGTTTGACGATGCATTGAAAACACCTCTTTAAGTTCTGTGTGATTTTGAAGCAGGGAGTCCTTAATGGAATTTCACCACCAACATGCAGAAAGAAAAACAAAAAATTCAAGCTGTGTCTCCTGGCTTCTCTATCCCAATTCAGATTGTACTGGGGATTTCAGCTGGCAGCTTCCAGCATGGAGGAAGTGCAACAGGCAAATTAAAATTCTTACACTAGAGGGGTGTTGGGACTGACTCAGCTGGTTCTTGGCAGCAGTCCTCTGCAGGTCATGCACAGTTGGCTGGAGGCATCCAGACAAGTGTGTCCGTCTGTGTCTCACTGATTCCCCACTTCAGTGTCTTTCCTCCATTCAAGGGTCTCTCACCTCCCTCCTGGGAATTCCCACAAGGTAACTTGTTAGTTCTCCTTGGCTTTTTGTGTACCATGTAAAAATAATAGAATGAGCCAGAGCTGGACTGTGACGTCTTCCTACATTCTTTCAAATGACTCTTAACAATGCTTGAGCACGATAAATCCCTCGTTGATAGCAGCGGGGTACAGAAGTTGGTTAAGAAATGGAGCCCAGCCTCCAGCTACACAGCAATTTCAACGCATGTGAGTGAGACGGCTATCAAGCAACTTCAAGTGTGGAGAATGAGGGACAGCCGGATGGACCGATGGACGGAGGAAACATGATAAATAAAACGTATCAGTGTGAGCAGCAGGACTAGGGAAGTAATTCTCCCCTTGTACTCTGCACAGGTGAAGCCACACTTTGAGTGCTGTGTCCAGTTTTGGGCCCCTCAATTCAAGAAAAACAATGAGGTGCCTGGAGCATGTCTGGAGCACAAGCCCTGTGAGGAGGAGCTGAGGGAGCTGGGGCTGTTTATCCAGGAGATAAAGGCACTCAGGGGTAACCTTAGTGCTCTCTACAACCACCTGAAAGGGGGCTGTAGCTGGGTTGGTGTCTGCCTCTAACACCCAAGCGACAAGGACAGGACAAAGGACCCTAGATCAGCTTGGCTAAGGAAAATTAGTTTGGAAATTAGGAAATAATTGCTTTTTACCCTGCATGCTTAACTGCAGATTAGGACACAAGGGTCCAGGTTTTCTAAATTTATTGGATGCTACCGGGCCGGCAGCCTGTCTCGGGCGGCCGGGGCAGCCTGAAGCGCCCCCGTTCCAGCCCCCCCGGCGGACGGGCGGGCGATAACCGGGGGCCGGCTGAGGCCCGCAGGGGGCCGGGCCAGGGCCGGGGCGGGGCCGCCGCTCCCGGCGCCGTCAGAGCGGGCGGGGCCCGGAGCCTGCTGTGGCAGCGGGGCCGGTGGCTGCCGCGGGGCGGTGCCCGGCGGGCCGCGGGCTGCGGAGGTGACGTGGGCCGCCGACCGCCGGCTGCGGAGCGGGGGCAGCGGGGAGAAGCGCAGTGGGCGCGGTCGGGAGCGGGAGGCGGCTCCGCGCTCGGCGCGCACGGCCGAGCCCCCATTTGGGGAGGCCCTCTGCCCGCGAGGTGCGGTCACCGGCGCTGTCACCGGACAGCGCTGCGGGCTCTTCCCGTGCGCCGCCCGGCGCCGCCGTGGCTCGTCCAACGGAGCCGTGCCGGGCTGGCGGCGGTTTAGTAGCGAAAACAGCGAGGTGGGGAAGGGACGGAGTGTAAACAGCCCGCCCCCGGGGGCGGGGACGCGGGAGCGCAGGCATCCAACCCCCCCAGGGATGATGTTTAAACTCCCCGAATTTATTACAGGCGGGTTCGCGATTCCTTTCTCATCTTGAGAAGCCTGAAAAAGGAAGCAGATTGTGTGTTTTAGTTTGCGTCATATTCAGATGTTTTGTCCGTGTATGAGCTGGAATTATGGTTGTGAATATGGTAGGAAATGCCTTTGCTAGTACTGATGCACCATCATCAGGCTTATGTGGGTTTGGCGGAGCGGCGTTAAGAATGAACTTCAAGCTTTATCCCAGCGTCATACATTCTCCCCATACCATGAGTAAAGTCAATATATGCTGGTTAGAGCCCAGCTTGGACTGCAGAGACACTGGAAGGGCTTTTGCCTTGCTAGTCCCGCACGGTGTTGACAGAAGCTCTCCATCCGCAGGCCGGTATCATCCTTCTGCAGAAGCCTGTGGTGTTGAGCTTGCCTAGGCTGGCAGTAGAGACCCAGCTGGGAGTGTCTAACTGGGTAACTTCTTAAGCAACAGAGGAAGAGACTCATCTTTGTCTCTGCCCTCGAACTCCAAAAAACCCTGTCGTGCTGAAAACAAGATTACTTTGCAGTTTCCCACTGCAGAACAACTGTTTGCTAATGCTTTTCAGAAAAGCTCTTAATTAAAAGATTATAAAGTTTTTCTTCCTGCTTCTGAAGATCTTAATTCAGTGGACTGCCTTGCTTCTAGGAACTCAGAGAATGCAGTATCTTGCCAATTTTTTCACAAGTCTCTCTGACTCTCTATGCAAATGTTAGGTGGGAGCAAATGGTGGGGGGAGGGCCTATGTATTTTTGGCAGGAACTTGACATTCAGTATTCTTAAATTTAGAAGTTCTGGCACTTTCAAACTTCGAGGTGGATGTGACCTCTTTTACTCACTGTTCCCTGCTGCAGTACTAAGTTGATAGCAAATCATGATTTTAGGGCTGTTTTCAGGTATCTGTATCTAGGCTTAATGTATTTTGCTAGATATATGACAACTTTGCCTCTGATTTAATTTATTTTTAATGAGCTAATTTTAACTTAATCTGTAGTGGGTGGTAGCTTGCAGGGAGCCATGGAGAAACAAAGAACCCTGCCAAACTGTGGCAAAAGAGCCGTGTGATCTTCAGAGGGCGTTGCGCTCTCTTACTGAAGACAGTGATGACACCTCTGCAGAAACTTGCTCACTTTACATCTGTATCACTTGCTGTCATCTGAGACTGAAGGCTGTACCCATTCTCAGGCAGCAGAATTTTCAGTCTTAAGATCTCAGATATATTGGGGGTTGGATGCCATTAATCATCTCTTAGACCTGTTCAAGTCCAGTCTGTATGGATGCCATAGTAAATGGAAGCTGTCCCTGTGGAGTGAACTGACTGCTAGGAGAAATGACTGCTTGGTTTCCTATATGTTTTGGTTCCTCAGTCTCTGTATTTTTTTACTAGAATTAGGAAGGAATATGAGAAGGCCGAGGATCCCCTTTCGGTTCTTATTTACTTGTTAAGATTTAATTTAGGCTTCTGGGCTGTGCTCTGCTACAGCAAATTTTAATTGCCCAATTGCTAGTGTGTAAGATGCACCATTAAAATATAACAATACCTCTTGGACCCCCTCTGTGTCCAAGATGATGTCTCTGTTGGAAAAACTTCCCCATTTCTTGGCTGAATATGAGGAGCAATTGCCTTGCTTGGAGATAAAGTTTGAAGCCTCTACCTGTTTTCTTTGGGGAGAGATGAGAGATCAAATAATACAGGCAGCACAGCTCAGAGCTCTGTCTTACACGCTCTTTGCTTCTGCTTGCTGCTTCCTTTCCTGTTTCTTGTCTGACAAACTGAATTTCCTCTCCATTGTTGGATTATCTACCTAAATCTCAAACAGACATCCTTTGCAGCAAAATTGTTGGAAAATGTTGTTGACCTTGGAAGAAGAAAACCTTAGGGTGTATCTACTTCATGCACATCTGTTAGACAGATAGTCATAGCCTCAAATGTATTTAAATCACACCTATTGCTGCTTTATCTAATGTGGTAAGCTCTTTCCTACAGATGAAGTTGATTCTTCAGGCTCTCAGACAGAAGGAGGCATTTACCTTTTCTGCTTCACAGGCACCTCCTGCTACCACTGCCCTCCTTCCTTTGCTTCTCATGTTGTGTTCTCTCTAGTGCTTTGCTTACTGTGGGAAGTGATACCACAGACTGGTGACACGCGAGGCAAAACCAACAATCAAGACAAACCAGGCTGACAATGAAGAGCAAATCAAGTGAACTACAGAAAATGACAGGAACATTGTAAATTGAGGGCATGTCTTGACTGCTCAGGGAGTGGTAAGGTCATAGACTTTGTGGTTTGTGTCCAACACAGTAAAGGAGGTGTACAGGAGATAAGGCAAACACTCGAGGCTTTCCTGGCAGTTACTGCTCTGTTTTCCCTGTACCATAAACTGGGGTTAATGATGTTGTATGAGCCAATACAGGTGGACGTTGTTCTTCTGTCGGTCCATTCATCCAGCTACTTTTGGCTCTCGCAGAGGAAAGGCAGGTACTACAGAAATATGTTAGAACTTCCTGAAAACAGCATTTGAAGCTTTCAGCAAAGTATATTCGCTCAGCAAGAAGGCTGTTTCTGGAATTCCATTGAGTGTTAAATTCTTGAATTTATGATAATTTTACCAAATATGCAATAAATAATGAACTGGGGAATTGAAGTACCAAGGTACATCCTCACTTAGCTAAAACAGATATATAAGATATATATAAGAGAGTAACGTAGTTTTCCTCCGAATTTCCAGGCAAGTTGAGATCTTGATCTTAGGTGAGGGAGAATTCCTGTCCAGCTTATAGTATGTGACCAAGGATTTCTCTGCAACAGAGGTTTGTAAAAATGCGTCAGTATTCACTAAAAGCGTTCATTATGTACAGCAGTGAGATACTGCTAAGATCTTGTATGAAACCAGCAGGATATTTTCAAAAAGATATTGATATTCTTGAGCTGTTACTTTTAGATCTGGCCTACTTGTGCCCTTCTTCTTGTATATCTCACAAATGCCTGCATCTTGTTTGTGCGTCTGCTGCTGTGGTGTGCTGACAGAGAAGTCTGTTGTGTGTGAGTTGCTTCTCTCTAAATACAACTGTGTTCTTCCAGTTTGTTGCAGACAGATCAGGTCTTGTGAAGGAGGTAACCAAGTGAAGTGAAAGGGAATAGCATAGGAGAAAAGGAGTGTGGCTATAGAGGAGGAATGTGAAGGGAAATGAATGTAGAGGATAAGACAGTACATGAAGGAGAACAGATAATGATAGAAAAATTATTTCAGTATGCTTTTCATCAAGGTTTTGTAGCATTTACCAGTGGAGCACTTTGGAGCTGTAACTTCTGAAAAAAATCTGCAAGTATTCCAAACCTGCAGCTCTAGCTGGGATGTGCTTTGCGGGATGCAAAAGCAGGGGCTGGGCTTTATAGCTCAACTTCCCTGGCAGATGCATCCTGAATCTGAGCATGTGGGAAGCAAGTGGGGCTGTGTCACTCTGTGTCACTGTGAGTGAAAACCTGCAGAGGTCTGGTACAAGGTTTGCATGCTGCTAACTCCCATTGCTAGGTAAGATGTTTTAGAGCTTGTTGGGTTCATTAGCTCTCACAAGCACGGGTATTTCAGCCTTCCTTAACAAAATAATATGTGTTACCATGCATCTAAACTTTTAGAAGAATAATTATTCTTCCCACTGTATGACTAATTATAGGAAACATATGTACAGATGTAGCAAATCTGTGGAAACAGTGCGTTTCAGTTCCTTGGGGCAGTTTATATTTAAGGTACCCTTACTGCAATGTTGCAAACTGTGCAGAATCCTGCAACAATAACCAGTTCCTGTGAATGCCTCTGCACATGCTCAGTTCCCTCCTTTTACACAAGGCTAAGAAGCCCAGATTAACTCTGTGCTTGAAAAACTGTTTTACCTGGCTGTACCCTGTTGTATCACTGAGTTTTCTCTAACTTCCTTCCAGCAAAATGAAATGTGATTAGAAGTAATTTGATGCCTGGAATTTATCCTTGCCACGAGTAGAACAAGTCTCTAAGGTGGAAATTACAGCTAGGAGTGGAGACACAAAGATCTGCTGAGAATTTGTTCTTCCACTCATTCCGTGTTGTTAAATCTATTGTGTTGAAACGCAATGCTGGGTTTACTGCATTGAACCTTTCTATAATTCTGGTTTGTGTTTGCTTCAAGTCTTAACCCTTGGCAGTCTGTATCTTGGATTCAGACTTAAGAAGAATTTTTAAACAGTTGTCCAATCTTTAAGAGTTATAATAAGACTTCAGAATGAAATGGCTTTGTATCAGGTATTTTAAATTCACAATACTCTTTAAAAAAACAACTTGGATGGGGTGGCGTTTTGTGTTGTGCTGAATACAGTAGGTATTGATCTTTAAAAATCTCTAAAGATTTTAACTTTTATAGTTTTTCCCCTTACCCACTTACATTTTGTCTTGCCACGAACAATTTTTTCAATCATTTCAATCAAAACTTTTTGCATTCATTAGGCTGGAAACTACTGCCTCCCACAGCAGGGCAGGTGGAATGAAATGTGTCCCTACGCTTCAGCAACTTTAGTGCGAAGTTCAGCGGCTTAATTTAAACTGTTGGCTTGACATTTCTGAAGAGTGTTCACTTGATCTGGTCCATTGACTTTGCTTGGGAGGCCATAAACTTGAACAGCACTGTGGTAATATCTTCAGTCACCAGAGCTACTTGCCAAGCTCTTAGTGCCCTTTTTCTGTTTTATTTTTACCATTAAGTGCTAAGTGATAGTGCACTGTTAATTCTGATAACAGTTCTGTAAATATTAAAACTTACCGAATGTTGCGTAATTTCTTTTAAGAAAGGTTCTCAGATGTTGTCTTGTGGAAGATGCTACATATAATGTAAAATCTGGGATAAATCTTCCTGCCCAAGTCCAGAAGCCTGTAGAACATTCCTCAGCATTTCCATTTTTGAGAATGGACGTTATCTGCACAAGAGAATTATCTCATGACTATCTTATTCCTTGCAGGTTTTATGGGTCACTTTTTGAAGTTCAAAATTGTACAGTATCACACAGTTATGGCAACAATTAATATGATACCAGGAGATGGTAATATCAGTAGAAAAGGCATATATTAAAGCCATATTAAAAAGCCATATTAAAAGTCGGTGTCACAGCTAGAAGCTGGAAGCTTTTGGCCTGTGGCACTTAACTCCCTGTGGACTCAAGAACTTGCTTTGTTGTCCAGTCGCATATTTCTATAAACATGGATGAATATGGTCCTTGAGGTTTTTTCCAGTGATCATAACTTCTGCTCTCGAAGTGTAAGTGGACCATCCATCATTATTTCTGAGACTGGGAGAAGTGTTTGGAACTGGTTCCCTGCTGAATGGAAAACAATGCTTCTCCGTATAAATGTGACAGTTCAGAGGCATGAATACAGCATTTTAAACTGCACACTGCTGTCAAAATAGCTGTCTTAAAAGAGCAATCTATGTAACCACAGTTTGGCCTTGTGGATTCCAATTATGCTAAATCTTTAGTTAGATGATCTACTTTTCTCTTGTTGTATTTAGTGCACAGGAAGAGTCTAATCTGGGGATGAACTGTTCAGTAAAGACCATCAGTGTCTTTACAGCTTTATTTGTTGCAGAAATTGGAAGTTGTACAGCCATCAAAGCAGGAGATTAAAGGAGGAGGAGGACAAAATTGGTTTTTTTAATTGAGAGCTGAATCCTTCCAGAGGCCTGTGACACACCCTACCATTCTTCAGAGTTTCTGTATGGTGTAAATTTCTGTGGTGTGCTTTTACCATTGGTCAGTACAATATTTCTCAGATTTTGTGTGCCTGATTTAAGATCTAGTTTCACTTTCATAGAACATCTAAGCCCTCCCACCTATTACTGCATATATTATGTAAAAGGCTGTATACTTCCAACATTGAATCGTGGATGTCTTGAGCTGGACACCCAAGCTAGTTGGTACTTTATACTCTTTCTGCAGAAGCTGGCTGGTTCTCCCTAGAAATCTGTGTCCAGTACCTCTCCCTTTCCCAGAGATGTTTCCCAGCCTCCTTGCACTAGTTTAGACTGCTCTGCTCTCCTTGGTTTTCCTCCTTATGCTACTTGTCCCATCTTTTTGGTCTGCCCATTTTTGGGAATTTCTCAGCTCTTTACTGCAATGTTTCCTCTCAGCCAAGTTGTTTCTGACCTTATTTCTATCTCCAAACACCAGTCCTGGTCTTCTGACAACTTGCCAGTATTGCTCTTCATTTGCATCTCCTGCTCCTTTGGTTTGGCCATTTTTACCTATGTTTTTTGATTTGATATTTCTTTCTTATCCCTGAAGGTTTGTCATTATATACAGTTTCTTTTGACCAAGTTCAATTGTTGGACAGGAAGAAACAAGACAACGTAACTGCTCCCACATTCAATATTTAGCCAACCTTATTATTCTAAGGAACTGTCCTCTGAACCCCTTGGGGTGCCTGCAAGGCAGTGCGTGTGCAGTTGTGTTACCTGTGAAAATCAAGAGTACTCATTCTTTTGGTATCTTTGGAGATTTTAGTTGTTAATTAACCTCTACTGGATTTGTGTTAACTCTGACTTTTTAAAGGATTTGAACAGAAAGGAAAGATAGACAGTTAGTTGGTTTTGGGTGTTTTCATATTATGCAAAACATTTTTTCTTTAGCTCTTACCTTCTTGGTAGCAGCTGAACTGTTTGAGCTGAAACTGATAATTGTTCTTTAAAAAACAGACTGAGACAAACACTCAGCATGAAAAATTTCTGGGCACACTCTTTGGAAAAATGTAAGCAAGTGAAAAGAATAGTCTTTTAAGAAGTGGTGTTGAGCAGGCATTGTTACAGGCCTACAGAAGTTACTGGTCCCACTTCAGATTGCTCCTCTTGTGCTGAACAATTAGCAAGTGCTTTACAAACTGTTCATTCACTTCATAGAAGCTGTTGTTCAGTTGCATGGCAGTGTAATTTTTGGCATGCCGTGGCATATAAGAGGTTTTTAAAATAGTGGGACTAGTGATGGCATTTAAATGACTTGCCATTAAACAAATAGGGGATATCTTGTGTTAACAAGGAGCTGCTTTCACCGTAAACAGAGATTTTCCTTCTCTTCCTCTTTAGGTAAGAATAGTGGAAATGTTTAAGTGCATCTTTGTTTCAATGTCTAGCAAAACCCTTTCTCTTCCCAAGGAATGTATCTTTTCTCAAACAACCATGAGGAAACATTTGTTGAGCAATAACACAAAATGTAAGGTTGCTGCCATCTACGTTGTTCGCATTTCTTAGGTTTGTTTTAATTCAAGTAATAGACAGACTTAATCTTACAAAGTTTAGAAGACTTGAGAAAACTACATATGCTCTGGTTGAATCTTTTCTACAATATGTTTCCTTTGGCAAGAACAGATTACCCAAGAATACATGTTCCTGTTAGTTTGACCCAGTCTATATTTTAGTGAAATTACCCTTTCCAAGAAATATCAGTAAGAATTGTATTTCTGCTAGAACTACTAGTGGCTGTGGTACCAGTGCTAGAGACAGACATCCAACATGAGCTATGGATTTACAGCTTCACTTGATCTAGAGATGGATATGGAAAAAAGCCTTGTGAATTCTATATCAGGTTCTCACTTTGTGATTGCTGTGTCATGGTGTTTTGTAATGTTCTGTATTTAATATATGAATGGCAGTTTACATTTCTGTGTTCCCAAGAGGCTTTCAAGCTGGAAGGAAGCAATCTTTTATAACCAGAAGATTATATACTCTCTAAAAAGAAAACACAGCAAAATAAAGTCAGTGAAGAGGGGTTTCAGGAATGGCAGAATTTCAGGTGACATGCAACATGCTCTTTTACTATTTTAAGTGGAGAGCTCCACTTGGCATGCCTTTTGTATTTCCACTGTCCATGGAGCTGTAGGCTTTGTGGCTTTCTCAACCATAACCCTAAGGGTAACCTTAGCTCTAACTGGAGCTGTAAATGCAGCCTTTTGCTGAGGCTAAGGTTCCCAGCACCTGGGTGGTGCCAAGGAAAATGGTGTGGAGGGAGCAATGTTGTGGCAGTGCTGGGCTCCCCTTTGCCTGATACTTTCTATCTGAGACCTGCTGCTGACATTTATAAATTGGAGCTTGTGAACAGTTGGTATAATTTAAACTGTTGAGATCTGAGGATTGGAGGAACCAAGAAGTGCTAAAAAATCCATCTATTTTCTTGTCTTGTTTGTTTGTTTGTTTATTGTTTAGCGTCCCAGTTGGAGAGCCCTTGAAGACATGTATCTCTAGGGAGGGTAATGTTGTGTGGCTCTGGAAGGAGGAGAACTTCAGTTTACCTAAAATCTTAGGAAAAAACCAAAGAGAATATAAGTGTTACTTCTATCAGTAGAAGGAAGAAGCATTACTTCTGTATGTAGAACGAAAAGGGGATTTTTTTCCAATGTCCCCTTTTTCCTCATTGCTGCAGTTACGATTCCACATTGGGATTGGACTAGAATTTGGATCATTTGAAACAGGTAAGCTGTGAAGGTGGCAAGAACAGAAAGAGTGCTTGCAGAGCACAAACTGAGAGGCATGGCCTGCCTGTGAAAGTTTGGAAGGATTATATATGAATTCTAGGCACACAGACTTTAAAAGACCTTGATGTTAGTTTATGGAGAATATAGGGAAAATATAATTTATCTGTCATTTTGGTGACATTGCTGGGAAGGAGATAATGGAAGACGCTCTACAATTGTGATTGAAGATCAGGAGAACATAAAGAACTGCAAGAAGGAAAACTTGAAAAAGCAAAGAAAATCACCAAAGCAACCCTTTAAAAAAGAATACAAAAATAAAAAGGAAGGGGAACTATGAACTCTGAGGGAATTTTGGTACTAGTGAATTAACAGAATTAGCAGTTAGAAAGTGAAAGTACGCAAAAGTTTAGAAGTTGGGAGATTTGCATTTCTCAGAAAGAAAATGAAAGGAGATGCAGCCCTCTGAACAATAAATTTTAAAAATACTGAAATAATGCTTTAAAGAGTACCTTCAAGGTACTGTGTGAATTAGAAGAATTACAGAGAATGTGTAGAATTTTTAAGTGATAAGAATTTGCTGTACTTTCAAAAACAGCACACTAAAGCATAAAAGGAAGAAAGAAAATATAGAAGTGAAGCATGAGGTTCCCATGCTGACTACTGTAGATACCTAAATCAAAGACAACCATTAATTGTAGCTGATGCATATAAAAATATTTCAGTTTACATGGTTATCCAAAAATATTCTCAGCTACTTTGATTTTAGTGACGATGATTATTAATATGAAAACTTATTTAATGGCTACCCTGTGGTTAGAAAGAAGTATGCAAATGTAATTAATTTCCAGAGAGGAAGAAAGGTGACTTCAAAATAAAACTATGGTTGATAGTTGACTACATCTTCAACAAGACATTGACACCAAGGAAATGTTTTTTTATATTGTCAGTAAGTCTGCATTCTGGATCTCATCTTTCCTGTTTTCGTCAGCTGCAAGATACATACCACTTTCTACTGTTTTGGTCTGAATGAACAGATTTTTACTTCTGACAGGATGCTTGGTTAGGCTTGGTTTGTCAAGGTGAAACACTTGTGGCTGGAAGTTTGTGTTGAAGCTGGAAGTTTGATGTGTTACTAAAATGTTGGCTTGTAATCCTTCCTGTCAGGTAGCTCTGAGTACCATGGCATATGGGATATAACGGGGTTTTTTGTTTCCTACTGAACCAAAGTTAAGTAACATCCCACAGGAAATAAACAATTCTATCCTCCTGGAGGATAGGCAGCATGAGACATGGTTCTAGGCAGCCTCTGTCTCCAAAGAGCTGCTTCCTGATCTTCCCAAAGGCTAAGCCTTCCCAAGCTACCCCTTCCCCATCCCACCACCTGCCTCCCTCTTTGCCTTTGAATAGCTGTTGTACCCTTTTGCAAGGCGAATGGGTGTATGTGTAGGGTTTGGTTAACAGTGTTTAAATGCAGTGAAAACAGTGTTTAACTTAGAGAAAAGCGCTTTTTTGGGGTTTTTTTCTTTTTGCATTTATCCGAGATTATTGTTTGTTGACGAGAGCGGAATGATAAAACAGTGTAGGATTTATTTGTTCTCTCCTGTTGTGCTGTGTGTGGCTGGAAATAATCTGGGTGTGGACGTGGTTTTCTCCTAAATGATGTGTTGCACATGGCTGAGAACAGGCTCTCTGAGTAAGGAAGATAAATCTACGTGTTTTCTTGTCATCATTGCATAGTTTGATTGGGTTGTTTGCATGTTCTTGGGAATTCATTTGATAAGATTTAGTGAAGCTTCTTGGGAGAAAAAGCAACTGCACTTCTATGTGTACATAAAATGTGTTTATATTTACCAAAATATCAGCACAGTTGATAACTCTTCTCTTTCTCTGGCAGCCTAGCTAAAGCCATCTCCCATGTTGCCTTTCAGGCATGTCCTGCTCTTTTCTGTCTGATTTTTACACAAAGAAACTCTACCATATGCTGCTCAGACCTGTTATTCTGTGTCTGTGTGGTTCAGATGCTAAAAAACATCCCTTCCCAGAGACCTCCTGTCACATTCACGTTTGAAAGTGGTATTTTGGTACTGATGAGTGTGTATGACATTGCATTTATCAGGTACTGAATTCCTCTGCAACACTCAGCACTGGGTGCCAGCAGGGGTGGATATGAAGGCAGAGTTTAGGCCCAAGAGGGGTGTTCCTGGCAGTAATGATCAGTGTGGAATTCCTTGAAATGACAGACATGAGTAAACTTGGTAAGATGAGTAGTAGGGAAGCAGACTCCTTTCTGAACAGGAGGGGCATTAAGCTGGAGTGGGAGCTCTGTGATTTTTACTGGAAAACATGGTGGTGGGTGATGAGAGGGACATGCAACACATTGGAAGGCTTTGGAAATATGATACTGTCATTTGTTTGTCCTGTCAGGCTGACTGGCCTGTTTTTCCTCTGGAGAGGATTTGGTAACAACTGCATGAAAATCCTACAAATGTAGGCATAGACCCATGTAGCAGCAATGGTCTACCTGTTGGAGCTGGAATTTCTCTCTTATATCTGCTTGAATCTTAAATCTCTTGCTGTTTTACCTCCAGGCTTTAACTGAATTTCCATATTCAGAGGACTAGATGTTGACTTTCAGATGAAAGTGGAGACAAGTTCTCTCATAAAGAGTCACAGAAAATCTGCTGCTGTCTGCACCTTCACTTTGCTGATAACACAGCTTTTAATATCATGCTCTTAATTAACGTGATACCCTGCTTCCCTTTCTTGGTGCCAGAAGAAAGCTTGAAGCAAAGTGGATTTGCTCCCGTTATTGGAAACTGATTTCAGGCTAAATTGAAAGCAAAGAGGAGGTGTGTGTGAGAAACATTGTTGCAATTTTATAACTAATTTAAATAATTATGGGAAGAAGGTGTTTTGTATCAAAATCAGTTGTCTTCTATATTTTTATGGAAGTCTCAGTTTTTAACTTGTTGTTAATATAAAATGCAATACTTGAAATGGCATTGCACAGAGTGTCTATTTTTAATGCTGGAGTTTTATCCTCTTAGGAACAGGGTATTTGCTTAATCATACCCTCTTGGATCTTATCTTCTTTTCCCACCCATCTTTTTCACCCATAGTTCAAATGGGTGGCTGAATACCTGTTCTTTGGATGCATCAGCATGAAGTTTTGCAGATGACCACCTGTCTTAATACACGTGAAAATGTGATCACAGTTTTCTAAACAGTGCCAGAGATGCTGAATTGTTTGCAGTACTGCCAAATCACTTTAATCAGTCTTGACTGAAAAAGAAGATGGCATAAGTCCCAGATTACTAATGTGCTTCTGTGAGTCATTAGCAGTGGTTATTTAGATGTGATTG
Organism: Certhia americana; assembly: GCA_018697195.1. NCBI lineage: Eukaryota > Metazoa > Chordata > Aves > Passeriformes > Certhiidae > Certhia > Certhia americana. The sequence goes on along the minus strand of CM031857.1, from coordinate 85,556,983 downwards.
CAAAAGATAGTTTTTACTAACACAAATGGGCTAGGGCAGGGCAATAAGGGAACTGCTATGGTGTAGCTTAGGTAGAGCCATTTTTATATTTTTGGACATGTAGAAGAAACTTCTCATGTATTTTGCTCAATATAGTACTTTGTAGCTGGGATCTGGACTACCATGCTAGGATATCTATTAATCAGATGTGACAGTAATGTCTGTTGTGTACCATGATTATTTCTGCATAAAGTAAACATACATCCTGTACTCTGACTTTGGGAAGGTTCTGTTTTTCTGCATGTTTTTATTTTGGTGTGCTGCTGTAAAACTCTGGGTTTCATTTCAGATGGTACATTTGCTCAGATCTTTCTTTTCCCTAGACAGTTGTAACTGTAATTAAATAAATGGCACTGTATGATGTGATTTTTGTCTTTCCTTCAACCATCGTCCCTTTTTAAGTAAAGAAAACAAATCCCACAAAACTAATTTCATACTTTTGGATTCCCACATCTATTTATGGTTGCTTGCATCATGGGAGAAAAATGCAACACAACTCACAGGAGGGTGACATAAAAGGCTAAATGTTGCTGTTGACTGCTGAGAGTTCCAGTCCTTTTAGAATATTCCAAGAAACAGTATAAACAGAAACTTCACAAATAGTTCTTCAGATTTTGGGTTGGTTTTGTTTATGTTTTGGTGCAAGCCACCACCTGGTTTAGAATCTGCAGGCTTTGCTTTTCTTGGTTGTTGCTGGTTTTATCCAAGGAGTTGCTGACAGAAAGGGTGAATGGCCATGGGTGGACAGAACCCAGAGAGATGTGAAGTGTAGTGCAGTTTCTCATTGTTACAGTGCAATCAATAAAGATGTTGCTTTGGAAGAAAGTGTTTTTTCCCAGGCAGGGTGAATGTAGGCTTTGAGATGAAGAATTTTCTTAATGCTTGAGAAATTAAAATCGATGTTTTCTTATTGCTCAAGAAAAACAAAGTCTAAAAATGGTAACAACTTGTGATGGTAAAGTATTTTGCTGGACAGAGTTGTTGCTACCCTTGAAATTGGGTTTTCATTTCAGTGAAATAGGATACAATTGGTAGCTGTCTCTTATATAGTGGTATATAGTATTCAGAAGCTCTTTTAAAGCAGTGAAAAGGCCAATCAAAAACTATAGATTTTTTTCCCTTTTTGACGTATTGGCTACTTTCCTCATTCAGTTTGACCTAATAATGGCAGATGTGCATAAGATAAAATTATTTGATCATACTTTTTTTTTTTTTTTTGCAATGGGCCCAGAGAGGTGAGACACATGTAGATGGTTTTCTGCTCAGAAAAAGGTGTTTTTCTACATATCTGTTGGTGAGAAATATTTGCAAATACGCAAACTTACATATGCACGTCAGTTCCATATACACAGAAACTCTTAAATTTGGCTGTACAGGGTGTGTATTCAGGTAACTTTGGCCAACAGAAACTTTTGTAGGTAAGAGAAGATAGGATGAAAAAATGTTTTGGTTTTTTTTTTCTGAGGTTTGTCTTTTTTTTTTTCCCTTTTAAAAAAGTAATTTCATGTTCTGTTCAGTTGCCGGAGCATAAATAGATTGCAGTGTGCAAATGGAGTTCATGATGATAAGGATACAGAGAATGATGACTACACAAACCCATTGTCTCTGCTTATGATACCTGCCAGGACTCCAGCTGAGGGAGTCTTTGTTCTTGGCACTTGGTGTCATTAAAAACTGTGAAAGCCAGACACTAAATTGGTCAGAACAGACCTTTTACATTCTGGCTATTTTCCTCTCTTTATGGTCTGACTTTTCGCTTCCTCTGACATCAGTGGATGTTGGATCAAACCTTTGCTTCTGTGGAAATCATACAGACTGGACATAGATCATAGAATCTTAGAAAGAAAAAAAATATCTGTACATTTTTGTAGCAGGAGAAACAGGACAAGCTGACGTGAGGAAAGGTAATAAGCAATATACAGAAAACAGAAATACTATTAGAACTAATAGCTGTAATAACATCTAATAGTTTTAGATTAAAAAAGTAATTCCTTTTAAATAAATGGTATCATCAACAAAACATGAAAGGTTTAGCTCTTACAGGTGCAAATTCAGGTGGCTGCATGTTGCTTTTTTGAGGAACAGAAAAGCACAGCTTTAACTGTTGTCTCCTTTCTACTCTGCAAACCTTTGGAACTAAGAAATGAATAATTAATGTAATTTAACATAGTTTAAGCAAAGTTAAGAGTTTTCTAGGTAACTGTTGGACATGAGCTGAAACAGGATGTGCTTGTTTGCATCAGCACTAGTGTTTTTGTCAAGGCTTTTTTAAGTGCACTTGTATTTGTCTGGGCTTCAGCCCAGTTGTCTGCACACTGAGAGACATGAGCCTGCTGTTGGAAGTAGGATGGGAGTGAAGAGCTGTCTCAGATGATTTTTTCTGTGAGTTTTACTGGTATCAAACACCAGTCTGGCTTGAACTGACTTGCTGGGGCCTCTGCAAGTAGGCATGTTAGAATGTCTCGTAGCAAAGAGGTGAAAAATTATATGATCTATTAGTTCATTCTGCTGAAGGTGTGAGTCAGAGGCAAGATGAGCTCTAAAGCTCTAAACCAACAGATTTCATTTGAGACTTGGGGATTGCTGTTTGAAGGCAACAGGTTTAGTCAGAGGAACCCCAGGTCTCTGCAAAGTTAAATGCTTTTGTTTTCTTAGTGCTTTTAATTGTATCACTAGACTACTTAAAGTGGTTTTCAGTATTAAGCATGAAACAAAGAAACAGTTGCTAAGAAGGATTTCTCAAGTAGTTTGTATTTTAGAGTAGATGTTTTGCTATCACTTTTGCTTGTACCTATCAAAAAACTCCAGAAACATGGATCACAGATACGTTAGCTTTTGCTGATCTCTCCTTTGGATGTGCTTATGTGTCCACAGATTCCCTGACTTTTTTTTTATTCACTGCCAGATGGATTACTTCAGCCTTACACAAAGTGAAGCAATTCAGAGTTACATATGGTTATTGATCAGTGCTTCCTAGCAGTTTTAGTTCTAAAGGGCACAGGTTTGCACAGGACACCGAGACACTCATGCTTGATAATGTGTTGGCTTTCTGCTCGTGCTGCACTCAGAGGCACAAAACTCACGCCTTAGGAAACTGCCTTCTTCCTGTTTGTCACCCAGTCCTACATATTGAAAGCAGCTTGAAGTGGAGCCTTGGTGTCTTTCTTGTGCTGAGTAAGTTGCACCGGCATTGGTGAAGTTACTTGCTGAACAGGAAGTGAGTTATCTGACTGGAATCGGTGTTTTAAATAACTTCTGTTAAAGAAATCACCTATAACCATAGGGGAAACTACTTTGTCCTTGAGCATTTTTTAAAAACAAAATGAAAGGAGTTACTAGAGGGAGAAGGGGAGGTGGCTTTGCTGCTTTGCTTGTGGATGTACAGCTGCAGAGGCATAGGGCAGGCATAATTGAATAGAGAGTAACCTTCAATGTAGCAATGGACAGAGGATGCCTTTGTCTTAGAGTGAAGTCTCACATTGGTGCTGCTCCTTTGAGAGAAAAGTACTGTCCATATAGAGAGAACCAGCTTACTTTTTTTTTTTTTTTTTTTGGTCTTTTGTGCTGACATGCATCCTTCTTTTTGCTACTTGAACCTGATCTAAGTATTTCTGCAGTGTTCCAGTCCAAGAGACCGTAGTTGGGTGCAGCTACCTTGCTGCCAGTGGTCAAAAGTCACTATTCAAGCTAGTTGTAAACATTGATAGATTTCAAATAACCCTGAGGTGGAAGTCCTTCTATCTGTGTTCTTGCACTTGAACTTCTGTGGGGTTCAGGTCTTCAAAGTTCCCTCTGCTAAAACACAGGAAAGTAGAGATTTGCAGTGATGGTTACTTAATTTTAAGAGTCGGATCTGAGATTTTTGACTCGTCTTGCAATGTTCGCAATTGGCCATTTGAGGAAAACATTGAATATCACAGAGTTTGTAATTCCTGATACACTATATTCATCCATAGGTGCTTTGAAACTTCTGACTCTGCAGCAGCCTTGGGACAACATAATAACAGACGGTGTTTCTTGTCTACCTTATGCTTCCCACAGTGGTTTCATCCTAAGGTGTTTTTCTGCCATAATATTCTTTGCAAAACATGCCTTTTTCTTGGTTTGATCTTCAGTCTCTCCATGCAGCATTGAGCCAGATGTGGATAAGTATGTGCAGTAAGGTGGGTAGGCCTGTACCACTGTACTCTCCACTTAAAGTATTTACTGAACATATCCTAAAGAGATTCAAGTTTTATTGTCTGTGTAGCTTCATGTTCTAAGTGACATTTTTGAGAAATATATTAAAGGATTTCTCATAAATACAAGAGTTACTTCTTTGGTACAAATTCTATATTGTTTAAAAAAATGCCAGGAGAAAACTGTTCCTGCTTTAGCTTTTAAAAATTACACTTGTCTATAGGGATATTTTTCAAGCAGATAATTCGCTGTAAATGATTTTGTGGCAGCACTGATTTAATAATTTGAAGGGTGACAAAGCAGATAGACTTGAGGAAATAGAACAAAATGACTACAAAAACTAGCTGACTAACTTCATTTTTACACCTACAAAGAAAGGTAAGTGCTTGATTGTGGTGCATGTGTGCTTAAGTGTTGACATTACCTTTAATTAGCCCCAAGTGTACAAGTACCCATGGTGACTGTATTGTGCAAAAATAGATTATATTGTGTTTGTTCAAACTGGCAACAGGATAAAAAATACCTAGGAGATAAAAATTTTTTTATGTTTAACTGGGTAATCTCTGCCTAAAATAAGACCTACTAGTCTAATTGCTTATATGAAAAATGATTTTGTCTTTTTTTTTTTTTCTTTTTCTTTCTTATTAGAGTTGTTAGCTCTCAGGCTTGAAAGACTTGAGGGAAGACAAAAAGGATCAAATTGTCTCATTTTCGTACTTGCAGATGATAGTGGGAGCACTCTGGGAGTTGATAACAGTTTAGAGATTAGCTTGGAGACATGCTGCTCTGCACCAGCTGCTCTTAGTGCTCTCCAAGATTGAATACTAAGGATACTATCCCCCATCTCTTGCTGGGATTGATTTTATGCTCTTTTGAAAAACTAGGGTTGGTCTGCTTTGGTACACAAATTGGGGTATGTTGAGTGTTATGTGAGTTAAAGGCAGTTTTTCATTCAGTTGGTACTGTTACTCTCCACAGTGCTGCATTTAAGCCAGGTTTGTCCTGTACTTCAGCTGTTAATGTCTTTAGTTTTTAGAAATTGGACTGAGACTGGAGTGCCATAGTACTGCCCTCTATGTATCTACCCTTTTCACACCTTCATTCAGTGTTCTTTGTACTTAGAGAAAACTGATGAGTAGCAGATTTTGGAAGAAAAACGGATGAGCAGCCCCTACAACTTCCAAAATGTAAAAAAGCAATCCTGTTAGTTACCCTTTCCTCCTGTATTTGACATCCAGCTCTTCAAGAAGACCCTGTACTAACTAGCTGCTTGAAGTACAAAAACTAGTGTGTGGACTTAGAGGACAATAAAAGATAACTGCTACAGGCGCTTTGTACACATTTCAGGGTGTTGAAAATGGGGCATCATAGAAAGTTTAGACTTGCAGTACCATTTTTCCTTTTTCTATGTGGCTTCTGCAGTATTAGAGGCCACACCTGCCACAATACTTTTCCAGGCCTGAAGCCCATGAAATAGAATATTCTGTGGAGGCTCTGCACAGCAGTTCTTCTAGAGTTACTGATATTTTTCTTCTTGTTGGCTTTTTTGTTGGTACCACACAATTCTGAAAACGGCACTAGTGCCAATCTGCAAAGTGACCCTTGGAGAAAGCCGTGCTGACAATAAAGGAGTATTTCTGTCGTGAGCCAGAGGGCCAGGAGTTTCAGAGATAGGTGGTCCAAAACAGCATCCAAGCTCAGCCTGTCATATGTTTTGTGTAACTGTGCTCCAGCACACTCAGAAATCCTGGAGGACTTGCATAACTCCATCTTGCAGCTTCATTAGCCAAAGCTTTGAGGATTACTTAATGCCCAGCCAGGAGTTTCTGACTGAAGCACTGCAAACTTGCATGGTATTGCTTTCCCTTTATTCAGTACTATTGCCTTTATTGCATTAAAGAGGCAAAGCAGACCTTAAATACTTCATGTGAAGTAGCACTTGCTTTGATGTAAGAAGTTGTTGCCTCGTGGTAAATGGGTAGTCCACTTGAACTAAGGAAGGGAGTGACTTTTGAAGCCTCTGACTAAATAAAGCTTTACTGGTTTAGCATCTCACTTGGTTTCCTGAAGTCAGACTTAAACTTTCAGGGAGTGATACATTTTTTGGAAAATGCAATTAGACATTTTTCCAGACTGAAACCCCTAGAGCTCTTCATGGCTCTTCAGATAGCTGTGTCAGTGGAAGAGACCTTGCTGCTGTCAAGGAGAATAGTAAACTACAGCAAAGTTTTATGTACAGCCTTAAAACTTTTCTGCCTAAATTCAAAATGAGAGACAGTTTGAAATTTGGGTCTTTTTCCACAGAGAATTAGTAAACATTGTTTTTGTTGTCAAATAATACTTCTGTGAAACTTTCCTGATGATCTCTTCCCAGGGCCTTTTGTCTCCTCTCTTCCTTTACTGTCACAGCTTCCTCAAGCCTCTCTCTTTGTTCCAAGCAGCCTGTCAATCAGTCAGCTTACTCTTGCCTGGGGAAATGTGTGCCTGCCTGAGTTCCTCCTGTCCTGAATCCACCTCTTTGCATCTTTCTCCATCAGAGTTAACTGTGCTGTTTTTCCTGCCCTGCCACACTTTCCCCTAAGATGACTTGCTGTGTACTTTTGCCATCACTTCTCCATTTCCTGCTCTCTAAACCAGTTTGCTCCATTAGTGAGCCACCAAAGTGCTGTTGATTTCTTTCTCTCCTTTCAAGACCATATGCTAAGAAGTGCTCTCAGGTTGGTGTGTTAACTGGAACTTGTATCCTGTTGTTGGTAACGTTAATCTTTGCCTTCCTGAGAGTCTTGATTCCCCTGCTCTGACAATTTCTCAGTTTCTTATATTATCTTGTGGAAAACCTCATCAGAGATTCTTCCCATCTATATTCTATTTTGAGCTCTGCTTCTGCTGGATAGCTATTTGACTTAAGCTACTGCAGCATTTCTGTAATCTTCTGCAGAATTTTTTATTTGTTGGTAGGCCTGATTGGGGCATATTAGCACCAGCAGATTTCATCCCCTCTGTGGTTTTAAAGGGAAGCATTTTGCCTTTATAGAGGTAATTCCTGACAGAATCTAAGTTAGCAACATAGCTCCTGCTTGGCTTAGGTGCTCTGACTTGCACTCTGCCTGTCTTCTTGCTGAGAAAGTAGAGAATACAGTGCATTTTATGACTCCCCTGGATATTCTTGTTAATGTAGTCTATTCATCCTCCACATTGCATATAAGGGGGAGCATGAATTGTAGTCATTTTCAACCTATTGAAGTGATGAGAGGCGTTGCAGAATTTTAAGACATGGCTTTTTAGCTTCTGTTTTATTCCTGTTTAGCAGGCCACATTTGTAGGAGGAATAAATAGGTTTGTTTCTTTAGTGAGGTATTTTAAGTTCCCACTTTCCCTTTCTTTTTTTTTCCTTAATGGGACATTTGTCAATGAAAAACTTAACTATTTCATCTTTTTAGTACCTAAATTACAGGAGTTTGCACATTGGAGTAATAGACCTGAAAAGGCTTCTCTTAAAAGCAAACAAACTAAAAGATCAGAAGTAAGATACCAAAAATATGTTGCTTTCCTGTGCGGAATTCTTTTCAAGGTGGGTAAAAAGTTATTATTTCCTTTTCACTTTCTTATATAGGTGCTGATTGCTACCAGTTTCATGCAGAGTTTGTTACTATCTGTGAAAAGGCTCAGGCTTGTCTTAATTATATTTTTTAAACCTGCAATCAGTTCATTTTTTGGGAGGAGAGAGCAGGTAGAAGAAATATGCCCCATTTTTGTAGAAGAAAAAGACTTGTGTTGACTACCTATTATAGTCTATAAAAATACATTTTAGCTTATTTATATGAAGCTGACAAAGCATCCTTTTGAAATAGTGTTTATTTGTGTGGTTTCAGCCTATTATATGAATTCCTAAAAAAAGGGAGATTATTTAGAAACTGCCCAAAACAGGTGCTGCTTAAATTTTATCCTATTTTAGACCCACTGTAAAAAAAAGAGATAATTTTAAAACTGGTTTAATTTGAGGATACCTTTTACTTGTCTTTCATTTTAATGTTTCTGTTTCCTTTTCCATCTTAGCTACAGCTGTAACACTGAATTACTGCCTGTGTGTTTTAAGAGTCCTTACACAGTTATGGGTGTGGATCATGTAGTTTCCATGCTCTGCGTTCTTCCTCCGTACTCAGCTTGCTATGTTCATTATTCATATAATCAGCAAATGTTAATGTATCGTAGTCTATTTCAGAAGGTCTTGCATGGAGGTTACTAGATTTGTTTTTCCCAAGAGAAATTAACAGAGAATTAATGCTCTTTTGGAATATAGCAATTGATGAAGTATTTTCATACTACCTGTCTTTGTGGCTCTTGTTGACTTGTAGTGGTTATTTTGTTTATAGCCAGTTTTTTTCTGTTATTTTTCTTTGTCTCTAAAGTGATTTAATGAGTTTTTGAAATCTTCAACTTGCAAAAATGAATGTAGGTTGGAGCGCACCTTTCTAGGGATGTGACTGTTCTTTATTAAATAGTTCTTTGAAGCATTCTGCATTGACTAGAGTCAACCTCACAAGATTTGGATGGGAGATAAATGGATATCTTCCTTCCAAAACTAAGTATTACCCCAAAATTACTTAATAATACCCTTAAGAAAGCTTGTCCAATATTAAATGCACTAATTAGAGCTTAAGATTCAGTTCCCAAGACTCTTTGTGTAATGTCAGGCAAGTAGTGAATAAAATCATTACCAGCTCAGTGAGGTGGGCCCTAGAAACTTGAGTTTCCAGTCTGAGCCTCTGAGCCTCAGACTCAATCTGCTTCATTCTTTGATTTGAAAAAAAACCAAAACAACAAGGCACAGCCATCCAATCCCACACTTCCCAGAAAAACTTGAAATGAGCTGGGGAATGGAAAACCAGCCTTCCCCTGGTTTGGGTTAAAAGCTGTGAGGTAATCTAGAGAAGAAGTAATGAGGATAATGTGACCTCATCTCCAGGTGCATGCTTTTTCTCTATCCTCAATTGTCTCACATGCAAAATGCATGCCAACAGACCTGTCCTTTTCACCAGACTAATCTCTTGGTTCTGTGGCCCAGCCGGGCTGGAAAGGACAGCTGCAGCTCCCAGAGGTGCAGAGTGGCAGGGTCTGTGGTTTGTGACCATCATGAGGCAGGTGCAGGAGCAGCCATCAATTCCAAAGAGCTGAAGTAGATCACAGAATTAGAAGAAGGTCAAAATGGGAGAGAGCAGATTGATAGAAAATACTTGTTTTATTGTCTTTATAATATAAAAACATATTTATAATATAAAAAATATATCTTTATTTTTCTATTATAATATAATAATAATAAAAAAACCCAGTTTAGATTGAAGCAGTTTAACTAGAAACAAGAGGCTGTATGTTAACATAAAATTCAGGGACTCAAAGTCTTTTTCCCAAAGCACTGTATGATGCAAACATTTGTAATCTCTGGTCTCACCTTAATCATTAAGCCATTCCATACCAGAGACCTCTTACTCTACTAGAAAGTCAAAATAATCTAAACATATAAATAATCTAAGCATGCTTATGGATTATACATAAACAAGTGAAACTCATTGAAAAGAAAAAACAGAAACCAATCACAGCACTGATATATAACCTGCTCTTCCAACAGATACATGGAAAAAGATGTCATAACTGGTGGGTCTCTTTGGGGTCTGTATTTTTATATACCTGTCAGAAAAGAAAATGATTTATTTAATAAGGTGATCCTGAATCTATTCTTTTTTAAAAAATCATTATTACTTGCCTAATTTTACCATCTCTGTAGGTTTGCTGGTTTGGACTTGACTCTTCTTAGAATAAGACATTTAGCCTTGACATAAAGATTTTTTGAAATCCCATTAGGAACACCACAGTGCTGCATTTAGTGAGCTTTTTCTGGGACCTAATTTTAGGAAAAATCCCAAATGATCTCAAATCAATTAAGTTCTGAATGTCAAAATTTAGATTAATCATGAAAGAAACACTTCCATTATCAACACTTTTAATAAGCTTTTCCACCTTGGGTTCCCTGCTGAATGTGCAACTGAATGTGTACAGTACCTCAGTCTTTCAGTGGTCCCATTGATTATTTGGTGGCATTAATATGCAGAATAATTTCCAGTGTACCACAAATATGTAATGACTTAAAAGTTGTGACCTTGCAGTTAACTCTTTATGATTGTATTATTTTCTAATGTTTCCTAATGTTTCTAATAATTCTGTCTTTTGAAAAAAGAAATAATTTTGAGAGGGAGAAGAAAAATAGTTTAATCCTCTGGCCTTTAATTTTATTTTTTTTTTACTGATCAACTTACATTTGGGGACCCTCTTAGCATTTTGTGAAGTGCTGTATTACACTGTACTAAGAGAAGGACTTTTTTTTTTTTTTTTCCCCCCCCACAATGGAGGCAAGGAATGCCAAAAATAAGAATAAGAGAATGAGGCCATAAACATGTCTAGATAGGCAGTTACTTTCCATGGCCTTTCTAATTAGGAACCTATTGAAAGATGATTTCCGTTCTGAAAATAGGGACTGGTTAACTTGCAAGGGACTACAGATGAGTTGGGAAGACAAGACAAAGTGTTAGAAATCTGTTGTACAACCACAGAAATCTTGCATTACATCTGCTCTTTGTGGAAATGAGGAGTAAATTTTATAACAAATGCTGCAGGAATACTCATCAAAATGTCCAGCTTTGCATTCAGTCTTACAGGGTTTTGATTTGTTTTCCCCAGTGCAGCAGATGGTACTGAGAAAACAATAAGTCTTTGCATTCACTTTCTCCAGCACTGACAATTGTTCTTTATGAGACATTTGAAGAACCTACCAGTCATAGGTTACCAGCATGAAATCTGCAAGTCCTGCATTGTGGAGACAACCAGAAAAACTTCAGTTTGAAAATGTTTAGAGTATATTGAATGAGCAAAATGAGTGGATTTACAGAACATTCATCAGAGTATAGAATTTTGTTAGACAATGTGAAGAACTGTGACATTGAAGTCAGACAGGCTTGCCTCAAAATGAGTTTATCCCTGGGTTTCTTTGGGTGTCTCTTTACTTAGGATTCACAGGTCAGTAATCAATTTAAGTGATTGTATGAGTGCAGAAAATGAGTGTGCTTGTTCTTAACAGAGAGGTAAGTTTGCATTGTATAGAAAAATAAAGATTGTTTGGAATAAGAAATTTGTGTCTGTATTGATAGAACAAATTTTAATGTTCTTGGAAGCCTGGGGAGACTGGATATGTTATGACATACTTTCTCTGTTATCTAAATTGGACTCTGTGGCATCTCTCTGCACTTGCTCTTTATTGGGATTTTTTTAAGAAAAGCTGAATTCTGAGTACAAGGGGAGTGAGAGCAGGCACACAGTAATTGCAAATGGTGCATTGCTTGATTATCAGGTTTAATGTGTCATTAGGGTCTTGCTGACCTTTTCTGTTGATGCAAAACATGGGCAGATGTTAGCATTAGAGAGAAAAAGAGAGCAGAAGTGGATAGATGTGAGCAGGCCGGCTGCCAAAAGATCAGCTGACACTGTGCTGACATCAAGTGCAATCTGGAGAGTCCTTCTCACCCAAGCAAGCCTTTGCAATGTACGATTGTCTGTATATGCAGGAAGAACAGCAGTGTCTGTGAACCAGTCTCTCATCTGGTCAGTACCTCTTTGTTGCTATGAGATATATTGTCCTTGTCTTGTTTTGGCTGATTTCTCTGGTCTTAGTTTCTGCAGTTTGTTGTTTCATCTGCTGAGAACAGACAATTAAGAGGAAATGGGCGTTTAGGTTGTCTTTTGCATTTTCACTGGATTTGCAGCAGTCCTTCCCTCCGAGATCTGCATGCAGTGTGTTACTGACAGCTTGTCACTTTGTTGTCTCTTCCCATTGCAGTCTACGTAGCTTTGGATTGTTAGGGAGTAATAAAAAATACATTTTACGTGGGTCATAGTTATAGCAGTAGCTTGAGGAGGTGGTCTCAGTTAGGAGATGTACTTGTGTGGAGGAAATGGTTTCCCACAGTCTCTTGTGGGTTGCTTTGCCAAGTGCTTTTAGATAGGACTGCAAGATGATACCAAGTGGTGGATGATGTAGTGAAGGTAAAAAGTTCAACTGCTATAGTGTGTCCTGTTATTTATCTTCAGAAACCTTGAGGTAACTGTGGTAAGTGCATCATCCTCTTCCCTCCCTGCCATACCCAATCACTAAAGATCTGCTTTCATGTGTGACTTTCTCTGTTCATTGTCTATGCAGGGTAAAGATTCTGGTTCTGACACTTTTCCCAGAAGGAGTCTTAATTTTCCTGAGAAGCAAACAGTGCTTTTGTCATGGCATATCAAAATACCCATGAAAGGTAATTAGATGGAAGAAAGGAACCTGTTAGTGAGATGCATCGAAAGGGAAGTCTGAGATTCTAGTGAGCAAGATACTGAGATCTATTTTCTGCATTTTGCTTTGCTGTGGACATGTGTCAAGTTACTTAGCTGTGTTTGTAAGATATTGCAAAAAATATTTATCTTCTCAACTTTTTGACTTTGTATTTTCAAAATACAAAATGCTTTTTTTGCTGTGGTTTTGCTGTGGGTGTCTTCACTGTGTGTGTGCATCGTGCCCCCTACCATGTGTGGCTGCTCACTGGTACTTTGGAAAGTACTGTATTGCCCATATCAATGATAAAGAGAGTATGAGACTGTTCAGGAAATTAACTCTGCTTTTCCTCTTGAAAATGTGTGTCAGTGCTCCTCAAAAATTAGTAACTCTTACCTCTTACCTTTACACAGGGCTCAGAAAAAGATTACAAAACATTAGGATGCAGCAGAGAGTGCAGCTGTTGGAAAGATCACTGGAAAGCTAAGAGGGTGAGGATGGAAGGAGGCACTATGGATATTGGCAATGGTCCTCAGTCTGATTCTGTTGGCCTACTGCATCAGGACCCAAGTCTGTCCTTGAAGAAAATGAATGTTTTTTAAATTTTTTCCATTACCTTCCCATCCCCAGACAGTACAACCTAAGAAGAATAAGGCTGAGAAACAAGATTAGAGGTTTGTGTTCTCAGTAAGGACAATCTGAGCTTTCATGAGAAAGCAGGTTAATAGGAAATCTGACAATCTGGAATAGGCTGTGGTAAACCATTTCCCCCATCACAGGCTTAATGATGACTTAAAAAATGTTCCACGCAAACTAATTCCATGTTGAATAGGTATTGTAGAAAAGCCTTCGCTTGCTTGTTATCTAAAGATGAAGAAGGAAAAAACATTATCTGTAGACAGTAAAGAGTGTATAATGGTCTACACTGCCCCTTAATGCAGAATCTCTTGCAGCAGCGTTTAGTTCAGTAGGCTGTACTAAATTTCTGGTCAAGATTTCATCCACATCTGTGTATGTTCACTTTTGTTGGGGTAAGAAGCTTCAGGTTTTCTCACTTTTCAACCTCTCACTCAATCCCTTTCTACTGCAGAAGGTCCAGCAAAAAAAGACTGATAATTAAACAACAGGAAACTGCTGCCTACAGCAGCTAAATCACATCTGATTTGTAGATGAGGTCATTTGCAGCTGAGGCAAGTATATGTATTTTACACAGTGGGAACTCACTCTTGCTGTGCTTTATGTCTTTGAGACCTTTTAGAGCTCTTTTCTCTGAGTCAGCTTTGATCCAAACCTTCACTCTTAGCTGGACAGCACTACAAAATTGAATGTAGATGCACAATTACATGCCATATATTTTAAAGGAGACAAAAAACACAACTCCCCATCTCCCAAGAGAAAACAAAGTACCATCCTCCAAACCCCCAGACATGTGAAATATCATCCATTTTCGTTTTCTTCTCTGCCTGTGTCATGGATGCCATTTGGAGCATATTAGTTGTCCTGATTAAAATCTCAGGGGTCTTGGTTTGGTTTTTTTTGTTGCTGCTGTTGTGTTTTTTGTGCTTTGGTTTTTTTTCCTCTGACATGCTGTGGTTCATAGCATTCTCTTATCTATTCAAGCATTTAAAACATGAAAATAAAGCCTTGTAAGCTTGACAAGAGCAAATATTCACCATCATTAGTAAACTGGGGGAAAGGATGGGATTCAACAGAAGATTTTCCAAGTGATAGAATACTATTCGTTTTAGGGGAAAGAATTTAATTCAGTGTATCTTCATAGATACCAGCTATTCTATATCCCCCTTGTTATGCTGTCTCCATGACCATGCTTCAAGGATTGTTTTGCTCAACTTGATTCCTTCTCATCTCTTGATCCCTGCCAAGGCAGTGTTCTTGGCTGCTTTGAGACACATGGAGTAAACATTCACCATCAGTAGTACAAAGTTTGTTCAGCAGTTTTAACAGCCAGATACAGTCCTGAAGAGTGCTGTACACATACTTGGATTGAATGGACGGGGTATCTTTCATTTTACTGGGCTTTGAAAAGGAAGGAATTCTTTAAAATGACAAAACACACAGACCCATGAAAGTCATGCTTTGATATTAGCCTTTCCATGAGAAATCTCAACGCAAATCTGTTTAGCTGGGTGACAGCCAACTGGACATTTGCTGAATATGAGGGAAAATTTTCAGCTGTAAATGCTTTGACATAAACCAAGTGTTTTTTCCCAAACTGTCTAGGATGTTTATATGAGTGGCTGTTAAGCAGGTCTATGCGTTTTAGTGGCAGTTGTTCCTTCAGCCAGCGGTCATCTTTTGACAATACTTGTTTGATTTTCCGTGTACTTAACCTGATGGCTCAGTACTAGATGGCTTCATCTGCCTCTCTTGAAGGCTGAATCTGTTAAATACTGAAACTACTCAGTATAATGTGCCTTTCAGAAATAAGTGGGATTAGTACAGCAATGCATATCAACAGTGTCCAACCTTAAGTGCCCAACTTTAGCTTTGTGATGTCTGTTTTTGGAGTCTATCAGGCCTGGGAAGTAAATACAAGTTCAAAATGTTTCTTTGACTAGGTTATCAGTGCCTGGTGAGATGGGTAGCTGTGGGGGAGGCTGCCAGAACTCAACCCTGAACCCTAATGCACTGTTCCTGTTTATTATGCAGCTATTCTCTTTTCCTATAGGCTCTTTTCCCTGCTAAACTTGTATCAGGGACACATCATTTCTGCTCATGTGCATCCCTTCCTGCAGTCCTTTCTACAGTTCTTTCTTCTCATTACATTTGAGACCAAATTTGCTGTGCCCAGATTTAATGAAATCAGACACTTTGCTATAAAGTTGTCATGAATAAATGGACATTGCCCAGACTCAATACTTTTATTTTATAGTCTTTCCTGGTTTTTTTGGGGGGGATCTGCCCCTATTCTTGATGAGATATGTGAGCCCACAGGTATCTTGTAGTAGTGCATCACCTGACATACCATGGTATTATCTTGATCTGCAGAGCAAGCTTTTGCATTCCTGATAAATATATTTGCAGTGAAGAAGCAGAATTGTTGTTCTGGGGGGGAAAACCCCAAACCCCCAAACAAAAAAAAAAACCAACCAAAACCACTCCACTCTCCAAGATTATGCAGAGGATAAAATCCAACTTCTGTTGCAAGAACAAGCTGGGGCAGTCTGCAGGCACACACAGAGACACAGTCAGGCAGTGAGTGCCTGTGTGACAGGGAGCTGGAGCGAGAGGAAGCCTTGAAACTTAAACTCCTCCTGCAGCTCTGCATCTGCTCTGAGTCACTGGTATGACTCACACTGACAGTGTTCACGTTAGCTAGTGTTCAGATGGAGCAGCTCTGGCAACAGAAGAAGCAGGTTATATTATTGATTACCTGCTGCAGCAGACAGTTGCACCAAGAATTTTTTTTACGAGCGCAGATGAAACAGAGGAGGCTCTACTGAGCACCGCTATTAGTATTGCTTTCTTAAGGTAAGAATGCCTGTTTATTTATATATGTACCGAAGGGAATGTGGAGCTTGTGAAGTCTGAATTGCTGTTATTCTCAGAGGATGCTGATCTTTGGAGCTGCGTTACTGCAAAGCTTTGTCTGGACTGTTCTCTGTGCCATATGGAGAATCATACGGCTAATGGGCAGTGTGTGTCCTAGGAAACAAAATAACTACTTTCTCATTCATTGATGTTATGTAAGGCATGGCAGCCATGTTAAGGACAGAAGACCTCTTCTGAAGAAACAGTGCTGCTAGATGGTAGGGCAAGGAAAACAAGTAGCTTTTAAGCAGCTCTCTGTTCTTTGGAGAGTGCTGCAGTTCTCTAGCTCTTGCTTACTGAATTTCTGTGTCAGTAGAATAAAAAAGCAGTTGCATTAGAAGTAACAAAATGATTGTTTACCTTTAGAGTCAATGTGTTGTTTTGCCTTCAGCATTCAGGCTGGGACTGTGCATGTGATCTGTGCAGTGCCTGGATGTAAACAGTTTCTTCACATACTATAAATGCTACTTCCAGATATTGGGGTGATTTTTATCTTGTGCCACTAAAAACACTTATGTTGTGTTCTGACAATTAGTAATATGCAAAAGGTGAGACATATTCTAGTTAGTGTTGACATATGCAGAGAAGGTACAACATTTGTTTCTAGCGGCTTTACTGCTATTTTACTCACTTTAGTGCTATAATTTTAATGTAGGTTAGACTGGTATTGCTTATTATGCTTATGTAGAATCCACTGAGTCTTGAGCATTTGCTGTATTCCCCACAAGAGATTTTATAAGCTAGGGATTCTGGTTTGGAAATGCAGTAGTGAATTTATCTTAATTTTTTTTTTTTCTTTTCTCCGCTTTTTCTTTTCCTCATTTATTTTGGATTTGTAAAGGAGAATCTTTTTTAAGTGCATCATACAGTGAGGTTGGCAGCTGCTTTCAGTCTTTTCAGACAGATCACTTGTGTTTGTTTTCAGAATGAGGGACTAAGAGTATTTTGAAAACCTGATCAATTACGAGGTTACTTTCAGGTACTTGAAATTACCACTCATTTCCAGGTACAATTTACATAAAAGGGACAACTGTCATCTTTTCTGGAAGAAATACAGTGCCATAGTAATAGCATTTAAAAATAACAGCATACTTCAGGTTCTCCTTCTGTTTGCTAGTTTATAGCATTTGCTGATATACAGTGTTTTCATTGCTATGAATTAATAACAGATTTGGTGTTACTCCAGCTTTTAAAATAGATTAGTTTTCTTAACAAAGTGGAAAGTAAGGTCTGTTAGTGCATTTGTAGTATCTTTATACTTCTGGCGACATCCAACTTGAAAAACTACAGTGTGAGAGGAGCTTTTAAAACAATGTCTGTCATGGATGCCCAACTCCCAGAGGAAAAATTTTGTTGACTAATTTTAATGACTTGTGTTTCTGATATTAAATATTTCTCATGTTACAGCATTATAAATGCAAACTACTTTAAACAGGGTTGGTTTTGGGACTGTTCACTAACAAAGTTCTGGCATGTGATAGTCTCCTCCTCACAAATCCAAACAAGTAGAAATAAAACATTCTTTTCAGTCTTAATTTTTCAACTGATTTGGATCTTATTTACTGTTATTTAACGATTGCCTTTAAGTATGCATTTAAGTATGAATTCTGTATTATGTCAGAACGAATAATTTCTTATAACTCAATTATCTTCAGTTTACATAATTTCTTTATTGTAGCACATTGTGGACACAGTTAAATAATCAAAATGTTAATGTTTTCAAAAGACATTTCAAGAATATGCTTAACATCTAGATAACAGGATGACAACCCCTACATCAATACCAACCTGAAGACATCATCTCCATCTATTTGCCCATAGACTCTTTGTGTAAGAGCTGACCAGCAGAGAGAACTCGCTCTGATTCATGTCATCCTCATGTCCCTCTGCCTCTGGGATGCCACTGAAGGAAAAAGAATGTCAGCTGTAAAAATAACTATAAGTCCAGTCTTGCAAGGTAGTAGACAGTTTGCTCTATGTGAGTTGGAGAGCTTCTGTGAAGAACTAATACAGTTCTAGTAGTGGTTGTGATACCACGTCAATAATTATGTGCCTTCTTTGGGATATATTAGCAAGTTACAACTGGGAACTTAAATATCCAAGGTGGGAGAGATTTGTGCAGGGAAATGATCATATCTGTGTAAAGTGCAAAGGAACCAGGTGCATTTGATCCTTCTATGAAGGAGTTTTGCAGTAAGCATAAGAGGGCTTGTCAAAGTCTGCTCTCTAGGCACCCTGAAAGCTGGATTTTGTTACCTTAAGATGGCTTTGTATTAGGCTGCAAAGGTAACAAGTGAATAGCAGAAGCTATTTGAATTATTTCACTGTTACTTTCAAATTGTGAGAGTTCATGATCTCCTTGGCCTTTCTTTTCTGTAAACCCAAACAGAGGTTCCCAGGTTTCTGTTCTCCCCTCCTGCTCCTAACCTACAGGATATCTCGGCCATTTTTCTCATCTCTGCATTACTACAGAGCCATGCTTTTTTACTTTTGCCTTTTCTAAAGCTTTTGTGAACTTCCTGCTGAAATTTAAGCCCCATTTTTGATTCTCGCTTCAGCTGCTCAGGTGTGGATTCCCTCCCCTTGGTAGGTTTTCCACCTAAGAAGTCCTTGAATGCCACAAAGCTCATGTAATTCAGCACTTCCCTTTTGCTCCTTGTGCTGTTTGTGTTCCAAACAACAGGTGGGATGTTCAGGCTGTCCTTTGTTTGTTTCTTCCTTTGTAAAACCTGCTTTCTCTTGGTGGCTTCTTTCGTGGCCATGCTCTAACTGTGCTTCTCTGAGACCTTTGTCAGCCTTCCTGGCAGTCGGGAAGCTGCTGGATTAACTCTGATCTCTTAAGTGTTCTGCTCTCTCAGTCCTTGAGCAGAAGTTTCAAAACAGACAGTGGCATCATCCTTAGGCATGTTGTTCTATCTCTGCCTGTCGTGACAGCAGGAAATAGCTGCAGGAAACAGCTGTTGTTGTGGGTTGTAGGTGGAGAAATGAGGACCCTAGAGAAAATAAAGCATTTCTCCAAAATTCTTTAGTGGGAGGAAGCACTTACTCTCCTGTTTTACACAGAAGCTGCATTAACGATGATTTATAACTGGTCTTGCCTGATGAAGAACTTAGGGGAAATCCAGTCCTGTCATTGCAGTTAATTCAATTTATGTGAGTCATCTTTAATATGAGTGATATTTTTTTATTGTATTACCGTTTAGCTAATGATCAACCCAAACTGGATCACTGCTGTATTAGAAGCTGAGTTTTACACAGAGTAAAAGATGGCTCATGCACTGAATAAGGATTTATATTTTTTCCCCAGAAAAAATGGTTGCTGTATTTTCTATGGCGAAATGCTATTTAGCATTAGACTTCCTGAGAAAGGACTCTGCAGTATATGAAAAAGCAGCATCTCGGTGTTTGTGTAGTACATCCTTGTCAGAGAACAGTACAGCATTTCTCTTTTCAAATAGGAATTTGAAATGGAGGAAAGGAAAAAATTGTATGAGTTTTTGTTTCTATTTTTGCGTGTTTGAAATAAGCCCACGTAAACTGGAGTTATATTGGAATAAAATCCTTGCATGTGAGCAGTATGAAATGCACCATTTGCAGTACTTGACCATCTTGTTTGCCGGAGAACTCATCTTTTTATTTGTGTAATTTTTAGAGATGACAACTTTTACTTGAGTTATTTTTGGTGTCTTGTATAAGAGTAAGCATCTAGAGGGCATCTCCTTGGTCCCTCTTTCTGTTTTTTGAAGAAGTCTTTTAGGGATTAGATTTGTTGCCTGGTTTTGAAGAGGAGGGGGCAAGAGTTGTTAAATCTTTGTTCATAGTGTGTCCTGAAAAGCTCTTCATTTAAACCTGGGGCACTTCAAGCAGGGGCACACAGAGAGAGGCGGTGAACATGACCTGTTTGCCCTGGAAGGCCTGAACTGTTGGAGGGGCTCCCACCTCATTGTGTTGCACGAGCTTCTGCATCAGGCAGAAAAAGTCAGTCTCGTTTTTTGTCTGTTTAAACCTTTGTGTATTTTGAAGCTTGTGCTAGTTTAAATAAAGAGTGAATGGTACTGCCTATACTCTGAGTATAACAATGACGGTCTTTTCATTTGCCTTCAGGGTCGAGGTTTTCACTTGATTGCATGACTGTAGTCCCCCTGTCCTGCTCCAGAATCAGAGCCAGTGTAAGGATAAGTATAGTTCGTTTTGCTCTGGTTAAATGAGGTTATGGCCTGGATTATGATGGCATGTTATTTCTGTGCAGAATTGTCCTTGTATTTTATAGGGATGCAGAAATCTGGGATTAGCTCAGTTTTCGTTTCAAATTGATGCTTTGCCTTTAAAGCAACAGAGTACTTCTGAATCGTTTTTGTGAGCTTAAATAAATGGCACCTAATTGGTAGGTTTGATGTCTCACATAACTGTAAATTGACCTTCTATGTTCAGGTGAAACACAGCTTAAAGGGAGTAGGTTCATGATCCTTAATTCAAATTTACGTTTTAGATAAATAGTGCCAGATGGCAAAGCTGTTACAGGCAGAGGTGAATAACAGAGCATGCAGGTTATTTGGGCAGCAAGTCTGCTTTAAAAAAAAAAAAAAAAAAAAAAAAAAAGACAGCACTGCAACATTCTGGATTGCACTAAATGCCAATAAGTTCATTGGGTTTCCTGTGTGTGATAGGTGCATGTACTATAAGTCCCAGATTCCTGAAATACAAACTGCTATAAAAGATTTCATCTGTCTCACTTCAGAAATAGGCACAAGTGGTCTGACTTTACAGCATAAGATTTATATTTTTCCAGGCTTTGGTGTTATTTCTGTCAAGCAGTTGGAAGGGCTTCTCCTGAGGATATATGGAACAAAATGGTAAATTGTTGATTTGTATAATGCACATACATGACATAAAAATGCATGCAACTGAGCTGGCTAGAGTGAGCTCTTTCTGTCATAAACTCTCTCTCATATGGGGGTGTCCGGGAAAAGTTATTTAAATTGTTCTCTGTTCCCGAGAGAAATAGATGACTTTCAATTTTGTTTTGGTAAACAGGAGGTAGTGAGTAATAGGAAGAATGTGGCCTTTGTGGTTTTGCCTACATAACAAAGATTTCTCAGCATTTGTCCCATAGCTTTGTAGATTCTGATGAGAACATGATCTTATAGTGCTATATTTCTACAGAAAACTGATTTTACACAGGAAAGCTACTTGGAAAAGTGTCTACTCTCTTGCTGATACATAGTAAGAAAGGCAGATTTAGCTGGCACGTAGTAAGAGAGGCGGAGTGCATGGGCATAGTGGAAAAAGATGAGCACCTACCTTCAGGATACAGAGAGCAGTGAGAGGGTGACTCTCACTATATCCTTCTATATGGAAGGATAAACTTTCATTTGCACAGTGAGAGTGTGAGGGAAACAGCTCCTTTTATGTGTGGAAATGAGGGAAGGCTGCCAGTGTCTATGAGTGTGTGTGATCTGAGGAAAGGAGGGGTTTGGCTTCAACACCTGTGTTGTCTTGATTCTGACTTCCTTGTAAATGCTTTGCCTTTTTGGGGGGGGCTGGGGATATGCAAATATTTCCTTTTACCTCAAGAAGGACTGCATGTTCTTTCCTGTGCTTGTTAGTGGGATTTATATTTCAGATATCTAAACATCACTATAATCTTCAATTTCATGGAAAATCAAAATGTCAAAAGGGGCCACCAGTAAGATTTTATTGTGGGCTAGAAAAAATTTGGCACAGGTGAGAATTGTCTCTTTAAAAACCAGGGGTGTCTTTAAATAGCAATTTTATGTAAAGTCTAGCAGAAAGACAAATGGAGGACAGAACACTTAGCAGTGAAGATCTGCTTAGCTGGTGTTGTATTTGTGATAAGTAGGAGACAAGAACTTGAGTAATTTGACTCAGTTTGGGTGCAGATTTGATCCCCCTTCCAGTCATGAGCAGGGCATCCAGGATAAATGGGAAGAGCTTTTTCTTCCTAGC
The DNA here is from genome assembly GCA_018697195.1 of Certhia americana. Classification (NCBI taxonomy): domain Eukaryota; kingdom Metazoa; phylum Chordata; class Aves; order Passeriformes; family Certhiidae; genus Certhia; species Certhia americana. The sequence goes on along the minus strand of CM031857.1, from coordinate 85,534,887 downwards.
ACAGTGCTTTATTGTCACTAGCAACATTTGCAGACATCTGAAAGATTGCTATGAAGGTGCTATGTGTCAAACAGGCATTTGGGAGGACTGTGGTAGCTGATTAAGGAAGAATGTTACAGTGTGCAGCATTTATTTTTTGAAAGTGTGATACCTTTCCCAGCTTCCCTAGAACTTGCATTTTCTCCCCTGTTTCTTTGTGATTCACATTTCTGAGAAAACAGCTTTCACAGTAAACATGACTATTTATATGAAAAGTTAGTAACGCAGCCTAGATTTCTCCATGCTGTACTGTATGTTTCATGACTGGAATACCCAAAGTTCTCATTTACATGAGCCCTCAAGCTGTGTTTAGGGGCTCATAAAATGAACATTGCAAGGTCAGTGCAGTAAGGAAAACTCATCTTAATGTCTAAACATCTGGGGAATTTGTGTAAAACTGAACAGCCTCAGAAAATTATGAGTTGGTTACACTGCATGAAGATAATTTCCAGCCATTGTTCCTTGGATGTTTAGTTTTAAAGTGAAATATTATCTAGCTTGAAAACATTGCCTCCCATGATAAAAAAAGGGAGAGGCACTGTGGGCATTTGGTAGCTAAGTAAAATGTGTTTTACTGTGACAATAATAGAATAAATGAAAGAAGAATAAGAATTTTAAATACTGGACACCATTCATTTACTGTCAACACTGTTACAAAACTGTTCACAGTTGGTGCACCATCGTCCTGGGTGTCACTTCATCTTTTTTGCATAAACACATGGCAGATGGTTGGGTCAGTAATGCTTGTGAAATCAAACTGTGTCTTCTCTTTAGTATGTAAAATAGAATATGAAATACAGAATCTACTTGTGCAAAGCACTTTGAACTTGAGACTGTCTTCTGTAATCTTCTCTTCCTGGCTTCCCATTTTGCAGAACTGCACTCTTTATTTAGAATGACTTTGTGGAGGTGTGTATTTGACAGTGTTGAGGAATGGACCTAATGTTGGGTCTTGCTCTGGGTTCTGACTCTGTGTGATCAACCTGGGGAGGTACTGCTGCATTCTATGGTTTTCTTTTCATAGAAATCAGGTGCAGAGCAAGGTAAATTGTACCTGTGTTTCTGCTTGACAAGAAATTGTGACTCCTTCAGGAGCATGGCTAGCATTAGGAACGCTGAAGCACTCCTGCAACCAAGTGATAGATGGAGTTTCAGACATGTGTTTTATTTCTTCACAGCCAGGAACTGAGAGTAGATAAAATTTTAATCTTGTGTACATTATGTACACAGTACAGGTTGCATACATAATGCAAGCAAATCTGAAATAATTCTGGGGAAGTGAGATGAAGACAAGGCAAGTTTACTCGTTTTCTGGAGGGTATATTTTGGTGTAATGGGGATAGTGTCTTGTGTAAATACTGTGAAAAGAGGTGCCATATTGATCACAGTAATGAGTTGTTCAGAATGAAGTGAGTTTATCTTCTTTGAGTGCTTATGTTTCCTGTAAACTGGTATTTCAAAATGGGAAATGAAGCAAGAGTCCAGGAAACCATATGCAGTTGCAAGACAGTTTAGATAAAGCAGTATTTTATTTGCCCCCAAAGCGAAGAAGATCAGACAGAGCACAGCAGGACACTGTATTTCCTACCTTCTATGTGCTAGAAAAAGAACACGCTGCCTGTGTTTGTGGGCTGATTATTGGAAACTTCAGCCTTTAAAAAATATGTTTACAGGAAGTATCTTCTGAGCAACACCAGATCTAACAACTTGCTTTGAATGAACATTAGTTTGCAGCTCTGCTGTCATGTGATTCACTCAGCTTCTTGTCCACTGCAGAAGATCTTGCTCCTCAAATTTGCCAGTATTATCAGCAAACAGTCCTTCCCCATCCCAAACTTGTTAGAGAGCTTTGGTTTTGCTTGTACCTTTGCAAAGTGTTCTGTTATGCTCTATTTTTCTGTCCAGGTATTCTGGGGAGAAGCGGGGTGGTGGAGTCTTTTTGTTGGTTTGTTTGTTTGTTTTTTATGTGGTGTGTTTGGATTTTTATTTTTTTTTAAAGTTTAGATTATACCAACATGTGCCATTTTGCTGACAGACAGAAAGAGGGGAAAAGTAAGGCCTAGCAATGGGAGACAGTAGTTTAGATTGGCACAGCTCTCAAGGGAATAGCACACCTGTTGAACTGAACCTGGGCGAAAGCTATCAAGGCTAACCTCCAGTCAAAGTAGCTCTGTTTTTCCTTTATTAGCTAATGGACAAAATCACTCCTGGTGTCATGGGTTGCAGGTACCCTTCAGAGGTGCTGACACCACATTTAATTGCAAAGGAAAAGGGTTAGTTGTGCCTTCCTTCCTGGAATGATTTAGCTGCTATCCAGTGAGTCAGAAAGAAGGAAGGGAACATGGAGGAGAAAGTGAGGGATTTCCAGTGGGAGAATGTTATTTTTATGTTTGGTTTTTATCACACTGATGTTTTTCTACAGAAAATAGTGCCATGCACTTCACTTTCTGCAGTACTTTGGAATAATGGTGTGGCATATTTAATTGAGAACTGATGTTCTTAGTTTGTGTGGTAACCCTGGATGCAAGTATAAGTGATTGGAGAGAAAAAAAGCCTCACTATATATGATTTCCTTACAGTGAAGGATCTGAATGGCTTTTAAAATCTGGCAGCAAACGCTAAGGTTTGAACTGCCATCATCAGTAGATTGCAAAACAATTTCTGTATTGTTTTAATTAAGCAAAATCATGCTACAGTCTTTAAGAGAATCTTTTTTTTCTGTAAAGAAGATGTCTTAATGCAAAAGACCAGAGACAGAAGGCAGAACATGTCAAGAAGATGGTCCTTTGGTGCAGTCTACAGTACATTACCATACTTGCTATGTTTTTACTGCTATTACAGGGCAATATAATTTGAAAACTTTACAATGGTGGCTTGAATTGGTGCCCAGTTAGAATTGTTCATCTCCAAGTGCCATTGGCATCTCTGGGAATATAATAGCTGAGCATATGCTGCTGGTCATCAGTTTAGTTGTTATAGCTAAAGCTGCCCTTTGATGGTTCTTAATCAGATACCAAAGTGCAACAGAATTGGAGTGCATTTAAAAACTGTGGTTATGTCAAAGAGGAGAACTTAAAAATGGCCTCTAGAAATGTTGAAAACCCAAAGTTGCTTTCAGAAAGGCTGCAGAGCAGGAGGGCATCTGCAAGAGGTCGGAACTTGCAGAGAGATTGGTAGGTAGGTCTTGCCTTCTCTGTAGAAGTTGAAATATTTTTTAAAAATCTCACTGATGGGCTGATTTTAAAACACATCACTAATCAGTGTTGCTTTGCAAGATGGGTGTGACTTGCTGAAGGTAGTGAAGGATTTACAAATACGACTTAGCAGCAAAGAAGCTCGATGTAGTTCTAGGTTGCATTGTCTCTATTTTACAGATACATGAGTTAAGCCACAAAGTTGAAAAGGATTTGCCTGTCTCCACAGAAATAATCTGGTTTTTGACACAGTGTTGTAAAGAGAATTTTTAGGTTCCTTTATCATCTCTACCATTTTAATTCCTTCCTTTAAATTAAATAAAGGATATTTATTAAATAAATTAAATAAATTATAACTGACCAGTTCTAAGTATTTATATTAGATGTCCTGAAGGTGGATGGTGGTACAGTATATTAAAGGATTTTAATGTAGTAGTAGGTCCACACTATCAGCCCTTGATCCTGTGACTGTGTCTGGCAATGACTTACCTTGGGAGTAAATCTTGGGAGTGAGCCTTCATGGTATCTAGGAGCTTTCACAGCACTTGCCCTGCTTTTGGAGTAGAAAAAGAAAAAGATAACCATACTAAATAAATACAGTTGAAGTTATAAAGGATAGTAAATTGGAACTTTGCAACTGAATTTGCCAATATAAAAATGACTTTAAGTAGTATATGACTTTTTTTTCTGATGACTAGCATATCATATTTACCCTGAAAAGAGCCTCCATATAATGTTAGATGTCTCTGTCTTTATGGAGGACAAAAAGCCAGGGTTAATTAAATGCTTTGTAACTTCTTACCTGAACTAATAGTCATAGACGTGAACCTCGAGTTTGTTCTGCCTTCACACTAGACAATAAAAAAAGAATAAAACCTAAGCTGCTTTGCAGGCCACTTCTATGAAGAGGTATAATTTTGTAAGAAATGTTAATGCTTTGCTGATGAGTTCATGGAAGCACAGCCCTGGATGCAGTTTCCTGAGTTGTTAAGTCTAGTTTTAACATTGGTGTAATGCTATTATAGGGAAAACACGATTACCCTTGGCTAAACTGTATTTCTTTGTTGCTATTATTCAGCTTAGGTTTGTTACTTTGTTAACACCCTGTTTATCTTAACACTTTTTTTACATCTGTGATACCTTGTCGTATATCTTTGAAGAGCAAATTGTAACTCATCTCAGCTTCCACTTTGCTGAATTTTTGCAGTGTTTTTGCAGAAGGTGGCTCTTCCTTGTCCCCACAAGCCTTTCTCCACCTGTTGCTGGCTGAGCTGGATGGTGTTCAGTTTATTGTAGTGTTCCTGACCTAGTTTCATTGCTGCTTCTTGTAGCAGCAGGAGCACATTGGCTGGAACACCCTAGTGAGGTATCTCCCTTTTTGCAGCTGTGTTATCTGACTGGAAGGCCTTCTTTCTTCTGTTCATTTTTTTTCAACTGATAAGGTCCCAATTGGTAGCAGAAGTTCTTGTTAGTCTGTAGTATGCTGTTTTATCTTAGTACTTTTTAACTTCTTTCTCTTACTACAGTCCTGGCTCTCCTATGTTAGTTTTGCTGTAAACTGATTAATTACATCTTGATTGCTGCATCATGCATTTGAACATTGCTTTATGTATGAATCTTTCTCAAATTTCATTTTGAGGAGTGCTTTGCTTATGACTGCATTTTTCTGTGAATTAAGGATTTTGCCTTTCTTAATGTTACTGTATATATGGTTGCACCATCTGTACATTTCAATAGAGAAGTATCTTCTCCACATAGGAACCTGTTTTGTGGTACCACAGTCAATGATTTCTAACATTCTCTGTTGAAGCAAAATGGCAGATATTTCAGGTTAAAAATTATACTGAAAAGTATACTTTGGAATAAATAAAATACTTGAAAAGTCCATGTTTTGACCTTAAGATAAAAAATTTGATCCATAGGGTTATTTGCTACCTTCCAGTTATACAGACTTTGTTCTCTGAATGTAAATCAAGAGGTGAAGGCGTGAAACTGAAAGAACAATTTTGTTTCAAATGGTAGAGAAGCTATGTTATAAAATGTTAACACTCAGCTTTTTTTCACAGGTTTTTAGTGGGGTTTTTCCTATATGTATCATTTACTGCCCCCTCCCCCCCCCCCAAAAAAAAAATTACTAGCCTCTTTATTCGGATTGATTCAGTCAGAAATAATTTGTCCTTTTTGTGTCTTTCAGACTTCATTAAATAAAGAATTGGATACCCATGCTGAATTTCATATGTGAAAGGTGGAATAAGGTAAGATAATTTTAGTGTTTACTACTGTAATGTGTGATGATCTGTTGACACTGAAGGCAAGGGTTCAAAAATCCATCATAAATTAGAGGCAGAGAAGTCTAAAGGAACTTCAGGCTTGGAAATAATGAAGTGCTGACAAGATCCGATGTTCAGGTACCAGTGGCATGCTTTTACCCTATGGTTTGTATTGTGGGTAGGTCATTATATTGGCCAAGGGGTTTCTATTCTTGTTTGGATGCATTGCCCACAGAAGGTGAGGAAGTTCAATAGCTAATGACAGTATGATATGTTTGTATTTGGACAAATGATGTGTTTCTGGAAGTCTGTGAGATTTAAAGTACAGCTTGTGCTGAAAGGCAAGTTTTTGTTGCCTGTTTCTACCATAGGAACAAACTAGTCTTTCTTTAATTTTTCTTCTTAAACATCCAGAGATGGAAGAAGGCAAGTCTGCCTGTAGTGACAGGCATTGAGCATTGCTGTAACATAGAGTAGTATCCTTCAGGATGAGAACTGAACCCTGCTGGACACTTCACAAACATTTGTCAAGTATTTGCTTCTCCACAGTCAAAGAGCTTCCTTATGTCCTGTGGTGTGGCAGGGTGCAGAGGCTGATAGTCACATTACTAGTTCTCTGAGAGAGAAATCTCTGTCCTGGTGGGGCTCCTGTTAGCAGAAGTGAGAGGACTCTTAGCCACTCATTTCCAAGCAAAGTTCAGTCATGGGATTCCTCTTGCTTCCTGTGTTCAGAGCAGCTGTGCTTTGAGCTGAGCAGCTGCTTCTGGTATTCCAGAGAGTAAGAGAAGTTGGGCCACATATGCTGATGAGATGGGAGATGTGGCCTAAATTGCAAGGCAGTATGAAGCAGGCTAACAAAATTAGTCTCCTGGTAGAGGCAGAAGTTTTGCTGGTGAGGGAATAGAAAGTAGTGAGGTGAAACAGGATGTTCTTGGTCAAATGTGAGGCTTATGGTTCCATGCAGAAATTGAGGATGGACCTCAGTGTCCTTGTCCCTGATTTAGTGCCCTCAGTGCCTTTTTACACAGTTCAGCAAATAATGAATGGTAGAGTAGAGTCAATGGTGAACAGTATTGACTTCTCAGAGATGTAATTCCCCTGCTCCTGCTAAGGGAGATCAAATTCATTTGTAAGATCAAGCAGACAAAGTCAGTAGAAGCACTCTCTCCTGCAGCATTGCTTTTCTTGTGTTAAATGTATGTCTTAATGCAGACTGAGAATCAATTACTGAAAAGTCTAGAGAGGTGTGCTGCCATGATTATGCCTACCTCTGAAATGAAAGCAAATGGTCAATACCATGGACTCAGTTATTTAATTGGGGCAGAATGGAATAGAGTGCACAACAGGATGCTCTAGGGGCTTATGTATAATTTTTTTCCTTTCACCATCTTTAACTGCTTATTGAAAAACAACTTGGGAATCAGGCATGCACTTACAGATCTTTCTACATCCCAAGAAGGCCAGGATAAAGTTGCCAGCAGCAAATTAGCATTTCCAGACCCTGTAGCTATATTGTGACTTAAAAGGAATTGCAGTAACACTAGTCATTCATACCATCTTTCTTTCTTTGGTTAATCATTGTCTGTATTGGAAAATAAATGCCTGAGGCAATCCTTCATTTCCATCCAATGCAGTGCTGCTTCTTGCTGAAGAAATTAAAAAAGAATTGTCATCCTACCCCAAGACAGCTATGACTTCTCCCTTGTGGGGTCTGTCTCCACACTTGCAAAGAAATCCATAATAATAGAGCTAAAAGCCAGCATTTGGGGATCCCCTACAGGGACAGCATATCATCCTAATTAAGTGTTTCTCAAACACTGCCCTGGCTGTGCAGCCCACTCTGTATTTTGTCAGATTGCACTACCTGCCTGAAGCTTTGTGTTAGAATAGGCTCTGGAGAGAAAATAGGAGAGAAGGAAAAGAGAATATCACCGATTCTGTTTGCCTGCTTGGTATTTTGGTGAGTACTTTCTTTCCACTGATGTAGATTTAGTGGCTTCTTTATTAGGAGCCAAACTCCTGTGTTGCATATGTAAAGCTCCACATAATGCTTTTGATTAAGGCTCCTTAATTGTGTAAGACAGATTATATCACCCTTTTTAAGTAACATTCACAGCTTTCTCTTCAGTCAGTTCTCTGGGTGACATCTCTAGAAAATGTGCCCTGCTAAAGTATACCAGTGTAGATAATGAGTGGACAAGCAGCACGGGTGACTAAGGAGAGGTGATCATTAATATAACACAGCAAGTTGCTTTATGATTATTGTTCTTAGCTTTTACTGCAGGTTCACTATCTGCTTTTTCAGCTTGGGGGTTTTTAGCAAAAACCACCAGCATTTGCTAGTTTGTTCCTTTTTCCTTCTTTTCTTCTTCCCAGTTTGTAAAGTATAAATGCAGAGCAGGCCATGTGTGACTGCTTGGCTGTGTTAAATGTGTAGTGATCTTGTTTCTTAGAGCATAATGTTCATCATCCACATGTTAATGCTAGATCAGTTCATGCCCCATGCCAACGTGGCACGTATAATTGCAATAACTACACACACAGTCATTGCATAATGTGTGGCACTTGGCCTTTCTGTAATATTCTGTATTCCATTAGAGGGTTTTCTGACTGCTGGCTTTTGTATAGAGAGCTTACCATGGCTTTTAGCAGGGAGAGAGATGAAGAACTGAGTTTGAATAACATGTTACACGAAGGTATAATGGTATTAAATAGAGCCTGAATGCAGGGAGAGGGAAAGAAAGAAGAGTAAGAGGACATGATGTCGCATAATTAATGAGAACAGCTGAAGAGGGCACATAGAGAGAAAGCAGAGGCAGAATTTCAAATGTTTTAAGTGTCTGGAAAAGACAGTAATCTGTGGGCTGTTACTTTGGTTCTTTCTTATGACTTCTGTCTCTTTTTACAAATATTTGATCTATATTATGTTCTGTGCAAGCACAGAAATCAAACTTTTTCTGGAATTAAATGCTGCTCTTACATCAAGCCCTTTAAAGTCTTCAGAACTGTATCCCGTCCAAGCTTGCATTCAGTTCAATACATAAATTTTACTCCTGTGTTTACTTTTAATTATAAAGCTGTTACAATGTTTAAATTACAAAATGTCCAGAACTTAAGTGTTAATAATCTCAGTGTTATCCTTGGGAGCTACATAGGTGAACTATCACAGAATAATAATGAGGATTTCAGTAGTAATTGTTTCACTAAAACATACTGAGAGAACTAATACTTAATCTGAACCATCTAAACCAACCTTCAAAACCAGCTGCCTACCATGCTGCTTTCATTCTTGGAAACTATGCATATGGATAATTTTCTACTTCCATTAATATTTTCCTTTTAGCAAGGAAGATAAGATAGAAAGTGATCACGTAGGTCCTCAGGTACAGGCTTCCCCACATCAAAAGGTCTGGACTATGCAGTACAAACACCTTTAAATACTCTGTATGGTCTTCATATGTATGGGCTGCAGTAGCTTGAAGCACTGCAATAAAAGACAAAAAATCTGCAGTTTGCTTCAGACTGAGGCATTGCTGGGATGCTACTCTCTGAAGAATAAATAGCAGAATAGACTCATAGTTATTTTTAACTTTAGTGCAGGATTTTTGATAACTTTGGGGAGGGCAGGGAAAATTTTCAAATTCATATCTTTAATCTGAAGTCAGACATCTCAGTAAAAGTCCTCTGTAGACACTGAGGATCTGCAGCCCTTGGTAAAGTCAGGAGCAATTGTCAGTCATCCGAGGTATCCCAAAAAGTCAGGTCAGTCTTAAAATCTACACCAGGAGAAATCTTAACTTTTCTGTTTGCTTCAGTGGAACTGAAGCTTATAGTTATGCTCATGTGCTGCCCCTAAGCTGAGTTGCCTTGCTGAACCAGAATTTATTTGATCATAGAATCTGCTGAGTTGGAAGGAACCCATGAGGATCATCAAGTCCAGCTCTTGATCCTGCACAGCACAGCCCCAAGAATCCCACCCTGTGCCTGAGGGTGTTGTCCAAATGCTTCTTGAACTCTGTCAGGCTCGGTGCTGTGACCATGTGCCTGGGGAGCTGTTCCTATGCCCAGCCACCTTCTGGGTGAAGAGCCTTTTCCTAATATCTAGCCTAATCTTACCAACACAGCTTCATGCAATTCCAGTGGAATTCTGTCACTGGTCACCAAAGAGAAGAGCTTGGTGCCTGCCCTCCCATTTCTACCCCTCCCATTGGATGCCTCATAGCTATTAATTCAGCACAATTAGACATTTTTAGCCATGATACTCAGAAGAAATCTTAACTGCTTGCCTATTTTGACTATTGTGTGACATGTGCAGGCAGCTGCAAACCTACTTCTAAGGCACCAAGATGCATAACTCACACTTTTGCTGTTTGAAGAATGAATCAATAAGTGAGTATATTAAAATTCAGGCCAAATTTATCTGAAGAAGGCACATATACAAATATTACCTTTTAACAAAATTATTACTTTCAGCTCAAGGCAGAGAAATGAAAATGTGGGTCAGAAAGACAGCTTAAAATTGCAGACTAAGGAAATGTTTTGTGCTTTTAGAAGTTTTTTTTTTAATGTCAAGTTGGTAGAGATACCAAAATGCTAAAACAAGAAGAAGAGGAAGAAAAACAAAACAAAACAAAACAAATTTCTTACAGCATATTAACAGTTTTCTGAAAATGAATAGTGTATGATTTTACATTTCTGAGAAGAAGCATCCAGTTTTTTTACATCCCTCATATTTGAAAATCAATCAGACTTTCTGGATGTCAGGATGGCTTTTTAAGTTACTCCATTGGGAGTTTCCAATTTGGGAATTTCTTAAAGATACTTTTTTTTTATGTGTGATTGAAATATAGATCTGTTACCAAGATTTTTTAAAGGATTTTTATTACTCATGCTATTGAATTTTATATGCATGGAAAATGTGATCTAGGCAGCTTCAGACTTGTTAATTTGACCCTAATAACCTTAGAAATTTTTTTAAGGAATAAATAATTAAAGACATGGAAGTTAAGTGGAGAGAGGATGAAATACAATCTATTTTTCTAAGATAGGTCATGTCAAACTGGCCTAGTATCTTTTTTTAATAAGAAAGTAGGTTTTCTAGAAAAATAAATGGGCTAGACCTGGTCTCTCTGGATTCTACTGAGACATTTAACATGGTGCTGCATCAAAAAATACTGTTCAAGGTGGAGGAAGATTAGGTTAGTGCAAGAGCTGTAAACGCACCCAAAGAACTGACACAGGAGAGACAAAAGGAGGTAGATATATGTGATGAATTATTCTCTGGGAATTGGCTTGTTTAGTTTTCTTGAGGCTTTTTTGTTTGTCTTGTTTTGTTTTTTTTTCTGGAATTGATATTGTTGGCATGCTGTATTGAAGGCAAGCTGTTGAAATTTGTGGATGGGAGGAGGATGTTAATTTTTAGTGCACAGTTTTGGATGGAGTAACTAGACAATTAATTGGACAATTAGATAATACTAAAGGGATGGAATTCAACTCAGCAAAGGTCAGGCCACACATTATCGTGAATTCTCTTATCCATTTTAACCTTGCTATCAAAATTAGCAGTATGACAGTCTGAGCTCTTATGTAATCAGTAGAAAGAGGCAGATTTTTAATTAGGCACCCAACTCCTGCTTTCTTCTTGACTGTTAACAGAGCCTGGGCACCTGACTCTGGCATCAGTGCTGAATGCCTGAAACTGGATGGTGCTACAGCCTCAGCTTAGGAAGTAATGCAGCAACTTTTCCTATGAAGAGGGAGTTCAGCAATGGAAGATTTTGAAGGAGAAAGACCTATATGAGGGTAAGTGGGTTCAAGTTTGTCTTTAGTCTGTCAATTTGACACCATCATGAAAATAATGTATGGGGTACAGGCAAGTGTCAAAAAGAGGTATATTTCCAGTTGAGGGAGGGCATCTCAGCTGGGTGCATCTGGGCTGGGACCTGATCTAGAATAAGTGTGCAACAGTTCTTGCAGTATCTGAGAAACCTCACCTCATGTACATAATAGAGGCAGAGAAAGCTGAAAGAGGGTCGATTTAGATTAGATATGAAGAAGTAATTTTTTACGGTGTGAGTGGTGAGACATGGGAACAGGTTGCCAAAGATGCTGTGGATGCCCCATCCCTGGGAGTTCAAAGCCAAGTTGGATGGGGTTCTGAACAACCTGGTCTAGTGGAAAGTCCTCATGTCCCTGTTCATGTCAGGTTTAGTTGGTCTTTAAGGTCTGGTTCAACTCAAACCATTCTGTAAAAAACTGCAGGGATGATCAAAGTACTTATATTACAAGAGGAGTTTGAGAGAGCTGTGTTGGATATGTCAGGAAGACTGGTAAGATGTGAAATGGTATTGCCACAGCTCTGCTGGTGGAGTTATGGGAAGCTTTGACATGTGCCTGATATCAGCTAGGTGAAAGCCAAAGCAAGCAGGATGTCTGCAGACCATCAGAGATCTATGTGCAACATTGTGGTGTTGTAGGAAGATTATGATACCAAAACAGAAGTGTCTACTTGTATGATTTAGAGCTGATGTGAACTGAATATATGGCATGTCTTACTGATTGAGTTTGTGCATTCACATATGTCTTAGTTTGAAAGACAGGTGTCTGCTAGGGAAGGCAGGAGCCTCCCTTGGAATGGAGAACGTAAACCCCCTCCCTCCAAATTGTAATTTTGAAACTAAGGGGCTCTCAGGCAAAGATATGAGGATAGGAGTAACAGTTCTTTACTAGTGTATATAGCAAGGCAAACAGAACAACAATAACTATGGCATTAACAACAAACAGAACCAGGGACCCAGGCACAGTTCTTCTCGGCCGCTGGCACTTTCCCCTTTGGTGCAGTTGCTGTCACAGCCGGCAGCAGTGAGCCAAAGTCCCGGGGTGAAGGACGAGATGGATCAGAAGCTCGGCGGCGGCAGCTGGAGCTGCGGGAAATGTCCCAGCAAGGCAGGAGGGTAAGGGACACAGCGTGGGGAAAATCCAGAGCAGGAGAGAAGGAACAGGCAGCCCGGCTCCAGCAGGGCAGAGAGAGGCCAGGATCTGAATTCCCGGGGTACACGAACAGATGGTGGTGTCTACCCTAATGGCTCAGGGCTGAGCCTGCCATCCCCTCCGATGTCAAAAAGCGAGAGAGCCCAGCTGGGCCAGGCCCCGTCCTTTACCTGCTTCTATTCCCGGGTGTCACTGTCCCTCCAAGAGAAAACTCCCCGAGAGAAAAAGTGCAGCCAGGTGCCACACTCTTCCCCAACTTCAGCTACTTCTTTTGTCTTTCTTAAGTACCCATAAGTATCCAGTAATTAGTTTCTTAGCAACTTCTGGGAAAAAATTCTGTAAGAAAGAAACCCAAGCCCCAATAACATAGCATGTGGATAAAATATATAACCAACATAGAATGCGTAGTGATAATTACATAATACATGACAGTACTCAGTAGGAGAATGCTTTATGTACAGTTAGGGACAAGCTTAAAGATTCATGAAGGTCAATGATTGCTTGGATTCTTTGGACTTAGGCTGTTTGGCAGCTTGTGCTTTTTGATAGCCTTTACAGAATGTGTTGCTTACTGTCTGCTGTATTGCCCTGCAGTTCTCCTGCTCAGCGCAGGGAAAGCTATGTGATAAATCAGTCTTTGAGTGAATTTGTAGGGTTGGACAAAGGCGTGTTAAGCTTAGCCTGTGACAAAGATACATTTAGAAGCTGACTGCTGGATAGCAAACTCCTGACCACTGAGAGAAAAGCTTTCTCTGAAGAGAAAACTGGTTGTAGCTCCCTGATTTGCCTGTAGTGACAAGTGATGGGTGCAGCACTTACAGTCAGTGACAGCCCTTGCCCCAGATACCTCTTTAGTTTGACAAACACTGAAACTTAAAACTGTATGTTAGTGAAGAGCTGCCCTTTCCCTGGGTGCTGGTCTGTCCCAACACTGGATTCTAAAAGGAGTTGGATCCTTTGAGCGAGGGTGAGTAACATCCTTTCTGCTCTGTTACAAATCCTGAGCTGCTCTAATTGGCTTTGTCTGCTATTAAGAGGTTGATCAGGTTGCTCTTTACCAGAAATCTTCATAAAATAGCAGAAGGAAAATACGATAGCAAGAAACATTTTTAATGTACTTCTGGCCGCACTATGTTTAGTTCTCTAGTTATTTGTTCATTAATAAGGGCTCAGCCTTGGATTCTGAGGTTTTTAAGTGCCAAGAAGAATATCGGGAGAGAATGGTATGACTTCTCTTTTTTTTCCTTCTGCTTTGTAATTAATTATTGTATAGTGGTACTAAGTTGTTATTGTTCTGTGGTAAAAAACAATTGTATGATGATCTCACAGTCCTTACTTGGAAAGTTGCCACAGTGGAGAAAAAGTCTGTTTATGCACTGAATTGTCAGTAGTTTGGAAGGGGGTTGTTTTGTTGGAAACAAAGTGCTTTGAATGAAAGTCCAAGAGGAGGGATGACAAGGAGGGGAGGATTGAGAAGATAAGTGTGAAAATTTGTCAGGGTTCTTTCAGGTTTATTTTTCATTAGAGTCATGGTCAACTACCTTAGATTTAGAATCTGTCCCAGTTTATATATGGCTTCCCCCCCCTGTATTCTAGGTTTTATTTAGCTCCAAGTCATGTTGTTCTGGCTAGTAAACTGGGGGTTTATTTTGAAATCTGTCTAAGCCTCTTCCTGAGAGACAACACTTGGAGCATCTCAGGCCTGCATGGCTGTTGCTTTAAAAGATTCCCAGAAAAACTGGAAAAACATCACTTGAAGATGTTTCTGAAAAAGAAAAGATTATAAGTTCTGAGGGAACCCACCTCCAAAATTCAGGGAAATTATATCTTGCAGTCATATTGGGGAAGAAGAAGAAGAAACAAGAATTTCTATTTTCTTAGTGTGTGGGAATGGGGGGTGAGGGGGATGGTGGTGGATCAAATAAGCACAATCTACTGTTGTAGATCATTACTAAACATGAGGTACGAGAATGCAAATTTAATCTTGTTTCATAGATCTCTTAAGATAGCTGTTTGAAAGTTAGAAAAATGACCTTTTCAAGATTCCTATCCTTCCCTACTCAATCTATCTAGTTGCCTATTTTGCTTAATGCAGTACATTTCAGTGAAGTGAATCCCATCTAAAGACTAGACCCCTTCCTTAGCCTTTTCATAGCATGGTGTTTAGTCAGTGTAAATACTGTCCTTATGCATTGTTCACACAGATTCTTAAACAGTAATAAAAACCTAAATATTTTTCTACAACAAAACTACATGAGCTAGTGAACCCTGTCTTTGCTTTACTGTGCACAGTACAAGAGAAAAATTTGCTCCAACTTATTTCTGTATTTTGTCATGGTATTTTTAATAGTATGTTTGCTGTTAGGATAGAATATATACTATAAAAACTATACATATATACTATAAAAATTAATTTTGCCAAAGTATTTCAGGGGTTAGTCAAGCATGATAATTTATTCTTGAAATGTGTTTATGTTGCTTGTGTTTTGAAACAAAAATATATACCTTGTGGATTATTTATCTTCAAGATAGTTCTGTAATTTCCATGTTAAAAAGCCCCTACACTTAATGCAGTTCCTGCTAAATTTTAACTCCAGAAATGTCTAGAATGTGAAGGTAAAATAATCTGAAAGATGTGTTATAGTGCAGACCCTTTTAGGAGTATACTGTCTCTGAAAACATTTTAATAATAAACTGTCTGAAAACTTTTGCCTTTTCTCTGTTTTAACATGAACAAAGAAAGAGAAAGAGTTTTAAAAGTGCTGCTCAGCTTTTAACACCAAGCTATTTTTACTGGGACTTTTGAACATTGTTCTGGTGTTTCTAAGTAGAAGCACTTCCAGTTGTGATTGTGTGTGTTCACTTTGGAGACTTTTTTTCAGTCAAATCTGCTATGATCTGAGACAAGGTGGTTTTTGGAGCAGTTGCAGGCAGCTGCCTGATACTGCTAAAAATCCAAAGTGGAGGTGTGGAGAAAAACAGTTGTGCGGATGAAACTCCAGTTGTGTATATATATAGGTTTGGTATAGTGTCCTGGAATCATCTTGGAATAGTGGGGTTGATGGGCCAAGGCCAACAGCATGAGATTTAAGAAGGTGAATTGTCAGGTCCTGCACTTGAGTCACAACAACCCTAGGCAGTGCTGCAGGCTGGAACAGAGTGACTTGAATGCTACCCAGTGGAAAAGGACCTGGTGGTGCTGTGTGACAGCAGCTGAACATGAACCAATGTGTGCCCAGGTGGCCAAGAAGGCCAGTGGCATCCTGGCCTGTCTCAGCAATAGTGTGGCCAGCAGGAGCAGGGCAGGGATTGTTTCCCTGTACTTGGCATTGGTGGGGTCACACCTCAAACCCTGTGTTCAGTTCTGAGCCCCTCAATTCAGGAGGAACATTGAGGGGCTGGAGCACATCCAGAGAAGGACAATGAAGTTGTTGAAGGGTGTGGAGCCCAAGTACTATGAGAAGCAGCTGAAGGAGCTGGGGCTGCTTACCCTGGAGAAAAGGAGGCTCAGGGGAGACCCAACCACTCTCTACAACCACCTGAAAAGAGGTTGTGGCCACGTGGGGGTTGGCCTCTGCTCCTGAGTAACAAGTGACAGGACAAGAGGAAACAGCCGCAAGTTGTGCCAGGAGAAGTTTAGATTGGATATTAGGAGAAATTTCTTAACTAGAAGAGTTGTCAAGCATGGGAACAAACAGCCCAGAGAAGTGGCTGAGTCACCATCCCTGGAGGTATTCAAAAGACTTTGTAGATGTGGCACTTGGAGGGCATGGTTTACTGGTGGACTTGGCACTACTGGGTTAGTGGTGGGACTGGATCTTAGTAGTCTTTTCCAAGCTATTGCAATGATTCTGTGATTTTTCAGAAACTTGTAGATCTCCACCTTGAAGCATTTTTCTTGTTATTCAGCCGGACTCTTAATGTTTGTTAATTCCATCCTCTAAGGTGACCTGGACTCTACCTAACAAAGGTGACAGGTCCCTTAGTCTTCAGTGAAGACTGTTGGTACTAGATGAACAAGACCTGACCTTTTAAACTGAACCCATAGGGCACCAACTATGATTTTTATGGGTGGTGGGAGGCGAAGCAGCAAGTGTGAGCAAGGTTTGATTTTCCTTTTTTGAAGGCTTTCATTTTGGCTTGAGGTGCAGAGTAAAGACTTTGTCTTCAGCATAGAGAGAAGAGAAACTTTCTCCCTAGCTAAACTGCCTCAAAAATTAAAGGAAAACACTCCTTTAAAATATTTTTCTACTTCTGTATTTCTTAAATAACTATGAGTCTCTGTGTATTCTGTTTTGTTTTTTTTTTAATGCATGAGTCCAGGTTAATACAGAAACTATAATTTTACTATGAAGGAGATTTAATAACCTTTAAGAAAGGAAAACCCAGTTTCCCTACAAAAATAAAGCTTTAGGAAAGAAGATGTAAAAAACAAGTTGAAAGATATCAAATTAGTGATTGAAATGTCATGGTAGTAATCTGTTGGTAGTGGAAATACAGAAAAGATGGTAAACAATCAGCCTGCAATCTGTTTTGTGCAATGCCATGTTTTGCAGCAAAATCTACCATCCGCTGTTATTGGGAAAAAAAAAAAAAAGTCTTATTTTCTAATTGTTCATATAAATGTATAAATAGTTTAGTTTGCTGCTCTGAATTTTTTTCATTGTATTTTTTAAAGTTTTAGCAGAAGAGTCATGAGTATTTCCACATGCCAGTCTAACAAAGTTTAAACTTGAACATAGAATTGCAATTATTTATCAACATAGTGTTTTTGATTTTTCTGGTGTTACTGAAAAAAAGAAAGCCATCACTGCTTTATTTTGTTATTATTTTGTAGTTCATAGGCCATAAAAATACATACTAGGTAAAAATAGATAGAGTTTAAGGACATTTTACTTAATTTTAACAATAAGGTAGGGGATAATACAAAATTTTAAAAGAAAACAATGTTGTACTATCAAACAGATGAGCTCTTTACTCGTCCTTTCTAGTTCAAGGATGAGTTCTTTAACTGTGTACTTAAATGGCTGTTGAAGATGAATTCTGAAAAAAGTCTTTTGTGAGTATTTAAGACATATCAATAGTCTGACAAGTAGGATTTAGTTTCTGAATTACTTTAATAATAATAAAAAACTTTAATATTTTTCTGATATTTCTCCATGAATCAGCTTTGAAAAACATATACTACCATAAGAAAAGCTTTTTCTGTTTTGGATTCAAAGTATGACAAATCAGCATTGTTTTGTGTGGTGCCTGTTGGTACATTTTATCCTCAAACAATGAGTTATATTTGTTAACCCATTTGCTTTGATGGGTTAAGTAATAGTTGTGAAGTCAACCCTGCCACACAGGATCTTCTATTTCTTTGAGAAGGAAGGCTGGGAGATAAATGTTTTCAGATAGTTTTCAATATGGAAGGAGGACAAAACTGAAAGAAAAAGGTTTTCAGGACTGTTTTTTTTAAAAGAAGCTCTGCTGGAAGCCAAAATCAAGCTGAGGGTAGTGGTTATGGATATGAAGGACAAACCAGGTGCCCAGAACACTGGGAATGAGTGGTTTCAGTTGATTGTGTTTTACTATGTGTTTGTTTATTCAACTTCAGGAGTTGGAGAAATGCACTTGGTTGTAGTCCAGCTTGTCTGTAATTGAGAGTTTGGATATCTTGCTATGCAGTAAAGGGAAGAGGCAAGTGCAGATAAAAAATGTCTCATGATTTTTCCTCAAGTCTTAAAGCAGCTTGTAACTGCCCCAGCACAGCTCCAGTCATCTGGTGCCACTCTTGAGGGTCTTGTTTAAAAATTGTACTTCTTTCCCGTCCCCAGGAGCACTAATAAGTACCAACAAGTACTTGGCATCCATTACAAAACATCTTTTATTAGACTAGACTAAATCAGTTTGCTAAATAGGAGCCTCTCAGAATAGGAAAGATCTCTTCTATGTCCAGCTGCATCCATCACTACGGAGATGACACCGGCATATTGTAACTTTATGTTTTGGCTTTGAAGTCATTTAGCACAAAGGGAGTAAGATATCTCTTGTCCTGAGGTCAGTTTCCATATTAGTGATCAAAAATGAAAATCTGAACATAAGAACTGAAAGAATTTTGGTTTGTCAAAGTTCCTGGAAAACAGACAGGGCAGTTACCACATAGTCACTGGTTTCCTAGAACTGAGGAGAAATTCACAGTATATTTTGTCCTATTGAATCCTGCATTCTGAGTTGTCATCTTGGCATGATCAGGAGTCCTTGAATAACATGACAGAATGCATTAGGAAAATCCATTTGGATAAGTGTTTGCAAATTCTATTCTAACTTATGCAGGATGGGCCTAGGGACTGTCACTGGGGAGAAAATTTGAATATGTTTCAACTCTAATTATTTGGATGCTGTTTTGTCCACTCCCAGGCGAACTAATTTTATCTGAAGTTGTATAAGGCGGATATAGCTTCAGTTTCATGACATTCTTTCACACAAATGTTAACAAATATGTTAACTTTTGCATCTTCAATCTGATTGAAGTCAAACTCCTCTACCTTCTCACCCCCTCTGGACGTCTGAACACAGTCATCTGTTTGCAAGATTATAAGTTACGGTAGCAATCATTTAAATTAGCTAAACAATTTATGGTACTTAGGTCATATAATAACTTGTAGAGGGTAAATGAAGGATGAAGGACAGTATTTTTGTGACTTTTACAGCCTTAATTGTGAACTGAAGCTGCATACCTGACATTCTCTAGCACTCAGATTATTTCATAGCCAAAAAAAGGATGCAGTTTAGGAGCTTGTTGCCTGTAGAGCACTCCTTAAAAATCTTGTCTGTATTACCCTAGAGCCATCCCTCTAAGGTACTTAGCCACAGAGATACTCAGAATGGAAGTATTAACAAAGTGCTTGTTGAATGCACACTAATACCACTTTTTCTGCATCATCCTTTAGTAGCTGGGTTTTGAGTTAGTTGTTGCTTCATTTCAACCAGTGGTTCCTGACTTTTTTCACATAGGTAGTGCCAGACTGAATTTTTTTTTTCTACCTCACTTTATTTTGGATTAGCAAATGTGCTAATTGTTTGTAACTCTGTACTTTATAAAGAACTATTTGCACTGTAAGGTTTCAGTTACATTTTGGTTTTGTTTTCTTTGTTGGAAAAAGATTGCATTATTGAAAAAAGATTGCTTTCTTTTTTTTTTTCTTTCTTAATTGCATAAAGAAAGTTATTAATAGACTTTTCCTTTTCAGAACTGGAAAATATCCGGAAAGACATTTGCTCACACTTTCCAAATACAAATTTGCTTCTAAATTGAGACCAAACATGGAAAAATTTAGAATGTTAGGTGAATATTTTGTGTAGTTCTGAGCAGATGGGAACAGCTGTTTAGTTCTTAGAATGTTTAGGTTGGTGGTTTTAAATTTTCCATGAACTATGCAAATAAAGTTGGTGGGAAGTGACTGAAGAATACCACCCACGATCAGTAGCTTTAAATTAGCTTGCTCTTCCACTGGAAAATTTTCAGGGCGTTTTCAAATCAGAAAAGACTGAAAGCTATTGATAACTGAGTTTAATAATGTCCCATTTAGTTTTGTCAAGCAGTTCTAGCTTATTTCACTTCTACAAGTTAAAATGTTAAGTTTTGTGACATTTGCTGTTTTAAAAAAATTCTTTGAGAAAGATGTGTTACAGTGATGTCCATGATTCACAGTGATATCTCTGTGGGCACACAATCATATTATGTTTTCAGTGGAAGCAGATATATTGTGCTGGTAACGTGGAAATTATCCAAATGATCACAAACTCTCCTGACTAGCCTCTTATGGCTAGCTCTCATTCTTGCATCTTTAGTCTATAAAAACTCTGTAAATGAGTAGAGAGGAGATCTGCAGGACCTGAAAAGGCTGGAAACAGTAAAATGAATGCTCCTAACTGTTGAAGAAATTATCTCATAAAGCACGGGACTGCAGCATCTGCTGGTACATGTAAACAGTTAAGAATTCCACATAGATGCTGTTACACTCAGAATCTTTTTTATATAAGTGCAAAGATGAAACCCATGTTATACTTAAAGCCGAGTAGTTGTTGTTATTATAATAAAAAGTCATTACAGCCTGATCCAGGAATCATTACTTGGCTGGATCCAACAATTACTGGAAAAGAAATAATGCTTCTCTGTAGGTGAAAGTCTCAATAATTAACTATGCAGTGAAATTCATTAAACACATAAAGTGTCTGTTGTGCTGTACTGCTCACCTTTTTCTTCACCCTCTGGACTGTAAGGTTGTTTCATTCTGGTGGTGGGTATGTGGAGGCGTTTCAGCAGTTGTCAGCATCCAAAGGACTCCAGATACTGAAGGATCTGAATATCTGAGGAATATGATGTTCATATTGGTAGTTTCTTCTTCTCCACTCTGGGATCCACTTAGGGTCATTTTTATATTTGCTGACAATCTTTTAAACTTGGCTCTTTTTTCGTTGGTCTGCAGCTCTGAGTTACGTCCAGATTTACTGCATGTGATACCATACATACAACTGATCATTCTAGAACAAATTTTACCCAGCCTTAAGTGCAATTCTTTAAGTGACTGTGGGTAAGCTATAGCCACAGTCCCTCCAAGTACCAGCCTGCACCCTCTCTCTTTTATCCCATGCTTCTACTCCATCCTATGTTTCCAAGTCTGAAGGTCTCTGCTATCATACCAGGCCTTTACTTTTCTACACTATGTCATTTTGTTGAGTCATAAAACGATGGTGGTACCATGCAAATATAAGCAAAAATAAAAACAAATCAGCCACAAACAACTGTGCAGTTGGAAAAAATTGTTGTCACAGCTGAACCAAGTTTAATTGCAGGCTAAAACAAAGATGCAGGCAGGTCAGCAGAAGATCAAACAAAGCCAGCCTGAAAAACCTAAATGTTCAGCATTTGCAAGCCCTGCTGCAAGGCTTCTGGCCAGTCACTGGTGGTGGCAGTGTGGTATCTACAGGGCCTACAAGGTAACAGAGCTGCAAGGGCCAGCGAGGGTCACTGGTGACACATTGTCTGTGGTGTTACCTCCAGACCTCAAATATGGACATCTGGGTATGATGCCCAGCTCAGAAGTTCTCAGGATGCTTGTCAGCAGAATATGGAAGTGCAGACATGGAGATGCAGCACAGAATACTGATGCTGCTCATTATACTGTTTTTTCTCAGTCTCTAGCAGTACCTGCTCTCAGAGAAGACTCCAGGCTTGATTAAGCTTTTGTTCTGATCCAGTGTTTATATCCAGCTTTTGGTCCTACCCTTTGGCCATAAGGTACTGCCTCTCCAGCAGAAACAGTTGATGCAGGAACATCTGCCCACACTGTGGTGTGATGCACTTCAGTAGCTCAGTAGCTTAGTTTAACCTGTTGCTAAAAGCGGCCTTCATGAGGTGCTGGACTGTAAATGCAGTGTGGCTGAAATGTTGCTACTTGCTCTCATCTGGGCCTGAAGAGCAAGACAGGTAGATGTGGGCAAAAATGATCATATCTGCTGTCTTGCTCTGGAGGTTTGACTGCTGAGTTGGCAGCATGCTTATGAATTTCTGATAAAGTGTGGTGGGAGGCAACAGAAATTAGCAAAAGTCGGTGTCACTGTGGCTTGCCTTAATGTGCAAAAATTGGGAGTCAAATATATCAGTCACGAGAGCGAGTTAGTCATGAACTTAAGAAAGGAAAGTAATTTGGGATACATCATTCACATTTTCAGGCTTTTTTGTATTTATGCAAAATTTGCTTTTAAAAGAAGTGAAATTCAGGTAAACTTGGCCTGTAGTAACATACCGGTTTTAGAAGTCATGCCTGGCGAATTGATAAAACTCTGACATTTAAGTTCATATTTTTGAGCACTGAGTGCTGCAAGGAACTCAGCATTAGTATGCACCCCTTGTTCTTGCATACCATTTATCTTTTTGTGATTGTTGCTATCATCCCTGCAGCAGTTGTTCTGTTTTTAAATAAATTTTTGAAGGCCACTAAACTGCATCACTTCTAAAGATTGATGAGTGCTAGCTTCTGGAAACAAACCAGTAGATTTCAATACTTGAAAATTGTTTTTAAAAGCCCTGTACCCAAGAAATCCCTGTACTCCAGCCATACCCTATAGGAGTCTTAATATTCTTCACATTCTTGGGCTTTTGGACTGATTTTTTGTTTTGTCTGGTCTGTTAGTAGCTGAGAGTGAAAGAAAACGTTATCTCAGAATAAAGTGTTGCACAACTCATACTGCAGCTACACAAGTACTTGTTACCTTCTCTGTCTGAATGGAGCATTTTAACCTGTAATATGTTGGTGTGAGGAGACATGAACCTTTGAAATAAGTACCTGCAACATTTTTATTTATCCTCAATTGTTCATATGTTTGCTTGTCTTACACATGAAAACCATCAGAGCAGTTGAAATACCTTGTTACTCTTACCAAACTTTACTTTTTGTTGTTTCTGTCTCAGAGCTAACATCATAATATCTACTACAGGACATTTATTTTCTCTAATAACTCTTTTGCTCAATCACACCTCAATAAAGAATTTAGTATTTTGGTAAGGCTGATAGTCAAAACTGGGGAAACTCACAGGAATTTTCACATGAAGGGAAAAATTGTTGAAATATTCTGATTTCCTCTTTCTGATTTTGGAAATTCAGAAATCAGAAATTCTGATTTCCTCTTATGACACTTTTTTTTAAGTCAAGCCACTTATCTATTTTCTTTGTACCTCGTGTTCTTTATTTATTCCAGTTATGTGCTACTGATTTGGACTTTTTTATTTTACTAGCCAAATACATGCAGTTTCAATGTATTCCAAGTATTATTCCAGTATGTTTTAAAGTGATGGATGATCATCAATGATGGTAGGATGATCATTCCTATTACAATTCCTGCATGGCTGGGTTTCAGTTGCTGTGCTACAAATCAATCACAGAATCACAGAACGGGTCAGGTTGGAGGGACCGCAGTGAGTCATCTGGTCCAACCTCCTGCTCAAGCAGGGTCATCCCAGAGCACATGGCACAGGATTGTGTCCAGACAGTTCTTGAGTATCACCAGGAAGGGAGACTCCACACTCTCTCTGGATCTGTTCCAGTGCTTGGTCATTTGTACAGTAAAGAAGTTCTTCCTCATATTCAGGTGAACCTTCCTGGCCATCAGACCCATTGCCTCTTGTATTGCTTGGCACCAACAAGAACGGCCTGGCTCCATCGTCTTCACACCCTCCTTTCAGATACTTGTATACATAGATGAGGTCCCCTCTCAGTCTCTTCTCTTCAAGGCTGCTCATGTGCAGCCTCCTCAACCTTCCTTCATAAGAGAGATGCTCCAGTCTCTTACTCACCTATGTTGCCCTCCCTGGCCTTGCTCCAGGAGCCCAATGTCTCTCTGGCACTGAGGAGCCCAGAACTGTGCACGGCACTCCAGATGTGACCTCGCCAGGGCTGAGCGGAGAGGCAAGATCACCTCCCTCAACCTGCTGCCAATGCTCTTCCTGATGGTCCCCAGGCCACTATTGACCTTCTTGGCCCCAAAGGCACACTGCTGGCTCAGGGACGGCTTGTTGTCCACCAGGACCCCCTGGTCCTTCTCTGCAGAGCTGCTTTCCAGCAGGTCAGCCCCAGCCTGTGCTAGTGCCCAGGTTTGTTCCTCACGAGATGTAGGACTCTGCTCTTGTTGAATATCAAATGGTTCTTCTCTGCCCATCCCTCCAACCTGTCAAGGTCTTTCAAAAGGGCTGCACAGCACTCCATCATATCAGCCACTTCTCCCAGCTTTGTGTCACTAGAACTTGCTGAGGAGGCATCTGCCCCTTCATCCAAGTCCTTGATGAATAAGTTACACAGTAGTGGGCCCAGAATTGAACCTTGGGGGACACCGCTAGTGACAGGCCTCCTGTAACTTGTCAAGGAAACTATTTTGAGAAATTGGCAGGAAACCAAAGCAGCACACCCCCTCCACTGTATGTTACAGGGTGATCTTACTGTTTACCCACAGGGTAGTACTGGCATTAAAAAGGATTCCTTTCACTGGGACAGCTGTTCCACTGAGGCGTTGAAATGGGAACAGTGGTGGGAAGCATAGATTGTTGTTGGCCTCTGAGGAGTTAGATGCTTATGCTTCCAAACTGCCAGCATCCCACCACTTGTTTGCATGACTCCAGAAAGAAATGCAGGGAGGAGCCATGCATGCAGCAACCCTCTCTCCCATTGATTTAGAAAGGTCAGTGTAAGCAAACAAATAATTCTATTTTCCAGGAAGAAGAAATGAAAGCAACACAAAGGAATCAAATACTGGAACAACAGAAAAAAAAAATTTTGAAAAGGTATCTAGTATTGTAGTCATTAGGCATAGTGTAGGCATGTACTCTGTAAGCAAAAAAGTTACATGATCATAAATACATGAACAAAACAAAGTTCAGGAGTACAAAACAAATGTTGATGAAAAAATATGCACCAGCAGATTTGCATTCAAAGCTTAAGACTCCGATTTTGCTATGCTGCCTAAATCTAAGTAATGACCTTTGTGGAATATTACTCCTACACTAACATTTATTTTTAATTTTCTAAATCCTTGACTCTGTTTCAAATCCTGAGTCAGTTAGTTATATCTTATTGAAAACACATGTTAGAGAAAGAATTCATGCATTGCTGGTTTGTTTTTAGGTGCTGTTGTGTATTTTTCATTTATATAAACATTTAAAATAGTATGTGTAAGAATCACAGAGAGTTAGAACAATGCCATATGGAAATGAAGAGTGCTTGTGCCTGTGACCTAATGGGTCAATCCTTCCACATGGAAAAATGTAGTGTCAGGAAAATAAAGTTTCCACTGTGACTCTGAGGTACAGTCCTGTTGCCCAGGTGAAGCTCAGTGATTTCAGAGCAGGTTGTCAGATCCCATCCACACATAGAAGACAGTGTTATCAGTACACTGTGATTATTCCTGGGTTGTTTTGACCAGTGTACACTAACTTGAATTAATGCTATATTACTCTGTGGAATGGATGAATATTATAGGCAGGCAGATCAGGTAGTTCCCTAGACATTTTGTTGTAATCCAAACTTGACCAAAAATTCTGATTACAGATCTCATTTCAGTGTTTTTATCCCTGTCTTGTCTGTGGTCCCTCTCTCATTGCCTGTATGAGGGAGTATATGTTAATGCCATAGATCTGTAATCAATGAAATCTTTAACAAAGGTTAAGTGCGTCTGGCTCATCTCCATTTCAGGTCATAAAGTGTTGGGATTTGGATTTGCTTGTGGTTTTTGATTTTTTTTTTTTTGTTTGTTTTTTTCTGGTGGTTTTTTTTTTTTTTTGTTTTGTTTTTGTTGTTGTGGTTAGTTGGTTGGGTTTTTTGGGTTTGATTGGTTTGGGGTTTTTTTTCTTCTGCTGCTTGTGTTTTGGGGGGGTGCGTGGGATTTTTTGTGGGTTTGTTTGTTTTGTTTTGTTTCATTAGATTGTTTCCCTGCCTTTGTTCCGTCTTCATTGCAGCAGGAGGGGGTCACAGAGGGAATTAAGCTCTTTGTTTTTTCCAACTAGAGCAGTGTGTTTCCGCATTGTTAGCTTCAAGGTTATAATGAAAGACTGCTCTAGAAGAGACAGGTGTTGGGAGGGTTTTGAAAGGACCATCAAATTCAGAGAAGTGTTTCCAGTCCAAACTCCAGTTCTCATGGGCTTCTCCATGTCTGTGTAGGCAGTGTGAGAACCCCAGGTCATGAGGAGGAAAGTCATCCCATGCACAGGAAACTTCACCACTAAGTGCCCAGCACATTTCTTATGAAGAGGGTAAAGTTAAATTTGGGGTAAAGATCATTTGTAAGCTCTTTCAGTTTCTGCTGGTAAAGTAATAGTAGAGGCTGAGAGGGTTGGACTTCAAACTTCCCTATAGCAAAACTCAGCATTTTCCTTGGCATTGGGCTGTGGTCAACTTGACAAAAGCTATTCTGCAAAGTGAAACAGAGCTGTGCTCTTTTCCTTTTTAGCTAACAGATGTGTGTGTTACAAATGCTCACTTCCACCTCTGGATGTGTGTATTTTTGTGCTCCTAGAAGCACTATAGGATTAAAAATACTGCAATGACAAGTGAAATTAAAACAATATCTCATTAAGAAGAATGCTAATTTATTTCCTTTGTGAATACAGACAAATAGTTTTAATTTGCACAGGGAACTAAGTGACCTAAATTGCAGTTTCCTGTTAAAAGTACTCAAATATATTAAAGAGGTAAAATTGGGGTTTTAGATTATTTGAGTTGGTGAAGTTCATAGTGGGGAAGGATCAAGAAGAAACTTATCTGCAACTAACCTGTGGACAGGAAAGTAAAAAGAAAGAAAGCCACTTCCTGGTGCTGAAATGTCCTTTTATCTAAATGTCACTAAAAGTGGATTCCACGTTGCACAAATACATTTGTTATATTTTACATTAATCGATTTAATTTTATTGTAGAAGATTTTTCCTTGTTCTTGCTGTGGTTACTCACTCATAATCCTCAGGGGAACTTCAGAGAGTGACAAGAAGATTCTTCAGGCCAAACTTAATATTTTTGTCTTTGTTAATCAAGGTTCTGATGCGTGGGAGAAGGGGACATTTTATCAGACTATGAGGGGAACCTAGAATTAGGAAGCAGACTGAGAGGGGAAGATACAGCCTCTTTGTGGAGCCGAGAAATTGGCACCTGCCAAGTATGTCTTTGTGGGGAAGTAAAGTCAGTGGGAAGCAAAGGTTCATATTGGGTGCTGGCATCATTTTCATTCTTTTGCCTTCCCAAGGCCTAGATCATGGAATGAATGGACTGAAGTTGTTGTCAACCTATAGATCTGCAGTAGACATGCTCTGTGTTGCTGCCTCAATAAGTTTGGCTGGAAGGATCTTACCTGAGATGCCAAATTCATGGCTTTGACTTCTCCTGTTTTGATCTGTGTGAGATTCAGGACATTCAGTCTCTCATTAAATGAGACAGAAGAGTGAAGTGTGTGTCAGACTGTAAAGAAAATAGCTCTTAATTGGAGGTCTTAGCAGGGTTTAGATAGGAGCTGCTGTCCTTTGGGCTGATGATGCTCTTCTCTTGGGCTGCCTCTACAAGTGATAGGGTTGATCCAGACTTTCACCTCAGATCTTTACATGGTTAATTAAGTTCCTTGGATCATGTTTGAAACAGCTGTTAGAGGTAGGCTGCTGGAATTGCTGAAAGATTGTGTTTGAGCCTATATGTCAAATCTTGTCTCACTACAAAGATTTTCTATTGTTGGAGGTAATGAATAAATAATAAAACACTCCCTGCATGCTAATTATACTAGAGATGGTTCTCTTACACAAAAGGCAACATATTTATAACTCTAGCATAATCAGGAATTTCTTCCTTTCCATTATTTTGTCTATATTGATATGGTTAATAGAACGTTAGTTGGAAACAATGCCATGCTGCAGATCCAAAATACTGTTTCAGGCAATATTCACTTTCATGATTTTGCATATTGTTAAAACATTTTCAATCAGAAGAACTATTTATGAAGATGTTATTTGAAGAATGCAGTTGGCTGAAGGAGCTCTCTTGATGTTTCAAAGTGGATTTTTCAGGAACAAGAACCCTAATTGGTAAGGTTCAGGGAATGGTCCTTACAGTCTGGAGAGCCTTGAGGCTCTAAAAGTAGTTGCAATTCAGTTTTCACTCTCCCTTGGAGATGATGGTAAACTTTCAGTAGGATTACATCTGCAGTTGCTTGGGTTTTTTTAAGCGTTAAGGAAACTGTCACACTCTCCCTTTTTGTCTGTTATTCTCTTCATATAGATATATCAGTAACATTTAGCCTTCCACTTCCACTGTTGCATTTTTTGTATGTTTTTTGCTGTTGCACATGTTTGTATTATTTTATTTTCATATACCTCTTTACCTGATCAAGTGCCGTAAGCCTAGAGCACTATGGCTGTAGAAAAGTACAGTCTCAAAGTAGACTTTGATTCAGTCAGTAATTGGAGTATCCTCTTTCTCCTGCTTGATGTGTGAATTGGAAAAATCCTGTTTCCTGCAGTTGTGTAAGGAGTGTTGAAAGAATAGATTTTAAGCTGGAATAAAATTTAATCTCTCCTCACATATTTGTTTCAAGGGGTAGTTCAGTAGGAGATTTCTTTTATCAAGAAGAGAACAGATCAAAGCAGTTTGCAAGAACAGTTGGTGAGATGAGGAGAATAGCTTGTAGTTGTACAAACTAATCATCGGGTTTATTCTGGGGCTGAGATGGCCATCATTTTTGTTTGAGATCTTGCAAGCAGAGTGAGATCAGACATCCCAAAGTTTCAGTCCCAGAAGACATAAGGTCACATAGCCGAGCAGGATGGCATTTGCTTTTCACAACTGACAGGACTGAGGGTAGCAGGTCAGAAGTGGCATCAAATGAAGACCTTTTATTCAGGTCATACCCTTTTGTGCTAATAGACTGACAAATAAATAGTCATAAAACAGAAGGGAGACTTGTTCAGAAGCCATTTCTGAACTATGGATGTCGTCTTTACCCATACTGGAAGTCAAAAATAGCTTCTCGTGTTTCTGTTGAAAACTGGGCTTGTAGCAAAGCTTCATGAAGTGCAAAGCTGCACAACTTGCCAACATCCACTGTCTGCCATCTTAGTAAGGGCAAAGCCAAAGGCTGTGTGTAGATAAATCATGCCATCTTCAGGAGAGGTTGCCTTGACATGCATTACATCAGCCTTTGGCATTGCTGTCTGCTTGAGTGGAACCAGTCTTTGGAAACTATCCATTTAAGGATAGGTACCATCTAAGGAAACTATGTGATCTCTTAATATTACCTTTAATTTGGTAAGAATGCTACCTCCATTGATTTTTATCAAAAGCATGATCATAAGGTTGTAATTGTTGAAACAATTGTCATTCAGGAGAGGGTTCAGAGCACCTGTTGTTTGGCTATGCATTGGGTAAAGGGAACTCACCCTTGCCTGAGCCACCACAACTGTAGGAGTGATCCAGTTTGCCCAGCTGCAGCTCAAGACTAAGCAAGTCATCTAAATAATTTTTATAATTAGAGAGAGGTATCTCCATGGGGTGACTCATCCCACCTACCTTGGAAAATAGTGACTTGTTCTCTGGAAGTGACTGTGTCTCACCACTGACTATACAGAGAACCTGAGCAGTGAGTTGAGATCAGACACCTGCCTCCTATGTTCTTCAGGTGAGATAAAATCTTTCTGTAAGTGATAAGAGCTCATGTAGAGCTGATGATTAAATCATGAAACTGAGACTGGAATTCCAATTTCTTTTACTGTAATATGGGATAAATGGGAGATCTTAAAAGACGTAGCCTATTAATGTAAATGTACTTGAATGAGATGGCAGCATTATAAAATGTAAACCTTCATTTAACCTGTAGTAAGCCTAAAAATACTTTGCTTTTACTGTATGCTCATTGCCAGCTGTTTGTAGAAGCCTCCCTCAATAGTATTTTCACCCAATGAAGTCAGAGACCTACATCCTGATCTTTTGAACATCTGTGTTTTGACACAGGATCTTTTCTCATGACAGTAGTAGTTATAACTCTTCCAAACAGCAATGTTTTGAAAGTTTAGCTGTAGAAAAGCAAAAAGCTGTAGATAGAAAATGCTGTCATATACTTAACATATCATATACATTCCTTTTTCTTAATAACATCAAGCCTTTTGGTAAACATGTTACTGTATGTTTCTTGAACAGCTGTTCAAGAGCAGCTGTTCTACCCACTCACCAAAAGCTGATCTGAAGTCAGTCCTTTTCAGCATAAGCTTATTTCTTTGTGCTCCTACTCTGGCTGGGTGTTGCCATGACTACTGCTGGGTGAGGTTCAGTAGAAGATCATGCAGTTTTTCTGTTTTCAGTAAACTTTATTGGGAGCACTGGTAGTCAGAAGTTAAATTTACAGTTAATCTGAGAATGGTACTGGCCCACTTGTTGTGATTTATGCTGTATAAAAAGACTGTGAATTTATGATGATTATTTTGTTAATTTTTTTAGATGTGAGTTTAACTGATATGATATACAAAATCCTTCCCCACATGAGGAAAAGAGCCCTCTGTAAGTATGATCCTTGTAAGTAATATATATAATTAGATGATAAATTAATATTGCAATTTAAATGAATACTTGAGGTCTTCACCTTGGAAAATTACTACGCTCAGTAATATTTAAATAGAAATAGCTTCAAAACAAATTAGATGCCTGACCTTCTTTTAACTTACTGAGGATTGACGCTTTTTAAGGATGTCTGGAATTGCAGAGATTTTAGCTGAGAAGCAGCCGGGCTCTGTAATTGCTGTCTGACCTGTACTTTGGTGAACATGTTAGTTATTCTTTAATACATTATTTGTAGATTTTGGGGCAAGGGACTATGGCATCCTGTCTAAATCTCGGCAAGTACCTTTTTTAAGGTCCTTTCATCAGGCAGATAGGTTTAGTAGACTTACAGACTGTTAAACATCACATTATATAAAGAACAAACCAAGGAAAGCCTATTGCTGAAGAAGGGGAAAAATAGGGGAATGGAAAGCCTTGGAAACTGTCAAAGAGTTGCTATGGAAGTTTTATTTGAATTAATATTAGGACATTCAGTACTATTTGAGAAAGGTTGGTTATTCACTAACCACTTAAACATTAATAAATACAATAAAGCTTTTTTCCTGTGCGTGATCAAACCTTGGAACAACAAGGTTGGTTGAGAGGTACGTTCTTGTCCCAAACCAACTGGATACAGTCTTGAGAAGCTTCATTTGAGCAAGGGGGTTGGACTAGATAAACTCCAGAATTTATCCCACGTCAACTATTCAATATGAACTGGAAAACTGCCTGCTTTAATTTTTGGCTATCAGAATTTATATCTGTAGGGAGAGTGTTGTTTTGTGGACTGTCACTGAGTTTCAGAGCTTTGGGGATGTTCAGAGATCTCAATTTCTGCTTCTTCCATTCAAGAATTTATATATCTTCCTATTTGGAATTGACATATGACATATTATATAAACCTGACTTGAATCAAATTCTTAGTTCTGAGTGGCAACTGACTGTCCACAGTCTTGTAGACGCAGCCCAAATTCCTTCCTCCCTAGAGCTCCTCATTTAAAATCTATTTCTTAAGCTGATGTAAATGGCCAGGGCTGTGTTCAGTTCAGTTGTCTTACAAGCTTAACTTGCATTTGAATTTTTGATGTCCAGCGAAGCAGAGATAGTTAAGAAGAAGCTTGAGTACCCTGTGGAGAGAGGAAGATTCTTTTGAAATCCTCCAGAGGGAGATGCTGACTAATTAAATTCAGAGACTTAAGCAGGTTGAACGTTTCTTTGAAGGCCTTCAGACAGGTTTCAAGTTGTGTTTTAGAACAAAATATGAGCTAGGTGGCTTATTTAATTAGAGTGCTTCTTGTTCATTGTTAGGTCCATCAACCTAAAAGGAAAATAAATATTCTCCCATTCTGCAGTGTGGTGCAAATGTTTATAGAATTAATGAGAGGCTGCTGGGAAGGTGTTAGTTACTTTATTAGTACTTTTCAGGTTTATCAGATTTTGCTCCTCACTTGCTAAATTAATGGAGCTTGTCATAGGAGTATGAAGCAAATGCAAAATTCCATAACTGCAGTGCTAGCATGGTTGTTTGAAGGCACATTCACATTTAAAATCGTAACTATATTTTCTGTAGGCTTTCTTTCCTACTGTAATTTTTCACTTCACAGGCATTGTGAGGGGAAGAACTGTCATGGATGTCTGTAGCCCAAAAAAGTGTAAGGTGGAGGAAAAGCACAGATGCTGCCATCTGCCACATCAGCAAGCATCCCTTTTTGCTTTTTCTTTCCACCACCATCCCAGAATTTCAGCCTCTCTCTGGCCCAGTAAGCTTTATTTGTAGTTTCCATTATCCCTTTCTCATGGCAGTAGAGCCTAGAACAACACAGCATGCTGACACTGGCAACATTTCCTGCCCTTTTGTTCTGCGCTCCACCAACCTGTTGTCCCTTTGTCCTTATCCCTAGTGCTTCCTCTGCAGACAGAGGGCCCCATCTGACAAATTTATTTGTGCTCCCCAGGGATTAGAAACCAGGAAACTTCATTAAGGATGGTTTAATAACTTAGACAAAGGAGAAGAACAGCTGGTCTGTTAACGTGTCTCTCTCTCGCCCGATTTTCTGACAGAAAAGCTTTCTTGCATGTGGTCCAGTTTTCAACAATTTGCTGTAAAACGCTACAGATGTACAGTTCATGCAAATGGAGTTACCGTGTGTTGGATCTGCCTTGAGCATTTTATTTGAATGACCTGAGATGATTTTATGGCAGTAGGTTTGCTGCTGTTGAACAGCAGCCAATAGTGGCCTACAATTTTGGTGTGTGTTTTTGCTTTCTCTATTGCTTAGCGTGGTAATGTTAAAGGAGTAGCAGTCAGAGACAACCTGCTGCACTCTGCTACTCTGTGAGACAAACATCAGTAAAGCCAAGCAGCAAGAAGAGAAGGGCTCTTCATGAGAAAATGACAGCAAGAGAACACAGCCCCCGCCATGGTGCCAAATCCCGCACTGTGCAGAGGGCCTCCACCATTGATGTCACCTCTGACATGGTTGGACTTTCTCTAACAGGTTTGTACCTTCCTGTCAGCTTGTGCTCTGTTGCTGCTTCTTTCAGAAACTGCTGTGTACTAATGCTTTAATGCCTTTTATGCTGCTTTTTTCTTTTAATTGCTTGGAGATTTAGATCTGTCTGGTTATCTGGAGGTAATGAGATAAAGGAATTATGCTAAAAAATTCTAAAAAACTTTAATTTGCTACTGTTAAAATAGACAAAACTTTAAATTCATAGAGGGATTAAAAAATTAAGTCAGATTTTGTGTAGTTATGTTTAGCACTCAAAAATAAGCAATGGGGAGAAAATAACAAAATAATGTCACGATCTAGGAAGAGTCTTGGGAACCCCTTTGTTTGACATCATATAAAATTTTCAAGAGAGTTCAGGGAGCTGAAGCTTGTCTCCCTTATCTTTTATGGTTATTAAATTAGGATTCTAGCCCTCAGAGACTTTGTTTCATTAGTAAAAGAGGCAGGTACTTTAAAATTTTGTCCTATTAACTACCACAGATTAAATAATTTGGAGTTAATAGTGGCTCAGGCTTTAATCCTGTTGTTTTCTATTGAGATTAAGAATTTAATATTGCATAAATCTCACATGGCTTTACTTATTTTAATATGTTCTATAAACTGAGATCATCTCAGGTTTTCCGAATGATTATTAGATACCAAGGATTACCAGATAAATGTTTTAGATACCACTCATGGCTCGTTGAATTAAAGAAAAATACTTTTTGTGTAAAATATAACTTCTTTCTCTGCGTGATCGCAACTTCAGGAAAGAATTCATATGTCAGTGATGCGAATTGGCTAATCTTGTGTTAATTTTTCTGATTTGCAGGAAACATTCAGGACCCAGATGAGCCGATTTTAGAGTTCAGTTTAGGTAGGCTTAGTGATTTTTATGCTAGTTTTGATAATGCATTCTGCTGAATATGTGTGGGGTTTTGTAAATGTTGATTTTGAAGTGCGTTTGATATAGTAAGGTTTGCAACTTTGCTCTGACTTTTATAGAGATGTGGTTACAATTTTCATGCTGAGGGTACAGTATCTTTTGATAAGCACCCAGTAGTTCCATTTTGTGAAGTTTCTCAAAGTCTGTAATTAAAACATCAGTCTTATAAAATTTTAAGTTTTACTATGTGAATATTATTATTATTATTATTGTTGTTGTTGTTGTTGTTGTTATTAAATGTTTACTCTGTTTATGTAAAGATGCAGTGAACTGCCTTCACTGCCAGTAAATCAGCAGTTCAAGTCTTCAGGCAAACTGAAGATTTGCTGTAAACACCATTTCTAGGGCAGAATGTTTTCTAAGAATTGTGAATTACACATAACTTCTTTCCTGGGGTCTTTGCTGTCAAGTGATAATGCGAGATGCAGAAGTGACCTGAATTCTGAGGTGGTTGAATTTGGACAGGAAGCTTGTGTGTTGACTCACCTCACTTGAAAAATAAGTGAAAAATATTTTCTTCATGAAAATTCAGTCCACATTTTCAACTGCATGATGGTTTTCTTGGCTTAATAGTATTTGGAAGGTTATGCTCTAAACAGTGTGCTAATGAAAAATTAGAAAATTTACTCAGTTGTTTGTAATTGTGTTATGAATAGTAATCTTACCAAGAATTCTCAGAGATGAATATGGTATTTCAATTATTTTCAGATAAATTAAAAAATATCTATAATTACAAAGCTGTTCAGCTGTATTTCAGAATTAACTTCCTGCACAGAGCTGAAGCAGAGTTGGACCACACTGTAGATTCCTGTACCTAGCTAGATAGAATTTAGCTCTGAAGTTTAATGTAATTGTGTAGAGTCACTCATTGAAATTTTTGGAAGTTGTTTCCTACTCACCATAGTCCTTTCCCAGCAGTGAAACTCACAGTAACATTTTAGAGGAAATGAATTGCTGTCATTTAACGATTACAAGCTGGTTTTCCTCAGCAGTGCTTCTTGATCAATGTTCAGGCACTTCTGTTGGTATTCCCTGGGCAAATGCCATTTGATAATGGGCTTAATGGAGCGTGACTTCAAATCAAATGCAGCCACTGCTCAGGAGATTCCCAGGGGAAAACCTATGCATGTGGGCTGTTAGAATGAGCTTGACAGGGGGTGGATAAGCATGTATTAGAATAGAACAAGTGCAAATTGCAGGTCTAGAGCTTGGAGCCAGACTGAGCTGATTGCATGTTTACTGTTTGCATGCACAAAAGTGAGTGATGTCTGCTTTTATTGTGTAGTGATAGAGTGAATATTAAGGCCTTTGTGGTTTGATTGCTATGGATATATAATGTGGTTTTATAAAAACGTAGTCTTACAGCAATATGAAAAAGATCCTGAATCTAAATTTATTTATCTGTTGCATACTTAAAGCTTGCAGTGAGCTGCTAACTCCATCGCTAGATCGAAAACCAAATAGTTTTGTAGCAGTGAGTGTAACTACACCTCCCCAGGCATTCTGGACGAAGCATGCGCAGACGGAAATTATTGAGGTAAGTGCTGAGGTACTTCTAGATTAGATTTAAAACAAAGCTAACACAGGAATCATTTCTTCCCTAACAAATATCACCTTACATTAACTTCTGGCTTTTTTTTTTTATGATTACAGGGAACAAGTAATCCTATCTTTCTAAGCAGCATTGCCTTTTTCCAAGACTCTCTTATCAATCAAATGACACAAATCAAACTCTCCGTGTATGACGTCAAAGATAGATCTCAGGGAACAGTAAGTTTTCTTTATTCTGTTGCCTGCCCAGTTGGTGTGGAGCAAGGAAATGAGAGGCAAAGAGATAAAATTAGTAACTTCTGTGGAAGAAAAAGGGATAGCAGCAGCCATCATTCATAAAACAAGATGGGTAGGGAAAGGAGGAACAAATGAGATTGGCTTGGCAGACTGAGAAGCATTGCCAGTTTTCTCAAATAAGGCTTGTCTGCAGCAAGTTTAGAAACCATGAATTTAAATTGAAAAGGTCCTGTCACTTGTGTTCTTACATTGTGGACATCTTTAGCAAGCTAGATAATGAATAGGACCCACCATCCCTAACTGAGGCTTCTAGCCTGTGCCAAAATGCCACAATGAAACTGACCTTTGGAACACAGCACCTAAATTCCAGGAATCAACCTGCCCTGATACTTTGGATTTTGTTCAGGGGTAAGGTTTGTTCCTTAACTGAAAAAAACTTTTAAGTGTCAGTGCTCCCATGTTGCTACTTGGATCTGTGGGCAATACAGGCCATTTATTCTGACTGTTGTGCAGAATACTGTTTCAGGTTCTGTGTGTCTGCTCTTCCATGGCTTACTCAGGGGCAGCAGAGCTGTCCCTCTTTGTTTTGTGCTTCATGGGGAAGCTCTAGGGAAAAATGAATACCTCCAGAGGAAGTAAGTTCTTCTGAAGGAGACAAATTTGGGTCAAGGATGCAGCCTGAACTCTGTTCAGTCATTGCTTTCACTGTTCCTGTATTGCTTGGCCAAAGCTCATATATAGTGAGGTGCCTCCACATATATCCTAGAGAAACAAAAATGCATATTGTCCTCCAGTAAAACAAAAACTTCTATAAATTATCAAATATATTAAATTTGAAGAGATTTTAATTAGTTATATATGGCATATTTAGTTATGGTTTTACTCTAGGACTTTTATGCATAATAGTTGTATTTTGCACTTCAGTGCTGTACGGAAAACCTTTGCTCACTGTAAAGGTAAATACAATTCTGGAACTCATCTTCTTTCAGATGTATTTGTTGGGTTCTGGGACATTCACTGTAAAGGATCTTCTTCAGGACAAGTACCACAGGTTGCACATAACACTAAGGTTAGTAATATTTTCCGTCTTTTAAGTGTTAATTCTTCAAAACATGCTTAAGATGTGATGAAAACCTCTTGTTTCATGACTAAGTTGAAAGTAGACTTCATTAAACTCCCTTGTTTTGATATCAAGTATATTCTGATTATAAAAATGTGTGAACACTTGCATTTCTTCTCATTGTCATGTTACCCTTAAATGTATAAGCTGAGCACAGAGCACTGCCTAGGCTGCCTTCAATTCTGTACAGCATCCTTATGGAATAAGGGGGATAGTCTCCTGTTGGAATAACCCACTATAAAATTATTCCAAATGAAGTTGAAAAGCTTCCTATTGAAAATGTTCTTTAAGTTTGAAAATTAATAGCCTTTTATAAGTGTTTCCTTGTTGATGAACAGGTCCTCCTCCAAAAAAATCTCAACGCAGAGTATTTGTTGCAGGTCGGCTGAAAGTGACCGTGTTGGTAACATCACAGTTATTGGATGGCAGATGGAGGAAAAATCTGACCAAAGGCCTCCAGTGACAAGGTCACCTGATACAATTAATGGAAGGGTGAGTATGAGCATTGTATCAAATTCAGAACAGTGCAGATTTATTGCCAACATTGAAATAAGCTTGGTTGACACCTGCCATCAATTTTCCTGTTGAATCTTGATATTTAATAGTTTTACATTTTCAAAATACTGTAAGGAGCAGCCTAATGGTGATGAAGCAATTTCGAGTTTTGCAGAGCTCTTGGTGCTCATGTGTGGGGTTAAAAGTCTTGGGAAAAGATTTTAATTTAAAATGATTAAACTTTAGTATTAAGTACTCATGTTCTTCATTGGAAGAGGTTTCTGGTACTGTTCATTGGTACACTTGGTGCGTGAATAACCAGTTTCATAGACGTGGTATTTTATTTTACTTTGTGAATTGGAAGGTACCGTTAAGCAAAACTGTAATGAGAATGCTAGGGAATTCCCAGAATTCTAGTAAAACTGAAGAGGTTACTTGACTGCTGGATTTTTTTTTTCCTGATACTGAAATAATTGTTTGAGAGCAGATGTTTGCAGCACTTTCTCAGCTGAGACATATATTTAATTCTGTAAATTGCATTTTGAGTATCTTGGCGATCACTGCACTCTTATATACACTTATAAGTGTATTATATTCACAGTGTGCATTAGAATCCCTTTTTATCCTCCAGGTCTGTTCATGCCTATTGATGCAGTACCTGTAAGGACTCTGGAGCTGTGTCATGAGTAGAGGAACGGCTGGATGAAATTTTTGTAGCATTTTGAACTTTTGCTACTGTGCAGTAGAAGTAAATAGGAATGCTTAGGATTTATTATTCCAGCCTGCAATATTTTTTGTCCACAGTAAAAATATTTGAAAAATATAAAGCATGTGTGGAGTTGAATATTTCTTATTTCTTAGAAGTTTCTCTGATAGGTCATCACTGCATATTGCTTGGGCACTGCTGTTTCATTCTTTACTGTTTCTGGTTTTTCTTGGTTTTATTTTTTGTTCAGACTGTGTTGCCAGTTGATGAAAGTTTAACAGAATCCTTAGGAATCAGATCCAAATATGCTTCATTGCGGAAGGATGCACTACTGAAATCTGGTAAGCTGCCCTGGACTGTAACAAGTAAGCTTTAGGTGTCAATAAAAGCTAATCTCTCCCTGTGTGCCTGTGGCCCCAGGGCATTTCAGCAGATGTTTCATTTGAATAGGAACAGGCTGCTGATTGAGCAGTCCTTGGAGGGTCATACCAGAATAAATCATTTTATCATATGCACTATTCTGTATTGTGAAAACAGTGGAAGCAAACTTTTGCCATTAAGTTGACTCTAATATAACATTTTCCATGCAATTTTGTAGTCTGTTCGTAAGCAATCGTTGCAGAGTGAGGAGAGGGACAGAGGAAATCAAGTTGCTTTAAAGAAAAAATCTTGCCGAAATGTTAGTTTTCCAGCAAATGATTGCATGAGAGGAAAATGCACAGTACATAGACAAAAAAAAAAAAAAAAAGAGAAAAAAAAAAAAAGAAAAATTTTAAAAGGTGAATGTGTATTTCAGTTAATGTTTTTAGTAGTGTAGTGAGTCATTTGGAGTGGAGGCTTTTCCTGCAAACACTGGAAGAATGGTCATTGCAGAATGACCATGCTTGCAAAAGGTAGACTGATGCCTGGTTAAACCAAAGCTTTACAGCAGAGTGTTTCAGCATCTTAATGAACTGAAGATATTTACTGTAAGAAAGAAGAGACTGTACACTTTTATGCCGAACTCTATGCTTAAAGAATATGGTTTTAATTCTTTAGTGTTTGGTGGTGCCATTTGCCGAATGTATCGTTTCCCAACCACTGATGGAAACCACTTGAGAATCTTGGAACAGATGGCAGAGAGCATCCTGTCACTGCACATCCCTAGACAATTTGTGAAGCTGCTTCTAGAAGAAGATGCAGCAAGGTGAGTTTTGGGATGGTTTACATGTGCAGTAATACACTGATGTGGCTATTATTGAGTTGCACAGGCATAAATATATCTGTGTTAATGCACTTGACTACTCAGTGGGATAAGAAATGGATTTGAGAGTCAGAAGAGTAGTTTTGAGTGGAAAACAAAGCAGAATAAAAGCAAGTAAAATGAAACACTGTAGTACAGTAATGACATTGCCTCATTTTAGGAGGTGGGAGGGAGAAGGAAAACTGTTAAGCATTTTGTAGGTTTATTCTGAATTTGCTTCTTTTTGAAGCAATTAACTCTCTTCCAGGAAACATGCTTCTTTATGAATGTTTCTTCCCTACGTTTGTAGGCTGTGGTTTGCGAATCTAATGGTTTATGTATTCTTTCTAAAGGGCAAGATTGGAGTGTTAAAGAATTATAGCTGTGTTTTTGAGTATTGGGCTTTTATTTTGACTGTGTTTGAATCCAATCCTACAGATCTTAACTAAGTCTGATCTTAATTAAAACTAACTAATGCTCTCATTATAGTAGGAATTTTCAGTTCCTTTGGAATATTGTGAAATAAAATCATGGATTAATTCCATTCATTGTAGGTATTTTCATATTTTGCGAAAAAGATAAACTCTCACAGGAAGATGGCAGAGACTTTTTGTAATTCATGGGAAAACTAATTGAGTTTCTGGGCTTCACATTAATTCTTTTGTCTGATGTTATGTTTTCAGTGATATGCACTCAGATTCTAGAAATTGAATGTTGTATCTTGTTCAGCTCTCCTGCTACAACCTTGATGGAGCTGGGGTATGCCATTGCACATTTAGTCATGGGTTATTTGGGTTTATTTGGGTTTTATTTTGTATTTTTGTCTCTATACAGCTTTCTTCACATTAGGTTTAAAAGCACCTATTATTTGTGAAGTACAACCATAATAACAAGGAGTTTTCAAGCTTGTCCATAAGGTGCCATATATGATGGATGTAGGTTAAGGACTTAAGGAGAAATTAAGGTGGATGAGCAAAAAGATATGTCCTTCTGTAAGACTGCAGTGAAGTTTGATGCTTTGGCCATGAAATGTGTCTGTTCAGAGACTCTTGCTAAAATCATGAAGAGATCTCTGGCCGCCTGTTGTAAACAGATACAGGGTAATAACAGCCCAGGTGATTGTTATGACCTTGTGCATGTACAAGGTGGTGTGGCTCAAAGGTAAATGGGCCTTTGTGTAATTTCTGAGAAAGGCTCCCTTGTCTCTTTTCAGTTGAGGTGACCCTCAATAACGTGCACAATCACAGTGTATTCACAGAGTCGCTCAGATTTGACCAAGCGCTCTCTTCTCCGTTCTCAGTGCTACAGCCCAGAGGAATGACAGACAGCAACACAAGCACAGCTGTTTCTGTCTTCACATCCTGGTGACTTTTAAAATGTCCTTGGATAATCACAGCTGCTGTCTTAGATACTCTTCTGGGCCAGAGCCCTTTGAAAAGAAAGCTAAAGTTTTATCTAAAACTGGGGGGTATGGTATTTTGACTGCCTCATTATTTATGGCATACATATTCCTTGCTGTATTTGCTCTATGGGACAAACAAGTAAACTTGAAGTTTTAAGCTGTGAATTTACTTCAGGAAGACCAGGGCTCAGATGCATGGCTGATTTTGAGCAGGTAGTTTGACAAGGTAATTATAAAAGCATCTTATGCAGAAAGCAAGTTTTAAGATGAAACTGGAAGTGTCTTAATCTAGGTCACTGATAAATGTAGTTTACTGTTGCCTGTTGGTCAATCAATCTGACATTTTTCTTGGAAATTTAGTTCTTTTTGATAATATCTTAAGTTCTGTGAAGTGGGAATTGTTCTGTGAAATGCTGTCTTAAATTATACACAGACAATTGGTTAAAAACTATGGAATTAGGGATATTGAGAGAAGTGCAAAAAGAAATGCTGGATCCTTTTGACAGATGATTATTCTACTTTTTCTGGGTAACATGCTGTTGAATTGTGTCTGGTGTTGACTTGTTTACTTTTTCCCCTTCTTCCTTTATTATTCTTTCCAAATAATACACTAATCCAAGAAGACATAATACAGACATGACAAGAAATACACTGAGTGTTTTCTCAACAGCACTGCTGGGGAATATTATGTAACACAGAATTGCCATGTGTGACTGGAAAGCTGGCAGTCAAGAGTACAAGGGAAAAGCCAGGGTTTTTTTCTGTTCATATCTGGGGATGTCTAGTCCTCCGTTTTTCTACCCTGAGTGCCCAAAAACCTGGATCTCAGATGAAGGTTTTGCTGGCTCATCTTCAGTCTCTCTAAACCCTTAATGCTTGCACTTCTTAGTCTTTCCCTGGCCTTGCAAACTGTTGTGTACATACCTTACCAGTGAATATGCTCCTTGTACGTAACATCAGATAGATGCTAATATCCCACCTAATCTCTGTCACAGTTCTTAATTAGTTTGAGACCCACCATAGTTCAGTAAAGTGTCCTTTAAAGGTCCTCATTGTCCCAAGCCACCTGACATGATGACAGCTCCCATCATTTACCAATCCGCACATAGTTTGAGAGCTCCTGCAGAAATGTGGGCAGCTCTGCTTATGACCAACACTTGAGGCTGCTGGGGAGAGTACAGTGTATTCTGCCTGCAAGGAAGCAATTTACCTTGAAGTAGTGTTCAACCTGTGCTCTGAGATGTGCTTTGGGATGTGTGTTTGGAAGCTTTTCCAGTCTGGTGAATAGCTCAGACACAGTAAATTGAGAGCATGTCAGCTGATGTGAAACTCATTCTTGGTCAAATGGACTATGGACATAAACACCTCTCTTTCCCTCTGCCCCCATCCCCCCCATTTTCCTTTTTTTCCCCAGGGTTTGTGAACTAGAAGAATTGGGAGAACTGTCTCCTTGTTGGGAAAGTCTTCGTCGACAAATAGTTACACAGTACCAAACAATTATTTTAACTTACCAGGAAAATCTAACTGACCTGCACCAGTATAAAGGTGATTTTTTTTTTTTCCCCATAAAAAAGTGATTCTTCTCTACCAAGGTAAATAGTGCTTCTCAGAAATTGGGAACCCAGAATGTTTTATGATGAGTAAACAATGCTATTATATTTCTTGTCTTTATTAATATTTATTGTGAGTTTGCTAATTACCTCGGAAAATTTGTCTGTTCTGTTTGTTTTCTTATCTTACTCTGAAAGTAGAGGACAAGTGTGAATAGTAACAGAAAGGTTTTGTTTTGTTTTTTGTTTTCATTTTCTCTGCTTTACTTTTAGCATATAGCAAATGATGAATGAAGCTTGTTGAATGTTTTTGCATAGGCACAAGGAGAAGGGTTTTATATTTACTTTTGTCTTGCATTTCTCAGGTCCTTCATTTAAAGCCAGTAGTTTGAAAGCTGATAAAAAATTGGAATTTGTTCCTACGAATTTACATATACAGAGGATGAGAGTCCAGGATGATGGAGGATCAGGTATTAGTTTCTCTTTCTTCACTTAACTTGTTACTTTTCTCTCCACTTTTAATTTCCATCCTCAACCATACAGCCAGGTTTCTACAAATTATGGTAGTTGTGCAACTTGGCATTTTTGTAGCACGTTTCTATTCCCAGATTCCAAATCTCTTTGTGAAAGAAGAGATGGAAGTGTAATTATTGCTGTTTTACAGGTGGCAAAACGAGGTTCTGGAGTTAACTGAACTCTAGGTGGCACAAGTTAGCCTTTGTACTAGGGTTGGATTAAGTTGCTGTGTCCCTTCCAGACATTTTGAATTGCTGTAGAAAAAAAAAAAAAAAAAAAGGTTCTGACTGTTGTTTCTTGTTAAGTTTGTCAGGTTTTTCTTCAGAATCAACATGTATGATTATGCAAAATCTTTTTTTTTTTTTCACGTCAAGCTTGTTTCATCATAAATAACCATAAATTCCCTTCTTTTAACATGGACACACACCT
This sequence comes from Certhia americana, assembly GCA_018697195.1. Taxonomy (NCBI): domain Eukaryota; kingdom Metazoa; phylum Chordata; class Aves; order Passeriformes; family Certhiidae; genus Certhia; species Certhia americana. The sequence goes on along the minus strand of CM031857.1, from coordinate 85,491,627 downwards.
GTCTCATGTGTCCATGTGAGGGATTCCAGTAGTGGGAAGCTTTGTATACAAACCAGTGTTCAAGACTTCTTTTTCACTGTCAGTCTACTAGATTAAGGAAACAGAGGACCTGTATTTGTGTATGGGTCTTTCATCTCAAAAAGTGTTTGGTGAATTTCCAGGGCCTCTAGAACAACTCCGTTTTCCCTGTCTTTCAAACCATGGCACAATTTTCCAGAAATTACTTTCAGAAAAATTTTTAAACTTAAACAATTGTCTGCATACATTAAAGATGACAAGTTTTCATTTGTAAGTCCTTTTTGTCCATCCCAGATCAGAACTACGACATAGTCACCATAGGAGCACCAGCAGCTCATTGTCAAGGCTTTAAATCAGGTGGCTTGCGGAAAAAGCTGCATAAATTTGAAGAGGCTAAGAAACAGTAAGTAGAAATACTATTGTGTCAGCTGTTATTGTGCCTTTTTCTCCTGGTCCATGCTCAGTTATTTGGACAATCATTCCATTCTGTTTTTATTTCATTCAATAGTACTACTATACAATAATTTGTATTAAAGATTTTTCTATGGGATTTTTCCCAAAGGAGGGGAAAAACCATTTTTTCCTTATATTACTGTATTTATTTGCTTACTGATGGGCTCTAACAGTCTTTTTACAAAAACTTTCATTTTTCTGAATACTTATTGATTCATTTAATTTAGCTATTTTAGGTGTTTGGTTTAGCTTCTGCCTAATTGTGGGTGAGAACATTTTTCTGCTGAACCTCCTCAGCTGCACTACATCACACTTCAACCCATTAGTTTCAGGAGACTTTCATTCCTCTCATAGCTTCAAGGTCCTGTTGCGGAGGTCTCTTTAGTAGGAACCTGCTGTGCCTGATTGGTAAATTCCTTATTTACAAAGTGGGTTAGTTATGAAAGTATTGCTGGAGGCCTTCCTGCATTGCCTAAAGGTTTATGCACAGATTTGGCTTCTGAATTTGGCCTCTGCCCTACAGGCAGGTTACTTGACCCCCATGGTTCCATCTGCAGGGACTTCCAGGTGACCTCTGTAGAAGTATGAATATATGAACTAGAGGAAGGTGCAGAAGCTGGGAAGGTCACATTTCCTATCATGGCACCCACTCCAGCTCCCAGAGAAGGGAGAGTGCTGCAGGGTCTGCATTGCTTCTGCTACTGTATGGAGCATTTAAGAGCAGCAGGACAAGGAGTCATTGTAGTCAGGGAAAAGGAGACCTTGATAATGCCCTTCCAAAGAAAGGATTAGTAGGATTTGGAGCTGATAGGAGGAGGGACTGACGTGGGAATCAACTGCAGAATTAATTTTGGCAGTAGAGAAATGAACAGCAGCATCTTGTGAATGTCAGATATGTACTGATAAAAAGATTGGTGCAAAAATACCTAGTGTAATTCTTCAGGCTGACAGAGTGCACTAGGATAGGACTAGAGCAAACTGTAAATGTGGGAACACTGGTATGCCAGACTCACCATTTCTGTTCTTTTGATACCGCTATTGCTTTTTGAAATAACCTCCTTCTGTCAGCATAGCCACTGAAGTGGTCCTTTCTCCTGCAATAGCTAATTTCCCATGTGGATTTGTTCTTTTTCTCTCACCTAATAATTAAGTTGGTTGGAGAGTTTAATTTCTATTCAGTACTTTTCCTCTAAGCTTTTCAGAACTGTTACTTCTGTCCATAAAAAGTGTAGGTTCAACATTTGAAGAACAACTTTCATTTTAAGTATATCTCTGTTATCAAAAAAGCCAGTATAGTAGAACTGAGATCCATCTCCTCAATTTCATTGTTACATTCAATTACTTCTTCTTTCATTGGCATAACTGTGCTTGGTGCATTCACAGAATTTCCCCAGATCAACTCATGGTCATCTGGCAATCTGTGGTTTTTTTGCTTACAAGTTCATGTACCCACCTTATTGAAAAAGTTACTCAAATAAGTTATTTCCCCAGTCATACTTTGTTTTGTTTCTGCTTTTGGTATTTGCTAACAATCTGCTAATTTTATTTTGGTTTTTTGTTTTTGTAGCAGTTATGAGGAGTGTTGGTGAGTTTTCTGTTTCTGAGAGTTCTATAGAGGGTTTATGTTCTCTGGGTTTTATTTTCCTTTTCTTTGGCAAAGATCTGGTGTGTTTTATAGTGTGCAGGGCTTTTTAATGTCATGCATCATGGCATCCCTAATTGTGCTCTAAGTAATTGTAGCTGCTTTGTAGAACATGATGTGTGAATGAATTTCATTTCATCTGCAATGTTTGTTTACAATGAACAGCTACCTTCCTGGCTCTCTCTGACCATAAAAAGTTAAAAACCGGAAAATCAGAACACAAGGATTTTATATATTTTCCTTTGTTATTTCCATTAAAAACTATCTGGATTGAGAAACTTTTCTGCCAGTGATAGAAGATAATTAAGATAATTTTATGTATTTTAAAAAAACATTGATAGTGACAGATTTGGCATGGTGTTTATTTTTGTAATCCATGTCTTTATTTAAACATTTTTGCATAATACTTTTCCTCATTTTGTGGTGTTCAATGCTATCAAAAGCTGACATTACTGGATGGTTCAAAAATGCAGAAGTTCTGCTCTAAATTACTCTAAGGTTGAATCCCAATTCACTGAGAGTGTAAGCCTGTGTTACAGTTTGCTGGTATAATACAATGAGAGCTGTTCATTTGAAAAAGCAATTGCAGGTTGGAAAGTAAGTATATGTGAACTTTACACCATAATTTTTTCCTCCAATCATCCTAGCAAATGTTTATGATTAAAAATATAATAATTCTAAATCCAATCTCAATATGCTGCATGGCCTTTTCTGCCAACTACGTCTTTATGCATGTTAACCACACTGTCGTGGAAAGAAATTGCTCAGAGGAATTGTCACTAAGATCACTGGTCACTAGAAAGCACAAATCAAGTACAGGGCAAGCCCTAAAGCTGAGATTAATTTTCTGTATGGCATAGCAGCACTGGGGAGTGATTGTTCTCTGCCCCACTTGGGTGGGTGACCAGAGCACTAACAAAGAAACTCTTTCAAGAATCACTTCTGAGTTACATCCTTTGAAAACAAATCCCTCATCTTTCTTCTGTAATGGCGCTCAGGCAGACACTGGAATTAGGCTTCTCCCTTGCCCTAATATATGTTAAGGGACAAGAATTGGAATTGTGGCATGATTTTGAAGTGTGCCCCACGCAACCCTCATGTCCTACCTCACAGATACAGAAATTAGCAGTATTGCTCTAAGGGTAGCAGGGGAGTTCATGCTCCTTGGAGGTCGTGATCTGTGGTAACAGTGCCTGAAAAAGAAACTCCTCTCCATGTAACTTCTCAGCGTGCGTGTCTCCATTTAACAGTGCTGAGATCTGTGCAAACAGTAGGTTCTTCTTTGCTGTTACTATGCTGAAGCTATTTATGACTGAAAAAAAAATAATAAAAGTAAGACAATACACAATTGCTGTCCCCTCATGGTTGATGCCATGCCGTGAATGGGCATTGCACTTGGCACAGATGGAGATGATGTAAAGGCCTGGTCTTTGGCTACCTTTCCTACTGGGAAGGAAGAACCCAGCATTTTGTTTGACTAATGGAGTAGTGGTCAGTTGGTTCTAAATAATTAACTAAGAGCACAGCTTCAGCTTTGAGTAATTTTCTAAGTTAAAAGGCAGCTTTTGTGAATGACTCAGGTGCGATCAAATTACTCTTTGGAAGTGCTGCTCTTTCTCCAGCAGTTTTAGAGCATCTGTCTTGGATAAGCAACTTCTGTAGACATCTAAACTTAAAAGGGCATAAACTGTTCTCCACTGTCAAATAAGCAGTCTTAGTGTAGCTGCATTATCTCCATATGAAGATATTTTTGTCTCTAGTTTAGTATATTAAGTGTGTGCTAACAGAAACTACACAAAGAACAGTGTCCTTGGATTATCCTGAAGATGCATGTTGATTTTTTACGTATCATAAAATTGCTTTTGCTGGTGTAACTTGATTCTGGTCTGCAATAGAGTAAATTATATACTAGCTGAAGGACTTTTTTGTTCATACAAGAGTTTGCATTATAGATCTGGGTGGCATATCTGTATTAGAAGGAGCACAGATTTTCTTTTCATTATGTTAGTAGTACAAATACAGTTTGACTGACCTCTTCTGTCCTTGAAGCATATCTAAAGGTTCTAAACAGCAGTAGTGGCCAATCAGCTTGCCATAAATTGTTAGTAGATATATGATTAAAAAAAAAAGTAGATATGTTTGTAATCAAGGTCTCAGTGAAGTATCTGTGTTGTAAGGAGAGGGAGAACAGAGCAAGATGTCTCTGCAACAGTGTTTCTGTATCTGATGGCAAAATCTGTCACCCACATTCTCCTCACAAAACTGTCCCTCTGGTGTACGAAATCTGCCCACAGCCCCTTGTTATTAGGGATTAGTAAATCTGCATCTGAACGCTTTCAGTAAAGGCAGAGAAGTCTCTAGGATCATGTTCCTGCTGTGCAATTGCCCACTGGACTTTCACTGTTGATCACTAGTTTAGGTAAATTTTTGTTGTCTGCCATTAATTCCTCAGCATGCTGCTGTAATGTGTGTATCTTTAGATCAATTTCCCCCCTAAAATCAATCTTTCTTTTTCAGCACTTCAACAGGTTCCCAGTCTATAATATACATCCCACAGGACATTGTTAGAGCAAAGGAAATTATTGCACAAATCAACACCCTGAAAACGCAAGTCAGTTACTATGCAGAAAGGCTCTCAAGAGCTGCCAAGGATAGATCAGCTAATGGCCTTGAAAGAACACTTGCCATCCTAGCAGATAAGGTAGGAGAATATTTAATTTCTCTGTTGAAGCATAGTGCATTTTTTTTTCTGTCTGTACCTTTAGTAGGTTTTCTTGAAACCTCTGTTTTACATTTTTCAGTAATGTGTTGTGACATGCACAGTCCTGAAAAAAAGTTGTATCAGCCTTTAAAAGTTCCTGGGTTTATTTGCACTGTCTCCTCCTTTTGAAACTCTTGCCTTCACCTCCTCTTAAAAGTGCAGTGGAGAGCAATGTCCTCTGATTCTCTCTCTTCATTCATCACATTGCAGTAACGTGCATTCTTCACTTTCTTTTATATCCTTTTCTCCATAACCACCTGGGATTTTTTAATGTTCTGAGTCATCTTGTTAAGCAGCAGCCACTGTGTGAAAGTTAATAAAACAATTCTGTATTTTTCCACTGGTGAAATAAGTAATAATGGTGACAACAGCCTTTGTTTGAATTATAGTGATGTAAACCAGTTATTTCTTGATGTGTATTATCAAAAAATGGACTGGACCCACAGCTGAACACAATCTTACAGGGAGCAAAAGCCCAAATACAGTTTGACTGACCTCTTCTGTCCTTGAAGCAGATCTAAAGGTTCTAAACAGCAGTAGTGGCCAATCAGCTTGCCATAAATTGTCTTAGTGGAAGGGATATGGAAACAACTCTGTATAATGGGACCTCATGTAAATTTATTATTTATTATAATACTTGTTCTAAATTAATGCAGTGTATGACTGAGCTGTGGGATTTTCTACAACTGGATTATGTGTATATATAACATATTAATGTCTTGTTCAGTTTTTTTTTAGTAGACACAGAGGCTGCATAGTTTCCATATTCATATGGCTTACAGAAATCCTTTAATACAACACAGCTAAATAAGACAGGGAACAAATTGCATTGATTAGTGGGTTATACCTTCATCCCTCCTCTTAAGTCTTGTTACGATTTTGGACAGGGTAATTGGGGTGAAGCCTGATCCTTCTGTAGGTGCAGCAATTTCTGTGTGGGGTATAAGAATCATTTAATATAGAATACAGTGAGTTGGAATGGAGTAATCAGGATCATTCTGGTTCTGTACCCCCAGACTCACACCATGCGCCTGAGAGCATTGTCCACTGTGTCCATGTGACCACTTTCCTAGGGAGCCTATGCTCAAACACTGCACACGTGTCTGCACAGGTTCTCAGCTTTCATCAAATGGAGAATGAAGTGCAAATAAAGATGAATTGAACATTCCTTAGTATGAAATTTTCAACAATTACAAATGTAATATAGTAGTACAGACTTTGGAAATGTATAGTTTGTGTTTTGGGATCTTATACTAATTTTTAAGGTCATTCTGTGAAGGTATTCTAAAATTATCTTCAAGCAATAGTTTCTTTTACAGAATACTCTTTTTTTTTTTTTTTCCTTGAAAAAAATACAGTATAAATTGTGTATGGAATAATGAAAAGTTTTCAAAATGTGGGGGTTTATTGCTTTTTAGACCCGACAACTTGTCACAGTCTGTGACTGCAAGCTGTTGGCAAATTCAATACATGGACTGAATGCTGCAAGGCCAGACTATATAGCTTCAAAAGCATCTCCAACCTCTGGAGAAGGGGAACAAGTGATGCTAAGGAATGATCAAGATACACTTGTGGCCAGATGGACAGGAAGAAATAGCCGATCTTCTCTGCAAGTGGACTGGCATGAAGAAGAATGGGTATGTTTACACAGTGGAGTGATGAATCCTTTGTTCTTTTGACTTTCTTTTTAAATAAGCTCTGTAGCTGCACACCAAATATGCATTGGATGAGTCTTTAGGAGGTATTGGTCAGCTAGCAAAGATGTTTTCTCTATCCTGTTACTCCTTGGTATGGGAATACAAGCAGACTTTAATAAATATTTCTGGTTCTCCTAAACAGTGGAAATTATTACAATAGGTGCATGGCATTTTTAAGGTGATTTGCAAGGGAAAGTAAACAGCCTTTTAAGTGAAAAACTGACCATACTACAATGGGCTTTTGCATTCTCATAAATAAAGGGTACTTTGTGGGTGCTAGCTATGCAGTTTAGCCTTCCTCTTACAAAAATTTTCCTGTAACCATTCAGAACTTGCAGTCGATCGCTGTTTTGATTATGAACAGCATTTTAAAACTGTTTGCACTAAGTCTTTAAATAGTTTTTCCCTACCACATTGCCAATAAAATGGGAATTGGACTGTGTAAATTCTGTCGTCGTGTTAAATAAACAGAAGTTAACTAAATCTCACAAATAGTCAAGATTAATTAAAGCAATTATCAATATTGTGAAGTATAGCAATTTTTAAAAGATTAAATTAATTTTGGAAACAGATCCTTGCTAGTTGTAATTATTTTGGCATACTTTGACTTACAGTCAAAGTCACAATAGTAAGATACAAATAAAGGTATTTCAGTATTTAGACACTACCATAATACAGTAATTTTATCTTTTGTTCACAGAGTTGCAGAGAAAAAAAAAGATGTGTGATTGTATACAATTATTATGCCAAACATGAATTTCAAGAGTAAACAACAGTGCCAGCTAGAAATTGGAATAATAGTGCAGGAAGAGAAACTTGAAATGGTTTGACAGACTTACACAGAAAATAGCTTTGCAATTTGCTGCACAAATCATGTCACTACATATTGTTGACATCCTGGCATACATTACTTATATATCCATAATCTGCGTGCACACGTGTAACCACAATAGCCCAGAGGAAACTTTGCAGAGGAATTGTGACTAGAATCACAGGAAGAAATACATCACCAAGGGATTTGTTACCCAATGTCTCTTTTGGTTTTAAACTGACAAAGAAATGTTTCCTTTTAAGGAGAAAGTTTGGTTGAACGTTGACAAAAGTCTGGAGTGTATCATACAGCGAGTGGACAAACTTCTCCAGAAGGAGCGCCTGCAAAGTGACAGCTGTGAAGATGTTTTCCAGTGTGACGTCAGCAGTACTAGTAAGAAAGGTAATCGGGACAGTCGTGCCTACTGGATAAATCCAGAAGAGTTAAATGAAACCTCATCATCCTCACCACCTTCATCATCCTCATCACCATCTTCATCCACACCATCCTGTGCATGCCATTCTCTCAAGACAAGTGCGTATGCCAGACACTGCTTCTCACTGCTGCTCTCTTCCTTTGTGCTGGCATCATTCCTATGCCTCCTTTACAGCCCTCCATGTGTTTTTAGCTCAGTGGTGGTGTTAGACAGTGCTGTCAGGTAGAAAGAGCTGTTGGTGTACTGGGACCTGCTAAGCCTATTACTTATTTTGAAATCCTGATCCCGTTGAAATCATTGCCAAATCCATTGATGGCAGTGGCACTTGGTTTTCACTCTGTGTGTTTTAAGCTGGTAAAACAGTTGTGTGGGTTATCACATGACAGGCACCACCTCTGGTAGCTTTCCTGTTGGCTTCAGCTTCTGTGCAGCAATCAAAGCTTATTACAGGTAGATGAAACATGAGAGAAGTGTAGGCGCTACTGAAACATTGATGGTCCCAGCTGGACTGCTAAAGCATGGGAGAGGACCCCAAGCAGTCCCATTAGATTGAGCTGAATGTAGAGGAACCTAACAAAGTTCAAAGCAAATTTAACCCAAAATGTAGTGCTGAGACACTCAATTATTTAGACTTCTTGTAGCTGGAATGTAGGAATTAGCAGTGCAAGCTCTTAGTTGAATAATCCATTCAAAATTTAAGCTCAAGTGGGTACTGTATTGAACCCAGTGTAAAGTTGTGAGCATGTGAATGAAATATATCCTTATCAGTTTAGATTGACAGTTTGGAAACTGTGCATTCAATTTCAGAATTATTTTATTTATTTATATACTTACTTGACTTATTCTCACATTCTTTACTTGTGGTCACTATGATTTGGTCACCTAACAGTACAGGTGGGCGAAGTGAAGCTTTAAAAAGACTGATCTGTGTTCTCATTTCCTTTGTCCTGTTCTGTCTTATTGTTTGATGGCCCTTTGTCCCTTATGTGTGTCTGTGACTTCATGTCCATCACATTGTTAGTGTTGCAGTGGAAGGCAGTGCCTTAAGGAAAAAAAGTCAAAAAGGAAGTGAAAATAAATGTTAATATATTTTGTGTAGCTTTGCATGTTACCTGTAGTTTATTTAGTATCTTAGACAACCATGTTTTTCTAGATTAGACTGACATTTTTGTGTATTATTAAAAAACAGAAGAGTAGGTTGTTGTTTCATTTATCTTTGACTAAATTTCTTCTACCAGTTTGATATCTATAAATGTTTTTGTTTGCAAGCTAGTTTACATTTTATATGCATTTACATGTAAGTTTAATCAGTAACCTTCAATGCACATTCACATAAATGATTAAATGTTGGGGATTTTTAATATTAAAAATTCAAAGGAAAGATCTGTGTTGAATGTTATCAGAAGCTTTTCCCAAGATAATTTGATGCTGAAAACACCTTAGAACAGTTGTTTTTACCATTGTCAGTTGATCTTTTAAATCTGCTATGGATCTTGACATGCCATATAAAAGTGGAATTGGCTGCATGACCCTACCAAAGATCTTGTTAGTGCAAAGAATTTCTGTAACTTTTCCCTGCTTTCCCTCCAAAATAGGAAAAAAATAAAATCCTTCTGTTTAACTGACAGAACCTGGGGCAGAATTGAAGGATATAGAAGGTCCTTCCTCTAAGTTCAGAATCACAACATTTTTGGTTTTGTGTATTCAAAGAATTAAGTTTTTTTCCTGTTAGTAATTCTGAGTTTTGAATAAATAAGCAGATAGCAGATAGAAATTATTTTGAAAGCGATGTAAGAACTAGCTAAGCAAGATAGTTCCAGAATTGGTAAGAGCAGGACAGTTAAGTTTTATTGACGGACTTTAGAGGACCTCTCTAGAAATGAATGTTTGTGAAAGAAAATACTGCCTGAAACAGTAGAAGGAAAACTTAAAAAAAAAAAATTTCAAATGTACTTAAGTTAAAAGCTTAGATATATATTACTAAAATCACATGGGGATGTACAGTTTCCTTAGTGAACATGATATATTTTAATTTACTGAGAGATTTTTTCCGATTATCTAGCTGAGATGATTGTCCTGATGCACTGTATTGAGTTTTATATTTTCGGTTGTTAGGTTCAGATTTGTAATTCATTGACAAGTGAATCTAGATATAACCAACAGAAGCTTAAATCCTGTTAGCCTAGTGAACTACTTTTTATTAATACAGGACTTGCTATAACAGGGTGTTTTTGTTACTATTAGCATTGCCTGTCGTATGTTTTCATCTGACAGCTTGATCCTCCCACTGAAGTGAGTATGGAATACTCACAGACTTCTCTGGTGGGGTTTCAGCCCTTAGTATACGATCTAATGTTTCTGTTAGTTGTCTCAGAAATTGTGTAATGGAATTTTGTCTAAGGTAGCAAAGTACTGGGGTTTTATTACTCTTGCATTGTGGGTGCCTTAATGTCATTTTCTGTTAAGTGCCTTGAACTTACTGCTGGTCTTTTGCTCTTCTGTTTAGCAGCCTCACTGCCAGCTTAATCTATAATTGCAGTAAACCAGTGGTTCTCAAATTGTGCCCTGTGGATCACTGGGGATTGACAGTGCACTTGCTGGTAATCCACAGTGAGCCTCTGAGCTAGCAGGTACTGGCTTTCCTCCGAGTCCCCATCCAAGTGTTCCTCTGGTCAGAACAATGGAGTGGAGGAGATGGCCCATGCCCTGGATGCCTGTGGGCAACAAAGTATTTCTGCTGAGCTCCTCTTCACTCAGTGAAAATGTTTGAGAACCCTGGCATTGAGCATTTGAGTTGCTTGTATTTAGACTGTGTTGCTGCTCCTTAATCATGCATGTTGCCCCTCCATTTCTGTGCAGATTGCAGCCCTACTCCGGAAGAATCTGCCCCAGGTATGTGCATTCATGGCTTCTGCTTCTTCTGAAAATTGCAGGGGTTTGTTCATAGTTAACTGAACAAGTGCCTTGCTTTAAGATGGACCATTTTGAAATGGCAATGCTTTACAACACCACGTAAGTTACCTAAGCTGTTGAGAAGTTATTATTTCTTAAGAGTGCAGGGGGTATCTGGTCATTTTGCATATCCAAATATGGGAGAGCACTTCTTCATGGCCTCTTTGGTTTCTCCAGTTACCATGTTTTAGCAAACTGGTGTAGGTGACAATGGATTGAGGCCTGTTCCAAATGTCATTGAAGTCTGTGGGAGTCTGATGTTTCAGACATGCCCTATCACAGGGACTGTTGAGCTGGTCTTTCTGAAAGAGAAGTCAAGCAGAACATGGAGAAGTCAACAAGGCTGATGGAAAATCTCTGTTATGGGTGTACACCAAGCAGTATTGGGGATTGCAAGTCTCATGATACAGAGTTCAGAAGTCTCATCCCAGTGTCAAGCTTCTTTCTTCTGTCCTTGTCCCTCTATACTTAATATGAAAAGACTAAAATATCATTTCAAGGCCTTGGAGGACAGCTGTTTTAGTCATTTTTTTATTGCTCTGGAGAAGAAAGATTCTTAGCGTGAAAAAAGCAAGAACTTTTCCTACCTGACGTTGCATCCTACAAGCTTTGTGTATTTGGTCCTCTTAATGAGACATCATTATTTTATGAATTAGTCAGTAGTATATAGTCAGCAAAAGTTTGCTGTGTGAAGTCATTGGCCTTCCCAACACCCCTACTTGTTCCAACATGATTTGAGACTGGGAGTGCAATTCTTTTTATTCCTGTTTACTGTTAATAACAACTGCCATTGAATGAAAAATAAAAGAACACAGGTGACACCTCTGTGAAGTAGGTAGCAAAAACAATTTAGAACTTTGCAGATTGACAAGGGTTTGTTTTTTCATGGCCAGATTTTTAAACCAAGAGAATACACAGCACAGAGGATTTTTGCTCACTACCCCAGATGAGTCCCTGCATTGCAGGTGAATGTTGGGAGAAAAAACCTCATCTAATAATTGCATTATCTTCACCAGTGTACTTTGTGATTACCAAGGATAAACATATCTTTCAAATGAAGTGCTACAGTTTTAAATCTTGGCTGAGTTAATAACTATATACATTTATGTACATACAGTCAATGAGTTGATGATGTGCTGGAAGATATTTTCAGTTCTTGTTATTCTCATTTGCTTACAGAAAAAGCTTTTAAATGCAGTAAGAGAACACTGTTAGTATCATCTGTATTTTTCTTTCTAAGTGTTCACAAGGCCATGTTATGGCATCTGACTAATTTTGAGATAAAATATTTAATAGAATTTTTAACGAAAAGCTGTGATTCCTTGACTGATTTTTTTTTGATGCTTTCTGCCTTTTTTAAGGCAATGAAACAGAGTCAAACAACTCACCCTTTGTGTAGTTTGTTAGGTTTCTATCTACCGCATAGAACAAAAGCCAAAAGGATAGTTCTGTTAATCTGGCCAGATATGTTTCTGTTAGCAGACTTCCAGAGTTCCTCTCTTTGACTGGTTACTAAAGAAACATTTATTATTACTGACTCTTAGTTCTGCCTTTGAGTCAAAATCCCAAACAATTTCCTTTCAGGGGCTTTAAGTGTCTCATTCATGCAGGTTCTGGTTTTTATGTTGCCTTGTTCGTACAGCCAACTGGGGTGGGAGTTGTGTGTGTGCTGTTTGAGAGCTCTGGTGCCTTTGAAAAATAAAACATATTGTCCTGCCCTTTAAGAAGAGAGGGACTTGGCCAACTCAGTTTCACTTCTGTGCTTCCTGTGCAGGATCTCAAACAGAATCCCTCTGGGTCATATCTTGTGTATTTCATTGGAAGAAAAGCTTCAAAGTACTTCCAACAATCTGTACGACTCCCATCTAAATCACTATGTTTAGTATTTCTTGTTATCTAGCTTAAAGCCTTTAAAACTTCCCGGGAGACAGGAAACACTCAAAGAGTACCTACATTAATTCCTCACCTCACACCTTATTATTCTTAGCTGCAAATAGGAGATGTGCATCATCTTGCCTCACTGAGGTACAATAAGGATCGATAAGGTGGTGAGGCAGTTGAATGATACACCTATGAGCCTAGAGATTCAAAAGGCAGGATATTTGGGAGGAATCTCATTGACAGAAATGGCCAAGCAGATGGTCCCTATTTCTGTAATGCAATGGACTCCTTACTGTCTGTCCATATATTTGCAGTGAAAGGGTTAGTTTAAACATGAATATGCAGTTATATACACTTCGGTATATAATTATTCATGTTTCTGTTATGGTTTCCAAATCAGCTATTGTACAGCCTGTTGTGTGGGCACAAATTCTGGTAACTTTTACATGGTCTGGAAAGTCATAACAGCTTTACAGAGTAAGAATCTCCATATGTTCCTCGTTCATTAACCACACTGTAAGGTTACCTAAATATTACAAAGCAGGGAATAACTATTCAGCCAAAATAAAATGAGTTCTAAATGTGAATTATCAACTTTGACTTGCAACAGGAAATTTCTTCTTAATGTGTGTTTCAAATAAAGTGCTTCCAACTGCTGCTAATTTTTTTTTTTCTTTAAACCAGGTGAATGGAGTGAAGCTCTTTATCCATTGCTGACCACACTCACTGACTGCGTGGCCATGATGAGCGACAAGGCAAAGAAAGCCATGGTCTTTTTATTAATGCAGGACAGTGCCCCGACAATAGGGCTCTGCCTGAGCCTTCAGTATCGCAGGGATGTTGTCTTCTGCCAGACTGTAAGCAAGCAAATATGCATGATTTGATTTCACTTCCACATTTGGTGGGGATTCTATGAAATATGAAAGATTACTCTTTACAGAATTTTTCAGATACATAAAATAAGTGTCCCCTTGGATATACATTCACTACTGAAAACAAAAATTATCCCAGAACTAGTAAAAATATACTGCTGTGTTCTGAAACAACCTTTGCCTTCCAATGCCACTGAGCCAAAGAAGATGTGAAAGGGGGCGAGGGGGAGGTCTGTGAGTAGCGGGTGTATTCCCTCAGTTACCTTTTGTTGTTTTCTGCATTGAGAAACCCAGCAGGACATATGGTACCTATGGACAGAAGTCCAGCTGCAGGAAGAGAAATTAGTTCTCGTTTTTTTTTTCCCAGAAGCTGTTTATCCATCACGATGAAAACTTTATTCTCTTCTGTTTAATTCTATAACAAAGTCATACACCTGTGTACATAGTATATGGCCATTGCCTGGGAAAACCATTTGTTGCCAGTGGATTAAGACTACTATTAATCTCAGCTAATAGTACTGACCTTAGTACTAGGTCTTCAGGATCTTGTTCTGAGTATCTTGTAGCACCAGAGTTTAAATCTGCATAATGCAAACAATACTTCATTTTTAAGCTTTCTCAAATGTCATTTTTGAACAACAGTAATTTATTCATACTATCAAAATTCTTGGCCTGGAACTAGCTGTGTTGCTTTTCTGTCTAAAACTAAAACAATTCTCTAAGGAGCAGCCTTTGTAATTCATAAGTTGTAGACCCTACCGCAAGTGATCATGTTCAGAAAACAAGAAGGTGTGAGATCTACAGCAGCCCCCTTTTGAGACAGCTTGTGAGAAGAAGGCAGCGTGCCCTGAATCTGATTTTATGAATGTTTTGAATTTTCATTGGTTGGTTGTCTCTCTTCAGCTGCAAGAAAAAGAAGATGTTTAAGGGAAAAGAGCATCTGTTTGACAGATTTTATTGCACCTGTTATATGTGCTATCATTTTTGTTTGGGGCTGAAGAACCTTTTTTAATTTGAATCATTTCATTCTTGTCTGTTTCCTCTCTCACAGCTGACAGCTCTCATTTGTGGTTTCATTATCAAGCTGAGGAACTGCTTGCATGATGATGGATTTCTAAGACAACTCTACACCATTGGCTTGCTGGCACAGTTTGAGAGCCTTCTGAGCACTTATGGTAAGGGCACAGGGCCAGAGGGTGGGATTAGCTGTTGAGTCAGCAAATTCTGCATTTAATTGGCTACAGCAGGATCTGAGTGTTTGGGACAATCTGCAGCTCAGCTACAAAATGATTTTGAAAACTAAAATGCAAAACTAGATTATAGCTGAAGTACTTAATTGTCTAACAACTCTGAATTTCTTTGCACTTAGTTGAATTGCTTCTAAAAGATAAATTGTACTTCTTTTGTAATAGAATATCAAAGGTTTAAGAAAGACTAAAATGTTTCACAATTGTCTTTGGGGTTTTTTTCAGAAAACAATTGGATGAAAGTTCTGGTAAGCTAGGAGAAACTCTGCCCAAAATACACTTTTTCAATTTTCATGAAACCTTCGTAGTCTTGCAGAATAGTGTGAGACTGAAGAGAGAATATTAAAAAGGAAGGTACTTCACTCAGAAGTGTTTCACTCCTGTGTCTGGATGCTGGTTAGGGAATGCCTTACCAGACAAATCCAGAATACCTTGTAGCTACTGCAGTGCAAAGGATATCATGGCTCTGACAAGGCTGAAAAGTACTTATTAGCATCATCTAACTTGAAAAGTCAGCATATAAAATACTTAAGAATAGTAGTCTGGACTGTTTTAGATAACTGGTGTTTTCTAAACTTGCTGAACTCAAAAAAATCAGCCATGACATTTTTTTCTGTAGGTCAAGGGGGAGGCCTGAGCTGCATCACAGCTTCATCTGTGGAACTGCTTCATGGAGTGATGGCCTACTGTTGTGATCAAATTGACAAAGGGAAGTTGTGCATATCAAGTAATTACAACTCACTTTTTTCCTTTTGGATTTAGGTGAAGAGCTGGCAATGCTGGAGGACATGAGTTTGGGAATTATGGACTTGAGGAATGTGACATTTAAAGTAACTCAGGCTACATCAAATACATCTACTGACATGCTGCCAGTCATCACTGGAAATCGGTAAAAACCAATAAATATACTTTATTCTCAATGAGTGGGACCATGCCAAAGTTTGGCTTATTCTGTTGTTCTACCCAAATTGTAGAAGAACTGCAGTATTAATGAGCAGAGCAAAATCAGCTATTGTCAGGGAATTGGCAGATCTGATTTGAATGTCCATGAGGATATAAATGCAACATGACAGGTTCCTGCAGGTTTGTTTTTGAACTAGAATAGATTTTCCAACTAGAAGCAAGTTGTGGCAGTTTCTTACAGTCAGTTTTGACTGCTGGTTGCTTTTTAATGGTTATATTATGTTCTAGGTGTTATTCCTCTTTAGATAAATAACACATTCTTGGAACACACCTTTTTGATCCTTATGTCTAACAGCTGTTTATTTCTTTTCAGTGATGGATTTAATGTGAGGATCCCTCTGCCAAGCGCCTTGTTTGATTTGTTGCCGCGCGAGATTCAAAGTGGGATGTTACTGAGGGTTCAGCCTGTTCTTTTCAACGTGGGGATCAATGAGCAGCAAACCCTAGCAGAGAAGTAGGTATCCAGTCGGGCAAGCTCTGCCTTATTGGCAGTTCAGCAGTGGAACTGCGTTGATGTGGAATTGCACTCTTGCATAACAAACAGCGATTCAGTTTATCCAATCCAAACATGGGAACACTGTTCTAAATGAATCTGCCAAATGCCAAACAAAAGGAGGTCCTTCTTTATGTGCCACTTAGCTGTGGAGCTCCTTACCTCATGGGCTTGAGACTAGTGTGGATTTACGTGGTTCAGATGTGAATTTGCAATGGGAGATCTGTCAAGGGCTGTTTAGCACATAGGTGCTCCTTGTGACTTAAGACCTTTGTGAGTGACAGATCACTAGAGACTGAGATCATTCTGGATATTGCTGTGTATGTGCTGTCTTGGTTTTGCGCTCTTCCTGAGACTCCCTCTCCTGGTCATTATCAAAATTCAGGGTAATGGGCAAGGTGCACCTCTGTTTTAACATATCCTTGCAGTGTTTGCATAATGTAACGCTGCTGTTGTAAAGCTGAAAAATATAGTTATGTCATTATATTTGCTATGGAAACTGTTCAGTTCTGGAAGAGCCAGCAGATTCCCTCTGTCATGGCCACATCCTGCAAAGAGTACATTGACAGAGCACTGCACTGTGTACTGAGCACTGCCCTGCACAGAGCACTCCAGTGAAGCCAGGCACATACAGTGTGACAGCAGCCTCAGTATTGGGCTGGACTGTGGTAGTGGACAACAAGAGAAAGTCTAACAAAAGGATTCCAGCAATTATTGTGTCCTACAAAGGAAGCCCAAGATGACTAGCACAGTTGCAGATGTCAGCACTCTGTGTACATCTGTGTATGTAGTTATATTTAGATGAGATGAATTGGGACAGTGTTGATAATATTTATTACATTCATGGTTTATTACTCCTATATCCATATTTTTCATTTATATATGTGAAGTCAACATTCTCAGTCCTATCTACTGATGTTGTTAATATTAGTTTAGGAACTAAACTAGTAAATCCACTATTGAAAGTTTAAATTTAGGTAAAAAAAAATTGCCAGGTATGAATTAAATATTGAAAGAGAGATAGGAAAGCCAAAGAATTTAATATTTTATTTTCTACAAGATTTTTATTATACCTTCCTTCCCTTTTTCCCCCTCATACTCACATATTTTCTTTCTCTATAATAAAGTTCTCTGTTACAGTTCACCTGGCATTTGAATGGTTAGGGAGCTCCTGGGATGAACCTTTAAACTGGTTTTTGGTAGACATATTGCCAAGTGCAGTTGTGTCAAAGAAAAAGAGAAACATTTTACCTTGGGCTAATTGTTCCTTTCTTCTCCTTTTAAAGGTTTGGAGACACCTCACTGCAAGAAATAATTAATATGGAAAGTTTAGTGCGGTTGAATTCATATTTTGAGCAGTTCAAGGAAGTTTTGCCTGATGATTGTAAGTATTTTGTAATTAATGAAAAACTTACTTGAACAGCACATTTCAGGCTGATTTTTTTCATTTGTTTGCTTGTTGGTTTTTTAAATGTTGATGATACACCAGCATTAGTAACCTCCAAGAAATGATGCAACTCTGTTTTAATACTTTACTACTAAATAGAGTGGATTTAAGAGGTTTAAAGGTCAGACTGATTAACTTTCCTTTTTAAGGTTACTTTTACATCTAAGTGGCACTATGTACTGTATAATCATCCAGTTGGGCAGTAGGGTTGTTGTAAGGTAAAGGTGTAAAAGTGACAGCTTCTATCAGCATCACATATTTGGTAATGCTCCCTGCACTTGTGATAAAACCTGCACAACTGCCAGTTTTTAGGAACTCAGTCACTTCCCTCTGTTTTTCCTTTGGCACTTCCTTATAATTGTTGCATCTGCAGCCAACGACAGAGAACCTGGAAGAGACACTAAAGCTACAAGCTTAAATGTTACTGGTTTTGCATTTGGTTAATTTCTTGCTTGCTACTGCTTGGGGTTTTTTCGAGAAGACATTGGCATCAGTGTTATTTACATGTGACCATAAAAATGGTGAAAGTTCATCAATTCATTATTTTTACAATCAAACCTCTTCTAAGGATTTTTCATGTGCCCTAGAGTTGCAATTTTATTCCGGAAATATAAAAGCAACAGCATACAATAGTAAGGTAGTCTGTTCAAGTGTGTTATTGCATGTTTAGTTACCCTGAATTTTTTTTGATACAGCTAAGAGCAGAACCTGCTTCCCTCCATCCAGGCATTCATAATTCTGCATAATAAATACTCTGGAATATTAGCTGCAAAATTTAAATTTTTATTGTATAGTAGTCTAGCATCAGATTTTCTTGTACGATTCAGAAATCAGTCAGTTTAAAATGAATTTTGTTCATGTCTCCGTCTAGTCTTTTATGATAATAATTCCCATTCAGCTCCTTTCTCTCATCTTTAATTTTGCTTGCCTTTTTTTTTTTACTTTAGTCTCTTCCCTCTTCTCCCAACCTTTTATGTTTGGTCCAGTCATCTTTTAGCTTTTGCCTTTTTTTCTCTCGTGAAAGTTGTGGTGATATTTAGGATATACAAAATGAAGCATGCTTTTCTGTGAACCTTATCAAGGGAGAATAGCATTTTACATTTAACTGCAAACCAGGTGATCATGCCCAGTTATGTAGTCTGTGGTAGGTAGAAACAAAAGGGAAAACAAACAGATTATTCTAGGGGACAAAGATCCCAGTGAACTATCTGTTGGCAGATTGCAGGAAATGCTCCCTTCAGGAACAGTACATAGGAAAAGTTGATTCCTTATCCACTGCCCATGTTCCTGTGTTCTTAATTCTAAACCCTGCAAAATTTCTAAGAAATTTACCAGTCTTAGCTTCATTAGCTCCTTGTCCTTGTTCTGTTAGCTCTCCTTGTCTTTAGAAAGAGGAGATGGCCTGTGCCCTCTTTTTGTTTACAGGTATTACTTTCTTTCTAGGTCTAGAGTTCAAGCAGACCAGACCAGGAAAGACACAGCATTGTTAATTATAGAATAGAAATGTAGAAGTGTTTAGGTTGGAAAAGATACTTCAAGATCATCAAGTCCAACTGTTTCCCCATCACTGCCAAGTCCACCCCTAAACCGTCTCCCCAAATGCCACATCTCCACATTTTTTAAATACTCCAGGGATGCTAACTCAACCACTTCCCTGAGCAAGCCTGTTCCAGTGCTTGACAACCCTTTCAGAGAAGAAATTTTTCCCAATATCCAATCTTAATCTCCCCTGGTGCAGCTTGAGGCCATTTTTTTCACGGGTTGCCTGGGAGAAGAGCCCCCCTGGCTTTCAGGTGGCTGTAGAGAGCAATAAGGTCTCCCATCCTCCTTTTCTCCAGGCTAAGCATCCCCAGCTCCTTCAACTGCTTCTTGTAAGACTTGAGCTCCACACCCTTCACCAGCTCCACTGTCTTTCTCTGGAGAGCACTGAGGTTTCGGCTCCTCAATGTCCTTCTTACAGTGAGGGGCCTAGAACACAGGGTTTGAGATGCAGCCTCACCAGTGCTGAGCACAAGGGGACAATCCCTGCTCCCACTCTATTGCTGAGACAGCCCAGGATGCCATTGGCCTTCTTGGCCACCTGGGCACACACTGGCTCATGTTCAGCTGCTGTGGACCAGCACCCCCAGGTCCTTTTCTACCAGAAGCTTCCCAGCCACTCTGCCCCCAGCCTGTAGCACTGCCTGGGGTTGTTGTGACACAAGGGCAGGACTTGGCACTTGGTCATACTGAACCCCATAAAAGTGACCTTGGCTTATTGATCCAGCCTGTCCAGATTCCTCTGTAGAGCTTTTCTGCCCTCCAGTAGATCAGCACTCCTGCCCAGTTTGGTGCCATCTGCTACTGACTGAGGGTGCACTTGATCCCCTCCTCCAGATCATGGATGAAGATTTTAAACAGGACTGGCTGCAGAATTGAGCCCTGGGGAGCCACACTGGTGACCAGCTGCCAGCTGGATGTAGCACCATTCACCAGCACTGTGGGCCTGGCCATCCATCTGAGTTTCTTACCCAGTGAACAGAATGTCCCACCAAGGCATGAGCAGCCAGTTAATCCAGTAGAATGCTGTGGGAAGCAGCGTAAAAGGCTTTGCTAAAGTCCAGGCAAACAACATCCACAGCCTTCCCTCATCTACTCAGTGGGTCACCTTCCGGTAGGAGGAGGCCATGTTAGTCTAACATACTCTTTGCTTTGAGAAGTAGGCCTAAAATAAAACCTTATATGTCACTCAGGTAGGATTCTTTTTGTCATAATGTCATCTCTTACAGTGATAACACCTCCATGTTTATTTAATCACAATTTTAGTTGGTGTTCTCTGTGGTTACTCCTTTAATAGAAAAAAGAATTTAAAAAGACAACTTGTTGAATACTTGTAATTGATTGTCTGGAGTATCTTGCTACATATGTAAGAGATGATGCGCAGCAATTTGAACACAGAAGATGAGTACAGAAGGTACTCTGAAATATTTCAACTTCTTCATTTCCAGTTAGTGAAATATTAATAAACAGACCATGACAATGTGGTGTCCTGTGGGTGTTTCTTGTAACTGAAAGTTGACCAGCTTGCAAATTTAAAATTGAAAATGTGAGCAGAATATAAAATATCTTCAGAGTTTCTCCTGTCATCTCTGTTACACACAAATCAAAAGACTATACTAATCTTGCTCCCTTTGTTCTTTCTCTTCTTATACTGCTATTAGATTCTGAGTCCCTGAAGTTTTAAATAACTGGAATTTATATTTCCAATTGAGTTTAATTTAGCTTGAATTTATTTTGTTGATTGTACTAAGTAACTCAGAACTTGAATAATTGTTCTAGTTTCAAGAAAACACAAATGTGTTTGCAACAGGCATATAGAAACACTTTGTAAAATATCTGTTGAATACAGATGAATAAGTGGAGTTGGTTTTGTTTGTTTTATAGGTCTACCTCGATCTCGTAGTCAGACGTGCCTGCCTGAACTGTTAAGATTTCTGGGACAAAATGTACATGCAAGGAAAAACAAGAATGTTGATATCCTTTGGCAAGCTGCTGAGGTATTTATTCATCTAAGCATCTCTACATAGTTCAGCAGATTTTCTATATGCATATGTATTTGCCCCTTTTTTATTACTGATATGTTTGAATTTCTTCATTTGCTTTCATGTAGCTTGGAAATGCTGCCAGGCTAGACCTCCTCTATAATGAGACATGGGGAGATATAATATATTTTCCATATCAGAATTTTCCCCTCAACTCATACAATGCTCTCTGAAACATGCCAAACTTTGACGTTGAAGCCCCACACAACATTTGTGTCTCTCTAAGGGAAGTACAGGTGTTCTCTCTGACAGAAGGTTATGCATGTAGAAGGAGTGATGGATTGCCTATCCCTTTTTTAGATATGCCGCAGACTTAATGGTGTTCGATTTACGAGCTGTAAAAGTGCCAAGGATAGGACTGCCATGTCGATCACCCTGGAGCAGTGTTTGATCCTACAGCATGAACATGGAATGGCTCCACAGGTCTTCACTCAGGCTCTGGAGTGTATGAGGAGGTAAGAGTTTTGACCACATCATTTATTCCTAAATAAGGAACCATGCAAACTGCAGAGGAGGAGTGGTCTCTGTTTCCATCAAAAGAAAAAAAAAAGTAAACTAAAGTCAGGAAACTGTAAAACTGACTTCTAGAATACATCCCTCCCATGCATGTGAGTTGCATATGCTGAAGCTGGTTCTTACCATTTATATCAGATGTGCTTAAGTTTTCAGTAGAAAATGAGTTTTCAGACAAGCATGTAAAAATATGTTAATGCTGGACTTGCAGAACAGGAAACTGGTGCTTCTTTGAAAGTTGTTTAACGATGACTTTACCTGAACTGTCATAGCACTAGGTTTCTTAGTTCTAGATCAGAGAGATTACTCAGGGATGACCTGTCTTTGGTTCTTTGAAACACAGACAGCTGCAGTTTGCACTGGTTTGCCACCTGTATTCTTTAGCAGTGAAACACTGCTCACTGGGTGAAATGTCAGTATGAGTGTTTCACACTAGAGCAACCAAATTTCATCACAACATGTCAGTGTGCTGTTGTCGTATCAATATAATGATGTTCTGTATTCTGAAGCAGCAGAGATGTTTGCAGAATTAAGTACTGTACTTTAAAAAAAAAAAAAAAATCTGTTTACTTGTTGTTCAATGCCTTGTTTCAAGCACTGCTGGAAAACTCCGTAAGTCACATACCAAAAGAAAGGATAAGAAATCTAGCTTTAGTCTTTATCAATGTAGTTCAACAATGCTGTTCAGTCCTGTTTTTCAACATTCACTCTTATCGAATGTACTGTACTGTGTGTCTTTTCACCAAATTCTCTAGAGTGTTCAATTCTCTTATCCTTTCTGTATGTTTTTGCTGTTTGACCCTTTCTGACTCTTCAGTTGCCTAGAAGAAAAATGTCACATATAATAACACTTGCAGCCTCTTACATTATAATTTTTGGGTTTATACCTACATCTAATTGGGTGGCACTGGACTTTTTGATTTTCAGTTTTTTGCTGCACTTTTTGCTACATTGTCACAAAGTTAGTACAGTACATACATGAGAAGTGCACTCAGAAACTACTTAAACTTTGATACTAGAAACAAAACTTGAAACAACTTTAGGAGGGAGAATTTGCTAACTTAATATGGACTAAGTGATTTTTGAACATCTTTATTTAAGTTATGCAACTTGTTAACATAGACATTTGAAACTGTTAAACAGTTTCACAGTTGTGTATTTAATAAGAATAAAACCAACTAGGAAAAATACTGGGAATCTTGTTACTTTCTTCAAATTCTTCACTGGGTCACTGGGTTTTTTTAATGCAATCATGGACACAATAGAGAGAGAAAGGTTAATAATAACATTGTTGTGGTCCTTCAGTCTACCAATTTAATATTATTTAATTTTTATGTTAATTATTTAACGCAGGATCAGATAAAATATTGACCCAAGAAAAACACTGCTTTGTGTTGACCTACACAGGGATATTGAAAGAGAGCAAATTTAATCCAAACCTTTGACTTGAGTGTTCTACCAACACCAGGGACTTGCTCTGGCAGGTGAAGGACATGACTTTTCTTTCTGTTATATCTTTGACTAAGAGAGATTGTGCAGGACAAACACTGACTACTCCAGAAGGAAAACCAAGATTACACCATTCTTCAAGCCCGTCACTCTTCCTCACATCTTATTGCTCTTTGGTTGTGTTTTTAAAATTATTTGTCAATTCTACTCAGGAACAATGGCACAGAATTAGTAGAGCTTAATGAGACAGATAGGACTATAGAACAAATATGTAGGAATCCAACTTCTCCAAATCCCATTCCAGCCTGGAAAGTTTGATCTGACTTAGAGACAGATAGAGGATAAGAAAGGGTAGCAAACTGTACCCAAATTGCTTCCAGGCTATTCAGAAAACTTGGGGTTTGTTCTTTCAACTTAGATCTTTTATTTAACTGTACTGAAAAAAAGGAAGGTTTGGTTCATTCTTAGACTTTTGAAGTTTCTGAAGCATTTGGAAGAACAGGGAAGAATTAATTTGTGAAATTCAAAGTATTTAATTTCTTCTCTGTTAACAAACTTCCCAGGGAAGAAAAGTATCCTTGCTTATACCAGTCTTGAAAAAAATTAAGAAAACATCATCTTCTTCCATGTGATATTGGTCTTCAGAGGTGTTTGTTCCCACTTACTTGTCCTCAGGGACTTCCCTTCTTTCATAATCTTGTGATAATTATGTATCTGTGATAATTGTGTTCAGTGAACAGGGACATCAGGGAGGGGATATGGAGTGTTCTTCTTGTAGAAATTCTTGTTGAAATTTACAGATACAAGTTCTTGGCTTTCACCTTGGAAACAAGTACCCTATTAGAATAAACTCATTTTCTGTAAATAGCTTACAGCTTTTCCAGTACTAAATCAAACACACAGCAACTCCTGGTTCACAAATAGTAAAAATCATGGTGATATATCTGGAAGTCCAAGCAAAGAGGACGTGGCTACCTGACCAGTAAAAGCAAAACAAGAGTCAAAGTCAGCTGGTCCAGGTAGCCTCTTCCATCTACAACCCATGCTCCCCACTAGATCTTTGGCTCCCTACCCTCCATTTTCCTACCAGGTTTCTGTCCTGTCAGAAATGCCAGTAGAGCTGTTTGTGGGACTAGGTTCAAAGTCAGTTTTAGTCAAGATCATCCTGGGTAGCAAAATCCTTTACACGTTTCAGGTAACCCAGCTGATTTTCATTAAAGGAATTATGAAGGTTCAACACAAGCAATTTAGCAAATAGAGAAGAGCCATCTCTCATAGGGGCTCTTGAGAAGCAGCTGGAAATGAGGTAAGGAAAATCACCATGATGCTGACTAAATGGATTACATAATAAAGTCCTAGGTGTCATGTTTGGGTACTACCACTCACTGCAATAAAACAGCTGTGATAAAAAACTTGGTTGGATTTCTTCACTGATTGACCTGCTTTAAGAATAAAATCATATTGAGTAGAGCTAGACCACTTGGCAGATGCCCATCCAGCTGCTCGCTACCTTACCACAACAGGACAGGGAAAAGATATGTGAAAAAGCTCATGGGTTGAGATAAAGACAGGGAGATCCCTTGCCAGTTACTGGTACAGAATTGGCAAAACAGACTCAGAGAAAATTCTTTTATGTATTTTTTTAATTTATCCATCCCCAATGGATTGGGGATGTTAAGAAATAAAGATGAAAATTAAAAAAACTCGCCCTCCATGTCCCTTCTTGTCCCAGGCCAAAGTATTCCACTTCCTCTTTCTCAGCTCCTCTACCTCTTCCTCATGCTGAACAATGCACAGAGGATGTGGAACTGGGATTTGCAGTTAGTCCATAGTAGATCTTCTCTGCTCCTTCCTCCTTGCACTCTTCCTCCACTCCAGTGTGGGTCCTTCCCATGGGCTGCTGTCATTTAGGATGAACCTACTCCTGCATGGGCTCTCCATGGTCTCCAGTTTCCTTCAGTAAATATTCATCTGCTTCACTATGGGTCCTCCATGGGCTGCAGTGTGGATGTTCCTCTCCACAACTGCAGGGGAAACTGCTTCAGCTCTTTCTCCTCTCCTTCCCTGACTTTGGTGCTCACAGGGCTCTTTTTCAGATCTTTTGCCATCACTCTTTACTGCCGTGCAGTGCTTGGCCTTTTCTTACACACTCCTTCCCTGAGGCACCAGCATGGGTGAGGACTTAACTGTGCCTGCAGTGGGTCACTGAAGCTGGCTGGAACCAGTAGAGTCCAGCATGGGGCAGCCCCAGCCTCTCCTCACAGAGAGAATTCCCATATGCAAGCTAAATTGGAAGGGACAGTGCTGTGTCTCCTAACCTTAGTCCTCTCCTAGAGGTAGTCTGCTGATGAACGTTTTGATTTAAGACACTACAATTTAGTATATTTGATATTTCCAAAAGGTGACTTTTCCCCTCAGGAAAAAGCATTTACATAGGCCAACACTGACAAGGAAAGCACTTTCCAGCTCTTGCCTCCATTCCCACCATATGTGTCTGTGTATACGTCTTTGTGTAAAATTGAGTAGCATGATACTAATTTTTAGTGGTGGAGATGTGGCATGTGATGTTCATAATGCCAACTTAGCATTTTTAGCCTTCCTTCTTTCCCTCTCCCATTGTTTTGCATTTTATCTATATTCTAAAACACTTCTTCCTCCAGGCTATTTCATTGAGCCTTTATCCCCTACTTTCCAGTAATCATTAGGTTTCCACTGGCTGATTCTCCTGATCACACACCTCTGCCTCTCCCCGCTGCTACAAAGGTAATTGGGAATTGTAGGCACCACAGATTCAATCTGTCCTTGGCCACTGTAGGCACCAGGAGTGAAAACATGTCTTCATCACCAATTTGAATCAAATCCAGGTCAGAAATAGAGTTGGTTTAGTTCCCTGTGCACCTAATTCCATTTGAATTGATGTGTCACCAGCATCTCAATGCTCTTTTTCACCACCTTCAGCGTATATCTGATTTCTTGCAAGACATTGTCTGATGCTTACATAACTCTGCTACACAACCATCAAGGTTATGGATTTTTGTAATGGATGGAGCAAGTGCACAAGCTCTAACAGCATCAGGCTTACAGATTGCATTTAGAATCAAAGATCATGGAATTGTTTGAGTTGAAAGGGACCTTGAAGATGATCTAGTTCCAACATCCCTTCCATGGAAGAGACACATTCAATTAGACCAAAAAGCCCCCTCCAGCCTGGCCTTGAACACACCCAGGGATGAGCATCCATGACTGCCTCACCGCCTTCAGAGTAAAGAATTTTTTTCTTATACCTAATCTAAACTTGTTCTCTTTCCCTTTGAACCTATTCCCCCTTGTTCTGTCACTACTTGCTCTTGTAAATAGTCTCTCTCCCTCTTTCTTGTATACTTCCTTTTGGTACTGGACAGAATGCAATTCTGCCAACCTTAAGCCATCTCTTTTCCAGGCTGAACAAACCCAGTTCTCTCAGCCTTGCCTTGTAGGAGATGTGCTCCATCCCTCTGTTCATCTTGGTCATTTATTTGTTGCCTTGTGAACTAAAAATAGAGTTAGAGTGCTCAGGTTGTAAGAGTGATCCAAAATTGAAGACCACTATACAAAGCCTAGCAGGCTACCTGAGGAGTTGTTCTTCACTGTAGCCTTTGGTGCTCAATGAAATGGGCTTTGCAGCATGTCTTCAGAAAAATGCCTATTGATACACCCTTGAATTCGTGTTCAAGCGGAAAAATAGGTGGGTGGTTTGGTTTTGGGTTTTTTTTAAAATTAACATGTTGTACAGGTAGTTAAGAGGTTAAATCAGATCACTGAAGCCCACATGGAAAGATGTTTGAAAGGGTCAAATACTACAATGGTTATTCATGTTCAGCTTGCTTTTCAGAGCTCCACTTCTTTGCAGCATGCCAAAGCATGGCAGAGCAGCATGGGGTATAATTGCTTGGTAATCTGAAAGAATGAACATGGAAAACCATTAATGTTCAACCTACATGTGTTTATTTTCACTAGACTACAGTACTTCTTTCTTATTTTTCTCTTTTATTCTCTTTCCCTCTCCTTATTTCTATAATTGTACTGATACATATTTTTGAGATGTTTTCCCACTCTTTCTTTACTTCATCTTCTGGTTTTGTTGTGCGTTTTTCCATGTTTTTTCATTTTCTTGACCACCTTGTGTTGCCATCTCTTTTTATCCATTCATTTGCATGTCCGTCTTCCTTTCTGTTTTATTTTCCCTCTTCCCAAACTTCTTCCTTTTCACAGCATTGGAACACGGGAGATAGTCACCCAGAAGAACTTGAGTGGCTTGGTGCCCATCCGAGATTTCAGACTAGATCCCAGCCTCCTCTACTCTATTCCTTTACTAGCTCTCAGCCCCAATTTACTGATTGTGTGGCTGTTTCTGAGCATAGCATACCTGGTGGCCAGATTACGTTGCAAGTGAAGATAGAGTTCAAAAACAAAAAAAGAAAAAAGGAAAAAAAAAACTACAAAACCCACAAAATCAAAAAAGTGCTTGAATGTGTATTGCCACTTGGTACCTGCTGGACAAAGGAATGTGTCATAGCATTGTCTGCCAAGAATTCTTATTATGCCTTACAATTTTACGTTTCTATTGTACTAAACTGTAATATACATCAAATTATTTTATCCAAAAGAATTGTATTGAAACTTTCAATTATTGTTCTGCTTTCAGTGCTTGTAACATAGTCTGACATTGGCCTGTTACCTCGTTACTCTAGCTGGCCTGAAGATCTCTTACCAAATACAGTTTTGTGTTACTTGTTTCATGTATTCCAGAGAAAGGAACTCTGTCTCAAAAGAATTTGTATCTTTTTGTATATTTAAAGAGTATGCTAACCTTGCCTTTCATTTTTAAGAGGTATGAAGAGAAAAATAAAAAACATGGGTGGGGTTTATAAGAAATTGTAAGAAATTTATTTAAAGAAGTAAAAAATTTATACCTTCATTTCAAAGCATAATATCCAAATTACATTACTTAACAGTTTGTAGAACCATAGTCTTGTTCCTTTCTCATGGTTAAATATATTCTAATAGACTAGAAAATACTCAGAAAACAACTTGCAGTGTGCTGCATGCAGAATTATTTCATTCTATTTGTAGATCTGCATTTTGCAATGTATTAAAGATGTGAGGAAAATGACTTATGGTTAGGAAGGGGATGTGACTGGCATTAGCCTGCTAATGATCCATTATCTATTTTAGGTGCTCTGTTACAGAACTTATTGTGAAACAGGGTCATCCTAGAAGTTAAAGATAATGGTCTTTAATTTTCAGGCAATAAGAAGGGGAGGTATCAATTAACTCCTTTAGTAGGCGGGTTTCAGGTTTTCCACTGGGCTTTATTTTAATTACATTAGACTAAATATTACTGTTACTTCCTTTTTTAAGCGTTGCACAGCTTTAATAAATTATGATGCTGATAGTGACTTAGTGATAAGCAAGCGATGGTAAGTTAGCATTTATTTCTGTGGTGAGACTAAAGTGGCTTCCTAGTTTAGTGATGCAGAGTAATCACAGATGAAATTTGATCATCATTTACATAAAACATCAAACTAGGGGAGGCCTATTTAAACTGAAAGATTTTCTTGATGCTGTGGTCTGGCAGAGCTTGTCAATAGCAATAGCTGATAAAAAAACCTAACCTCATTTAATGTAGTTTGATAAATTCATAAAGGGTTTTACTTCGCTTGGTGCCTGAGATGACATTGGGCTTCTGAGGAGAACTAGTACTGTGATTTGTATTTTCTACTATTATTAACTTGCTCAAAAAATATAGGTAGCTTTAGCTTTTATTATACATTTTAATGGAATTGAGAGCTGCTGAGAGAAGTATGCTGAAACAAAAAACCAAAAAAACACAGTTAGAATAAAAATCAGAATTAAATCCTAAGTTTGGATTTAATAATTCTAACTAAAAAAAAAAAAAAAAAAAAAAAAAAAGTGTGTTGTTATATTTGTGTCTTCATGAAATCAGACTGTACAGTACACTATCTCTTAATATTTTTCCTCACTATTCTTCCAATTTTGTTCTTAAAAGAAAAAAAAAACCAAAAAAATCACCACAAAGACATACATGTTTATATATCTCTATATAAAGCACGTATCCTATTTATTTTTAGTTGCAATGACTTTTGGTACATCCTTACTGCTGTTGAGGTAGATCATGATATGGTGGTTTGGGACACATCCCTGTGCTGTGGTGATACCTGATGCTGCTGTGTCTCCATAGAAATCATTGGTTTTATGGATAGCACTGGTTTGTTTGCTGTGGGTGCCCCAGTCTACCTTTTTACAAAGTGAGCAGTTGTCAGGTTGGACTGTGGCCTTGATCTTGCAATGTGAGAAGTGTCCTGGGTTCAGTCTAACCAGATGTGAACTTCAGAATCACAGAATCTCCTGAGCTGGAAAGGATCCACAAAGTTCAAAGATGAGCTCCTGGCTTGGCACAGGACAGCCGCACGCATCCCTGCCATGTGCCTGAGAGCGCTGTCTAAACACTTCTTGCACTCTGGCAGACTTGGGGCTGTAAACACTTCCCTGGGCAGCCTCTTCCAGTGACCAGCCACACTGGTGGCAGGCATATTCATTGAACTCCCTGAGATTATTAATCTGTTTAAAGTATGAAGGTACTGCTCATGATTACCACTAGGGTTGCAGTAAGACCACCTTAAAACCATTTGAAATGAAAGCCCAGGCTTTTTGAAAGCAATGTAGTTTTTTTTCTTTTCTCCTTTGACTTCAATGGGACAAGTTCTGTTGTTTTGTTTTGTTTTTTTTTTTTTTCTTTTGGAGCCTGCCCTGCGCTTTTGTTAAGGCGTTCAGATTTAAGATGCAGTAGTGCATCCTGATTATATGCTTCCAAGAGAAGGAAGATGGCATGTGAAGTGTAGGAAATATATCCTTGTCACCGTATCTGCACCATGAGGGACACATGCAATAACCAGATGCAGTGAAATGTGTTATGAAGAGAATGATTCACTTTGCAAAATGCTCACCTGGCATCACACATTTGCTAGTTAAACTTGCTGCTTTTATTAGTACTCTGTAGTGTGATTTGTGCAAACTTTTGATGTATCTATTTGGCTGCAAGAGCTGTCGGGGGAGTTTTGTGAAACACAAACTAGTGCCAGAAAAGCAGTGTCATCACAGATGATCTATTCTATAAAAGGCAAGCACAGAATGTGCTCCAGAGACAAATTTCAAACTTAGTTAAACTATTTCTTAAAGCAAAAAAAAAAGACTGTATTTTATGAAGCTAAACTAGGTGTTACATACAGAACACAGTTACAGCCAGTTTCATGAACCAAAATTAGAAGAACGGTGAGGTCTGTAAGAGCACGAGAGCTTTCAAACTGAACCAGAATCCAAACCCCTCCTTTTGAATCAAGTGATCACAGCTTACCTGGTAAATGCTGCAGCCATCTCCAAGGCAGGACTAATGTGACATTTCCACCTTAAGATGCTGTACTGTACACTTTGCCATGAAGGTCTGGTATTCATTGTTTAAGTTCTAGTCCTCAATCAGGGATAAACATTCTCCTGCAAGCCTAAATTGATTTATAATATATATTTAAAAGATAGTGCTTCCTCTTTGTATGTCTGTTTTTTGGATATAATCAAAGGAGCTCTGAATTAGATTTACAAGTGTAAAGAAGCCTTATAACTGGAGTAGTTTTCTATTGTAGCACAGATCCTCTTTGTAATGTGGGGCAGTTGCACTAAAACATTGAAAATTAAGTTCTGCACAGCTTTGTTTCTTTGGGGTGATGACTGTCAATGCAGCCAGTCTTTTTTTGCACTGCTATTTCATAATTAGGATTTTTTTTTAAGATTGTGTTGGTTTTCATGTCCATTTATGCATGCAGAGATAACTGGAAAGTCATACATTATTTTTGTATCAACTCTAATCTTTAAGAAGTACTTATAATACTGACATATAGGGAACAATAAAGTTACTTTAAAGCTCTTCTAGAGAGATCAGCAGGTTTCGGTTTTTAGCTTTATGTGTTAATAAATTAGCAGAACTGCTTTTAAGCAATCCCTTGGGATCCCTTGTGCAGTGAATGGCATGTGAACTCCACAACAGCGTACCTTGAAATACATGAAACCAGCACGATAAAACCTTTTCAGTAGCTGTGCTGCTGCTTTCTAGAAATGCAAAACTAGCAATCAGACATAGCTTGTGTCCATTCTGTGTGCTTTTTACCAGCATTGTATGATGAGTCATCTCTTTTAATATTTGCAGTGGCAAATTAATTAAATGCTCATTAAATATAACCAACTTTATTTTAATGCTATAAAATGACCAGTTCATTTCATCTTAGTTTTAAGTCTTTTTTTCTTTTTTTTTTCCCTTTTACTGCTGTCATTTTTTGTGCTTGTTTTTTTTCCCCAGTGAGGGTTGTCGCCGAGAAAATACAATGAAGAATGTTGGATGTCGCAAGTATGCATTTAATTCCCTGCAACTGAAGGCTTTCCCAAAGTATTACAGGCCTCCAGAAGGAACTTATGGAAAAGTTGAAACATAAGCATACCATGTCCTTTAATTGCTGTTCCATTAAAACATGTGGATACACTAGATTAACACATGATTTCGTCATCCAGAAGAGATAAATAACCTTTTTGTACGTTTCGCTAGGTCATACAGAGCATGTTACCGAATTGGAATCTATAGTAACAATTATTCTGACACCTTAGCTTGAGATTAGTGTGATGACTCTCTGCCCGTTTCAGTAGCCTTCAGTGTATGTAAGATGAGCAGATATTGTGCTGCTTAATAATTACCTATATGCAAGTAGCTAGGTACCTCCTGGATGGGCAAGCACTCTAGGAAAGGAATTTAGGCAGCTGTTTCCATAACATCTTTTTATACTGAGTTGATTTGAGATTGAGCTTTTCCTAAACTTTTTAAAACTGAGAGTAAAACTCAAAAGTTGTAAATAAAAGGATCCTAGACAGTTTAGTAACTGTAAGACGCATTGTTACAATCAATAAAAGGAGGTTTAATTTTAAAAAATTAAAAAATCAGCACAATAAGAGCTAGGAGAAAGAATTGTATATAGGATGCCACCTTCATGTATGAAATTACAATATATAAGAGACCAGACATGTGAGGTCTGGTTTATAATTCTGTTCAAATAAAGCAAATTCCTGTCATCTTTGGCAGGTAAGGCCTTGGGCACACAACTGATTTTAAAAAGTATTTCAGAAGCATCATGGATGCTTAACTATTAATGCCAACCAAAAGTTCCCCATGCCCTTCTCCACTATAAGGCAAGAGCAACAAGCAAATTGCTGATGTTGCACTTGACATGTTCAGTATATTCCATGGTGTTGTACATTAATTAAAACATTTTTACCCATGGGTTTTTAATATCACTTCTGGATCCTAAGCATTAGTATCTTGGGGCATTACATTATTCTGGTCAGCATACAATTTTTCTGTATTGGTTTTGTATGTCATTACAAAAATGCTCGAAGTGCCCAATGCATCCCCCTTGCTCCAAAAACTCAAAAATTGTTTTCTGTTTACCTTTGCATTTCACCTGTTGAGAATCCTGGAGGGGGGGGTGGGAAGTGTGACTGGTGTCAGGGTATTTCTGAGGAAGGTGGCAATACCCTGTGTTGATAGAGAGGAACTGCTCAGTGCTACTGCTTGTGCCTGAGAACCACTGGTGGGTTCTAGCTTATGGCAAAGGTGGCCAGTTGGATAGCATTTAATAAAAAATGTTCAACAGATCTCCTCAGAAATAATCTCCCAAAGATGCCTTCGAAGCTAAATTAGCATTTTGAAAAGCAGCTAAACATTCATTTCTAAATTTTAACAGGATCCAGTAATCTCTAGCTAGCTTCGTTCAGCACACTGTCCTTTCCTTTTTGGTTTTTAAGTTTTAGAATAGAAAAAATCTGCCCATTTTTTCTTGTGGGAGTAGCAACAGCCAGGTAAGTATATGGCTGTTTTCTGATTTCTTTCTCCCTCTCACTGATGTTTGTCTGTGCTGTCACTGCTCTATCAATCAGCCATGTTCATTCTGCTCCCATGTAGGTTTGGGGGTTACAGGTCAAGCAGTTTTTGCATTTTGCTTTTTGCAGTTTAACACTGAGCAGCATGTCACAAAGCCAGGTCAGAGAGTTGTGCTGAACTAGGCTGTTACCATTATTTCAGACTCTTTAGGATTACAAAACACGGGATTCTGTGCAAAAGCAATGTATTGTAGTACCTACCCCAGGTCTGAACAAATCATCTACAGTGGAACAGTCCCTTGGAAATGTTAAAAACCCTGTTTGCCAATTAATAAATGTTGATTTTTGTTTTTTTTTTGCTAATAAGTAAACAGATACATGATAAAAAATTTTTCAGTGGGATCTCTTTAGACATGTTACTCCATTAGCTCTGCTCAGCATTTTTCAGTCCCTGGCCCATTATTAAATGCTACTTTATTTTTGTATAAACTATGCTCTTTATATCCCTAAGTTTTTATGAGTTGATAATTTTATTTTGTCTATTTCAAACATGATTAATTTTAAGTCCTGTATTGTTACACTAAAAATCTTCCAACGTTCAGCGTCAGAAGGAAATTCCAAATGTCTCTTGTAACAGTTAGCGGCGCCACTCTCTTAGATGGTGGCCAACAATCACTAGACCTGCTATAGAGCTTAGCAATCCTTTATTTATTTTGTATAGCAATGTAATCTGAAAAAGTTGCTGAATTCTGTCTGTGTGGTGGAGCCGCAGCCCCGGATGCCGCGTGGCCATGCCCGGGGTGTGAGGTGCCAGCGCGGTGTCCGGGACGCGGCACCGCCGGGATGGGCACGGCTCGGGCTCTGCCAGGGGCAGCAGCACCCGCAGCGAGGGCTCCAGAGCTTCCTCCAGAGAAAACTGTGACTCCTGGAATCCACACGGCACCCTCGCAAGGGGGAGGGGAGCTGTTCTGTTGCACAGGAGAGGCGAATCTAAGGATTACTGTAAAATGGAGTTCTGTCTAATGTTCCTCTTTTGAGTACATTTTTTTAAATTATAAAACATACGAAGGTAAAAGAAGAAAACTGTTGCCGAGTATGTTCTGTGTATGTTCTGTGAAAGTACCTACAGCACAGTTGCCTTTTTTTCATTTATACGTGTAAAATTATTGTATAATATAACACAGTTTTGTCCCAACACGACTGTATTTGCCAAGCTTTGTGCATTGAAATATTTTTATTTATTTGGTTTTGGGCAGTATTAATATATCATAAACATATGGCTACTGTTTTATATATTCTAGTTCATCCAATTCATGTATGCTGTAAATGTGCTAGTCTTTAGGATGAATACCAATAAAGAACTGACAAGAATAACAATGGTGGCTTACTTTTAATGCGTTCGTGGTAAGTGAAAATAAACCCTTTCATGCTCCTTGACTTGATCCACTTTTATCTGTTGGAGAGCATATAAAGCCAAGTTGTGTACGGAGACATATAACACAGATGTGCAAGTCAGGAAGTAGTTAATTCTAACCCCTGCTAAAGAACAGCTGCTACCAATTTTCTGCAGTTGAGTGAGGCACCAGCTTGTCCCACATGCCACACATTGTGCAGCAGCAGTTGAATAAAGAGGTGATATGAGGTATTTTTCTTCCTTGATTTTATCTACTTTCTCCGTGAATATTCTGTAAGCACTTCCTGAGCTTTGTTCTCTGTTCTTTCACTTTTCCCTCCATTAGCAGAATTTTTTCTCTACTGCTGTTTCCCATTGAGCCAACTCATCCCTCCAGCAGCTTTAGCAGTTGGGCTGCTTTTCATCAGGGACAGGTTGTCCTTGTTGATTGTCATTTTGATTTCAGATTAAATAAAGTTTATATAATAGTGTAACAGACAATAATTCAGAGCATTCTGATTTCTGTAAAATATGAAGAACAGAACACAAAAATATAATTCTGTTTCCACTGGGAGTTTGAGAACTGCCAAATAGAATTTTCTTTGTGTGGAAGAGGGCTGAGGAGAATTGGTGGAGCTCAGTGAATTAGTTTTTTTAGTTATATAACAGGAAAAACAATAGAAGATAAAAACCCGCACTGCTTTCATTGAAAATGCAGAAAGAGAAGATGCTTCCCAGGTAGGAATTCCTGAATTGCAAATGCAAAATGCATCTGCATATATGTGCATATATATATATATACACAGATATCAAAATTTCAAATTGGTGTTAAAAAAGTATCTATTAGTATTACTCCTTATTTTAAAAGGTGGGGTGTTTAAAAAATGGTTGAAAATCTGACATCTTTAAAAGGCATTCTGAGCTATCAGGAAGTGTCATGTGTTTGAAGCTGAATGTGTCTCTGTAAAGATTGCTGCCTTTGGAGCCCACAGTGACCATGGGTCTGGGTTCCCTGTGCACCTGTGGCTGTGTAAAGGGCGTTTGTGTGCCTGTGGGCCATAAATGATCCCAGGGGGAGCTGCTGGGAGCAGCAATGACCACGTGCTTTGCTGTGGAGCAAATTTCAACTCTTTCCCATGACTTTTGCTGCCCTTCAGGCAAGGCTTTGAAGTGCTGGTGCAAGTGCCCATGTATGGGCACTGACAGCACTTCTGAAGGGACTACCTGATGCCACAAATGTCCTTCAAGTCTGAAACGTGTACTGTGACAAAAGAGAGGAAATATTCATAGATGAAACACAAAAAAATGCATGAGAGAATAGATAGCCAAGAAGGGTACAACAAAAAATAGCAAACCACTCGTTTAAACCAGAGAAAGAGTCCTCATCAGAAGAAACTATGTAATTTTGGTGATCAAGGGTGAACTTTTTCAACCTTTTTTAGTTTGTGAATTCCTAAATATATCTAAGACTTGTATCTTAGAAACTTTGGATCTATATATTGTTGTTGACTGCATGTGGGTTTGTTCAAAATAGCTCTTCCCAACTTCTAGGCAATGAAGGGGAAAACGTAACAGCACCCTCTATTTCTCACATTGCTTTAAATGTCAGGCAAACTTTCTCTCCCAATTCTTGAAATATTCTGTCCTTCACAGTTTGGGATGGATGCAGTTTACCCATTTCTTCACAATGTGATTTGAAGAGGGGTAAGCAAGAAATAGGTAAGTAACAAGAGTGACCCACATGGACACAGGGGTCACCTGGGACCTTTCAGCCTGGGCCCCAGGAATGGCCTAACCCTGCTCACCACAAGAAACTTCTGGAAGTGTGGCATTGACAGCACCAGGGCTGGGGATTTGATCCCTGTATGGGCCTGTATTCCCTTAAGAGATGAACTCGGTGGTCCTGGTGGGTCCTTCTGACTCAGAATGCTCTCTGATTCTCCGTGGCAGACACATGGGGGAGGTTTGGGAGCACCATGACCCAGCCAGGGGTTCCTGCTGGCCCTTTTCCACCTGCAGCCACCTGCATATTGCCACCTACACTGGGTGTCCTGGCCAGCCAGCAGTGGCCACTGCCTTCCTCTGGGCAGTGGTGGAAGGGAGGGAGGGAAGGAGGCTGCTGTGCAAGCGAGGCTGGCCTTGTGGTGTGGTGCTCACACACGGCCCCTCAAGCATCGCTCCCCGTGGGCAAGGGCTGACAGCACAGACCATCCCCTCTCCCACTGTGCAGCGTCTCTTGTGGAAATGTGCTGGAAATGTGTATCATTTAACCTGGCAGGATTGAGAATCCTGTTGTAGTGTTTGCTAGATCCTGCACTTAAGTGAAACATCCTTAAGATCATACTCTGGTGGCTGCTTGTCTTTTAGTTTTCCATTGGCTCAGCACCTACAATTGGTGACACCTACAATTTTCATTTTGAAATAGAAGTGAGTTGATCTTTGGAGTTCCTAAAACACGAGCAGTAAACATGTTTACATGAAGGCAAGATAGCTTTTAAGTGCTCTTAGTATTTGTCTACAAATTGCTTAAATTGTACCTGTGTCTCATAATACTGCTGCTAGCATACAGTACAGATTTGAGAAGTTCTGAAATGCAACATTGAAATAACTCACATTTTTTATAAATATTTCAAGATGTTGATTGAATTGCGACGACTAATGTTGGTATCAGGCAGATGATGGCACTAGAACCAAGCATTGAAATCACTGAGACTACCTGCTGCTATAGAAATGCTCTGAAAATGTTGATAAAATGCCCTTCATGTTTAAGTTTGTAACACACATGAGGTGAACCTGCCTAGGTGTTTGAGAGACATCTGTCAGGTCTGGAATAGCATTTGTTAGCTACAATAGGATACCATCCTTCTCATGAGTATTTTTTTTTTCTGTATTTTTTCTGACTCTCAGAAGAGCAGAACTCTCTCATTTTGGGGGTATTCCTGCCCCATTTTGTTCCTCTAACCAGAGTGTTCAATTCCGGGTTCTTCACACTGTGTTTTTTGACCAAATTTCCCATGAGTGTGTCAGGACTTTCTTTCACAGCACATGAACTTATATTTTCAATCAGCTTTAGTTTCAAGTATGAGTGAGTGGGTGTTCAAGTGGGTGCTCCCTTGAAATGCTATGGCCATATCCTCTTCTTCCAGGACTGTAGCCAAATGGCTGAAGAGAGAGTCTCTTTGACTTTTCTCAGTTCCTTTTTAGATTTAGAATTCTCTCATGAAATTTCTTCAAAAAGAAGTGAACTTTCTGTGTGGAAAATATGGCTTTACAATAGCTACGTAGGATTAATCTCTGGAAGTGGGTAACTTTAGAACACCTGTGTGACTTGGCTGATGGCAGGAACTAGAATAAAGCTTATTAAGAAATATCAGTCAGTAGAGTGCTTATTTACTGAGGAGATGGGCAATGGTTGTGTTTACTATGTGCATCTAGATTGGTTCTGAGTGGTACCATGGGCTGACTCAGCACACAAAATCCACCTTTCATCCTTGGCTCTGTGTCTGGATCTGCAGTGAGCCGCACACTCCGGATTCTGGCTCCGCTGCTGCCATCAGCAAAGCTTTGCAAGAACCGCCTTGACTCAGTCTACAAAGGACACTTGCAATCTATAACTTGCCCAACTTGTGGATGTCTTGGTTGCCTGATGAGCTTGCTAACGCTTTCTACTTAGGGAACTGCTAATTAGAAGTTTTTCAGTGAGATTCACATCAGCCTGTGCTTCCTTCTTTCACTGCGCAGTGCTGGG
This sequence comes from Certhia americana, assembly GCA_018697195.1. NCBI lineage: Eukaryota > Metazoa > Chordata > Aves > Passeriformes > Certhiidae > Certhia > Certhia americana. The sequence goes on along the minus strand of CM031857.1, from coordinate 85,453,295 downwards.
AATAGAGACAGGTATTTATACCTCTGGCCTTGGTGGCACAGCCACAGCCTTAGCCCAGCCACATTTGTCACACCTGGTTGAGAAACATGGCTTGTGGACAAGGTCCTCGAGAGCTGCCTGTTCCCTGCTCTCTGATGCTTTGCAGGAATCCATCACCAGCAGGCACCATCCTTCCCCTCCAAATCCTTGTTGCAGCTTCACTGCATCAGCTGTTGCACAGGAAGCTGGAAACTGGGCCCTTCTTTTTCTGTTCTTTGCTTGTCTCCCTTTCCCTCAGTCATCCTTAGAAAGCAACTCCAAAAGCACCAGGTGTTTTTTTTTCAGTAAGGCAGTGAAGTGCTGCAGATTTTGGTTTTGAGAAATCAATGGGAATTTTACTGAGTGGAGAGATGGGAAAGTGACTTCTCATTTTGCCAGGGGAGATTGTCAGTGAGGAAGGTAAGATGGGTGCCATGGGGCATTTCCAGGGACAAACAGTTTCTTGGGGTGAATTCATCAAGTTTATTATTAACTATTTAACAAGTAGGTTAGCTACTTGTTTTTCACAATTTGTGGTGAAGGCAAGAAGCAGCCTCTTGTTTGTAATTCTGTGGCCCAAATGTTCCCTCTATGAACAGGATTCTTGCAGTGAGGCTTGCATTTCATAAGCAGTGCTGTTCTGCTGGTGAGGCCACCCAGGGGCCAGAGAAACTCTCATTTTCTGGGTCCTGCTTGGATAGGCATAGAAGTGAGAATTACTTAATTAAACAGGTAGTTAATAGGTAAGATTCAGCAATAAAATAGATTCAAGACTTACCAACCTGAATTAGAAACCTCAAAATATCTGTACTTTCTAATAGGAAAACCCATCCCTATCTCATGTCCTGTCTTGACAGTGGCTTCTACCTTATGTCTCTGAAAGGACAGAGTAAACATAGCATGGGATTTCCCATGTATTTGCACTTTTTTAAAAATTATTTGCATTTTTGGAAGTAGGTTTGTCAGAAGTGTTAGCTCTGAGTTGATTTATTTAGTGCCACTATGGTGTTTTCCATTGTGTCACTTTGTCTCTACTTCCCCTTCTCTGAGTATTCACTTCTTTATTTCTTCTTGGGCTGTCATCATTTGAGTCCTCAGAAGATGAGGATTATGATGTTTATGCAGATTGTGCATTGAATACTTGAACTAACTTCTGAGTTTTTCTCTATGGTGAAACTAGTTAACCAGAAAGATAAACTCATCGATAAACAGTAGCTGGTTATTTTTATTATAATTATAATTATTATATTATATTATATTATATAATTTTATATTTATTTTTATTATTACATTCTTATCTTGTCAGGCTATGCATGCAGAGAGACAGCAATATGATCACTGTTCATGTTTTCACATTACAAATCAAGAGTTATAGTTATTTAGACTATAGAAAACTGGTGAATTGTGTTACTAAGAAGGTGGGGAAATAATTTTTTGTGGTGAGCAGAAATAGAAAAAGAGATACTGAACACACACCTGTATAGAAGAGGAAAGAAAGAAAAGTTGTTCCTTTTAGATAGTTTGATGAAAGATATGTCAGAATAAATACAGGAAATAAATAGTTTGATTGCATTAGGCTTGTCTGACATGTTGTGATACTATGCCTGAAGAGAAGTAAAAGCCTGGTGTGACTGGTTTTTGCCCTGGTTTGTGGACTTTCCCTACCAAACTGCAAGAACTTTCCTGTTCCTCTTGCTTTAGGACTCATGGCACATCACTGTTGAGGAATGGTAGCTGTGTAGCCTGGCAGTTAATTTTCCCAATGCACAAATAATTAAAGCAAAATGCTACGACTAAAGCTGAAGTGTTTTTTTCAAGGTGTCAGGAAAATCCTTAGAGGAAATCGTAAGGCCACTGGAACTGCTGCGGTGTCCAGATTGCTCTGCAGCCACAGAGGGGGGCTGTTGATCCAGCAGTGGAACTCTCATTCGTCACTCTGCAAAGGGAGGAAATGGCATTACTCAAATTTACTGACTATGGGAAAGTGTTTTCCAGTGTGCCGATTTAATCAGAGTTCCTAAAAGCCTTTCCCCCCCCCCATGAGTTATCATTGCTGTGTAGACCAAATCAGCCTCTTCACAAGGAGGGCCCATTAAATTACAAAGTCAGGACAAATACTGTCCATTTTCTGAAGTTCTCTGAGGCTGAACCTGCTGACTTGAGCAATATTCAGTTTTTATTGTTCTAATAACTGCACCATATAGATTTTTGCATGCAGTTGATAAATGCAAGGGCACTAAGTCAGCTCACAATGCACCTCATTCTCATTCCACATACCTGGAATGGTGGGTTCAACTCACAGACAGTGCCCAGCTCCCACATTTTCACATCTGAAATTAATTTCTGCATAACCATGAGATATTCTCTCTGTGTGCTGAGAGCTGTAGCATGGATGTTTGAGCTGTGATGAGTGTTTCATTTGGAGCATTTCTTTAGAATGTTGAGTTCAGCTGCTTCAAAGAAAGGACCATCTTTAACAGAAACAGAACCATAGAACCATTTAGGTTGGAAAAGACCTCTCAGATCATTGGGTCCAACCGTTGACCTAACACTGCCAAGTCCATCACTAAATTATGTCCCCAAGTGCAACACATATTTTAAATACCTCCAAGGATGGTGACTCCACCAGTTCCCTGAGCACCTTGTTCCAATACTTGACAACTCTTTGTAAAGAAGTTTTTTCTAATAGCCAGTCTGAACATCTTTTCACCCTCCCTTCCTCACCTGCACATGAAATCTGAATTTCTCACTAACTTGCTAAATTCAGTGGAACTATTTTATTCCTTGTGTGCCTCCCTATTATTTCAAAGCATTCATATAATATTTTCTGCCATGGCCTTTGCACAGTTTAGCTGAAGAGTTAAGATGTGTTCTCAAGATGTGTTGATTTTTACCCCACCCCTCCCTTGAACTGAAGATCCAGTCTTCAGCCACAGAATGGAATTTGGCAGGTGGGCAAATGCTAGGTTTGGCAGCGAGACCTGCATCAGAAACTCACAGGAATAATCTTCTGCTTTGGGATAAGACATAAATCAATATTCCTTAAAATTACTGTTCTCCCAAATGATTTCTAGCATGTCAGGAATTCCCCCATGAGCTGTAGGCTGAGTCACGCCCATTTAATAAAGAATGCTGCCTAGTTTTTAGGGACCTGCTTCATTCTTTGTTGTCAGACTCTTCAGGGTTGGCAGGATTTTGCTGGTAATTAAGCGACTGATAAGGACAGGCTAGAGCAGGAAGATGGGTGATGGAAAGCCAAAGGGGCTAAAAGTCCTTCCCCCTTCCAGGAAGCCAACAATAGCCATGGAAGGAGCATTTCAGTCTCTCTTCTCCGATTCCAGTTTCTGCATATTTTCCTCTTGACAGGCAGTGGGTCATTCTCACTGGCTTCTCTTGTGTCCCACATTGCCATAAAGCAGGTTAATGTCCTCTCTCTGGAGAGCAGTGTCTTCCCTGCCAGTAACTCCAGAGTAGGCCAGGAATTGATACTGGATGAGGCAGAAGCTTCTCCAGGTGCTGCTTTCCTGGTACACTTGTTTCCCAGCAAGATTCTTGTAACTAAGCTGAAACACAAGTGATTTCATCCTGCCATGGATTCATACTAAAAACACTCAGGAAACTTTCCAGAATAGCTAATTGGTCTTGGTTTGGGGTTGTCTTTGTGTTGTTTGTTTCTTCTTTTATTTTAGAAATATTTTATTAGTTCCTTAACTACAAAATGGTCAGTCTGTTTCTATTTAATTTTCTCTCCACCTACCCCCACCCCCTTGGTGCCCTCCCCAGCCAATGTCTTTTTTCTCTCTTATGGATGCTACACTCCAGATGCTCTGGCTTGTTTAGGGCAAGTAATTGAGCTGTGATTTTTCACAGCTTGCAAGAGAGTCCCATGTGAAGCTTGCTACTGCAGTGTGAGAACATCCCACTCACTTCCTGCTGCCACTCAAGGACTACTTGAGTGTTATCTGGTAAAAACTTCAGGAGAGTGAGTGTACCTCCTGAAGATCCCACTTCATCCAGTGCTAATATCACTCTGACTCAAACATTTGCTTCACAATAGGCAAATAGAGAGTGAATTTTCAGATTTTCAGTTTTCATATACAGGGTCCTTTCTGGAGAACTACTATTTGAGATCCCATCTTGATAGAAACACCTCAAGGGGATTTTACGTCCACTTAGAAAGTGGACATAAAATCTGTATTGACACTTCCTTCTGCTTTCTGCACTTCTCTTGGTACAATGTAATCTGCTTTTAAGATCAGATCAGCTGATCCAACTGATATCCTTGGATCTCAGCAGCTACCTTTACACAGTTCTAATAAGAAAAGTTTTGTTCAGGACTGTCCTCATGTTCCATATATATATATATATATATATATATATATCTCCACATTAAAAAGGTCATGCCCTGCTTCCTGCTGGATTACACAGTATGAAGCAGCACACTAGTAGCAGCAAGCATAGCTAGACTTAGTGTTCAGAGGGCTGCTGAGGAGCATGCTGATCATCTTCATGAAGGCTGCTTTAGTATGTTTGTGACAAAAGCACCAGCTGAACATGAAGTCCATCAGTGAGTGGCATTAGACAAAAACAGGCACTGGGCAAAAGACTCAGCTTTGAAGCAGAACCTGTTTACCACAAGGTGACTGAATGCTCTTCCAGTAGCACCAGCCATACAGTAGAAGCTGGATTATTTTCAATCCCTCTTCTAAAACAAACTGACTCACTGAGAGCTGCAGTTGTCATTGTTTCATACGGCCAAAACACCAGAGCTCAGAAAACTTGCCCACAATTAAAGGCTGGGAAAACAGACAAAGGCCAGTTAAAGCTGTACTTAGTGATAAAACATCTGGGTGAAATAGTGTCAGTGGAATACAGCTTCATACTTTGTGTACTCCTCTTTTTACCTCTCATTCAGTCAGGCACAGCTCATGGTCAGCTGAAGTGCAGAGCACAAGTTCCATACCATTTCACCACTGTGCTCCAGAGTTGGGAATCTGCTGCTCACTCACATTCTCATGCTACCTCGCCCTGGAGCTTCCCCCAGTTCTGTGTTTCCCTCACAGCCCAGTGGCTCAGCCACATCCTGCACTGCTGCTGACTGAGCTGCAGCCAAGGCTGGGCCCAGTGTGTCTGCAACTGTGAAATAAACACTCCCTTGACTGGAATGGTATATCCTGTTCTGATACACTTTAATAAAGTATCTAATACCTTTCAAGGGCTTTTGAAAATAGGGCTCATGATAATTAAACTGATTTCACATGTTAGGGTCATACTTCCTACCTCAGACTTTCTGATTTTAGTAACAGGCCAGAAACTTTTTAGGCTTTCAGTCTGTTTCTTAGCATTGGCAGAACAGAACTGCCCTTTAGGAGCACCAAACTAATTGCCAAAATTAGCGGTAATTGTTTCTCTTGTTTCTTTTCCTTGCTGGGAACTTTGCACTTCTGGTAGTTTCCAGATCTGGAAGAGTAGAGCTGACTCATGGCAATTTGGTCCTGGTAATACTCCAAATAAATGTTTTAAATTATCCAAAAGGCTGTGAGCTCCAGGATTTCCAGGACAGCCTGTCTTCTGAGCACTTTAAGATGTTTTTTCCTTTGTCTTTTTACTCCCGACACAACTTCCTTTGTTGAGCATCAGTCTTCTTCACACTGCCTTTGCAAACAGGCACCTTGCTGCCCAGCTTTTGACCCTACATTTCCCCATGCTCAGCTTGTCCTCCCAGCATGCTGCAATGTTTTCAACCCCATCTAGATTTTTATGCAAGACTGCATGTGCTTTGTCAAAATCTCATTCCTTTTTATTTTTACCTCATCATAAGATCCCAGAGGTCTGTCCTCTCCATGATTCTGTGATGGTGGATGCTTCTGTCTCATTACCACCTCACCCCTCTGTGTAAGAGATTTTTCAAAGCATGTTAAGAGTGACTTTACCATAGAAGCTGGAGCGTAGATACCTCAGGAAGAGGCAGCAAAAGCCATCTTGTACATGTACTTACCATACACAGAAGTTTCTTTAGTTATACCAAACCTTTGCCTAGATTTTATTTCAGCCAAATTCTTGTCAATTGCAATTATGGCTTCTCTTTAAGGCAGCTCTTTTGCTTTCTTTAAGTAGGGAAAACAAAGTGAGGGTGATCTCCAAAATTACGTTGGAGAAGCAAGATAGGACACTTGGATAGGAGCAAGATAGGTGTTTAGGCTTCTGATATTTCCCTTGGGAGAAAGACATGATTTTTCCCCTCTTAGGAAACTGAAAACTCTGTGTCAAAGATCTTCACAATTCAGGTGGTTTCACTGGAACTGGTGCTCAAGGGGAAGCTCTTCCAAAACAAGAACTAAGAATATTTTAATAGTGGCCAAGGTTATTTGCATTATCACAAGAGAATGGCTCACACTTTTGGGGGGAAGGGGGGTGTCAGGGAAAGGCATCTAAATTACTTGTGCTTTGCCCTGTCTTGTTCAAAAGGAAATGTTCTTAAACCAGAATTTTTTTATTCCTACCCTTACTGATTAAACCACTGCAGACTATTAGCATCTCAGAATTAATTTCTGCTTCTGTCCTCCATGGAATCAATTCCAATGTAAATACCTGCTGGGTAAAAGAGGTGGCATATGACCTTAAGCAGCACCTTTCACCTTGAAGTTACTGCTAGTTATCTTCACAAACTCCATTTGCAGAGCAGCAGGCCCCAGCTTGTCAGGAACTTAACTGCTTATTCTTTATTTTCATGCAGTAAGAGGCTTGTTTGCTCAGTTACTCAGAGGGAAATTGCATGCAAATCCAAGTTGAACATTTCATGACCTTGTGTGGCACCAGAAGCACTCAAATTTTAAGGGCAAAGGAGTTCCAGCAGGTTCCTAGTCAAGAGATCTGTATCTTTGAGCTTCTGCTGGTGGCACCAGGAAGGCAGCAGCCTGACACCTGGAGAGTTTGTTCACATAAAGCAAGCTGGAGAAGGGCTCCTTTGCTTAAATAAACGAGACAGTCATATTTTGTTGCATACAAAACCTTTATGCTGGAAGGAATATCCACTAAAATACACAGTTCTTACTCTTTTACTAGATAGATTCTGATAAACATCTGCTGCTGTAAATTGGTAGCAGTGCCACTGAGTCATAAGTAAATTTACAGTTCTAGTGTCTGTTCATGCTTTCTGGCAATGGAAGGGTTCATTTTCACTTGGCTTCAGCTCAGAGGAATAGATGTAGTCACTGGGGCTTGCCTTACTGTTAATGAATGGAAACAGGCACCTTACAGGGACAGATAAATCACATCTAAGAATAGTAACATTCTTGTTCAGACCCATGCAAGAACAGTGCTACAAAGGTATGGCTGCAGTATAAACAGCAGCTGCTCTTATGCCTGATACCTGGAAACTCAAGAATGTAGACATTTTTCCAGCTTTTTGTTGTCCAGTGAATTTTCAAGTGGGTGGCACTGCATAACCCTGAAAACAGTTTCTATTCTCTTCTGCAACACAAACCCACGCTGTTGAGAAGCCTGGTTTCATCTGCAGTGAAGTTTCTGGTAACACAGGCTCTGTGTGCAGGAGATTTTGGCCCAAAGGCTGGGTGCCAAGTGGAGTCATGCACACACAAGTTCAGAAAATACAAGGGGAACAGAACTACAGCAGACAAATCTTGAAAAAAGCATATTTATTTTAAAGTACAACCCAAAGTTGTATCTGTAAGAAATGCACATGGTATCTTGTTTCTTGCACAAGTCTTGGCTGTGTGCATTTCACTTCAACTTAAAAATGCATTCAGGTTTACAAATGTACAAACAGCATAAAGTGTATTACAGTCTGAACAGAATGCTCTTACATTCAGCCACTTTGCTCTTAAGGTTTTGTGTTGGTTTTGTCGGTATTTTTTGTTGATTTTTTTTCTTTTTTACATTCTTACAACCTGTGTTAACAAAGACAGCCTTATTTTAAAAAAATACTCTGCATTTTGGCACAAAGTGCCTTTTGATTTTAAATTAGAACTTGGAGGATAACACTGGAAAAAATTTAAAAACCCAAACTTTTCATGAAAGTATTGCATGCCAGGACCATTTTAGAGTTCAAATTATTTCCTAAATAAAGATGGCAGATGGTAAAATATGAAACCAGTGAAACTGTTCATATTTACAGGCTTTAGCTGTAGTTGGGATTTGTGACCACACCCAGACATTTCCAAGCTTATCTGCAATCTCACACTACCATATTGCAGGACAGACTTTCAAAAGGAGCGAGTGATGAAAGCATGACTGATGGGGGAGTGGGGCTGGGGGAAGCAACAGCCTGAAAATGACGTTTCAAAAATTTGCATTCAGAATTGTATCATGACCTGGGTAAGAGTTTTCTTTTTACTTTAATTTTCATGAGGATAGTGTGAATTTGACCAAGGATCTGAACTTCTTCTTCCAATCGTTGGGCTCCAAATTCTCCAAGGATTGTAGGTCTGTCCCATGTCTTCAGCAGGATTGGCAACGGTGGCAGCAGCGGGCGGCGGCGGAGCAGCGGCGGAGTTTTCACTACCCATGAGATCAATGCCTGACAACGTGTTTGTTGGAGTGGTGAAGGGAAGGCCACTGTTGAGATTACTTGACCAAATGGAACTGCTGAATGGAGTGGTGGACCACAGGCCACTGGGGTTGCCCAGGATTGACTGCAGTAAAGACAGAGGAAGGCAAGTGGCAGTTTGGTAAGCCTCAATTTCCACCTTGTTTACAGCCCCCCAAAAGAAAAGTATCTGAGCAACAGCAAACAAGATGCCTGCTCTGGAACCCCTTCCATCCTCACTGCAACACAGAGCTCTGACTTCCCTTTACCAGAGCTTGCCCAGAGGAACCACACTGCTCCTGCAGCTGAACGCTCCAGGAGCTGCACGGGCTGCAGGGCGCAGTTGCGCTACAGCTTTCGAGCTGTTTTCATTTCAGCTGAGACGTCCCCATACCAGTGCTAATTTAAGCACTATGAGTATTCACACAAGGGCCAGAACACTTAAGCCTAAACAAACTGGTTAGAATGAAGTAGATAAACATGGTTTAAGTCTCAAAAAACAAAACAAAACAAAAAAATCAAGTTGCAATGAAAGAGAACAGCAAAGTCCTTTTTTCATCTTTTTGTGCTGTTTGCAAATTTATCTCCCTGTAGTCAGACCTTGTCTGTTTTGGATGAATCTACTTGTTTTCAGTCCCACTGAACCTATTCCATATTCCCAGTATATACTTTTTCCCTTTCAGAATTTCTTCAGATGAAGGGAGAGGGGATAGGAGAACTGGCCATTTATCACTGAATTCCATAAAGTCTGTCTTGGCTCAAGACACTTGGAAGTCTCTGACAAATGGTCATGGTGCAGATGCAGCTGAGCTCCAGCACATCACAAATGCATCAGGGATACACAAGATAGGTACAGCAAGCCTAGGAAACACATGCAGGAACACAAGGCCTGGGTTCTGTCAACTGTATTTTACTAAAGCACAAACAGTAGCAAACAGCAAGCAGAGGAACCTGACACGTAGTGTGGTAGAAAGTGATACCCGGAAGCAGCCAAAGATGGAGATGAGAAAGGTTAGCATAACTTTCTGCTAATATTAGCACAGACCCTGCTACATGTAGGCTTCTGGCACTACATAACCCAGTGTCAACAGATTTAACATACACATGCTGTAAATTCAATTTGCAAATATACTGGAAACTTGATACACCCAAAAGGCAGCAGATTTGTTGAGTAAGTGCAGTTAGTCACAAACATCCTTATGTTTGGATTCAGAGGCTGGAGATAGGGCACCCCTTCCCAAGATCTTCTGCCCTTTGATAACACATACTAAAGGTTAACCAGTATCAGCGTACCCTGCATCTGAAGATTTAAATAAAAATCCCTTTAGGAAAGAAAACAAGGTAGAAATTGAAAATTTCTTCCTTTTTAGGTTTTATTCTCTGCTCTGGAATGAAGAATACAGGCTCAGTCTAATCATACCTGAAACTGGCTGGATGCTAACACACCACAAAATTTGCTACTAAGGGCTGGACAGGAGTTCTGAGCATTACTTGGGGTTAACCAAGCCAACAACATCAGGACTCTCCAATGTCACTGAGAAACTGAGCCAAATCAGAGTCACAGTGTTTATTACTGTCGCATAAATAAATGGTTATATTTAAGCTATACCAACATTAGACTACTAAACCTACAGCAGGAAACACTCACTCTGCTGCTCAGGAACCTATCATAACACACTGTAAGACCACCCTATTTCCTGCTGCAGGCAAGAGGCAAGAACTATTTTTTCCTACTTTTTCCAAAAGTGTTAGGGAGATCATGATAGAAAGGTACTTGCTCATAAATCAGAAGCAACCAGGAAAGGTGCAGCAGAAAAGAGCACCTGCTATGCCCTTTCAAGGCTGGTGGAAGGAGGTACAAAGTGGCTGGCAGGCAGAACTACACACAAAGAAACAGAGAAACAGGAAGTAAGAGAATGTGGTTAGAAAGAAACCTGGGGAGAAGTACCAGCAAGGCAGCAAGGCAGCAAGGCTGAGGGGGGGGGATGGGATCCAGAAGGCAAATGTTACTTAGCACAGAAGCAGAGTTGTGAATACAAGGAGAAAGCAAGAGGAATAAGGAAGGAGAACAACCAAAACTGACTCTCCAGAAACCTTCCTAGAAAAAGGGGTAACACAGAAGCCACTGCCTAAGTGCTGTTTGCAACAATGGCTTTGGCTCTTCTCCCAGAACAGAGGAAAGGGCAGGGCCCTGGCCTGGTACCTGCTCTCTTATCAGGCACCTAGAGCAAGGAGGCTCAGTGACAGGAAAAGCCAACCTTTCCTGTTCTGGCTTGTTATAAGCACTTGAAAATACCACTATCATTTATAACAGCTTTGAGTATCAGTCAGTTTTGCTGTTTGCTTCTTGTTTATTATGTGATCTTCTCCTTGAGTAAGCTCCTAAAATATCTCCTCCCAAATCAAAGTACTTAAACGGAGTACCTGACACTTCTTTTATACCATATGCCTGGCTTCCATCTTGATGCTTCCTGAAGCACACTTCTAAATATTTTTCAGAAGCAGCTGGGAAATATGAGTTAAGAGCTAGAGAGCTTGTTGTAGTTGTCCTCAAGCCCTCCCTCTACCAAATGCTGAGAAACCTGCCCTCCATGTGACCAAAATCCAAACATCATTACTTACATAGTTCCAGTGAGGTTCCAGCTCTGGTTGTAACCACATGACAAGGGCAGGAGCTGCAAGCCCATGTCTGTAAGTAGCTGTGTGACCTTCTTTGGCCTGTCCCTGCCTTTCCCCACTCCATCTGAACTGCTCCCAGGTGAAGTAAACACTGCCTCTTACTCACTACAAAAGCATTTTCAGAAGTCAACATGAAGAAGGATTTCAGCTGGCTATGAAAACAGCTGTTGCAGCATTAAGTTCTAGCCTGACACAAGGATTACACTGCAGCACTACAATCTGTAGAGTTGGGGTTTTTCTCATTTTGCTATACTCAAAATCTTCATTGAAATAAGCAGTCAGTTTAAAAGACTTTACCTTGTGTTCAGTCCTTTAGTGTTTTTTCCTAAACTGAAAAAAATATATTTAAGCTCTTTTAGATAGCCTTTTTGGGACCTTTTGCTAATTTACAAACAGGTGCAATACTGGATACAGAAAGCAGAATCGAAGTGTGAAAGTTATCATATTGCCTATTTTGCAACTGTCCATCAAACTGGAAGTAACATATGCAGTGTCCAGCCATGGCACAGGAGCAAACCTGAAGGATGTGGGAGCAGAACACACTTTTGTAAGTGCTGCAAGGTGCTCTTGTGAGAAATATTTTTATAGGAAGCAGTACATTGATTCATCATCCACAAGTTAGGAGACTAATAACTGTCCAACAGCCATGTCAACTTAAATATACCAAGATGAATATGTGTGAATTCCCTCCTTCCTTTATTCTTCAGTTGATTTCTTTTCATCCCCAATTCCTCTGAATAAAATTAGATGGCACATACAGAACAGGTTGGTAACAGTAATAAACCACTGTATTCAGATGGACTGAATACTTACTGCAGTTGTATGAGTTGGGGAACTTGAGCTTGTTGGCCAGGAAGGTACAGAATCTGTAGCTGAAGGATCCCAGATGGATGATGGAACATTATTGAATTCATTCCAGTTTCTCTGAACATCCTGCCCATAAGCAGATCGAGCTAAACCAAGCTTGCTAAAAACCTCTAAAAATAAAATGAAATAAAAATGAGCACATTACCTTTCCTCTTTTTCCAAGAACAATACTTTTCACAGTTATTTCCTATATTTTCCTAGCAGGTCCTGCGGCAGTGATATAAGAGGTCACACAGTAATACAAATCTCATCTCATGTGACCAGCATCAGAGGGGGCCACAAAGCTCATCACAGTTATAGTGGGGAAAGAGAGTTCAACACTTGCTGTGGGTAATTCAGTCCAGCCTAAGCACAGCAGTACTCAGAGTCCTGGCAGTTCTCCGTGACTGCAGCACTCCCTTCCCAGGTGACTCCTGGTAGGAGGCAGCACTGGGAGTGCCCCAGTCCTGACCCCATCTCTGCTATAAGAAGGAAAAGGGAGCACCAGCAGTTGTGGCTCTCCAGTTTCTCACACACAGAACTGATCCCAGGCATTTTACTGGTGCCCTCAGAGCCACGGGTGCCAAGTGTTGCTGATGAAGAAGGACAAACCCCACAGCAGCAGCTGCCCATTGTTTGCATTTCCAGCAGACACCAAACTGTCGCAGAAAGCAGCATTTTTTCAGTAGACACCGATGCAATATCCAAAGTTTACTTTGCTTATCATCCTTACAACCACCTCAAAACACACCACATGTGCCCAAGTACACAAATCTTCCTAAGTACACAGATCATCCACACCCTGCAGTCTCAATGCCTGGCCACCTCTACTACATTTATGGATATTTACACAAATATTTAAATACATTGATTAATTGCTGGGTTTAGTATGTATCAGTTCATTGTGCAGCTATACAAATACTGCAGGAAAACACAAGAGGAAAACAACATGAGGGTTGGGCCACTGCCTCACACAACAGAGTCCTGGTTTTAAGCAGGTGTTCATGCTCAGGCAACCACAGGCCTACTGGCATATTTATGGAATCTACAGTAAAGTTTTGGGGGAGGGATGGAGAGGAAGAAGACTAAGGAAATAACCCCCAAATCCAGAAATTTTACTGCAACAGAGAAACTCCAAAACCAAGCACTCTCAGCCCAAACACTATGAGATTTCACTAACTTTCTCTGGAATGAAACACAGAATATATCACCAATTTTTTTAACAGATTATAGTCTGTTAAAAAAATTATAGACTACATAGTCTTCCCTTTCAGGAGTGAGGATGGAAATATTATCTGTACTTAGACCAGTGGAATGAAGACACAACATTTTTCTACTGGTATTTGAATACAGAAAAATATTTGAACAGAAAAACTCACCTCCAGTTAAGTTAAAAGAGTGTCCAAATGCAGAGAACAAGTTGAGAGGTGTGAAATCAGGACTGCTGGGATTGCTGATAGGACTCCACAAACCTGAACTACAATTTATGGAGGAACAAGAAGGCAATACACAACTTATTAACACGGTACTATTGACAATATTAACTTACTGATCTATAGACAAATGTATGTGTGCATTTACATTTATCTGTATATATTTATGTATATATCTATATAAAAATATATAGTTAAACATATACTAAATAAATATTTAATGGTGATCAAGAGTTAGGAAACCAGTTTGGTTTGGTTTTAACAATAGGTTTGGGTGATAGACATTTTCCTGTGTATACACCCAGCTTGGAGTAACACAGTAATCTAGACACAGCGCTCTTTCATCTGTAGAATGAGCATCAAACAAACATGAGAGTAGGTCTTTTGATCGTTTTTTTCAGAAAACTCTTGGAGTCCAAGTTTTTTTCTCAAGCAGATAAAATTTACAGTCACTGGGAAGTGATACAAATACACTCATGGACAAGCTTCTTAAAAGTAACAGATATGTTAACTGGAACCAGTGTTAAACATCCACCAAAACAAACAAAAACTCCAATGCACAAACCTCACTCAGAAAGCAATTCCTTTGTATATGGAAAATTGAATTCAAGTCCCTGTCCTACTCCAGAAAGGTTATTGCTTTTTACAACTGAGGGCCTCACTGCCAAAACCTCAGAAAAGACACAAGCCTCGGGGATTGTGACTGAGTAAAGCCTTATCCTGCTCCTACTGAAAGCACAAGGCCCACTGACAGTTCTGGTCTCAGTGTTAAAATAGGAGTGAAAGGCATTGCTGTACAGCAAGGTACTCTGCCTGTGAACCTTCAAGTGACCTTGGTACACACTCCTCAGTACTGAGAGAGCCAAGCTGATTTCTCACTGTGTAGGTGCCCAGGAACACAAAATTGTTGAGTTACTTGGAATGAGGAGGAAAAAGCTCCCATCACATCCAGAACATCCTTTTCTCTACTTTTCAGTCACTTGCAACTCCTAAACTTTTCTGCAAGGTGAGAGATGCTGTGCCTAGACTTTAAAAATAGCTTAAACCTAGCCTGAATGAATTCTGTCACTCCATTCAAAATGCCATCAATAGCTCAATCTTCTTTTCTAGGGGTCCAGGCATTTGCTTAGAGAACATAAAAATTACCTGTCAGAGCCGTCATTGTCAACAACTGTGTGGGAAATGTTGATATTGCTGGAAACATCTGTCTTGCTTGGAGAAAACTTTGGTAAACCACTGCCACCTGTGAGAATATGTATGTAAAAAAATGAGTAAAATAACCCCCAGCAAAACAATAGAATATTCAGGAAATATTTGGAATTATTAAGAAATACAAACTGGTTCTAGTACCTGGACTTTTGTCATAACCTGCAGCTACAGCAGCAAAAGTGGGGTTTCCATTCCTGCCTGGAAGAGAAGCTGCCTTTGCCAGCTTATGTTTGGTACCATTAGGCTGCTTGGTTTTTGTTTCACTAAAATGAGAAAGAAAGCAAAAAAAAAAGAGGGTAAAAGAAAGTAAGGTTTTGGACCTCAGCACTTTGATTTTAAAAAGCAGCAATTTAAGCTAGCATTCAAGAAAATGTTTGTAATAGCTCAACAGTTCATGTAATTGCACATTTTTTCAATTTACCAAGTTGTACAGAAAGGCAAGATATGCACAATGACATATCTGCAGAAAAGCAATTTTCTTGGGAAGAGGAAATGGGTCTGAGAATAGGGAGATGCCCCCCTGTGAAGCCCAGTTCCACAAGTGCTCAGTGCCTGGGAAATCAGTAGGAGGTAGGATCTGGACTCACTTGCTGCAGCTGCTGTTGACGATGCTGCTGTAAGTGCCTCCTCGTGGCCCAAAAGCAAATGATGTGGGAGGAGGAGGGGGAGACGGAGAGGCAGGTGTTGGAGAGGGCTGGCGCTGCTTCAGGAAAGCGTCTGCATTCAGGGTTTGCAGAGAGAGCTTATAGAGGTTGTCTGTGGCTATAAAGAGAAACATAGAACATCTTCCTGTAGGATTTACATTACAGCAAAGGCTTCTTGAACTTCTGCTATTCCTTCTGTTCAAATGGAGGAATTATGAGAAAGGCTGTTTGTTCCAAGTGATGGAAGCAGCATCTCCTTCTCTCTGCTCACCTGTTGTTATTCAGGTCTGCTGTTTATTTTCAGAGAGACTGATTTGCAACACAAACACCCAGGAGGAGGTGAGTTAGTTCCACACAAGGGGTTTACAATGCAATCACAAAAACTGTAACAGTGTCCTAAGCAAAACATCGCATTAAGATGTTTTCAGTGTTCCCTCTCAAGGACAAATAATCTAATTAGTTCCAAATTTGGCTGGAGCAGACCTGATCAAGCAAACCCCCATCTACTGTAGAAAATACATACTTTTTGAGCAGTAATTCTCATTTTCTCGATTTCCCCAGCAGCTTCTGAGCCCTGTTCATCACTGGAGAGCTGTAGACTGACCCATGTCCTGCCCACACCATTTGCAAACCTCCCAAATTATACCAGATGCTATCAATATGGGGCCTACAGCAGAAAAATAGAGCTCAGCTATGCAGTGGAAAGGAGACAGGAAGATCTATAAACAGATCAAGCCTATCTACAGATATTAATTGCAGAACACTCATTCTGCCATTGTCTAGTGATTACTTACAGCTGCCAGATTTGTGGAGAGGCACAGAGTCCCACTCTGGTGGTGGAGAATCCTTTTCCCCTTCTGAGCTGCTGGTGTTCCCTAGCTCCTGTGCAGAACCACTGGGGAGAAATTTTGCTAATACTGATGGTCTGTTCTCCATTAACTTACTGCTTGGACCTACAGAAACAAAAGAAAACCCAATAAACTAAATAGCTTTCTTCTCACGCCAGACTTAGAATTAAGCACTCAAGAGTGCTTAATGATATAACAGACAATGATATAAAACTCTTGAGGTATTTACAAAAAACAGCCTCACACTACCTCTTGTTTTGGGGAGGTTTCTTGATTTAGAGCCACTGGACAAAATGTGTGGTGTAGAGATTTTGGATGGAAAGGTTTTTCGCTGCTTGCTTTCCAGTGGGGGAGTATAGGACAATTCCAAGGGACTAAAAGAAAACAGAAATTCTTTTATTTTAAAGCTCTGAACTATTGAAAAGCACTTTCATATATATATAGATAGATAAACACACACGCACATATTGCTCCACACATGTATTAGAGTCACTCACATTCCAGAAGCAGCTTTCACCCTAGAGCTCCAGGACCACAAAACCCATTTGATTATACAGAGGCAGCAAGAAATAGCAGCTGTCCTTTTTCTACTCTGCCCCTACACACCCCTGTCAGATCCCATACTCCTAATATGCTATTGTCCTAAGAACAGGATGGTTTTTTAATCAATAATATAAAACTACTCAAACGCGCCCCCAAATTCAATTGGCTGCATATTGCTCCTTTTCTCCAGGTATTTGATTCTGTCTCTCAAACTTTCTAGGGAAGAGCTATTTTCCCCATTCCTTGCAGAAGAATTCCAAGCCAGCTCTCATTGTGGCCTTTGAAAACTGTCACGTGTAATGAACTTACCAGTTTTAAGATAAAGCAAAGTACATAAGTGTAAGAATACATAAGGAGGAGACTTTGCCAGGCAATGTTTTCAGAAATACTTTGAAGAACATGAATTTCTTCTAACCATAAACTCAGTCTACTGTTAATTGTAACAGGAAAAACACAGCTGCTATACCATACCTCTGTTTGGTAAAGTTTACTTTTGTGGCACTTGGATACCAATCTGATTTCACAATACTATTTTGGAATGAATTAGCTATAGTAAGACTAAGATTCTTCATGTTTCCCCCTATCTGTGCTCTGCAATTAACCATATGCCAGTAAGGGACAGGGACTGGCAGTGACAGCAGCCTCCTTTAATAAAGTATCCAAGACTGACCTTATTCTATGATATGAAAAAGGAAACTTAGGCTGCAGTTTCCCAAGGGCAGCTAAAGGCACTCACATTAATGCTGGCTCAGTGTGCTGCCCCTAGAAACATTAACCCCACGTTTTTTATGCAATACCTGTAATAAAAACCTTAACATCGCTTTGCCTGATTTTCATCGCTGGATTTAGCTCTCACTTATGTGCTGTGTTTCCATTAAGTAATTTATTATTTGCAAGCTTCAGATATTCCCTGACATCAGGTAGGAAGAGGAAGCTGCTTAAAGGTACCTGTTGTTGGCATTTGCCAAACTAGCAGCTACAACAGTCAAACACAGACATTTTTATCAATCTGTCTTCCCTTTAAACATGATACTTTCCCTGCTAAACAGCCTTCATTATGCTTACCTGGTTTTCACATCTATAGGGATTTCTTTCTTGATACTTGTAAGCACTTTTTTTGTTTTTTGTTTTACTGGGACTATTTCATTTTCAGGTTTTTCTGCTATAACTTTTCCCTTTTGTTTCTCAGGTTCCTATGAAAGACATAATGACACATTAATAATCATGAAAAGCAAAGCCCCTCTTGCATCAGAACACATGCAACAAAGAGGGATGAGAAAGAATGCTGTTGGAAAACATGAGCATTTTTGCAGTATTGAAAGTCTTTTCTCATGACTTAGTGAGTTTGCCTATAAAATATGGTTTCCATTTCTTCTACTTGGAGATGCAGAAATGGAAATAGCAAATTAATGAGCTTCAAGCAGATCTGATGTTTGCAAATACATAGCTCCCCTGGCCACGGCCTCCGAGTCTACTTAATGAGATGCTAGCTCTGTATTGAGACCTTTACTGCATCTGTGGCATGCAGTCTAGGCCACCTAAAACAGACTCTTCAACAAAGCAAATAATATGAGCAACTTCACCATTCAATTTATTATTTTCTTTAACCACATTTCTAAGACTTTCTAAATACAAGTATATTCTCAAATAGCCATCCTGAAAAAATCAACAGTAACTTTCAAGTGACAATTTACTAAACTGTAACTTTAAAAATATATCCCATGGATTTCTTTTTTCCACAGCTATAACCCCTGTCTTTTCCAAAGTTCAAATTTAAGACATGAAAATTTAGGATTGGCTTTCTTCCCTTAGGCATTACCTCCCCTTTGTTCGTAAGAGTTTGCTTTAGGACAAAATATTTATGACAATCCAACCTCTACACAAGTTGTAGACATTTGTTTATTACTTTGGAGCATGTAAGCTGAATAAGTTAAGTAAAGGTAGGGGTATTGTATAGGTAATTAAATAACTACATGCTGACCACCATTGATCTGAGCCTTTGCAACTGACAAAAGGCATGATTTAGCATGCACCTTAATTATTGAATCCACACTTCGGTGTTTTATTCTGCAAATAGAACAGGCCAGGAGACAATTGCCACTATGCTGCTGACAGCTGCTGACTAATTCAAGCCACAGTCACCTGAGCATTTTCAGTCCTAAGTCTACAGGACTCAAGCATGTTCACACTCAGAGGTGCAGATCTGATATAGTGAAGGCAAGAATTGGGAAAGGTGCTTTATAATTAACATTCTTCCTTTATCAGGCATTACATGAAACCTGAGGATGATGTGGGGGAGCGAGAGACTGTGTTCCTACTCCAACAGGTGACACACTGGTATACAAGGGCCTCCTTTTCTCAGCAGTGCTGTACCTCTTTGAGAAGTGGTTCTGTATCTGGGTTGGAGGTTTCTGTTGTGGTTGAAGAACTGTCATCATCTGCCAAAGAATCCTTCAGCTCATCCTCCTGTTGCTTTCCTTTCCCTCTTCTGTCCTTTTCTTCCCGCTTCTTCTGTGGCTTAACCTTGCGCTGAATTGTTTTCCCTTTTCCTGGAAAGATAAGGATGCTTCAGATTCTCAGCAGCAGTGCTCAGAGACAGGCTAGTTCCCTTCATTTTGGAGGCTACCCCATGTGATTAAGCCTCTGAAGTGTGTTGCCTGTTATGACATAACAATCACTTTTGCCCCTTTGCACCAAACATGAGCAAAAAGAAGAACCCCAATCTCCACCACCAACCACATTTATGCTCCTGAACTGTGTCCCCACTGTTGCCTTTCTGTGGA
This sequence comes from Certhia americana, assembly GCA_018697195.1. Taxonomy (NCBI): domain Eukaryota; kingdom Metazoa; phylum Chordata; class Aves; order Passeriformes; family Certhiidae; genus Certhia; species Certhia americana. The sequence continues at coordinate 85,433,744 of CM031857.1, read as the reverse complement.
TGTGGGCACCTGGTTGACTGTAATTCCTCTCTGCTCTGTTCCTGGCATTTCTTTTAAACACCATAGAATCCATTTGACAGTTTAACCACATAACACTAGATTTAAATATAAATTTCTGAGGATGGCAAAAGCGCTATCTTCCAAACAAATGAAGAACAGCAATGATCAGCACGGTTGCCAGTTAAAAAAAAAAATTCCAACAAAACACAAAACAACTTGAAATACGACTAATGTGGATCAGAAAAATCACTAATAATATTTGTCTAGCAAAGAGGTAAAAACCCCAAGTGATCAAACCCTGAATCTCACACCCAAGTATACGTTCTCCTCCTGACATATTTTATTCCTTTAGAGTGGACTATTCTCAATACAAAGCAACTGTACATGCGTGTGTGTGGAGTCTTCATGAGCTTACCATTGCCTGCTGCTGTGTTCTCACAGGATCTTAGCTTTCACAACAGTTTTACGTCTTACTAGCTCTAGTATGTGCCTTTACTCATAGGATCCTTCTTGAGGTACTGCTCTTCAAAATAAGCACTCTCATTTATGAGCCACACAATGCCTACATACAGCCTCCTGGACTGATTTAATTGTTCACTCAGATAAAGACTCAAGCAACCTGTGCTCAGTAACTGGATTCTGCCTCTTCTGGCATTTGCACTAGCTCAAGTTGGAATTGAGACTGGAATCATCATGACAGCTGTTATATTTCCTTTGGCAAAATGGTAAAGTTTGCACTAAACCAGAAATTTGCCTTCAGTACTTTGGCAAATAGCAAATACATATCAGTACCTTCAAGCTTTGTTTTTTGAGACATAAGTATCAGTGTTTTCAGTATCTAGGACAACAAAAATATTGGAGATAAAAATATTCTTTTTAGCATGAATGCAAATAGATATGTAAATATAAGTAGATCTTCCTATGAACTTTCCTATAAACTTTATGAAAGTTCCTATGAACTTTCTATAAGTAGATCTTCCTATTTTTTCAAGGTTGGTTTCCAGCATATTGGGGGCATTTTGGCTGGGCCTCAGAAGGCCTCATTCCAAAATCTGCTTGAAATGTAGTCTACATTCAAGATTGCCAAACAGTTTAATGTTCTTAATTAGAAAAATCTATGTAAAATGTTATCATGACATTTCAAATGACATAAAGCAGCTGTTTAATAAAAATCTAGTGCAGCCTCCACTGAATTCTGCTAGGACCCAAGTATTAGGAAGCTGAAACAGAAGAGTATATAAGACAGCAATTCTGCACAGGGTCTTATGACAGACAGTTTTAGTCCAGAAGCTGCTGTTTCTGCAAAAGTTTGTGATTAGCTCTAAATATTTATCTAAAGACAAATAGCCATGTGTGTATGTAGGTGCAGACAGATTATGGAATTTCCCCTATGGTTTTATGTTTTCACATTTTAAAGAGGACAAATTGAAATGGGTACACTATATTATCTGGAGTGGGAATATGCTTTTGAAGTCAAATTTGGTGGACTCCACATACTGCATGCAGCTGCATCACAAGAAGCTCTCAAGTGCAAAAGCTGCTTGCTTCTTAGGGGGAGACAGAAATGGAAGATGCGCACCAAAGTGCTTTCAGGCAATCAGTACATGGACTGGGTCAGTCCACTGCACACCCATGTACACTCATGTACCCCATGAGAATGTTGCATCCTCACTACCAGACACTTTGCTTTCCAGAGCTCCAACACTGCACTGTTTGCCATTATGGACACCATCCATTAAACCTCCCTGCTGTCACATCACCTTCTGGAGCCCTTTTTAGCCTTTATGGATTGAATACCTGACAAATTGATGGCAGTTCTCTTAATTGTCCCAACCACCTCCCATTGTGAAAACTAAAAGCCCAGAAACAGAGTAGTATATTTCAGCAAGACACCAAAACCTCTCATCACTTCAGAGTCTCCACTTTGAAAGTCCAAATGCACCCTAACATCCACTCTGAACTAATTAAGAACTTCCTACTCATTACCACCTAACAGAGTGAAGCCTTTGTCTCTGGTGAGGCACAATTTTACAGATGGTGCAGTGTTTATATGCCTACCCATGATTCATTTTTTTAACTTTAATAAGCAACACGGTATCAATGCATTTCCATACAAGTGTTGGTAGCAAAAAAAGGTGAAAAATTGTTTAGAAATAAACATATAAACACTAAATAATCATATAACTCTGGGATGCAATTGAAATTGCCAATACAAACATCATAATTAGAAATCCTACTTCAAGAAGTGCTCTTAAGAAGGCAATAACTGACATAATTTCAAAAGTCTAAACATATCTAATGTATGAAATTCAATTCATTATTTTAAGCACTACACAACTAGAAAGATGGATAAACAAGTCCAACTCAACTCTAGCCTCATCCAAAAATGAATGTAATGTACAGACACACATGCCTTATATTAATTTGCTGACCACCTGACATTAAGGATTTTCTACAACTGCAAGTCTGGACATGAAGAATTCCATTCCCAAACAATACCACAGGGGCTATTTACCCATCTCCCTCTTCCCCTCCTCTCTTTCGCCCTGCCTCACTTTTTACAATATACTAGGACATCTTCCTTTCCCTTCCTTAACCTGAGCCCCAAGCCCAAATGATAAGAGGTGGGAGGGATGGATGCCAACCCAAAGGCAAAGGAGAAGCAACAAAAAGCATTTTTCTTTTTCAGAGTATCAGGTGTTTAGATATTTACACCTGCTTTCATCAAAACATGCCACCTTTTTTGCAGGAAGAATGACAAGCTAGCACTGCACAGCAAGCTTCACTCCCTTTCCACACCATGAAACATAACCTTTACAGTTGATTAAGTCTTGTCCTGTGGTTTACACAGGGAATCATCCCATTAAAACAGAATTGTATTACCTTTGTTTTTTGATAGTGGAGATGGGGGCTGTTCTGTAAACACATCAGGGGAAGGGGATTCTGGGTGGTCAAAGTCTTTTTCCATAGTTTCTATGAGCCCAGTGAGATCTGAATCCTCTGAGCTGTGCCTTCTGCTGCTGGCACATTCACTGTGAGGTGGGCTGAGAAGTGGGAGCTGTGGCAAAGCACTTTCAGTCTGTTGCTCTTGCTGCTGGGGCCCAGACACTGGGGGTTGCTGGAGGGGCTGCTCTGCCAAAGCTGGTGCCTGCTGCTGCATCAGCTGCTGGTTCTGCCTTGTCCCCTTGGCTCTTTTGCCTGCAGCATGAGTCTGAGCTGTGGCACCTGAATCCAAGGTAAAGGGGCCCGTTCTGTTTACTGACTGCATGGAAGCTGCTTGTGCTGAAGTCCTGTTAGTTATACTTGAACTGGTTTTGGATTTGATGTTTTCAACATCAGGTGCATTTCTATTGCTGTGAAGGTGTGCTGTTGCATTGCATTGCTTATGATTCCCTGCACCGGATCGTGAGGATGAACTGCCTGCTCCATAAATTCCTCTGGATGAACTGTGATTAGAATCCGATGCAAGTGTATTCAAGCTGGAAGAGGAACACATGTTTAAACATACTCGACAATGTTTCCATTCTTCACCAAGAAAAGAGAATCACTATATCCAAAAGAAGCCTTGAACTATGCTATTCCTGGCATACAACCAGCAAAAATGCCTAAAACTGGTTTGGCAAGCCAGTCGCCTTTACCATTTCCTGTTCACTTGCTGTACATAGGAACAAAAACATAGTGACACCTAAGGTTGAAACTTCTGAACTGAAATTATTTTTTGAAGTCTATACATTTAATTTTGAGAATATTAACAGGAAACTTGACAGGGTTTGGGTTTTGGTGCATTTCTTTTTTTCCTTCTTCTTTTTTTTTTTTTTTTTTTTTCCCAAAAGAAGAACACTCCTCACAACCACAAAATGCATCTTTTCATCCAAGCTACCCTCTTACACCCAACTGTGGGGATATCTTTATTCATTCACCTGTTCTACAGAGCAGTATTACTTTCTTACTGGCCTGATAACTAAAGAAGAAATAAATGACAAAAGTACCACAAGAAGCCCAAACATTTACTTACTTTCCGTCAGATGAAATTCCAACTATTCTCCTGAGATCAAGTGGCCTTCCCATATCAAAGGGAGGGTTTGAGGCCTCAAAGGACAAGCGTCTTCTAAATGGCTCCCAAATTCCTTGAGCTTCTAGATAGGCTGTTCCAATTACCAAGAGAAAGAGTACACTGCAGAAAAGAAAGGTAGTTATCTAAGGATTTATTTCTTAGTTTTGAGCATTTAAAAACTAATGACTCTAATCACACAGGACAAAAAGATTGTATCCTGTACTGAAAATACTAAAAATTGCATACAAACCACAATTTTGTCTGATAGAAACATAACATACACAAGACTGGCATAATATGCAAATCACCAGCACTGAGAATGGGAGTTAGATGCAAGACTGACATGCAGTTGCCAAGTGTATTAATCTAAAAGAAGAAAAGTTGGACTTCAAAACTTGGAGCCATAAGCTTGTAACTATTCAAAGCAACAATGATTTAGGGAAGGCAAAAATAAACACCACCTTATTAAATTAAAATCTCCTAGTGTTCATTATATGTATCATAATACAAACTCTTAATGTTCACTCCTAGAAATTAAGGATAGCTTTGCAGTGATACGGAAGAGTTATTTTAGTGGCAACTAGCAAACACATACATGATGGCATCCTAAAATTTAGAGGCAGTTTATGCACAGGAATCTTGGAATATTATGAAATATATTAGGGCTCTTCTCTAGTGTGCTGCTAAGAAGGATTTTTGTATTTTTAGGAAAAAGACACAGTAAGGGAAGGGATTACTATTCTCTATTCTTTGTAAAGGCTAATTAACAGATACAGCACATATAAAATTACCCAAGCAAACTACACTTAGGAGCTAACAAACATTACTTACTCTGTCAAAGAATTAAACCCAAACTCAGCCTATACATTTCTAGCACATATATAGAAGAAAAACACATAAGTACTCACTCAGCACTTTAAGTAATGCAGTGTTAGTGATGACACAAAATTTCCTAAGTAACAGAATTTTCCTCTTACTTTGGAAAATGCAGGTTCCTTACTAAACACTGCATTACTTAGGAAAGTGCTGAAGAGCCAAAAAAGAAAAGGAAGTGGGCTGTAACTTTATCTTCTCTATTTCTTTTGTTAATCCCTTCAAGGAAAGACAGCCTAAGTGAATATTTGCAAAATGGAAGAGCCAGTAACTTACTGTGGGGAAAAGAAAAAAAGGAATATATAACATGGATGTGATAATGCTTTGGATTTGCAGCGAACAGGAAGACCACTTTTTCTTCAGAGGCATCTACAGTGCCAATACATTTAACACTAAGATGTAAGCATAACACTAATGAAAAGAAAAGCAGCACTTGTTGCTACTGAAAAGTAAAAACTCATACAGGTAAGTTTCCATGCTAGGGTTTTCTCTGCATAAAAGCAGTGAGGTAAAGTGTCTCCTATCCAAGAGGTGAGCAGGGACATAAGGTTTATAATTCTTGATTTCAAATAAAGATAGGTAGAAGTTAGACTGTGAAAATGGTGGCATTTTCAAGTCACAATTCAACGAGGTATAATTAACACATGTCTGTTTGCTGAGGAAAGACGTGCATTAATATCCTACTACGTAACCTGTGAGTGTGCAGTGTTGCAAACAATGTCCTTCAGGTTCTCAGAAATCCCATTATTAGTATCACCAGTTGTCTGTCACATAACAAGTGGCAGAAAGTTAAATTCATCCAAGGCATCTGCTAAGCTCATTACAGTCACTGCCTTATATCTCTAAAGCACAATACTCCAGAAGGATGGATACATTTCTACAGGAATTCACTGCCACCAGTGCTTTAATACCTAATATGTTTCAAGTTTGGCTTATTTATCAGAACCCCTACAGATTATCAGGGCTAACAGGACTATGTATCTCACTTAAGGAAATAGGTTCAAGCAAGAAATGCACTATTTTGTCCTTGGTTTAAGCAGAAGGTCAGTACTTCTTTGCCTTAAACATTTCACACTCCATCTATAGGAGTATTTTTCAATTTGATCTCCTTTTAGCCTATTTCATTTTACAATTTGAGCATGTGCTGAACATCCATGTGCTTCTCTGTAACCCATATTTGAGCAGTGGCAGTTTGTGCCCGTACAGTAGTAAGAACAAACACACACACAACCTCATTATTCCTGAGATGATTATGTACAGTGCCAGTTCCCAGTTGGGCCTGGGCAGTGCTTCTGCACACGTTGCCAACATGTGATATGGAAGCGATGCATTCAAGATAAATACAAATTCAGAGCCTCCTGCAGTGATGAATTTTAATTCACGTATAACTCTGGAAGCAGTGAAATCTGGTGTAAACCTAAAAACAACATAAAGCACATCAGAATTTTTCATATGAACAGCACAAAGGTTTGAGGCAATTTTTATAACTCATAAATAAGAAATTAAAAAATCCTGTAATTCAACTCCATCAATTACCACACAGCCTATAAATACTTGTGTATCTTTCAAATACCTCAAGATGTGTTTGACTATGTTCATTAACACCTATGATTAACACATCTGATTCTAGATTACTCTGGAGGTACCATATGAAGTTATAATACCTGAAAATAAGGTTTTACCATGCCTGTTAATAAAACCTACGAATGCAGTAAAAATCTAACAGCAGGTCTAAGTAAGTAATGGAAGCAATTACTATGTGAGTGTTTTTTAAACACTTCACCTTTGACTCACAAACCTGACTTTTCAAAAACATCACCACTACATCAGAGTCTCATCACAAACTAAGGTTGTGCAGAAATACTAGTGAAATACTATTTCACTGCAGCAATATTTCATACATCTGCTTGCAGAACAGAAGCAACTTGTGAACTTTTTAGATACCATTTTCTGAATAGTTAACTTTACAACAAAGCACTGTTACAAGATCAGTGTTTGGTGCAGAGATTTTTTACAATAAAAAATGATAGAACTACACAATCATTGTCATTAAGGTAACAGACAAAATATTCAAGTCCAAAATGCTGTGTATTACAATAAAAATCCTTGGACCAAAGGCTCTCTTCTACATACTGCAATGCACCAAAACCATATGCAGGTTCTAGGTCCCACGTGCATTCACAGACAAATGAGGGAAGTTTATATAATCCCATATAGTAACATTATTCCAACACAGCAAGTTATATTTACTGCATAGTAATAGAAGTAATACTATAGTAAGTCACAAAAACATGGTATAATGAAAAATCAAGAGTGCTTGCAAGAAGAGAGAAAAATGTCATAGTTGTATAACACTGTACAAAAAAACCCCCATACACTCAAAACTCCAGTAAAAAGCCCTCAGAATTTAAACAAGAAAGTTTTCCTCTGAAACAAAATTAAAATTCCAAATGCAACACTCCATTTAGATGCAAGAAAAAACACTTACAATATGACAATGTCTTTAGAGGCATTGGCACTTAGTGCAAATTCCTGACAGTTAACTACTTTAAATCCATATCCTTCACATGTGTAGCCACTGATTTCCATCGTTTTCACATTAATCTGCAGCTGCCCTGTATTTTCCACTTTAAATGTTCTTCTCAGTGTGAAATTTGGTTCTTTGTATTTCATTTCTAGAAACAAACAGCAGTGGTTAGTGTTATGCTAAGCAGATATCCTCACTATACTAATATTGTACATCAGAAGAGAGGTCTGTAAGTAGTACAGCGTAAGTGAGACTAGCAAGGTCCATGGAAACTAACTCATAGGAAAGTATCTCCACAGCCAGATTCCCATCACTGTCAAGGTAGGGCACTTGTACAATTCCAGAGCCTTGTTACTCATCATGGAAAAAAACCACAAACCCCCTAACCTCTGACAGCACTGCAGCCCCACAAAGAGATCACCTAAGCTGCAAAGTTCTTTGATGCGCAGCCCAAAGTTGTGGTATACTGTGAACAGTCCCAACAAGAGAACAGTTAGAGCAGTTTTTTTATTTCTTTTTTTTGTGTGTCTTAAAAATAAAAAACATGGCTTGACTACATATATCTTATTAGCAAAAGAATCCCTAACCACAACAGGTAAAAGGTGATGACTAAGCTTTTCTTCATGTTTTCTTACTCACCCTTCACAAAAAGAAGAACAATCTCAGATAATAATTAGCATGGCACTTAGAAATGTCTGGAAGACTGCAAAGTAGCAAAGCAGATTTTAATACCAGATATAACTAAAACTCTTTTACCAGTTTCTTAAGTAATACAGGAACTCAAGCTCTCCTTTGAGAAGCAAGCCTGAGGCCACAGAGCAGAACATCTCTCTCTGATCTCAGAGATCTGGCTGGGATTTAATTTTCATCCAGGAACATGCCCAACCTTTTTTCCCCAATGGCTATGAGCTTAAAGATTATGACGGTGAGGAAAAGAAGTACACAGGAAGTTACACCCATCCAATTTGTATTAAATTTAGGAACTAGAGATTTTGCTAATATAAATATGCCAAGATCTTTACCTCCCCTGTCTTGAATTTAAGTGGGCAAAGAGCTTCTGATTTCTTTCTTAGTACTCACATTAAAACAAAAAACATAGTATATTTTGTATTCTGCCTAAGCAAAGTAGCAATTCTAATGTATTTAAAAGAGTTGAATTTCTGGGTCATTAGAAGAGGGGAAAAATATTTCCACACATTTCAAGTTTTACACATAAAATATGATTTCTGTTCAGCATATTCACTCAAGCAGTACTCACTTTCTGAACAGTCTTTTAATAATGCTTCTGTGATTTTAAAGCGTAAAGAACTTCCTGGACCAGGAGGTTTGCCTGCAACCTTCAAGCTCTCAGTTGTTCCTTGTCCTTGTACCATTATGGCATCTACTACAGTCAAATTATTTCTGTGGAAAAAAAAAAGGGTGAGGGGAAACATTCATAAAAGTTTCTCTATAGACTACAAGTCTATATCCTGAATCTGGAGGACAAATATATAATCTGTTCCACAGCTAATTCCCCACAATATGCAAGTAAACAGCAGGGGTCTCAAACATAGAGTTTGCAAGACAAAACTTTAAGAAATCACAACATAACAAAAACAATCCCAGCGAAATACTAGTTAAAATCTGTATCTCTTACTAAGACATCACACCTGATAGAAAAGTGAACTCAATGCTCTTTACTAAAACAACTGAACTTGCCTTGTAGCTTGATCTTGCAAAGGGCATCTCTAACCAGAGACCCATCTTTCAACAGAGTGCAAAGATGTATTTCAGAAATCAAGTCTCCATGTACTGGTGAGTGAGAGGCTGGACATGACCCAGCAAAGTGCACCCACAGCCCAGAAAGCCAATCATACCCTGGGCTGCATCCAAACCAGTGTGGGCAGCAGGGGAGGGAGGGGATTCTGCCCCTCTACTCTGCTCTGGTGAGACCCCATCTGCAGTGCTGCATCCAGCTCTGGGGTCCCAGCACAGGAAGGGCATGGACCTGTTGGAGCAAGTCCAGATAAGAGGGACCAAGGTGATCAGAGGAATGAAGCACCTCTGCTATGAGAAAAGGCTGAGAGAATTGGTATTATGCAGCCTAGAAAAGAGAAAGTTTCCTGGCAACCATACAGGAGCTCCAGTACCTAAATGGAGCCTGTAAGAAGGATTGGGACAAACTTCTTAATAGGCCCTATAGTGACAGGAAAAGGAGTGATGGCTTTAAAACCACAACAGGGTGGATTCAGACTAGATATAGGGAAAATAAATTTTTACAATGAGGGTACTGAAACACTGGAACAGATTGCCCAGAGAGGTGGCAAATGACCCATTCCTGGAACCATTCAAAATCAGGTTTGACAGGGCTTTGAGAAACCTGAAGATGTCTATGGTCACTGCAGGTGGGTTGGATTAATGACTTTTAAAGGCCCCTTCCAAATCAAGCCCCTTCTGTGATTCTGTAGTAAGTGTAACAGTGGCTTATATTTATATTATGTACTGTAGTTAAAATACTCTAAGACATGTCACAATTACATTTACATTTAAGTCTTTCTGCAGATACATGGGATTCTACAATTATTTTTGTAAAAGCAATAGTTTCTTGACAGCTGATGACAAGTATGATCTTATATATAAATAGAAAAACAGAGAAAAACTCACACTTATTTCAGAAATATCTCTTACCTGAGAACAATCAATGATGAAACAGTTTTATTAAGAACTGGAGTGAACTTTACTTTGACAGACTTTCTCTCACCAGGTTTTAATATTAGACTTAAAATGGAATGACGAGCCAGGCCCTTTGTAAGTCCCACAGTGGTCTGCAGTGGTTGGACCTTAAGAGGGTGGGGAAAACAGAGCAAAATTAGGATATTTTTACATGTATTTGATAGAAATGGTATTATTTTAGCTAGAAAATTGATCTTGTCCTAAAAAAGGATATTACCCAATGACATATTCTGGTTTTTTAACCAGACAGTCTGATAGCAAAGAATTTCCCTACTTATGAGTAAACTGCTTGTATTAATGGAGAAGCAGAACAAGAAAACAGAACAGAGCTAAACTTCACCCAGGTAGATTAATAAAGTTCTAGTGGAAGAAAGAGATTCTTACATTTATCTCTTAAACACTAAATTAGTATCAAGCCATTATGGAATATTTTTTCTCCTCAGAATCTTCCATTGTTAAGCAACCAAAATAGAAGAACTACTCAAAAAAGTGTTTTGCTAAGTTTGCCATTTGCCTTGAGACACTGAATAAGCATCAAATGGTAAATCTAAAACAAACTACAAATGGAGGGAAAAGTCAGATAAAGAGAAGTGTTTAGGATGTAGTATGCTCGATACAAAAAAGCACACACTAAAAAGTAGTCCACAATTCTCATATCACCTTAAAGAACTAAGCAATGGAATAATCAATTCCTTGCTAATTTTAGAACTAGTAACCACTGTGTTGAAGAAAATAATCCTGTCAGTTAGAGAATGAGAAAATGAAGTTTTCCTGTAACTTCCAGAGTTGTATTATAATGTAAGCATATAGAAAAAGTGACACTTTATTAGTTACATTTGAAGAAATATTTCTTTTCCCAATTTCCTGACATCCAACAGATACTACATTTATTTTACATTTTCCACACTAATACCTAAACTTGAAGATATGTATAACTGAACTCTTATTAAAACATTAAAACACTTGAATTTAAAATTACCAAGAATGTATTGAAATACTTACACAATTTCTAAAGACCTGGAATTCAAGAGTCCTCTGATTGAAATTAGTTGGTTTACTCAAATTAAACCTGAAATGAAATTGCAATTTTTTCTTTCTCACAGATCAGGGAATGTAACGACATACTTGCATTTATGGATTTTAGCACAAATCAAGTATACATGGTAGCCCAATATGCAGCAGAAAGCATCACTTGATTTTACTATTCCTTATTCCTCCCCGTCGTATATCAATTTAAGGAAGAAATGTAAACACATTTTAGCTCAGTAAAAAATACAGAAGTGTGTTCAATGGCAATAGATTCAGTTCTCAATTGGCCTAATGATTCAAATTCTAGAGGTGGCCAATACTAACTACCAACACAACTGCTGTATCACGCATTCATTCCTTGTAAAATGCATTTTTTCTGCTGAGTGGTAACACCCCAAGGATTCCACAACAACACTTACCGTTCTAACAGCTTATCAACAAAAGTAGATGGGTTAGAATACAGAGCCAATGGAAGAAACTGAATATACACAGGAGCATCAGCTGGATTTTCTAGAAAAATTTCTTCTTCCTATTCAGAAAGATTTTTTTTAGAAGTTTACATTACCATTAATGCAATTAGAAATACCCGTTAAAATTATAGTATCACTAAAGTAACTTACTGATGAACTGTTCGTGTTGGTAAGAGGGAAGTTTAGATAGCGTGATGAACTAAGGATGGAAGGCCAGGCCATTTCTGCTGTAATTTTCAACTGAACATCCTTCTGAAGATCTGTGTCTACTTCAAATACAGCATTCAGTCTGGAGAAACAGTTATAAAACTCACTTGTATGTTTTGCAGAAACAGATTTTGAGAATATAACTGAGACACAGATCAGAAAGAAAAATAATCCAAAATGTATTTGATGATTTGCAAAGGTACAAACAGTAGACAGGAAAAACTCCAATACAGCATCCTCAATCTAGAAAATGTATTTTGCCTGCATATGTACAGTAAATCAGTATATCTACTTTAAATGCAATGGATACACAGACTGCACACCTGTCTAATAAACCTGAAGCTAATCTGAACAAGTCATACTTGGTGCTAGCCACTGTCTCCACCGGTGAATTAAGTTCTTTGCTATTAAACCATCTCCACAACAGACTTGGGTCCCTCTCTCCTACAAGCTCTCCAGTCAGCAAAACAGATGAAATACTAGGCTTCAAACCCAGAGAAATATTTTGGACAATCTCCAAATGTCCAAGTCACAACCCCTCTGTTTTCAGAAGTTGTCTCTCCTTTTCCTGAATGGTCCTTTGGACAGCTGGGTAATCTTAACTCTCTTTAAAAGTACTAAATACTTTAAAATATACTATAATAAATAATATTAAAGCATTGTATATTCAAGCTAGAACTACTCCTTATTCAGAACTAATCTTTAGTAGCATTCTCCTTTACTGTAGGGATAGAACATTTTTGAAAGTTACCGATGTGGCTAAATACAGGATTCTGTTCAGAACAAATTTTCTCAGGATTTAATAATATCACCATTATAACACAGAAGTGATAAAGAGGGAATGCTTTCGTTGCTCTATTTAGTTGTATTTTGTTTCTTCACATACCTTTTTTGTAAGGGTAATCTGGGTGCTATCAACACAAAAGACACACACCCTTGCTGTTTATTTGTGTCTCTTGGAGATGAAATCAACTTTACTTATGTATGAGAAGGCAGATGTTTAAAAGGTATGTAATAGTCTACAGAGTTTAACTTTTCTAAGTATTAAGTAGCAATCATTCATCTTCTCAAGGTAAAATACAAGAAAATTTTGCAATTCCCTGAAATGCAAAATATTCCAGTTTGGTAATATATGAAATATTAAAAGGGATATTGAGGATACTATTTTAAAACAGTTTAAGCAGGGATACTGAAAAACCAGTATAAGCTAGTTTCAGAAATTTCTGCAGAGTAGAGACTGCCTCACTATTACGATATTTTCAAGAATTCCAGCAACTCAGTGAATAGTAACTTCTAGTGTTTTCTTTAATTTGGGGAAATGATTTCTGTTTTTTAACTTTTAAAATGCTCTCTTTAAAGGTTTTGCAGAGGTGGCCAAGCAACTCCTTCTTGGCCCCCTCTCAAAGAGCACAGCAATATTAATATGCATTGTATTCCGTAAGAGCATACCTATCACAGAATTATTACCCACTTAAGGCTTAAGCAAACAACAGGAATTAAATACTTACCTATGGCTTGAGTTCTCTTTTATTTCTTTCCATTCTTTGAACAAATTCTCATGCAAATCCCAGTCAGAATCCCATGCATCTTCTTGCATTGCTATGCTGTGCTGAACTTTAGATTCCGCTGTAAGAAATAATGTTTTTATAAATCTTCAAGTAAAATAATTACCTATGGAGAAAACTTATTTTAAATGGTTTTCATAATAAAGTTGAACTTTACTTACATTTAGATAGAAAAGGCAATCCTACATAACAATGATCTCCACACTGTAAACCAGGATCAAAATAAATATTTGCAATCTGCAAAACACGTAACAGCCAATCAATTAAACAGCACAGTAAATCTAATGACCGAAGGAAGATTTCTGTTGAACAGAGGAACTTCATATATGCTACATAGAAAGGAAAACTTATAAACGTTTAGAAATAAGGCATAAACAAACCTTTGATTTTTTTCCTGGCTCTAAATCTTCTTTATTACTTCTCAGCCTCTTATAATAAAACCTTACATCTTCTGACAAGGACCGTATGTGTTGTATTTTCACTTTCTGAGAAAAGGAGTTCATAATGTTCAGGCTCTGGTGAACTACCTTCCCCTAAGGAAAATAAAATGAAAAAAGTCTGCAGGATATGCATTTTTCCTTAGCATATGTATCTATTTATGCAGGCTGGCAAAGACCACACCACTGCTGAAACATTAAACTGAGATTTTAACTACACTATCTTAAAGAAATGCCATTTGCAACACTTCAATATAGTAAGTTTCTGTGAAGTTGTACTTTTTCCTCCATCTGCTTCCAAACACAGTTCATCCTTCTATGAAAATTAAGAACACCTGAAGTATCTTGGAAGAGCTAGGACAACAGGTCTCCTTAATCAAATTATGATTAAAAAAGTAACAGAAAATGAAAGGCAAGAGACAATTTCTGTTTGCTGTGCCTCCTGGTACTAAAGGGAAACAGTCTTTTTGCAAAAGATCACTGCTAGCAATTAGAAATAGCAATTAGTTGCTAGTAAATAGAAATAATCTGAAGGGAAGAGTAAAGGGAAGCTACAATTACAAAAACTACAGGTGACAGAGGGCTTTTAAAACCCTCCTTTCGGCTGCCAAATGCAATTAAGACACCACACACCAAAACTACGTTTAAGAAGAAAACAGGAATTTTTTTCCCTACACCTTTGCACCCTGCCTTTTCTGACTCAAACATTATTTTACACCTTTTAAGCACAGAAAATGCAGTTTAATTGTCATGTCACGATCAAAATCCTTACAATGCACAACCTCTACCCCTGCCTCAGTTGTAAATCAATGATTTTAGTCATGTTTTACACCTTACCCCAACACCCAACCCTGATATGTATCAGAGGAAAAAAGTAATAGAAACAAAAGCAGACAAAAAGTGCAACTCGGGACTGGTAGAGAGTTCAGATTTATGTGAAGGAAAAAACATCAGTACAAGCAAATATAAGTACCCAAGACTTTTTATGAACATGTTTTTTTCTTGTTCCCCTAAAAATAATAGTTGAAACTTTAAAAAAAAAATCTCTAAGGTTAAGTGGAGACATGGGAGAGATCTTTTGCAGATTCAAAATTTGACTGTGGCCTCAGAAAACAGTCAAATATTCTAACAGTCTCAGAAGCAGTGATTGCAGAGGGAAAGAAACTGCAAGAATAAATCCTTAATGGTACAGTCCTGTTAGACTGAATTAGGAGATATATCTGAGCTTCACCTGTGAATTCCTATGAGTAACAAACTGTCATCAACAAGACAGGTTTGTTAAAGTGTTTAGAACAAAATAAAGGTTTGTTGAATAAATAAGAGCGAATAAATAGTATTTTACTAAGACCTTTACATGGCATTTAGACATGAAACAACAGACAAGGGAAAAAAAATTCGTTCAGCAGCAATAAGAAAAACATAACGATGCCATTTAGCACAGAGGTCCTCAAAAATGAGCTTTGATCAGGGAAGAGTTGAGAGGTGGCACTGTAAAGTAAAGACAACACTACGAAGCAGAAGTCATGGCAGCTAAGATTTGTTTAAATCAAGAAACTGACCTTTACAAGGCCTGTATACACTGTCAGTGTATTGCTGACAACCTTCAACAGAATACCAGAAATCACACTTAGGTACAAATACATTAAAATTATAAACAGACAGCTCTGGGAACCAGGCAGCTGCAGGAGAATTACATCCTAAGTATAAACTGAAAAGCATGTGAGACTAAAATAGTAGCACCTAGTTATTCCTGGATGGTGTAGCTGTCAAGTTTCTCTACCAAACACGGAAACAAAGAACTGATGCTTTCATAAGTAATAGAGGCATTACAGAAGAAATAAATGCAAGAGTAGCATGAATTCAGTGAGCCTCAGTTTAGTTTGAAATGAATCCAAGAAAAAGCAGAAGTAAGTCTGCTGTTAATGTTCTCAAATATAAAAAGAGCTAAGTGATCAACTAATGGAAGTAGTAAGTGAAGCTGACTGCTCTGAAAAGCTTGGGGCTTGAACACAATAAATAGTCTATAATCTTGTCAGAGGGGATAATTGTATCTGAATCTATACTCCCAAACAAAATGCAGGAGGCCAAAGATCCCCTGAATGAAAAATTGTCTGAAAACATTACTAGAAAAAGCATGAAGACAATAAAAATCAGAGTAATCTAGGGAAGAGAAAGAATAATGACAGTAAGGAAGCTATGCCTGAGAAACACAGGTGTTGTAAGAAGTAATATCTGCCAAAACAAAAAGCAAAAGGAAATAAACAAAACAAACAATCCCCCGAATCAAAACAAACAACATTCCCCCGCCCCCAAATCGCAAAACCAAAACAAGAAAAATCACAAACAGCCAAACAAAACACAGCCCCCCCACAAATCAAGCTGACAAGGGCTTATTACTACGAAATACTGAGAAGTTCTTTAGCTATTTCAACTAGAACAAACTCAAAGGAGATTTAAAAAAAATATTAATTATTTATGGTCTTTTTTATTGTTTTTTGATGTGGCACTCAAAAGGGACATTCTTCACAGGAACTCCTCTTCATAATAGTCACAGTAATTTCTAATAATTCTAGTAGATTCAGATAGAGAAGACAGAAACTGCTTTATCTCAGTGAATGGAAGTGTATCTTTAAGCTATTTTAACTTATCAAAAGCATATGAAGCAGTTCATAATCAAGTTCTAGATGCTGCACTCAGTGTAATAAGTATTCACATAATGGTGAGGCTATATAGTAAAAAAAAAGTATAAAAGGCTATATAGTATAAAAAAAATAGATTTTAAAGATAAAAAACAACTAGTGATCTTTGCAACTGTAGGCATGACTGTTTGACCTCAAGAGTAGCAAGACTTCTGAAGAATAGGAGATCAGAAGGAAGATGGAATATGTGGCAATTGCAGCTAACACTCACTGAAGTCCTGCTGACTGACCTATCTTCCTCTGATGAGATCTATCCCATTACATGAGTACTCCAAGATCCCTGTGAAGTGGGCTGTTGAGGAGATGTAGGGACAACTTCTGCTTGGAACACATGGTGGAAAAATTCCAAACAACCCCCAAAATAATGACAAATTGATCACAACAGTTCAGTAGTACAAATCTCCAGCAATTTGACATAGAATTCAGGACAGTGGTTGCCCCTGAAAAGGTCATATAAAGAAAAAACACAACAAATAAATATTTAACTCTCAAAAAAACCCCAACTCTTACCGGAAAGGATGGTGGAAGAAAAACATGTTTTGGGGAGCAGGTCAATGAGCCTACAGCAATCACAGCCTTCACAGGTATAGTTAAAATCTGGACCAAAAAAAAAACCAACAAGAAAAATTTAGAAAAAAACTCCTTACATTTCTAGCCTTCAAATGTCTCTTCCACTTTAAAGCTGCATAGAATAACAAAACTTTGAAATTCTACAATTAATGTAGTCTAGGATTATATAGACATTTTAAACATGGAGACATGAATTAAGATTTCAACCCATCATCATACTCTGAACAGTCACTCCATACTGCCAGGAAGCACTCCTTTACTCAGCCATCCTCAGTCCTCCTCTACATGGAACAGAAAAACATACTGAACACATAAGCTCTCCAATGGGGTATTATATAGGTCTCATTTGAATGAGCTTTTCTTTGTTGGAAAACAGGTGGGTAACATCCTTAAAGTAAATGAGGGAAGAAGATTCACCCAAGTTCTCAAAACATACAGAAAAGACACACACAAAAAAAGTAGGGAAGGCAATTAGATTCAAGCACCAATACAAGTAGAATAACTTGATTTATTCTACTTGTAGAATATTTTCTTTCTTTCTAAGAAAGAAAATAAAATGCTTCAGAATCTGTAACTGAAGGGACACATACATGTGTGGATACACTACAAAAAAGCTTAAAATCTCCAATAACTGGCAGCAATAGGGAATTTCCCATTTTCTGTTGCACCATCAGAGCCACACAATCAGTGATATAATTCCCTGACTTCATAAGCACAGAGTCACATTTGGGGTTTTTTTCAATATAACACATAAAGATATTAAATACAGATTGTGTTATTCATTAGACTCTGCCTCCTGCAAAAACAAGGCATATGACGTTGATACAAGCAGTTGTTCCCTCCCATAATAATCACTGCAAGGATTCTGTTTCATCAACTGTGGCAAACTGCAGTATGGTTTAATGGGCATGGTGGTATCCAGTCTTTTCAAACCTTAATGATTCTATTACTCTCCAAAACTCTCTCCAGCTTTCACATTGCATTTTGACAAAAAAAAAAGCTGATATTACAGCTCAGTTGCAGTAACTGATAATGCATGGATAAGCACATTGTCAGCATGTGATACATGCACTGATACCCAAGATCCACACATTGATCCTTTGAGGATGTGTCATGCCACTGAAGAACCCAAACTGCAAAGCATCAGGTCAGATTTAAACAGGTCCTTCTGAAAGCTGGATGAAAATCATAATAAAAGCATAAGCAGCGTTCCTGTTGTATGATGCAGGGTTAACTTCCAAAGATAACCTGACCTCTGGAGTCCCCTTCCAACCTCAACTTCTCCCTCGTGCGACAGTCTGTCCACTAATACAACACTTAAACAGATCTTTTGGGCAACACCCATTTATTATACAATAAATATACCTCATAATCTGTTGTGATTTGCACAGCTCCATCATGAATTCCTTCAAGTTCCTTTGCTATTAGATTTACTCTGAACACTGCATAATAGCCTGACGTGAGGATCACCTGTAAATGGAAGAAAGATTCACCAATGTATTCCATTAAACAAAAAGAAATTTCACTAAAACCAGACTCAAAATTCATTTAAAACCACTGTCAGTGATAAACAAAGAGTTCACATACATAAGTGACTAACACAAAAATTATCTATTCCTTGTGGTGATAAAGTTCCACTCATCCCAGATTAATGATGAGCATCATCTGAGGGCATTGAGATTGGTTAGACTGGGAAAGGGTAAACTTCAGAATCAGCAATTTGAATACAATGCTGCTCCTTAAAATAAATTTAGGAAGCCTACATGCTTTATCACACTCAAGTTCAGACAAAAATTAAGAAAGTACCTCTCCTCTGCTAAAATGACATTGAAAGAAGTTGCAAAGGTTTGTCTCTTTTTTCCCCTCCTACATCTAGCTTTAAGCAATGGATTCAAAGGTTTACTTACTGAAGACTGATCAGATGCAGTAGCATTTTGTAGTTCATGGTGATTTGCAATTATTGTTGTTCTGTTTCCCTTTTCAGTTGTTAGAAGTTCTACAGCCAAACCATCCCCTATAATATGCCAACTTTTTATAGCCAGCTTAAAAAGAACAAAAGGTACTGTTTTCAGTAACAACACTAATGTAGGTTTTTTAAAAAGATAAACTAAAAATAAATGCATCCTCACCTCTATTGGATTGCTGTTGATGACTGCAAATAAAATGCTGGTAACTTCTGTTGCACTCAATATGCCAAAATCTATAAATCGCTCCTCAGTTTTTGGAGACAGTACAAAGTACTGGAAAGATTGATAAAAGTATTTTAGCATAAGTGAAATATAAAGTGTGCTCAAACTCTGATCTCATTAAAAAACGCATTAATAACTTTAATACAATGCTACCATGACAATCTCAAAATTCTACATTAATAAATTTCCTAAGTAAAACTAAAGATTTAAAGGGAACAAAAAAGAATTTTTCAATTTTTCAACAGACACTGAAGTAGAAAAAAGAATTAAAGAGTCCTATGAAGTCTGCCTCTAATTAGACAGAAGTTGCCAAAAAAAGAGAAATACTTACATCTAGAAATCCTGTGTATGCTCGGACAGGTAGGTGAAATTTAGAAGCATTGGTGATAAGAAGGATATTGTTATCTACGTGAACAGATGATGTGGAAGGCATAAAATGAAGTGTAAAAATGTATCTGGATTCATTGGGTGGAATTAAGACTGGTTTACTGAAGTTCTGGACCTAGATCAGTGAACAACGAAGACCAAGGTTATAATTGAATAAAGTGCATCACATTTAAGCATTTATGGATAGGAAATGCATTCGCTGAAATAGGACTTACTTTAAACATTGGTTTTGCTTCTTCTGGTAACACAACATCATGTATAAGGACTGCAAAACTGAATGTGTTTGTTAGATAAATCAGTCTTTCCACAGAATCAGCAGCACTGTCACGGATGTGAAAGAGTGTGGCAGCATGATCAAATCCTAAATAACTATTAAAAGAAAAGAGTGTAGAGAAAATAAAAAAGATTTTCCTCAAAGTGTTTTCTTTACACAAAGACTAGAATCCATTATTTCAAACAGCAAAAAAAGGTACCTACCCCACTGCATGCTGAAACTATATTAACAGCATTACAGGGACATTAAGTAATCAAAATAAGATAAGAAAATAAGTAACTCAGAATAACAGAAGGACTAAATGTAATGTATGTATTTCTCATGTATTTCTTATTAACCAAATCAAATTACTGTAGCACAAAAATTCTGATTGGAAAGGTTTAGGTTTTTTGCCTTTAAAATACCTCGCAGGTTCTGTTGATAAAATAGCACCTCATTCAAAATGTTTTTAAAGTCAGCTTAGCCATACTTTGTAGATAAGTAACAATACCCAAGGAAACACTGAGACTTCTTCCAAAATTTTGCTTAAAACCAACAGTATTTTTCTCTACCCTCACTTCATACAGCAATAGAACAGCGAACACAAAAGCAGAAATATTTCCAATACTGCATTTTTGCAATGTCTCATCTGCAGTCTTCAGCTGCTCTGATAAACAACTCACTAAGGTAAATTTTAACTCAAGCCTTGAAAACCAACTTATGAATGGCTAAGACTACCTCATCCATTTGTTTAAAAACAGGAATATTCCCTTCTAAATTAGAGCATTTAGTTTTTGAACAATGTTCAATTACTGGAAGCTTACCCATCCAACACTTCTGCTTGATACGGTATTTCAAGTTTGGAATAGCTCTTCTCTTTTGCTTTAACAGTTATTTTCCCAGAAGACTGTGATGCCCTTTTTGCTTTTGATGCTGTACACACAAGAATATAAGAAGTTTGTTAAAGCTGACAAAAATTGATCCATTAAGTTAGACTAAAATAAGTGGAAGAAGAAAACCACAGAGCTAGCCCAGAAATTAATTATCATGGAAGGAAAAAAGTGGAGCTTAAGGAATTTCAATTAGCAAACTGACATGGTGTAAAGTCTATGAAGCAAGAGATCCCAATCCTGAATTCTTACCATTTAACACCAGTTAGATGACCTGCCTGATTTAGTAAGCTTTTCTACAATAGGGAAGCCTGATAGTTGCTGTCATACAAATAATTTGAATATGTCCAGAGGATAGTTTGGATCCCAGATGAATTGAACTCTCCACCAAGAATACAGAAGAAAACTATCCCTCCCCTAACAGAACAGAAGCCTGAGATTGCTTGACCCCTCACGTAGAACTACCAGTTGAGAGGGGCTTTGGGCCAGAAATGTAACAACTTCCTAATAATGAAGCAATTAAAGACAAGCTGAACATTGCAAAAAGAGAAGTAGAATCCATGTAAGAACCCAAACTACAGAAGCACCAAGAGTGATGCTCACAAGTCTGCTCCAAGACCACAGAACAAGCAATGTTAGCATGGTAGCAATAGTACAAAAAAAAAAAAAAAAAAACAAAAAAGAAAAAACCAAGGTATTCAAATATTAATTAAGAGAACCCACCAAGCCCCTAAAGCCCCTGAATGCAATTAGGACAGTTGAAATTGCAAATATTTCGGGCTGGCTGCTTCACTGTTAAGAATTCATCAAGTCAATTCCTTAAACACTTTAAGCAGCTTAACTGGGTATTCTTCCCAGGAACCACCATTCCTTCTAAGATGTACCATACGTTAGCCAGTAGGCTCTAATATAAGAATTACCACCAGCTTCAAAATCTGAATGTATTATCACCTCAGGTTGACAGAATTCATGTCTTTCAGAATTTATAAGTTAAAACATCACTTGTTTTAGAAACAATGAGCTATTGAACTTCTAAAGTGCTAATTCATAAATGATAATAAAAATCAAACCACTCCTCTTTTTCCCTGCAACTTCTAAAATTATGTCTACCACAACTATTGCATGCATAAGATTCCATTTTTAAGTGTTCCAGGCAGAAAGACTTACAGCACCTACTAGTATCTTAAAGCAGTAACATCTGACTAGTCACCACCATTCTAACAGCTGATTAAAATCTCTATAAAAACAGAGGTGCCTTTCTACAAAACATCAGCATAGTACTTAAAGTCACACCATGTAGGAGAAAAATCATAGAATACTAGGTTGGAAGGAGACCTCAAGGACCACTCAGTCCAATCTTTCCTGGCAGAAGTACAGTTTAAACTAAGATGTCTCAGCATCCTGGCCAGACAGATCTTAAGTGCCCAACACTGCAGAATCTACCATTTCTTGGGCAGATTATTTCAATAATCTGATTATTTTCATTATGAAAAATTTTCTTCTTGTGTCTAACTGAAATTTCCCCAGGAGTAACTTATACGTGTTACTTCGTTAATTTAGGATTTCTCAGAAACAAATGTCTGTTTAAAATAAAAAATAAGAATACAGCTATGTTTATTAGAAAAATTAAGAATATCTTCTCTTCTCATCTTTATTTACCAGTCTAAGATACTTGTTGATCATAATAATAAGTCATGTTCTCTGTTGAACAAAGACCATCCTTTCAGAAATAACTGAAATTCAGAAGAACTGTAAGCCTTTTCCATGTAGAACAATCCCATTTTCTTCTCAAAATTATAAACAGTGTTTTGTTGAGAGAGTGAAAATGATAAATGAAACTTCAGTAAATTTTCAGAAGCACGTGACAACTTCTAAGAAGAGAGGAACAGTACTCACCATCAAAGCTAATGCTTGCAACTTTGGTATATTTACTTTCAGAGGCTTTTAACGTAACGGGCTTGAAATGTACTGTTATAGCTTCGTTCTGTGGTGTAGGTCTAACACTCTGAAAACAATCAAAATATGAAGCATCTGTAAATTTATCATTGCTAACATGCTGTGAAACCTTCAGGTGTCTTTCACAGTGATAAAACTGCAACTAGTTTTGGCCAAGCTCTTACAAGTCTGTCTTTCCTATAACAAAGCAGCATTACAAGTGGTTTTAGAATTTTTTTCAGGTTCTACAAATTACTTGGTCAATATATAGGAAAGTGGGTAAGAGTGGGGATGTTGAATTGAGTGGCAGTATGGCCAGAAATATTTTAATAAAATAGAAAACAAACCTTATTTAAGATTTAATTTTTATTCTTAATGCTTCAGGCTACAATAGCTAGGCTATTTGTTTCTGGTGCACTCACTAATAAAGCTGTTAACTGACTTGTGCAACTACCAGAGAGGATACAGACATCTCCCTTGTCTCCAATGCCATGCTAAGTCTGCAGGGAAAAAAAAACCCTAACTGTACAGAGAAACATTTTGTAGACCTGTGATGACACTCATTTTACACTAACACTTTATGAGATCGCCCTTTACATCTGAGGATTACTATTTTAAACTGAAGGGAAAAGGTAGCTGGGCATTACTGGAGGAGCAGTTGTGTCAGTTATTAGCCAGAGATGATTTGTAGAAGTACTCATTGCTATGCAGCAGGATAAGGCATTCCATGTCATCTGAAGACTAAAGATTGCTAGCAAACTCTATCTAGATTCCATGGAGAATCTGGGCATGAAGCATTTAAATGCTCTTATTCTTGTTTTGCTTAAAATTAGGATGGTTGCCATGATTCTTCCTCCCCAGCTGTCTTCTCCTTCTTTAAGAACAGCTCAGCTGCTCACGTAGCAGCTGTTAAGCCACAGCAAATTACAGGATGCTGAATTAAGGAAACTGAAATGAGTGCTGCCTTATCTTCTGCTGGGCTGCAGAGGTTTAGCACCTGCTTAATAAGCAGCTGAGCCTTTTCTGGTCAGGGAGGAGCAAGGCAGACAGTTAGTGGTATAAACCAATTACAGTTCTTCCAAGCCAAACTGTCCTTGATTGTAAATTAAAGCTATAAAAGTGTGTATAAATAACTAAAGTTCTGCAGACCACATGATCCTTAGTGGGAACAGGCAGCACTACTCCTGCAGCTAATGAATAATCTCCATTAACTCCACCAGAACTTTTGTATTTTGGATTTATAGCACTGACCTTTATCCACCACCATGTCTGCATACATGGGGTGCAGATATTTGGTATTTCTCTTCATAAGTCAATAACTATCTCAATTTTCTCTTAATGAGATCCACACTACAAAACTGAAATCTTGACACATCTTTAAAAAAACACACTCTCTTAAAGCAGATTAAATCAAATCTCTGATAAAGTTCACAGCTTATGGATGACAGAGACGATAAACATTTTTAGAAGCTCTTTTCATGCAAAATGCTTTCTTTAATTACTGGTTTGAAATAATGCTGATTTCATTTAGTAAATCAAACTGGAAATATTCAAAAGGACAGCCTGTTACCAGAAAAATGGTGGGTTTCAGAGGTTCATCAATTAAACCACAAGTGTAACAAACCTAAATGTTATTAATCAAAATGTCTACAGCTGGTGAATTTAGTTAAGGAAGGAATTTACACTGTTTTGTTGAAAATTTCTGAACTACATAATGTACATTTCCCATTGGTTGCTTGATTACATGCTATAAAGGGAAATACAGAATTAAGACAACTAAAGAAAATACAAACATGATTAAAAATCCTTTCAACATCACTTTCCTCAAATTTCAATCTATTTCAAATAAAGCTCAAGTAAAACCTGTCATGAAATACGCATTAAAAACCATCAAATATGGACAGGTCCTGAAAATACACACAAAACAAGTTCCATCAAGAACATAATATCACCGATTTTCTCAGAAAATTTCCAAGAGAAACTTGTAGGGAAGAATAATTTTAAATAGACATGTTCAGTAACACATGGCTCTCCCACAGAATGACCCACTCAAGATTTCTGACCCTGCTCTGTGAAGACACATTCAGTTTTTAGCATATATGTTCTGAAAGACACAAAGAAGGGCTAAAACTTTGTGCTTCTGCAGGAGTTTTTGAGAAAGACTTTGAAGGTTTAAGGATTCTTGGACTACATGTATTCTAATAAACTAAAGAGTATGGGTTGGGAGACTGGCACATGTTCATCTACACTGTTTACCAGTCAGAAGGCTCCTGAACCTAGTTTTGTCTTGCCCACCTAGATGAAAAAGCCCTATGGCTACGGGTAGCAGATTAAGGCTGGTTCCATTAGTGTCAGACCACCCCTGTATGGTTGTATTCTCTTTTACAGACACAACTGTCAGAAATTTCTTGGCCTTGTGTTTAAACAGTTACTAATTAATTCATTTTCTCCATGAAGAATCATCCAGAACATGAAACAAACTACAATTAAACTGTAATCCTTGATAATTTTGAGATGCACACACCCAAACATGAAGATGAAAACACAACACAGAAGCAAGCTACTTGCAGACTGTTAAGAGATATTAACCCCTATTCTAAAGCTGGGACAGAATTTAATACTTCCTTATACCAAAAATTTTGTTATCAAACTGATACAATTCAGCTTTGCTAAGGATGTGTTCCTGGTTCTTCATGCATTAAACATAATCAGGACCTCAAGTTTTGAAGTGTCCCTTTGCTTTTAGCAGCCAAATAGGTTTAAAGTGCCTTAAGGAAACACAAAATTTTCATTATAGAGAAGAGATAAAACAAAGTGTTCAACAATCTACATTTATCATATTTTTGACAGAACGGCTTAATTGTTGCAGCATGACTAGTTTATCCAGTCATGAAATAAGCATTATTCTCCTTAATAATGGAACAAACCCTATAAAATGAGGGAGATATTAAAAGCAATTTTAAAACTCAAAAAAGAAAATGCCTTGCTCTTAGTTTCCTCAGCCAGTTTGTTGGACCACAGCATGACTAAGTACTCGAAGGCAGAACAACTCCAAGTCTGGCAACAGTACGAGCGGTCTCCGCACACTGACGACCTGAAGATATTTAGCTCCTCCAGCACCCAGCTTAAACATATGCTAAATATAGCCTTGGCCTTTTCTTCTGACATTAAGGTGAAATTTGTCACACAGCTCTGTCTCACTGCTTTTAAACCCTAGCCCTAAAGGGTCAAAAGTCTACTTGTTAAGATTTCCTAGAAGTAAGCTATTCACCACATTCCTTCCAAAAATTCTTTTACTCTTGCTTTCCACTTTGAAATTCCTTAATTGTCACAGCAGCAGAAATTCACACAGTGCTTCAAAAGCTAGAAAGGTTACAAACTTCCCAACAAAGCTGTCCCTTAATGAAAAGAGCAATTGACTTGATGTGTCATGTGATACACTGAAAAACATACCATGTCTGTGGTAGCTTTTTCCTTGCAAAAATGAGTCCCAAAGGCTTTAAAAATACCAAATCAACTGCTTTGATAGACAGTAATTACTAAAAAATAATTTCTCTGGAAAAGTTTTTTCATGACATGGATAACGTTTATCAAGTGACAGGTATTTATGACTTATAGCCCATAGTCTGAAGACCATAGATTTTAAAAAAATGGATAGGCTTGGGTTTTCTTTCTAAATGGAGGAGTATGGATTAGGCATTATATTACCAGGTATTAGAAGTGACACTGATGGTCTGAAAATAAGGTTATTTGCATTGTACTCAGCAAGTATATTATATACTTTAAAAAAATTAAAGAGAAAAAGCCAAGCAAACTGTCAAATCGAAGAAAACAAACATCCAAATATAGCTGGAAAAAGAATTTCTTGAATTTACCAACCTCCTCAATGCAAAAATCACACACAGGTCTTTTTGGTTTTTAAAACCCTCTATGGAAATTGTGCTATAGCTTATGAAGTCCTATAGTCCTATGAGTCCTATAGGATCACCTAACCTCAATGCATCAGAACCTCAATGAATTAAAATCTTTTTGCACTATACTGTATGTTCCTCTTGTTTGCAGTATACTGTAAGTTTCTCGTCTTGAAATTATTAGTGAATAACAGCTTAGCAAGCACTGAAGTGGTCTACTATCACTGTGAAAACTTATCTTCATCAGTAAAAAAGGTTTCCTGTTTCTACTTTAAATTCATCTAGCCTCAGTTTCCAGTATCCTAAGATTTTGCTAGATCTCTACTATTAACACGCTGTTCCTCATAGTTACAGCTTCAAGCTTTATAAACACAGAAATGCTCTCCAAGATCTCAGTAAGGAACCTTTGCCAATCCTTCAGTCATTCTTCTGGCTCCTCTGGTTTCTTTTCAACACTTCAACACTTTTTGAAGTGCACTGGGACAAGGTATAGCTAGCTACACAACTAAATCTGGAAAAGAAGGAAGACAGGAAGGGGAGAAGGAAGAAGTGAGAAAAATAGTGGGCAATGAGAAAAATCACACAGGAAAAAGGTAAGAATGAACAAAGGCGGACTACCAGACTAGTGCCAAAATTCTGAAATAAAAACAGAAAATAGAAAATCCAAATGCTAGAATTCTGAAGCTGGCTGCACTTCACATTCAGCTCCAGTGGTCTTACTGCAAAGGGCCCTAGAGTGTTTGAGTTCTTTTTTTATTTCAAGCATTAAAGGAGATAAGCTCAAGAGAAAAAAGGGTAATTTTACAGGCAGCTCTTGAAAGCTACTCTTTGCTTATCTTAAAAGTTATGTTGGGGAACCACTTTATATACTGATATGTAAATGTGATGTTTGTATGATGAGGACAAAGAATCTTACAGACTCTGTATTAATCTCTCACCCACTGAACATGAATTACTGTTCTCAAGTATAAAAGTTTCCAAAGGTTCAGATATTGCAGGTACAGCCTAAAAAATGCTGTTCAGAGCATTCAAAGGAGACTATGATGCAAATTAATTTTACCATGCATAAAAATTATTTGCTCTGCTATTAAGTTACATTTTCAGTCACACATAACCTAGCTTCTAATTCTGAACACTACCTGGTGAACCTGTGAATGTTCAATTTTTATAAGAAAAAGTAAATCCAAGTAGAAGGTTTCAAATTGAAAGAAATTAAACTTACTGTAATTGGCACATCTTTTGTTCCTGAATTCAATAAATGCAGATTTAAAATTTTTGGCAGATCTGTTAAAGAACAAAAAACACACCTGTCTATTAGGCTATTTTAACAAATGAATCTTATACAAAACACTAGCTGGTTTCTTACATACCTCCACTGTTCAGTGTTAAAAAGTTATACTAACATGACAGAACAGCCAGTCAAAATGGCTAGTTCCAAGAATCTGACATAAACTGCATTTTTGTGTATTATTATGTATTACATGCTTCAGCTTACCACTCATATTTCTAACACATTGAGAAGTGAACAGGCTAAAAATACTATAATCAATTGCTTTGTCAGATGCACCATGTTCAGAAGGAATTACTCTTACTTGAAAATCTTTACACGTTAAGGAAGTACCATGGAAAAGTTCTTCAGAAGCTCTTTTTTAGTTGAAAAAATTATATATACTGTTTTTCATCAGCAATTCCTCCTACAGTTTCCTACTACTTTCTGATATATACTTTTTTATAGCTAAACAATATTAATGTAAGCATAAAGTGTTAAGCCCAAATGTGTTAGAGGCAATTAAAAAAAGATCCTATCATAAAACATTTGATCAAGATTACACACCTTCATTTTTCCCCGTGTCCGAAAATTATTAAGACTTACCAGAAGTGAAGCAATTTTCACAACAATTTTCACAAACTAATTGAACTGAAATGCTTTTCAGACTAAGCCATGTGCAAGTGTGTAACATTAATCTTACTACTGGACTTACAACCTGGTGTGCAAACTACTGCTAGCTTGTACGCTCCCCAAGAAGTCTTCCATCTGTGCACTACTGTAACCCATTGTTATCTGTCTTTTTAAAAGCATCATTCTACAAGTAACCCTGAGCAGTACAAAGGTAACTGGGCTTTCTCCACCCCATCCTATTTCTGATAGGTACTTTGAGAAGCAAAGAATGGTTTACCTTGTGTTCGTAGTGTACCAAAATCTAGCATTTCTGTTGATGAATAGATTCCTGGTGCTTAAAAAAAAAAAAAAAAGTTATGATTTTCTTATTATACTAAGTTAATTAATTTAAATAACTGAACCCCCCCCCCCAACCAAAACATAAAACAAACTCAAGAATCAACAAAACCCCAACCATTCTTTCACAAACCTGTAGTAACTTCTACTTCAACAGGCAGAATAATTACTTCTGTGTTGTCTGAGGCATTTGTTTTTATTCTAATGAAGGCTGTATGATTATCTGCTTCTCTTGAAGAAAAGCTGGCTCTCATTACTCCTTTTGTTTCATAGGGAGGTATTTCCTGATAAATAATCAAAGCACATCTGTGAGAGTGCAGTAATTACAAAAAAAGCTGTCACACCAAATAATTACAATAGGAGCATTAAGTATAATTGTGTTAAGAGAAAAAGCTACAATGGCAGGAAGAGATAGGCTTCATATAACTAAAATTACCATTAAATTTATAAAGGATAGTTGTATTCATCCAATATGACACTGATTAAATCTAGGTATATGCAAGAGAATTTTCATGTCCCATTTGATTAAGTTAACGATTCTATGATTGTAAGTTTTATGTAATCAATTTGTGGTAAAAGGACAGTACACTAAATTAGCAGAATCTGGCAAAAAAAAAAAGACATTCAGAAAAAATGTTGACAGTAATATCAAATTTTGACTTTGCATATTCTAAGTGTTTTTTCTCCAAAGCAAACATAAGCCATACAGTTTCAGTGCTAAACACAAACTAAAACAGTGCATAACTCCATGCAACCAGAAGCATGTGGAGCTCCACGTTTATTAGTCACCATGTAATTTACAGGAAAAAGTAAAAATTAATTTTAGTTTCTGTGTCATGCCTATTCAATCAGTTTCTAATTTGCATTCACAGTTTGAAAAACATCTTTTTCTGTATTTTCTGAACACAGCTGCAGCACAAGAGTAACTTCAGCACTACAGCTGAAATACTAACATCGCATTGTCTTCCTCATCACATTACAGAACGTCTGAGGATTGGACTTTTGGTTGGTTTCTTGGCTTTTGTTTTTCAATAGAATATGAAAACCTTGACTGGAAATTTTCTAAGGCACAATTATGTAATGCAGATGTATTCTTTGAAAACTGTTGAATATCAAAGTAAGAAGATTTCAAGTTCTGTTTTCACAGACCAAACATAATGCAGCCATTCATTAATGTATCAGAGGATGTGATCTGAGTCTTCCATATGTGTAACTAGGGATCCAAATTTGGTCAGATCAAAAAATACTCCTGCATATGCAGACTGCTTCATCCAATCATTCAAGCATTTGGCATCAGAACGATTTTATACAATTACATATATCCATATGTCAAAGTATCATCACCATATCTCAGATAATTTCTGCTACTTCGAAGCTTTTTCTAGCTGCAGTGCAACTCTCTTGACATAACCAATACAATGATGTATCTCTGTGTTTCCTCCTACTGCTCTGATTTCTTCAAGCTGCCTTATTGTTTTGAAATACCAATGGTTATATGAAAATGCATACCAATGTGTATGAAAATGGATGGATAGAGGAAACAAGAGGATTAGTCCTTGCCAGACACTAGAAGCTTTCACATATGAGTCATCATTGCTTTAACTGGCAACCTGGCCAAAAGAAGCTGAAAAGCTTCATGCTCTGAAAAACATCCCCCTTGAGTTCTCCTGACAACTTGGAATGGGCTATCTTTAGAAGCAATGCAATTTGACTAAAGCAGTGTCAAAACATTAGGACATTTATGTTTTAAAACCCATTTTCACGTGAACATCTAACCCTCAGCATCTGTTTCCACTGCATTTTTTAAAACATTGTGATCTGTGTTAATACTTATTTCTTTGCAACTTTTGTACCTAAGACTAAAATACTGACATTCTAATGGATTTTCTCCAGAAAAGACAAGAATCAAGTATTGTGATTGGCCTTTGTAATTCACTTGGAAATACCCTCTTAAAACAAAAAACCTGTCATGTTACTGTAATGATACACTTGAGTGAGAGACAAACTTAGGAGCCCAATGGCTCTGAAGTCCCTCCCAGAGCAAAAAATCAGTCAACAAAAAAGTCAAATAATTCTAACTGAAAAGGAAGATACGTTTTGTATCTAGCTGGTCGTTACCAGTGGTGTGACATACAGCATGGAGCCAAGTACCTTTGGGATGCGTCTAAATTTTATCTCACATAAAGGTATCAGTACATGTTACTTCAAACCAGAATTAATGAGCCAGACCACAAGTCCATCCAATCCACTACCTTGTCTCTAGTAGCAGACATGATGAGTAGGGAATAGCTGCAGGGCATGTATGTAAGAATATTTTCCAGAACAGTTTCCAGCCACTCTCAACTCTTGATCTAGGTACTTCAGGTACACACACTGCTGTTTTATTTAGTAGTCCAAAAGAGATTTTTCTTCCCTAAGTTTTTTCAGCTTCATTTACAACCCATGTGTGCATTCATAGTTATTTGCAAGAAAGACTTTCTAATTTAAAAAACCCCAGCATCACCAAAAAAAGCCAAGACAAATAAAAAAAATCCCAACCAACAAATCAAACAGAAAAACATGTATACTTTTCTGTATACAACTCACAGGCCTCCACAACTGAAAGCCCAGGTAGGTGTAATTCATTCTAATGGGAGTCATTTTATTCTTCACATTTCAAAACAGCACAGCTCAATACATATGGCTTATCTTAATTAAACCTTTCATTCAACCCCTACTATCATAACAATAACAGACCCTGATATTGTTTCCACTTTTATATTATTTCCATTTTGTATTTTAAATGATTACATGACAAGATATAAAGTCAGTAAAAAACCCCAAAGCCCCAGCTCATGTCAAAATCAAAGCTCCCAAACAAGTAAAATGAGTGCTGCGAGACATGACTACTCACCCATAGCTTTCTTGTCCCTCCCTGCTGACCTGTTGGAAGCTCTAAATGGAGATCACCTCCACTGGAATACATTTCTACCACCTGAGGTGGATATAAGGAAAATGTTAGCACTCAGCCTTAAAGGGTCTTGTTTACTAATCAGGTATCATGTGCAATGGCATAATTTAGTGACTATTTGACCACTGGAATACCTTACAAATTCACTTTAATACTGATATAGCCATTTGCTTGTGCTACACTTTATGTGCTTTTTAGAGAATTTTACTGTTTGTGAATCACTTAACAGAATCAGAATTTAGTTAGGTAAAGACATAATCCTGCCTGAACATAAGAATGTTTTCTAAGATTACATACTGGGATACACTGAAACAACACTATACGCTGTGCAAACCAGACAGAATGAAACTAAGAGGCATCACTGGATTAAAATATGCTTGTTTGCATCTGTATTCTTTCTCATTACCAGTGAAGTTTAAGTCCTTATTTTTCAGTAATTACAACAATTTTAAAAATTGAAATTTCACTGGAAAACCTCAATTTAGGAAACAAGAGATCTGTGACTATATTCTACAATGTCTAGAACTGATATGCATTTGAGCAGGAAAAAAAAATCTTATAACATGAAAGACATGACTTCAAATATCTCTAAAGTTCAAAGAGAATTTTAAAAAGTACCAAAATAACCAAAATTTCAGTTTAATACCATAAACAAGCATTTAATGATTTTTCTCTTATGCTCACCTGCAAAGGTTCACTGTGAGGGTTATGGATATTTATTATAGGAGAGAAACTGCTATTTACAGGAACTCGTGCCCCAATAAATGGGCGCAATCGATAGGGGTTCGGAACTCCAATGCCAAACACCTGGTTCAGTAAAAGAAACACAAACTTAAGTAGGTGTACGTAATTGTTGCAGAGCCTAACGTGCACACACATTTTAGCAACCTACCAAGAACTTGTTTTTGTTTGTTTTATAGTATACTTATAAGCAAAACTTTAAAACCAGTATCATACTAAAGCTCTGAAATAAAGAAGTTGGTTTAGTTTGCAGTTAAAAGCTATTCCTCATTTCTACTATTTACTTACACATACACTGAAAAACAGGAAATCAAAACACCACCTTTTTTTCTGACACTCTGGAATAGAGTGTCAGATAGATACCAGCTAAAGGTTACTGAAATATGAAATGTTCCTTTAATCATATCATTATGAAACAATCCATACTGCGAAGCATTTTTGCTGTTGTTTGTAAAACATTGTCATGGTAAGAGTTATATTCTTTCAACAATAAAATTTCTCTCATTTTTCACTTTTTGGTCTCTCTCATCTGTCTGAATTATTGTTCTGAATCTCCAGTGAGTAATTTTTTGCCAGCTCAATGAATAACACTGTCTGGCCACTGGATTGGATAAGTAAAGAGCTGAGAGATGAGCTAGATCCCTACAATGAGCCACTAAAATAACACACGCACAAAAGGTATTGGGAGGATTTTAAATCTAATGTAATTTCATTGATCTGGCTTACAGTACTGCCCTACCAATCTTTACAATGGTCCATCTGTGTTACAACAAACAGCAGGGATGGACACTTCTTTAACTGGGTTGATGGGAAAAAAAAAACAAAAACAAACCAACAACCCACCACTACTGTGCAAGTACCCTTGAATGGTTAAGCATCCCATAATAGATGCTGCTTTGCCTGATTTGCGTTTCACTTTTCGGGAAAGCATGTAATTCTCTTACCTGATAAGTAAATACCCCATGATTAGAAGTGTTAATAAATAAAGTGTTCTCTACATTTCCCACTACTCTTGCGAGGAAAACTACATCGAAGGACGTATTCCCTCCTGGAAGAATTTTCTGGAAAAAATGGAAGCAAGCAACAGAGGGATAAGCAAAACTGAATAAACTGCATCATACAGATGAACAATAGTTTTTGTGCTGCAGAAGATCCTCACGTGTTCTTTGTGGAATACTGATGTTAGGAAGTAAACTGCAGATTTGGAAAGAAGAAAGTAGAAATTTCAAACAAATGAAATGTGTAACAAACTAATAAAAATAGCAATAATTTAAAACTATTACCTAGTGCAGGATTTAATTGAATTTTTGCACTGAATTCTGAATTTAGAGTTCAGCCCTAAATATTTTAGACTGACAGTTCAAAGGTCACTGGAGAAATGCAACTGCTACAAGACTTCCACAAATGCAACAGGTTGCTTATTAGACTGGTTTTCTGAACTTTTTCATGTTTACATGGCTCATGCTAAGCCACAGGTCCTGAAGACAAAACTGAAACTAGAGGACTCTATCTGAAAGCAATGTGGTTAGGAGTTAATCCTGCTGACACCTGCTTTCAAATGTGCAAGTTCCTGTAACACAATACAACTCTAAGTACACTGGAGTGACTACTGCACACTAACACCACTTCAAGTGACTTAGAATATTCAGAAACTTTATAGTAACAGTCTGTTTGTGTAAGTGCTCTGAGGAAATACTTCAGCCACAAAGATCATCTGCTGTTAAACCATCAATTATACATTTCCTACATATTCAGATCTCCTTGTGTTTCTCTGCTCAGTTCAAATTTGCTATGATGTGAGATGAAGAACTGCAGTATCTTAATACTTCCAGGTATACAATTATTGCTGTAAGTCAATCTTTTAGAGAATCTTCCATTCAGATTCAAGAGGAGGAAACAAAGCTAATTTTGAGAAAGTAAAAGAACTTACTCTATTTTGGAAAAACGATGCATGAAAATGTGATGTTGTAGCAGATATTGATACTAATGTAATTGTTTCTTCTGAGCTAGGGTTATGTAGGTAAACTTTTTCCATTTTTGGCATTCCAACTGGCCTGTCAAAATAGAGAGAAAATATTTACAAAGTGTCAGAAATCTAGACAATAAAGCATTGGACTTTTTTCCCATTATACCATACAGGAGCATAAAAGTGATGAACACTGACAACAGATATTTGCATTTAATGCTTTTTTCAATTAACATATGTATCTTGGACCTGTAAGAATTACTTAGTTAACATATTTTCCATTATTTTATTGTTTACTTTTCCTGAAGGTTTACCTAATGTTGCATCATGCTCATGAAATTCTATTGCCAGATTTTTACTTCAGAACGAAAAGCAGCAAAGTTTTCTATCTCTATGCTAGAACCTCTACATAATTATGTTAAGACAGGGTATACACAGCAACTGTAAATAAACAGAACACACCCTAGACAAAAGTCTAAATGCAAATTTTTTCCATGATCGATTATAAGCAGTCTTACCCAGAACCCCAAATTTTTTGGGATTATACTTTTTTAATGTGCTCTACAGAATTAAGTATGCAGACCTGTACAGCAACAACTATTTTATTTCTATATTGTATTTGGAGTCATACTTTAAGTAAAAAAATTAAGGCCTGGGATAAATTCTACAACTTAGGAACTCTAAAACATGGAAGTCACACAGTCAACTGCACAGTTTTTCAGTAACAAGACATGCTAATAAATTTATTTGACATAACCTTTTGGCTACTTTCTTTTTGCTTACAACAGCTGAGGTGACAACAGATGCTCCAGTTTCAGCAATTATTTTTCAGACTTTCTGTCTCTTCAGGATTTTTAACATGTATGAGTTAAAAGGCATGAAAGGTATCAGCACCAAAGCACTAATAAAGTGTGCAGTTTACAGATTAAAAATTGTTGCATTTTCAATTCTGAAATTCAAAATAGTTAACTCTCAACTTTCAGGATACGTGTAGTCGATGTAGCACTCTCTTCCATGTAACTTGCTCCAAACACTGCAAAGGACACCAAAATTACTGATAAGAAGTACTACCTGTAGTACCTGCAGTGATGATGACCAGAAAGAGGCAGCTGTTCTGCCATCCTCAAATAACCTTAACAGACCAAATTAATATGGGCTACTGCAGTCATAGTTTTTCAGCTTATATTATTATTCAGCTTATATTCACTTATTCGGTGGAATAGATCTCAACAGATGAAGCAATGTAACTTTGTTATAAATTAAAGGCTCTATTGAACGGAGAATTTAGTGACAATAAACAAGCTATGTCACAATGTACAAAGTGATTGTGGTTAGAGAGCCTCCTATGTGTGAAACATGGGCTAAAGAAGCAGATGCTAGAGACCATATTATCAATTCAAAGGCACAATTATTAACCATCAATAAATTACATCATCACTAACAAAAATATATCTGCAGTCATCCACTATAAAACTCTTTGCTTTGCTTGCTTAGTTCACCTAATTGTCTCTGTCAGCAAACACTTGCTCTTAATCCTTTCACTGTCAAAAAATCTCATTTTAACTCCTCTAACTTCACCAGTGACAAAGACCACAATTTCTCTCACCTTTCAAAACCTGTACAAAACCAGACATCCAGGTTGGGTTAAGCTCTAACAGAAAGAGCTAGTATACATGGGGATCTCAGAAAAGGAAATAGTTTATCAGCTGTGACATTTTGCATTAACTACTCTAACTGCTATACTGCTGATCAATGGAATTAAACAGTAAACCTATGCACCAGTTTTTCTTTTGCTAAGAAAAAGTTTACGAGACAGGAGCAATGCAAGTGAGAGCCAGCCCTCAAAATTACTTCATCTCTACCTCCACCCCCACCAAAAATACCACCATAGAAACAAACATGCAAATCCATGTGTCTGCTGATAGGGAATTACCCAGCATTGCCTGAATTATGAACCCACTGCTTCAAACAATCTCTCACTGACATCACTACAGGTGGCCTTGAGTATTTTATCTGCTTGGAAACTACGAAAAGCAGAAGCTTCTATACCAGTCATTTTTGCAAACATTTTTGCAGCAAATTCCTTGTTTAGACAAAGTGGTTAAGCCTTAAAGCAGTACTCTGATTCTACCAATACTAGAATTTTTTTTAAAAAAGGGAAGAAATAAAACAGTCAATCTCCTCCAACACTGAATAAAGCTCTTGCAGCCTGAGGATCAACTGTCTGTTCACCAGTTCTCACTACTATTTTTTACTCTCCTTAGTGGAAGACATGCTCCCAGCATCTTAGTGCAACTCCTTTGCTTGCCACAGTCAAATTTTTGGGAACTTGTCCTCCCCACAGCACGTTCAGCAGCTCATCAAGAAGGGGAAACCATCTTCCTATTCTGTAACAAAGCACTCCAATCACTCTTCCTATGAGGACTTAACAGCAAAAAACTAGAATCAAACTGAACAGTTCCTTCCAACCACAACAGCAAGAAGAGAGAGATGAGGGGATTTTAATAACTGTGAGCAAATGACATATGAGCAAATGACATGACTAGTATATCATCTGTGGTCTCTAAAGAAAAAAAACTATGTACTGAGAACTGAAGATCAGAGTGGACTTCAGTGACACGTATGGTGCATCATGTGTGAAACATCACAACAAAGCCAAGAAAATGATCTTGAATGAACAGGCAATATCAAAGAACCAGTCTGCTCACGTCAGAAAGGTAGTTTGCAAACAAAACTCATTAGCCAGGAAATATTTCAAATATTAACAATCTTTAACATTCATGCTTTTCCAGTTCTGAAAAGAAGGGACTATACATCTGCTTGAGAGGCCCAAGTCTGTAAAAACAAACTGTTAGGGAAACAGCCAAGATCAACATCATAGCTCACTAATTTCATATTCCAGACTCAACTACTACAGTATAATTACAGATAATAAAGGCAGAAGGCACTAAAAAGGAATTCTGATGTTAGGACTTTGTTTTACTTTATTCTTTTGCTGATCATTCCGATTTTGAAACAGTGAGTCTGATACTACATTTGGCTGAGTTACAGCTTTCTTTATATTCTTTAAGTGTGATGCTACCCAACTATACAGAAATAGGACCTCAGAAACCTCACCTGTTTTTTCTGCCATCAGACATGGTAAAATCCAGGTAGGGAAATGTGCACCAGACACCTTTAAATGAGCCTGCATCCCAAGCAATAATCTCATAAGGGATGCTCTCCAAGCTACAGATTATCAAACCACAATCATCTGCACAAGTATGGTTGTAGCTGATGCCAAATTTTACAGCAGAATTTCCCGGAGCAGTCACAGCTAGCACTTCTCATTATGAGAAGCTGGTATAGACAGACCTTCAGGCAAACGTGAACTATCAAAGCATGTAAGATTTTGCTCCTGATCCTTTGTCCCTGCATAATGCTAGGTCAACCTACACTGATAAAAAAACTGATACCATAATCTAGATGAGAAGATGCTAATTAACAGGAGTGAAGTGCCTGGTCAAATGGGTAAGGAAGCCCGTGTTAATGTTCTTTACTGCTGCAATGCAACTCCTTCCAAACTCTAAGTTAGTACCTGCTGTGCATTGTAAGCATGTCCTGGAAATAGAATTCACTGCTGTTCCAGTAATCAAAAAGTAGATTATTTTAACAATGGAAATCAGCTCTTGCAAATTTTGCAGAGATGAGTCCTTGAGTTATTGGCCCAAAACTGAATTGCAAAAATATATAGCTACTCATTGTAAGGCAAATACAAATTGAGAAAATGACCTTTTAAAAGAGAAATTTTTCTTTTCTTACTAAAATAGTTTAAGCACCTCTGTAAAATGGTCACTTAATTTATGAAAATGGATACAAATCTATTACTGAAAAGCAAAAGATATGAATTCAGCAGATATTCTTCCTCTTCCATCTCTTATTCATTCTAATGAGACTGGAGAGAGAAATTAAGTCAATCAAAAGCTTCCTAGATGCATTTTGAAATGCTCGGAATATAGGTAAATATACTCAATATTCAATTCTGGTAAATTCCTCATGCATTTGAGAATTTGACATGTTTTCCTCTGTGTTTATTTTTCATTTAGCATCTTTGGCAACAGCGGAAACAGTTGCAAAATCAGTTGTCATGCAACATATCAGAAGTGTCACAAGGGTTAAATCAGTATCCTGTCATACAGTATCCCATCAGACAGGGATGAATAACAGATGCCTAGAAGGCAGAAGTGTAATGTGGAAAGCATACAAAGTCAGGTGCCCTGGACACTCTCTTACGCTCTGGAACTTCCTGAACCAATGGAAATGGTTCTGCAGCCAGAACATCAGAGTGAGCAAGCTCCAACAACAAGAACTTGGGTGTTGACTTGTAACATATCCAACTACTTTTAATTAAAAGAAACAAAACAAGCTGGTCTTACTAAAGACAGAAAGAGAACGCCTTTTGTACCCCATTCTGAAGAAAATGCTAGCTTCCTTACACAAAAGAAGCCTGCATCTCACAAAACTAGAGAATTAGCGAGTAGAGCATTCTTCCTGCTTCACACAAAACCGGTTGAGTGACACAGGCCAAGTGGCTTCTTTATCTGAAGCTGAGTAGCTGAAGCACATACACTTGCATTCTCAAGTATGTCTCCAACTCAGAAAAGCAAAAGAAAACAGAAGAGTTTTGGTTTTGTATATGTACTAACCTACAAATTGGCTGTTTCTTAGCTGCCAGATTTCACAGAGAAAGAGCTCTGACATAAGACTTGACAAAAAGTTGGTGTCAATGCAACATACTAAATAGAGTAAGTGCCCCATTTTAATTTAAGAATCTAATTTAGATTCCATACAACAAAATCATGCCTCTTCCAAACAGTTACCAAAACCACATATACAAGTAGTAGAGTTTATCCAACCATGTCACCAAGTGTGATTGGAATGAATCTTGTGTAATGAACTTTCAGCAGCATTGTGCAGTCTAGCATGATATGTGAACAAAACCTAAGGCAGATCTGGATGAAATGTCAATTTACTGTCAACAATTTCTCACATTCAACCTCCAAGGGAAATGAAGTTTCCTTTAGCAACATTTCTTTAGAATTCCAACAATCTCACACATCAGAAGTGTATCAAATGTACTGTGTAAACATTTGGATATACTTTATATGCAACTTACTTTTAAGTAAATGTACTTAAAATGTAGGAGAAATAGTGACCTGAATCAATTCTCTAGTTGCTAAGATTGTTCACTATTTTTTGTATGGGGGTTAGAGTTCTTGAAGAAAACAGATCACTTTGCTAAACTTATATCAATCTTACATTACTTGAAGAAACTCCCATGGCTTTAAGGATATTTACATTTACTGTATATCTAGTAGATGCAAACATTTCATCTATAGCTCAAAAAAAAAACTTCCAATAGTTAACTGTTAACAATATAATTTCTCCATTTTCTTATCATGCTAGATCTCCCCTAAATTTTATACCAGTCAAGCTTTACAAGGATGTAAATCAGTTTACACTGCAGTACAATACATTCATGATACGCATAAATGCCCCCTTTTTATTTGTCCTCTTGTTCTTAGTTCATGTAATTAGAAGTAGGCAGTGCAGTCTAGATTCAAAGGGAGTTATATTAAGACAGGTTTAAAATAGGCTGTATTCTCCAGATTTTTACCCATTCTGACACTACTGGGTCCTTAAATTAAAGCATGTTACTTATGTTTCTTAGAGTAACGTAAGGTCTCCACACCTGCAAGGTCTCAATATTTGAACACAGACAAGCAATTGCTTTTAAGCCCACCTTAAGTTTTCATAGAATATCCTGACAAATACTGGAGCTCACAGATAAGAAACAGGCAAACATTACAAAAATCTCCTAATCAAAACACTTCAAACTAAATGCTAAATGAGATTATCAATATAAAACTATGATAAAAACAACAGAATACTGCCCTACCAATGAGAAAATTTTGTCTGAGAATGGGCCCTTGCCCAAACTGAGTGAAGCAAGAAGAATCACACAGTTCACCACAAAGGAATATGTTGCTCAAGGATTAAAATATTACTGTAACCAAAAGTAAAAAAACCAAAAACCATTATCAATCATTTATATGAAACAGGGGTAGAATGTCAGCTTCATCTAAAATAACTCCACATTTAAAAAAAAAAATTTCATAAGCAGTTCTAGCTGATATTGTGGTAGTATCCTAAAATACTCAATACACAAATGCTCCAATATAAAAGGCACCTCTATCAAAAATTTTAGTTGAAGAACTTAAACTTCACTTTTGATACTGTCAAAGCTGAATTAACAAAAATGACAACAATAAACTGAGATCTGTGAAGATCCACATTCTCCCACAAAGTAGGTGCAAGAACTGGATATAAACTGCCCTGTAAAAGTATTCTTCAGCCTTCACCCCAGGTGGCCATCTGTAAGGCCTCTAATATGAAGACCTCTTAAACACAAAAAGTCATATAGATAATGACTGCTCTGCCAAAATAGCCTCTAAACAACCAACTCCCAAAGCTATGAAAAATAACATAATGATTCCTGTTTGTAGGTTAGAACACTTCTGTTATTCCCATTTAACAACAGGGGAGAGTATCAGTTTAAACAAGAGAATACAAGGAACAGAATGCTGGTAAAAAAAAAAAAAGGCAGCTAGCTGTGGAGCTGGCTTTAGGTGGAAGGTTTTTTTCTTGTTTTTTTTAAAGCCCTGAGTCTCCGATACTCAAGATGCTGCAGAATTAGTTCCAGAAAAATATTGGTGTTGCTTCAGCAACACAAGAAAGAGGCTTACACATTAAATAACCAAATGAGTATTCCACACTTAGTCCAAGTAGTCCCCTGGCAGAGTGATATGGGAGAACCTGCCTCAGTTCTATCCCGTTCCCAGAGGCTTAATGTATACAGAGAACATTTGGGATCTCTTCAAGTGAGCTAAAGATTTGCATATCCTTTTGCATACCCTAACATACAGCATGCAATTCTTTTGATAAATGTGAGATTACCTGGACTACCTTCAAAGTGGTACAATACGGTAGTGTTTGCTTTATGCAAGCAGCATTAAAAAAAACTCTGACTTCTATAAACCAGAAATAGAAGACCATTATAATCTCATCTCAAGGGGGAATACAGGATGTGTGTCTACAGCACATATTTATCAACTTAATACTGGTTTTGATTTTCTGAGATCCTTAGATGAAGTAACTTTTATTAACTATTATTCCTGCTTAAGTTGGCATGTTTTTGAAACATCTGATTAAGCCCACACACTTGTAGCAGACCAAAAATGTCACGGTAAGAATGGTTTAACTTAACAAGTGAAAATAAATATTAGATTTTTCTCTAGCCTAGGTATGACACATGTTGATAGCTCAGCATAAACATGAACTTGGAACAAGTTTGCTCTACTAAATGCTACATGCTACCTATTAACAAAAACACCCTCTGGGTATAGTAGTTATTCAGAAACTAAACGTGCATTTTATGCCTTTTCTAAAATCCATTAATAACAAAGATGGAAAAGCCAGAATTTGAATGTGAAAACCCTGTCTGTTTTAAAAGGCAAAAACCTCAAAAGCTTAAATCTGCATTATTTGACTTCCAAAGTGCTCGGCACCTACAGCTTGTTCCTACCATAAGGCTGTTACTCAGCATTTTTCATAGCTGGTTCACAGACTTGAAACTAAACTTTGGGGCTCCGTATCTAAACCTTTTCTAAAACTGCTTTTGGCAACTTACTTAATAAGTTTTAATAAATCAGAAGAGGATCTCTGCCTGAGACTATAACCTAAATGACAACAGATAAATTAATGATATACAGCTACTAAAAAAACCCCCACCCAGACCAAAGAAGGAACACATAATGAATCAAGAACAAACACACAGTTTCCTTGTTTTAATTGACAGAAGGCTGCAATCTCCCAGTGCAGTTTGCATGTATTGTACACAGCTACTTCTAAGTAAGAGATTTGTTCTACTTTTAACACTGTATATAGATCTATACTATTTCTTCAGTGCTTTTAGCTTTGACAAGAACAGCTTACATAAAAAGCTGAAATATAATGAAGAATGACTTAAAGTATTTATGATACTGTCTTGGGTCTACTTGTAGCAAGGGGGAAAAAATCATATTTGGAAATCTAGAAAACAAAAAAGCACGCATAGCTTTCTTCAGAGCATAAGCATGCAAACTCTAGATTACCCTTAAAAGACATCTTAGAGAACATCAAATTTATTCATAACAGAAAAAAGTCCATAAAATACAATCCCAATATCAAAGTCTGGAATTACTATGAACGGAAATCTATCAGATTTTAAAAGAAAATAACTTAAATCAATAGGTAAGTTTACAATAGCTCCAACAAAAAGCACACTGCTCTACAAGTTTGAATTTGTACTGCACTCACAAAAATAATTTATTAACTATAACCTAGTTTTCTTGTAGCAGAGATGCAGTAGAGTACAACTTACCACTAGACATCTTCCTATTCAGTTTAGAACTCAATAGTCTCTTACCTAGGACCAGTTACTGGCATTAGGAAGAGAAATAACAAAATCACACAACATCTACAGTTAAAAGGAAATTCTGAAGGAAAAAGAGGAGGCAGAGTAACATACTCTGTCCTTAATGAGAAGTAAAGCCACAATTTTGTTTGTCTGAGTACAAATAAGTTCTGTAAAATGAGGCATTTTCATACAGTTTTGTTATTTAGTGATATTTACATTGTGTTTTTTTGTATAGAGGTGATTTCTGGAAAGCTACCCTGTGCAAACAACACAGTTATGGCTTCTCTTCTTTCAGAAAGACACAAGTATACAGCATGTCAATACACAGGAGATTCCTTGAACAACTCTGTAGTCACCACACTGTACAACAGTCTTTCAAACGGAAAAAGGTACTATATTTTTATTAATAATCTGTGACTTATCTGTAAATGAAACAGCCTTTCACCCAGCAGCAGTAGTGGCTGAGGATGGATGTGCTAAGGCACACCTGGGCTGTTTTCATTCTTCTGGGCTGAACTGGTAACAAAAACTTTGAAACGCCTTCACTGCAGTTTACACCGGTCTAAACACCAATCATGAACAGAGGCTCCATGAGCACCTACTCCAGAACCATTTTTGACTGTTGGGAAGTAGAGGGATTTGAGCTACCTATACACAATAGCCAGTTCATGGTTAGACAAGACTGAAGTAGTTCTCAAAGGAACTAACAAGTACATTTAATGAAATGTTTAATTTTCTTCTTCCTCCCTTTTTGTTAAATGGCAACCAGTTACAAGGTAGAGAGCATGGAGCTAAGTTTCTGGAGGCTATTTGTTCTCCTTGAGGCTATATTTTCACGACTCAACATTATTGTTCTAATAATTGCAGATCCACAGTCAGTTTATTTGTCACTAAAGCAATAGTAAAACTGATATTCTAGGGTACATGCTCCCTGACACAGGTTATAGCCAAGCACCTCAGAACATTACATTCTAGACTTAAAGCTGTCCACTCAGCAGAGCTGCTGTACAACTTACTAAAAACTACAAATACCTACATCATCAAAACCACAGCAGCTGACAGGCTGTTACAGGATGCTTAAGACAGTATAGTAGCCCTCTGTAGGTCAATTACACTTACAATCTATTAATGCAATCTATGTATAAAATCTTCCCTATCAGCTTTTAATGCTGTTCCTATTTATTTTCTGAGTTTTTGTTTGTTGTTTGTTTTTTTGCAGTGGATGGGTTTTTCTTTGTTTTGTTTGGGGGATTTTTGGTTTGCTTGGTTTTTTGTTTTGTTTTAATTTGCATAACTAAATAGATCAAAAGACTTTTCAACTTACTGTTCATGGAAGTCCAGCATTGGTGGCTCAAACCGGAGAGGTCGGCAATTTCCCCGATACAGGGATACACTGCAAGAAAAATTCAAGTGCTACAGAAGATTACATGACACATTTTTGCTCCCTTCCCATCTCAAGTAGTCTTCTCTTAGCAAAACGTTCATTAATACTAATAAAGCATCTAATTCAAAAGAAGAAACAAACAAAACAAACTTGTCCAGTCAGAATACTGTAATTTTACAACATGGTTATGCGGTGTCTCCAAGAAAAATTATGCAAGAGCGCATATCTTGAAAATGGACATAATTGAAGTGTAAACCTCTCCTTTATATAATGATGGCTGAGTGAAACAACACACTAAACAGGTTTACATCATCTTTCACAGCAATGTCCAAATATTGCTATGAAAGATGTTTTGGATATTGTCCAATGTGTAACAGTAATTTACATACACATCCTGAGTTTCTCCAGCCACTTCTATACTAGCACATAAACAATATTGGATGCATTTGAAGGTACTGAGGCCACACGTGAGAAAACGCTCTATAC
Source organism: Certhia americana (assembly GCA_018697195.1). Lineage (NCBI taxonomy): Eukaryota > Metazoa > Chordata > Aves > Passeriformes > Certhiidae > Certhia > Certhia americana. Next base: position 85,388,776 of record CM031857.1, on the reverse strand, counting down.
TGTTCAAAACTTACAACACAGAAGACAATGATGCTCTGGAAACTCTCCTTAGCTTTGCCTATACTAACCTCCCCCTGGAAACTCTTTAAAAGAGAATTCTAGATGAACAAAACTTAAATAGCACTCAAACAACCCAGCAGTGAGACCAACAAAGTACCTGGAAATATTCTTTACTACTGCTTATCTTATCAGTACAGTTATATAGAGCACAATAGTTAACCCACAACAAAAATTATAAGTAATAAATACAAAGCAGTTTCTGAAATATGTTGAAACAGTTGACTGAAACTTTTTTTATTATTCAGAATGATGTGATTGTGACCACAGTTAAGCAGCTCTTTAACTGTAACACTTTAATTGAGCTGAGTAAAAGTCCTATTCATACAAAAAACAAATCAGGGAGACAACAACATAAAAAAAAATAAATGGGGAAGACAAAAGAATAGAAGAAAATCAATGGCTCCTGAATAGCAAGACCAACAGCTTCTCTTTTTTTTTTTTCCTCAAAATTTTTTTTTTTTCTGATATAAAAACAGCATTATTGTTTTAGATCCCATTTTATGACTTTGTATCAATCCTACGTGTCCAAAGACAGAGCTGCAGCCACTTGTCCTGGGTAAGGAAAGATAGTCCACAAACCCAGTTCTACCCACAACTATGCAGTTCTGCCTCAACAAGGAGGAGCAGCCAGGAAATGGGACATGTGGCTTGTCTTATGAAAGCTGAGGCCTTGAGCGAAGATCAATCCTGTGCAATTCCAGGAAAACTAATTATTGATTAAATTCAGATGTCTTTCCATACTCCAGAACCTCTTCAACAAAGAAGTTGTCTTATTTACAGGAGTAAAAGTTTAAGAATAGGCTAGGAAATCTTAATTGCATTCTTTAATCAAAATCAAATCAAAAGCTTTTAAAATAAAATTACAATGTCTCAATGACTCACTCTAAAACTGAATCTTCACACTCCAAGTATAACACACAGCAATTTCCAGTGCTCTGTGTTTGGATGTCAAAGCATCTTTAATGTTACAGAGTCTAGTCACCAAAAATAGCTTTGTTCACATAAAAATAATAAAACAGAATTAGGACAGGAATGGGCTCAGTACATCCAGTCAGCCTTAGTATATACTTAAATATGTTTGTGCACATATATCATTTGTGTGCAGATCACAGCACAACAGAAGCGAAAATACAAGAAGACACCAATTGGTAAAATTATATTCAGATCTTCAGATCTACAAAAAAATAAAAATTAATTCTTGGTACTATTAAGTGTGGCTGTGACACATTATAGTTGCCAAATAAGAGAGTGCTTGGGTACACCTTCTCAGGCCAAAGTCAAACCTCAAGCGGCAGAACAAATGCTCAACAAAACAAGTTTACAGAGACACTGGACATAGGAGAATACAACTGGAAAACTATATTAGCAGTTACGTTACAAAAGGATAAAACAAGTGTCCAGTATGTCTTCAAGGTTTACAGTCTAATTTTTAAAACCATTAAGAGTTCATTTCTAAATGACAAAGGTCAAAAAGCTCCTGTACCTCCATTGTCAAGGTAATACTAAAGAGAAACCACTCATCTTAAAATGATCTTAAAAGTAATTTTGTCCATTTCTTCCAAAATTAAAACTTTGAACAGACAGACAGCACCTCTTTTGTACTGGTAATTATTGGTAGAATGACATATCAATTGCTTTTAAAAAAATATGAAAAATATTTACATTATTTACAAAAGTGATAATATCTTTATTTCAAATGCATTGAAAGTACTGTGAAGAATAACTTGGCCTAACTTGTACAATCGTTACATAGTCATTCTCCACATACATGTAGGCTAGGCAATATTTTCTAAGGCCACAGAGCTATATTATCCTGGAAAGCCAGTTGGACAACATAGATTTCGAAAATTTATTACATTTGGTTAAAGTTTGGTAAAAGCAACAACATCATAATGAATGCCAACTATTATAATAAAAGCACCAACTGTAATAAGATTCAAATGGCAGCAAGCAATATTGGGATTCCCAAACTGCCTACTGAAGGGCCCAACATGAGTCAACTTGCAGCAGACGAGAAAATGATGATAATGTCTGCTCTGCTGGGCACTTGCTCACCGAAGGCTGGATACACCCATGGGTAGGGCAACTTTACAGCTTAATGACATGAAGTTAATTATGATTGCATGCATGTAGACATATGGCTCCTGGTCTTATATCACAATTTAAACGTTTTTCCTTCCCTACCTCTCCAAGTTTTCTAATTTTTAAAGACAAGAACAACAATATGAAAAAGAAAAGATGCATCTGGAAGAGAAGACTGCTGATATCTGCCAACAAGCACCAGCAGAACTGGCCAGGAGTCAGCTGAAACCAAAATTTAAATGTTCTCTGCATCTTTTTTCTTCTTCAAGATTTTTGATTTTAAAAATGAGACTTGAGAGTGAACTACACGTAGTCCCCAGTCCCCAGGATCTTTATCCTCCCTGTTCCATCCATGCTGTATCTGAGTGGGCATTTCCCTCCACTACTAAGCTAATGCTGCTACCCAGACCCAATTCCGTGAAGTGCAACTTCATGTCACAATAATGTTCATCACAAATGCTGTCATAAATGGTCAAAATAGCAATGCCTGCTACCACTGTAGCTGATATGGGTGTCCATCTGTGCTGAGCCACAACATTCTTCTGTCTTAAGGACATTCTTCAGCACTTCTATAATGCTTTGCTGTTTATCAGAGTACTAGGCACCCAAATTTACATAATCAATGCACATTTTTGCATTTGGAGATGAAGAAAAGGCTTGTCACATACAGTATTTAAAGATTTCTGCAAAGTTGGGCAGCAACTGTGTCTCTGTATCCTCACTTTACCTTTCGAGCTCTTCCGGAATTTCTGTAGGAGTTATGTGCTCTATGGAATCTTATCTGTAACATCTTTAATTGCTACTGTAGAAAATTCAAATCTAAGCATACTCCACATTTATTTTTTCTCACATTACTTCAGCAGTTGTTTAAAGGGGTTTATTTCCTCTCTTGTGCCATAAATTGTAAAGAAATAAAGACAGCAGAATTAAGCTGTGAAACAGGCTTAATTCTCATTATTTTATTTAGCAACAAGAAGGTTTAAAAAGCTGCTACTTTATTTCCATTACCACAAAATCAAATAAAAACGTATCTAAGAATAACTATGTGAACCACTAAAATGACAATTTGGCAAATACTTCACAGGGTACTTTCTGTGCCAGAATCCTCGAAAGAGCCACTGCAGACTTTCTGAGCTAAAAATGTTCTGTAAGTAACCTGAGTGCATCCACAACTTGTTAATATTTAAAAATAAGGCTGAGCTGCATATATCAGAAAAGACACTTTAGTTTTTAAAACTAAAATGTTTTTTAGAAATATGGGTATTAATCACAGGTTCAGTGAGAAAGTAAACTCCCACAAAACCATGGACCACTTAATTATCTGGTAGAAGTTGCAGATGAATAAAAAGACTAGCAACATTTTTTTTTTTTTTCCAATAACTACCCAGATAGTAGCTGGCTCAGATATGTCAATATTAACCTTGTATCAAGAAAATACACTCGTACCAGACAAAGTTCAAAGCTAACAATTCCCAAGGGGGAGTGTCTGGGGAAAAGAACAAGAAGCTTGACCATGGGCATGAACAAAACAAATTAAATTGCTAGTTCATTTCCCTCCTTTCAATTAGCGCTAAAAAGTAAATCAGAGAAGTGAATAAACTGTCTAAATAGGGAAAAAATATTGGCAAGCTATACCAAGAAGAAGAAGAAGAAATAATCTCTAGTAAGGACAAGGAAAGACAAGTCATCTAGAGAAGTTAAGTAGTTTTTAGCAATGCCATTGAAAAAAAAATCACCTAGAAAAAGATCTAAAGGAAAGATTCATGCAAAACCAGTAACAGCAGTGACAGAGAAAACCAGAAAGCAAATTTGGTATTTACTGTGTAACATGGTACCAGAGAGCTTGTGATGCAGATCTTCATCACATTGTGACTGAATTTCAAATAGGCTAGCACTCTTTAAGTGGAATGGACTATTTGTTTTCAAGTATTGAAACCAGTGTTTTAACAGAACACACTCTTGAACACTGAAGTTTCCAATACAGAAAGCAATCTTCTTAACTGAGAAATTAAAGTTAAAAAATCCTGTAAGTGATCTAGTCCATGGCCTCAATCTCAAGAACCACAACATTCAGTTGTTTTCTGGGAAACAATATTGCACCTAATCTGTGGATGCCAATATAGGCACTTTGTTTCTGCCCCTGAGATTTCATGATTTAAACAAGATACTATTCCATTTAAAGAATCTCCATAGGGTCTGGCTATATCCAAGACACAGAAATTATTGTTATTATTTTTGTTATTGTTATCTTTCATTCAACTGTCATTCCTGTAAATTCATGTTCTCATAGTTGCAATCTGACTGACATACTGCAGCACATAACTATAGCTGTTTGCACTCCTGTCCACAGCTGGAAATTTCATAAGTTTTTCAAAACTTAGAAAAAGTAAGGATCTTAAGCCCACAATTAAATTACTTGGATCTTAAGCCCAAGTAACTATACACACAGTAAAATAGGACCTCATCTGAAATGGAAAATTCTTTTACTCGATTTCCTGAAAAGGAACAGAAAACAGGCCGTGGAAAAAACATTAATGTATTTACTGAAAATGCATTATGACAGTTTGCTGAATGCTACTGTGCAAGAAACAAGTTTCACTATTACTGTTCAATGTAGTCATTAAATAAATAAGAATATCTGATGATTCTTCAGAGAAAAATCAGGAACCAGGGAAAAAAAAGGCCACTTATTTTCCTTCTCAGATATCATACAATCGCAAATTCTTCAGTAAGAGATGATGTCTTCAGGACAGGAGAGGACAAGACAGGGACATGAGTTGTCTAGTCTGGAGAAAATGAGGCTCAGATGTGACCTCACTGCTCTCTACAACCACCTGAAAGGAGGCTGTAGCTATGTAGGGGTCAGACTCCTCCCAGGCAACCAGAGACAGATCAGGAGGAAATGGCCTCAAGCTATGCCAGGGGAGATTCAGATTGGACATTCTGAAAAAAATCACCATGTGGTTAGGTACTGGAAGAGACTCCTTAGGGAAGAGGTGACATCATCATCACAAAATAAGCAGATGTACAACTCTGTGATATGGCTTAGTGGGCATGGTGGCACATGGCTGAAGGTAGGAGTTGGTGATCTTGAAGGTCTTTTCCAACCTTAATGATTCTGTGATGGGACAAAGGAATTCAGGGAAGAATCTATCAAAAATAACATCAAGTTTCATCAAAGAGTATATCAAGAACTTCTGAAGCAGGTAAACTCTCTTCAATAAAAGAAACTACAGGAAAATGATTTTTAAGAGATTTACAAGCAGATTCTCAATTTAATTACACAGAATTATTCTGTGGTGTACATTACAAAGTGAATTAAAGAATTCTTCAGGGTTTTTTTTCTACATGTGAAGTTTCTTCCTCATGGAAGGCCACAAAGATGATCAGAAGGACAAAGTACCTCTCCTACAAAGACAGGCTGGGAGAGTTTCGGCTGCTCAGCCTGAAGAATAGAGGAAACCTTAGAACACCTTCCAATACCCAGAATGGGCTACAAGAGAGGTGGAGAAGAACTTTTCACAAGGTCATTTAGTGCTAGGACAAGGAAGAAAGGGCTTTAAACTGAAAGAGGGAAAGTTTAGATGAGATATTAGGCGGGAATTCTTTATTAATAGGGTAGTGAGGGACAGGAATCCAGCCCATAGCAGAAGGATGGAACTAGCTTATTGTCAAGGTCCCTTCCAACACAAACCATTCTAGGATTGAGCTGTTCAATATTAAAAAACTAACTCACATTTTTGTTTCATTTCCTCTGTATGAGAAAAATAATTGAAAAAAAATAAAAATCACATGGTTTCTATTTGATCTTTTTTACACTAAACCATTATTATTCTTATGAAAAGTATCACAAATCTTACGATTAAAGTTTGTATTAAACTTTTAGAAAGATGCTTACCTTTTCTGTTGATATGAACTGAGGCCTAAAGTTGTCTCAGTCTGTTAAAAAAAAAAAAAAAAATTATTAAATTTATGAGACCAACAGCATTATACCCCCAGCAAGGGAAAAACCCCAACATAACAACCTGGCAACTGCAACAAGTTAGCAAATCAAAGATTGAAAGAAAAAAGGAGAAGTTCTGAACTCGAGCAGAAAATGTAGATCAGGTTTTTCCAATTAAAGAAATTAAATTTGGCTTTGGATGAGAACTGTGGTGGTAATGCCCATGAACTACAAAACAAGCAGCAACAACCTAGAAACTGAGAGAAGGAAAATGTCCAGGAAATTATAACACTGTATGAAGCAAAAGAAAAACCTAGTATAGAGAGATAGAGGAAACAAACTACAAAGAAAAGCATATAAAACAAGAAACAGTCCACCAATTATCTCACTGATGTAATTTAACACCTAGAAAACAAAGACGGCTATAATCTCCATTTGACTAGGAAACATCATCACCTCCTCTGCTAATGATCTTCTAGCCTCCATTATTCATACCCTTCCTTCCACTCTGCTGGACATTTCAGTTAATTACGTGAAAACAAGGAGGTTAGGTTGTCTAGGTATTTCCAATTAGTTTATTCTTGCCTAAGAAATACCAACTGGTTTAGAAGCCTGCATACACAGTGTCCTTCTGATACAGCTAATGTTAAAACATACCAGACTTGGAAAAGTTCTGTCTTCCCACAGGATTTAGAGATCAAACTGAGGATTTGAGCTATCCTCTTCAAGACATTTCATGGCCAAGCAGAGTAATTACCTTCTGAAAGCAGGAAGAAAGCCCACAGGTCTGATAAAGTCTACAACGCACCTTGACCAGTCACTTCTTTGCAAGGAGAATGCAAACTTGTATCTCATTTCAGAACTAAAAGTCAAGTTACTTTTGCTGGACACTTCACTGATTACCAGGGCAGATAAAAACTGCGATTTCTTTCTCTGTTTTTCCTAAGCTAAAGTATTTTTTTAACATAGTTTCTTAAAAATTATCTTTCCTTAAAATACAGATTCTTTTATTAGAGAAATTTGGATTTTGTTATTTGGAGACACTTCTTGGAAATTTTATAATTACTCCTATTAAATCACTGAGTCTACAAACATTAATGTTTGATTCATGTCAAGGATCAATTCTGGATGGTAAATCTAAGTAGTGTTCCAGATTTAAAATGAAGTTATTTGGTTTACTCACTTTCCAATTTGCATCAAACTAAAGAAAGCTGGAAGTGTACTATTTACCATTGTAAAACAAAGCTAATCTGTTTGTAACTTGAGGATTTATTTGCAATTTTGAAAGGCAACACAGAGCATTCACTAGATTTTTTTTTTGCTTAAAACCTCTGATATAGAGAGTCAGACTGCCTTGCTGAAGGGATATTGCAGGAAGGGGTTCACATGAAATTTACATTTTACAGTACAGAATAATCAGTGCAGTTTTTCCTCAGAGAAAAGACTAAAAAGCAAGTGAAGTTGTTTTATACTATATTATTGCAATTTGAAAGTCAGCAAGCTTTCCTTTAACTTACCTACAACGTTTGTACTGTAATTAGGAAACCGGTCCATTCCTTATTCTTTATTGGAACACCATTAATTTATTGAATAGAAAAAAAAAAGTTTCATGTTTTCCTAGCTAAGGTATGCTACTCATATACTGATAAGCTTTTAGTTCAGCTTCTTAACTTCTGATGCCACACTCCATTTTCTATTTCCAGTAAGACACAGGTAAATACTTACTACTCTGAAACAATTTACAACAGGCCGTAAGAGAAATTGAATTAAAATGAAGAAGGAAGAAATTTAAAATCAGTTTTAGTTAAGTGATGAATGCTTAAGGTACAAAATGTTTTCTGTTTAAAACTTTCTAGGAAGTATGGCTAATTAACAAGTTAATTAGCTCTGAAACATAAAGAAATTAAACAGAAAAGGGCAGATCTCTTCCTTCTATGCCTTATATTTTCCTCACAATGGAAAAGACAAAGGCAAACCTTCCAGTTTTAAACTGCCACACATTATGTTCTCAATTTAACCATGAAAAAACTCATGGGTTGAGATAAGAACAGAGGGTATATGACTACTGTGACAGCATGTGTCTGTGAAGGTTTAGGATTAGGAAAAGGTTCCTCATCCAGAGAGTGGTTTGGCACTGAAACAGGCATTTAAGAAGTGTTTGGACAATGCTCTCAAGCACATGGTGTGAATCTTGGGGCTGTCCTGTGCAGGGCATTGATCCTTGTCATCCCTTCCAACTCAGAACATTCTGTGATTATAATTCCATGATTTCTTTATTTTGCTTTACCTATTTAAGTGTCTTTATCTTATCCCACAAGTTTTCTCACTTTTACTCTTCAGATTCCCTTCCTCCATTCCATCCCACCCGGTAAAGAGAGCAAGCAGCTGTGTGGGGCTGAGCTTCCAGCTGGAGTTAAACCACAAAAGTACACTTACTCTGTGAAATTAAGATATATAAAACACTGTAATCCTTACCAATGTCCTTGAAAGCACATTAATCACTAAAATTAAATAAAGTGTTCTTTCAACAATTAAGGGTTTTCTTTCTTTCCAAACATAACTAAAGCAAGTAATTAAGCTACCAGCAGTTACCTGACAGTCAGATGATGGGGCTAACAGGTTCAGATCCTATGACAGGGCAACTAAAATAGCCATCACCAGCACTGTCCCCATCCTTGACAACTAGCTTTGGCTCTAACAAGACAGCATGTTCTACTAAGTTTTAAATAATTTTGTACAGAAAGTTATTAGTTATGTGAACTCTTAAGCATCATAATTGGCTGTCAATACCACTAATATTAGTCTAAGGTCCCACCCAGGTCAGCTTTTAGACAGAGGGCAGTAGAGATCAAATTTAACTGCAGAAAAAGGTAGAAACAAATGGAAATACACATAACTGACAAAAGTGCACCTACTACATTGCCATGGCTGTAGTTAACTGTTGGGAGTTGAATTATCTTACTGCACACCCAAGTCTTTCCCCCTATGTTCTGAAATTACTGATTTGTTATGAAAATATTGTCAGATATCTAGATCAGGTTTAAAACCATAAATCACTGCTAAGACTGCTATTTCTGAGATATATTTAAGAGCAAAAATCCATCAACAATTCACACTTACAAGGAAAAGCCTGGTTTTTGCTTTCAGATGTCCATTAAACACAAGCAGTATCACAAATTCACTTTAATTACACTTTCCGTTTTTTACTCAGGAGCTGTTCACTTTTTGCTTTGATTATTTTTGTGGGTATTTTGTTGTGTGGATTCTGCTGTGGGTTTTAAAGTTCGTTTTTTGGATCAGGGTCAATCAAGAGCAAAGAAATAGCATACCAACTTCAGCAACTGTAGCATCATGGAACTAAACCAAAAATAAATCTCATGTGGCAGTTTCTATAATTACCACTCATTTTTATTACACATCAGTCTTTCAAGTCATGCAGTAAACAAAAACATACAACTGTGTTCAGTTACAAGTCCTAAATACTTTTTTAAAAATTTAATTTCCAGGTACAATTGAAACTATTGTACTGCAGTCTGTATAGGCCTCTATTCTTCCTGTGTGACTGCACAAAACTGCCAGGAACTAAAGCTATGTACCTGATCAAGCCACTATTTATTGTGCAGGTTTTGCTTAATACTGTTGGTTTATCAGGTAAAAAGAAATAAAGTTATGCTTTTTAAAAAATAAAGCTTTATCTTTTCTTCCATAAAGGATACATTGTAAAAGAACAGAATTAGCAAAATATGATCTATAAGAAACATTTATTAAATCTTATCACTATTGGACAAGGATAACTAATAACAAAATATTACAATGTACAGATCAGGAAATACAACGCATGCAAACACTATTAATATTTCAAGATACATAATAAGATAAGTTACAGGGAAAAAAACCCTTCAATTGGATTAATTTTCCAATCCAAATCCCTAACAACAAAACCTAGGGTCAGCCCAAAAGGAACAGTAGAAACATACAACTGAGCGGGAAAAAAGTAAGAGAGGGAAAAATCACCCCTTTTACCAGTACTGGGCATTTATGATCCTTCTGCCCAAAAGGCTGCATTCAAGCCCTGAAGATAGATGATTCTTTTTAATTTTTTTTTTTTTTTTAAAGACAGCAGATAACATTTAGGCTGTTGCTCCTAACAGTATCATGCCTTAATTTAATCTCTTATATAACCCTAGAAGGATTAAACTATAAACCAAGAGGATTTCAGTACAAAGATCTTGAGAAAACTTGCACACAGTGAACTAGAAATTTGAAGGCAGTCAGCCAACACCATGGTTTCAAGACTTAAGAATAGTTTCCTTCTACAAGCTTATATTCTCAAGACAGATTCCACAGAGAATCTTACCTCAAAGTACACTTTAAAGACTGAGTATAATTGTGAAAGACACCAGACAATAATCTTGCATACACAGAGAATCAAAATCCATACCTTTCAGCCCGAAGGCTGTCTCTAAAGAAATACCCATGGCTGTTAACTTCAGGTAGAGTATAAATACAAAAAAAATCCCACAAAACAAACAATCACGACTACCAAGTTAATTTTAATGTCTCATCAATTTGTTATAATAGCTATTCTTCACTTCTTGGTAAGAGGTCATATTACCTAGCACTACATTCAATCATCTAAACACAGGCATCTGCTGCCACTTGAGATAAATGTCCTAGGGCAGCCTGCCTGGTCTCAGACTGACATCCAGAAGGACACGGTTTCTCCTGCACCCTGTGCCATATCTGCCAGGTCCATGTAGATGCCCAGGACATCTCAAATAGCACTGGTTACCTATGTTTAAGCAGCTAAACTAGAGCTCAGAAGTCTTCAACAAGGACAGCTGGGGCAATGCCATGAAGCAGACCCTCTTAATCAAGACCTGGGGTTTTCAACACCAAATATATTTCTTTAATGTTAACAAAATTCTCAACAACCAAAGTTTTCTATATTCCTACACAAGCCATTTAAAAGACTGCTGCAGTCTGAAAGACTCAACATCTTACGTCTCACTATTTCATAGTAAGGCAAGTTCCTTCTGGTAGAAGAGGTACTTGCTGCTTGCAACTAAATGTTGAGAGATAGCTACAACAGTGATACATAAATGGCAGCTTAAACCTGCATTGTTGCACTCATGAGCTCTATGCTAATAATAAGAATAATTATAATAAACATAATTAATGAGGAATATCTTGCTTAAGGTAATGAAAAAATGCATGCTGTCATCTGAAAGGTAGCTGAAAGTGGACTGAAGTAATTCCTGCCCTGGTGTTTCATGACCCAAACTCCCATAAGGAAACAAAAACATCATCAATTGACTGTAGCTGATGCAACACATGCTATTGACACTGGCTTTGCAACAGTCACTCCTGGGCACTAATTATTTTTAATCTAAAGCCGGGGGACAGCAACTCTTCCAGTACAAGAACCAGAAGAACTTCAGCTGCTCACAGGCAATGGCAATGAAACTAAGATAGCTCTTACTCCTTTATAAAATCATACACATGGGAAAGCAAGCTCCAAAGGCCATCAAGTCAGCTGCTGTTCAGTGGAGATCTCATTTGTGCAGGTTGCTCACAGCTTTGGGACATGATATTTTCAGTATCTCAAAAGACAGAAATTCTACAACTTCTTTTAATAACCTGGTTCAGTGTTTGAACATCCTCAAGTTTTAAAGTCTTTTTTTTTTTCTTTTCTTGCATTGGTCTGTGAATCTGTGACCAAAGCTTCTCATCCCTCCACTGCAACAATGAAAAATCTGCTTCCTGTTAATTCCACACTGCCCACAGCAATCAGTTTTCCTCTTGGTCTTTTCTCCTAATAACTGCAGAAGTACATCCTAGCATGAGAAGCCTTCCAGCCCCTGAACATCCTGTATTACTCTGCTGTGCCTGCTCCAGTATGTCAGTACCTTTCTCACACTGGGCAGCCCAGACTGGACACAATACTCAGCTGCAGCCCCACAAGCGGGGGGAAAATCACACCCTTTATCTTCTGGGTCCACATTTGTTCACAATTCAGTAGGCTGGTTGGTTCAGTTCTCGTTGCTACAACAGCACGTGGACAACTTAGGTTCAACCTGTTCTCTACCAGAACCCTGCCATGTCTTTTCTGCAGTGCTGCTGTCACAGCCCAGCCTATCCTGTCACACAGGGTTGCTCCCTCTCAGGTGCAGGCCTTGCATTTGTCTGAGCTGAGGTTCCTGTCAGCCTGCCAAAGGCCCTCTGAATAGCAGCCTTGCTTTCCACTGCAAACTTTACTTTGGTCAAACTTTACTCCAAACTCACTGAGAGTACTCTCCATGCCACCAACCAGGTATAAAGACAACATGAAGCAGTGCTGTCCTCAGCTCCAAGCTCTAGCACAGGTAACCACCTGCCAGCTGATTGCTGTCCTGTAGAATACACCCATCGAGGTCAATGGTCCAGCCTCTGTACTGCCCACCTACGAGCCTGTATTCTTAGCACTTTGCCTACACAGATATCATCAGAGATCACATCAAATCCCTTTAAAGAGTCAATATACAATATGAAAATTTGAGTTAATTAAAAAATATACTTACACTTCACTCCTTGAAAACACTATTGCTGATACACCAGAACTGAATGCTTGCCCCTTCTGTTAAGAGAATTCTTTGCTGTGCCACTAAGAATGAAGTATAGATCATGCAGAAAATACTAAACTTCCACCAGTAAGAGATCAACACGGCTGAGTCCCAACAAAGGTAATTCGGTTCCTGTCTTCTGTGTTACAAAGCCACTGCAAGTCATATTAAGGTCCTGTCTCTTTGTCACGTAGGACCATTGTAATTCACACTACCAGTCTTTGTAACAGGCACTTTGCAGCAGTTTCTGAACAAAGACAGCAAATATGTAGTAAGCATATATAAGCACACAGGTTTTCTTTATTCCCCCTATTTCAGCTATTCTGCAAACCAGTAATTATCAGTAAAATAATTTCTCTGAGTTTACCTGTAAAAAGTGGTTTCATACACTTATGATTATTGTGTCAGATTCATTTCAAGATAATTTGACTGAAAAGCCTTACCACTTTCCTTTTTCATTTTTGCAATACACTACATTAAAAATACTATGACATAAACAGCACTACTTTCCAAACAGTCTGAATTTAAAAAGAAAAAAAAAAAAAAAAGAAAATCAACCACTCTAGAAAATAGTGGTCCTGACTACACTGTGTAGAAGAATATTAGATACTCAAGGCAAAAGCTCTAACAACAAATAGAAGGACCTGGGAAACAGTCCTTTATTAACTACAAAAAAAAAAAAAAAAAAATAAAAAGAAAACTTTGCTCTGAAAAATAAATTTTCCTTTATTGTTAACCTTTCAAAGTCAAGCCTTCAAAAAGTGAGCCAGTATGTTGGCTTAACATGTAAGGACAAATTATTAAAAGTAACAGTTGTAGTTTATTTCAACCCTCCTAATAGCTGCAGATGACATCACTGTCAGAGACATGAAGCATCTGTCAGGTCTGGACAAGGGCTCAAATAATCAGGACGACACATGGAGGAGATGGCCTGACACTGACATAGCAAAGCTCAGCCGAAGGAGAGCTTAAACATAAAACTGAGAAGGGAATAACTGATAGCACACTAAAGAAAACTAGGAAAGCACAGTGAAACACATACTATATGAGCAAACAAAATGCTGTTAAAAACTTACAACCTATTTTGGCATTACTAAAACAAGTGTTATTAGACAGGGAAGGAACTCTGTCATCTCTCTGAGCACAAGGTCTCAAACAAACAGTACACTTTAAGTAGTGACTTAAAAGTAGTAAAAATCCAGTATATTTAGCGAGTGTTGTAAAAAAATTGCATGAAGAAGCTGTAGGTAGATTTTAGCACAAAATTATCATGATGAAGACGCAAAGCAACCTAACAAAAAACCCAAGTACACATACATTTGAGAAAAAAGCAGCAGCAAAAACAGCTTAGGCATGAGACATACTTCTCTAGAGGTTTTAAGAACAGAAGAGTCAACCTGCCAGGCATAGCTCATCTACACACAACACTCCCTGATCTCCCAAGGTCCATTACAATCAAGTCTATGATTCTGAAGTGCCAAACAACTATACAGACATCTGCAAACCACCTGCCATTGAAGGAAAAAACCAAACCCAAAAACCAAACTTACTTCATGTAAGTATTTACATGAATACTATTCTTACCCTATGTTCAGGATCTAAATGAATTATTTCAAGAGTTCAAAAAGTTGAGTTGTTAAAGGGACCAATTCATGTAAATAAACAGAATTAAGAAATTCACTCATTATTTTAATTTAATCCACAGGCAGAAGTAGTATAAATTTATTTAGATATAAACCTTTAATCTGAACACATACGCTAAAGAGTAGAATTCTCACTTTAGTTCTGGCAAGACAGAAGGTTGAACAACATGGTATAGCACTTTCTAAATGACGAACTGTAAGTCCACACCCAAAGAGAAGAGTCTCCACTTTTGCTAGTTATCCTGTAGCATGAGCTCATGAAATTTCCATTGTCAGTTTATTTTTACCAATGAAATGTTTTTCTACTTAAATATTTAAAATAGAAAAAAATCTTTAAAGATTTTTTTCTATTTCAATAAATAGCTGTTTTCAGTCAGACTGGTGAAGCCAAACTTTTCAACATATTCAATTTATTTTTTTCAATAAAATTCCTAAAATGTGATTGAAAGACATAAGGAGTGTTTTACCAACGGTATGTACTCCAAATTAGTACAAAAAAACAGTATCAAGAGGGTTGACACTAACTGGAAGGAGGTGGCAGGAATCCCTAAAAATAAAATTACTCAAGGCTTGGCATTCGATTTACCTTATTAGCAAAACAACTGTTTCAAACAAGAAAAAGCTTGCTTCTGCTCTAAAGATATCAGATTCCTGGCAGAAGTGGAGTTAAACTGAGACTGGAGATAGCTTTGATATCTCAATGAGTATTAATCACTTTATGTACTGAATTGGTGATGTTTTATATTAAAAACGAATAAACCCCCTGAAGGTGACATAGCATCAGACAACACTAATTTACTACTATATCACGGTATTTGTAATGAACAACAGACATTTGTGAAAGCTTATGGAAAGCCTGAAAGAGAAATAGTCAGTTACATCACAGTAGGTTTTAAACTTTAGGAACTGCTGTTCACAGGACATAAGTCTGGGTTTACAACAGTGTAATTGCCTTTTTTTTTAAAACTGCACTAAGTAGTCACAAGAGGTCACCATACTAATATCTACATGAAAAAACCCAAATAATTGGTAAGCTAGAGAAAACAGTATATGTTGTCATTCTGATTAAAAGCAAGTGGTTTCACTTATATAGGTATATTTGGCTTAAGAGCCACAACCATAACATAAAACATACAAACCACTTATCAGAAATTTTCTCTCTTTTTTTTTTTTTTTTTAATCAAACATTTAGCAACATATTAAGGGAAGTGGCAGCCCAATGCGATCAAAGCACGGCAAATTTTATGGTGTAGCATGCAGAATTGCTTGACTTTGTCCCACCATAATAATATTGCTACATCTTGTAATAGTTAATATAATTAACAATCCTTTCTCATCTTTATATGACTTACTGAGTGGCTCACAGCAGTACCATTACTTTCTAGTCAAAGATCTAGTTGTTAATAGAATGCTAAAATGAGTAAGATAATTACAGATTTTTAAAATTAAGTTGAACTAGTTTAAAAAAAAATCCTGCTGAGAAAAGAACACTTAAAAATGGATGAGTGAATGCGACTATATCATCTTTACCTTCAACACTGGGCCAATGATGTCTCTGCTGTTTTTATTAAACCACTTGTGTCATACAAAATATGTTCTAATAGAGTATGTAAAAGAAAAGAAACTAAGCCTTGTGGGGTTTTCCCTTATATTTATGGTGACATGTGGTATCTTCAAGTTAAAGAAATGCAAGTTACAGTCACGGTTGAAAGCTTTAATAATTGAGACTGTAACCACTATATGGAAAACTCCCACCGCTCTACTCTACACATCCAAACATAATCCAATACGCAGGTATCTATTATGAGAATATGTTTAGCACATGACAGCTGAACAACTGGCTAATGAGGAACCAGAAGGTTTTTGTTTGCTTGTTTGGTAGGGCATTTGGGTTTGGGAGGGGTTTTTTTGAGGGGTTTGTATTGGGGGTTTCTTATTTGTTTTTCACTGCAATGTTTCCTGTCACCAGTTTACATAATTTTGAAGCATCTTACTCTTGTACATTACAATCTTAACATCTACAGTAAGATATTCTTGAGTTACATTAAGGACCAATGACTGAAGAAAGAAAAAAACCAACCTAAACAACTTGGTAGGCAGGGAAAAACCAAAAAAGACAACATCATAAATCTGAACGATGCAATATGTTGACGCATATATTGACTTTTCTGAACTACATTGGAGAAAGGAATTATAAATCAAACACTGCACTGGTAATTCCTCTGCTTCCTTTCAAGTATTAGCTATCACCATCAAGGAATTTTAAGAAAAATATTCTCAACATACATACAATCCACAAAATGCATGCATATGAAATCCTAGTCAATAGAACTTCAGAGCTATGCAGCTCTAGTATCAAGCCACATTGCTTCCTAACTTACTTACATACTTCCTGTATGTCATCCTAACTACTACTGTCATCTCCAAACTTCAGCATATATTCTTTAAAATTGACTTTTTTCCTGCTTTTACTCAGACCAAAAAAAAACTGAGAGGAATAGCAACATCATACATGAAAAACAACTATTTGCAACAGTATTTACTTTACTAAAGTAATTAGAATTTCTTTAAACCCAGGGGTAACTTGGTCCCAAGAACTGCCTTTAGGTTTGAGAATCTTGCAACACTTGTAGTTCCCACTGATGAGTAAGCCAATTGCATCCCAACTCTACAACAAGATGAACCTCACAAGTACACAAAGTATCCCCCAATTTTTCTGAGAAAGAACCGGATAGAGTGAGACAGACCAAAGAAAAGCAGTGGTAAAACCAACGAGTATTCCAAACAAAAACATCAAGGAACCAGAACCTCTGGCCACACCAAAGCATATTGTTGAAGGTAACTTTAAAAAGTCCAAAGGTTCTGTGGTCTTGAGCTTAAATGCTCACTTATTTTCAGAACTCCACTAACCCATGAGTTCAAAAAGCAGCTATCAAAAAGATGAAACATTGCTAGTTTAGACAATTTACTCAGACTACATACCTGCAATAGGTCTCCTTCATCAAAACGTAGCATTTCTATTATGCCATCCGACTGGATGAAAGCTGCAAAGAAAAACAAAAAAACTAAGTAATCTAACAGAAATCCATTTTGTTATTAAATCAAAAGAAAAATTTAAACATCTAAGATCTGTTGCATCTCATTTTGTAGACAGAGCTATGAGAAACCAAAATAATAATGCATAATCTACCAAAATAACAAACACAAGTCTGTGGCACTAACTTTGCTCAAGAAGTATCAACTTGAGAAATTAGTCTTTTGCCTTAAAAATATTTAACTCCAAAGGGAACAACTTCTTCTGGGGTCCCAAAAAAGAGCGATTGTACCAAGCTAACTCCATACTTCAACAAATATGACAGGCTGGGTACAACTGAGTTTCATACATCTAAGCTCACAAAGAGTTCAGACACAAACAGAATTTCTGTTTCATTTACACACCAATAATCATAACTGTACATCTGGAAAGCCTCCTTCAAATGGCAGCCTAATCCTTGGCATGGCAACAATCCTCTCCATCTTGACAGGAACATATTAAAATTTAAAACAGTTTAGAAATGTTTGCACCATAGGACTAAACTCCACAAGAAGTTCATGCCTCAGTCAAATATAGGATCCTCAAACACTACACTCATTTCCTCTACATCTATGGTCAGGCAATTGTTTTCCACTTAAAACATAGGGAATGCAACATTCTTCTAAAGACAAAGAAAAAAGGGCATTGCCCTTCCTGTAAAATATAATAATCTGTAGAAGAATGAGTATGATTTAAAGAGGAAAGAAAGATTGAAAGAGTTCTACACTTTATTCCCAAAAAATGTAGTCACATACACAAAATGTAGGTCTTTAGAATAAAATGCAGTAGCAATCTCAAATAAGAAAACCGTATTTAAACAAAAAAAAAAGTCCCATAAATAACTCCTCCTCTACCCTATGTCCTTTTTCCATGACTGTCTTTATCATTTACCATTCATGCTAGATGGAGCTGAGAGTGATAACATTCCTCTCTTTCCACAAAGAGGAACAACTTCAACAGGAAGAAACTGAAGACTTTCCAGTACACAGAAGCACAGTGTGCACTTCTGGAAGATGGATTTTGATTCCCAGTCTGAAAAAGGAGACTTAGACCTTTATCTCCCACTTTGAAGCTCAGGGTTCTAACAAAAACAATTATTGTAATGTCACCAACAATGCTACGCTATGATGCTTTAAACAAAAAAGTGCCAAGTACTTTCAGAAAACAAGAAGCACTCCTGGTAGAGAGGAGTAAAAGTGTCTACCATGTAGAGTAACATTAGCTTTGATGTATATTTGTCCCAAACATTTCCTCACTGGTTGCTTTGGTGACACCTCACTCAGTACCAAAAATTCACTATGCTACTTAACTTATCACTGCTTGCAAATCCCATTCTGCATCCCTGACTTCCCCACACATTTCAATACCTTCTTCTTAAAGGGACAAGCTCCACAACCTTGTTTTTGTATGACCCAAAGTAAAAGTTAATATAAGACAAAGATTGCTGCTATCATCTCTAAAAGTCTCTTTTAGTATGCAAAAACCCTGAAACAAATACAAAAGATCCCCAAACAACAAAGTTTTATACAACTACTTTTCAAGCTGCCATACCACACAACTCTTACGTGCCACAGGCTGAGAAAGCAGCCCAGCCCAGGTGGAGTGTGAGAATCACTATAGAGGAGAAAGGGGGAACTCCTATTATGAACAACATGCATGTCCTGCAATATTTATACTGATACTACAATATTTACAGTGGCATGAAAAGTCCTAGTCAGTTGTGTTAGCAATAATTATATTTTTGTGTGTGTTTATTATTACCTTAAAGTTACTCAAAACAAACAAAATCCATCTCTGATCCAAGAATCAGAAGTTTGGTCAATCATTTATATTGAAGAGCTATACAGAACATAGGGCAAGAGATTAAAAAAACCACCAAAACAAAACAGCATTTAAAAAGCTGTTACAAAATCAAGTCCTACAGTTTATGAAATCTTGGGCTTTTAAAACTTAAATTACTGGAATAGGTCTGACAGTTTAAAGTTTAATACCAGAACAAAGAACAAGTGAATTCTTCTCAAATTAACTGGCAACACATATGATGCAACACATTCATTTCACGGTTTAAGTTTGGTTTTAAAATCACTGAAAAAAACTCCAAATGTATTGCAGTGCAAGACACAAGAAAATGAAGCTTTGACAGGTTAAGCTAAAATGCAGAGTATGAAAGTTATTCATGATTTCACAGAACTGTCATGCTTATACTCTGCGCAAGAACCCCAAATTACAGATTAACTAGCACAAAGGGAAAATTCTCAATTTTTAACTTGGGGAGAAATACAGAATGAAATTATGTTTTCTCATGTATTTGATTTATTGGAAGTTCAGAAATCACAATATATTAATATAATATATTAAAAATATTATGGATACAAGCACACCTTCCTATTAATCAAAAGGAACTGCACCTCTGAAGTTGAATTTTTGGCATTCTATTGCTTTCTAGATCTCTGGCTTGGAAACAAAGGATACACAGCACTTGATTGTGACATCAGGCACAAACTAAAGAAGGCATTAGAAAACAACTTTTTATATAAATAATCTATTAACAACTAGCAAAGCATAAAAGGCTATTACATCTAATCACAAACTCTTCATATTTTTGAGGCTTTTCTACCCTGATTTAAATATGCTACACCACCAGTAGAAAGAGCAGAAAGCAACAACAGTTCTTCCACAAGGATAACACACACTGAAGCCCCCAGAAATTAGCCCAAGCTTTCTACCCAAGCATCTTGAATTCAGACAGACCTTCTGTAGATCCCGAACACTTTTTCAGCCACTCTTTAAGTTATTTCATCTTCACAACAACTTAGGAACAAAGCAACAGATGTTATAGAACATTTTGAGTGCACAGCACTGTTAAGCAAAGTTCCATTCATCATTATATTATTTATGAAATGTTTTCAGAGAGCAGATGACAGTGTCAGGTGAAGTCAAACGCACTGCAAAGCCTGGCTGCTGTCCATTTCACAGCAGGCACAACTCAACCGAGATGGTGATGAGGTTGCTGTGGTTATACCTTTCATTTTGGTTTAGACTAACTTTCAAGCTTGCATTTCTCTTTATTGGTTATTTCATCAAAGCAAGGAAATGGCAAGTAAATACGTATACCTTCATGAGATGAAAGCTTGTTTTTGCAACTAGCTTCTCAGACTCCCAACCCGGGATGAAGCAACAACTCACCACATTCAAATGAGACAAAACTAATTACATTTTAAAAAAACACCACTGACGAGTCAAAAAGAGTCACCCAAATCCCTCTAAGAGCAGCTCTTAAACTGTTCAACATGGCCCACAGAGGACGAAGTCTTTTTCAAAGTGAAATGCTGACAGTGCCCTTGTGGGTACTTTTTTGCCTGTTCCAGAATTAGAAGCAGTTGCTCATCCTTTTCACTTGTGTTACCTGACCTAAGCAAGTTCACAAACTTTGCAGTGCAAGCCCAAACCCAGTTTTTATTGTCCTTTTACACAAAATATGTATGTCACCAATAGACAATAGGTTATTACCGATGTGCAAAGTCATTGTAAGTAGTTAAGTATGAGATCACTTGGGTATGCTTTATTAAGTGAACAATTCCCCATGCTACAGAGGAAGATGACTATTTTCTGCTAAGTCCCTAACGATTTCCCCTGGGAAAACTTCTTCTCAAAACTTCAGCTGATACCATCATGGTCCATTACCAGTCTAATACTGTAGCAAATACTTTAATAATCTAGAATAGTAAAATGCAGCAAATTAACAACTCCTGCCTGTGCCATTTCAGTCATCCCTGCCACATGACTGGTGACTGCTACAAGAGGGGCACAACATAATATTTGGGGTAGGAAGCATTTCAGCTGTCACAGCGTGATCTGCCACCGCACAAATCAGCAGACAAGAAGCCAAATTACACACTAGGAAAATAACTTCTTCCTGAGCCTATAGGTACTTGAAGCCCTGAAGGCTAATTACAATAGCTGTTAGTCAAACTTTAAATGTTCACGGACCAAAGAAGGAAAAGGATACATATTCATATCCGCAGATTTCAAGGCCAGAAGAATCACAGTCTCCTTTCCTCTTCATGTATGCTGAACAGAATACTTTCTTCTGAGAGGTATACACAAATACAGAACAGAAAACCTCTATCTTTTCAAGCTTCTGCAAAAAGCAAATGTAACAGATTCATGAGAATCTGTAACAATTTCAGTCACTCTTGCTACTAGGATACCATATGATTTCAGGGTCACTTTTTTTCAGCTTCTAGCTTCTGTATTCTTGGTTTCCTCGTTTCAGACAGTAGGTCACTACTAACAGAATATATAGAAGCTAACACTAAAAAAACCCTAAGTTTCATTTTCTGTTTATTTTCCATCTACAACTTTTAAAATGCAACTTCCTTGATTAAGTCAGCTTTACTATGAAAAGTCCATCAAAGATACCAGAAGAAGACCATGAGCCTAGTCTTTCCACTTGCTCTAGAATAGCTTGTTCTACTGACAGCCTTTCCCAAGTTATCCAAACTCTTTAAAAAATGGCAAAAGAAAATCCTTCACCACAACCATAGCCTCCAGTGCCCAAACCACAGCTTTCTGGAACAGCGAAAGCACTGTCTAGTCATTATTACCAGTAGATTCCTAAATGCTTTCCCCTTTCCAAGAACATCACAGTGCTTGATGGTAAACACCTAATGCAACAAAAATTAAACCAACAGTAGCTGAATTCACTTAAATTCCTCAAAGCTTAAGCAGCATCTTTTCACATGTTTATATACCTAATAGACAAATCTTGCTGAAACGCATCCCTATTTGATAGCCTCTTGTCCAAACCTTTCATATTTGGGGCTAAAACAAGAAAAATACAGACTATAAACCATCAAATAACAAGAAAATTTTAAAATCCTACACATCTCCAAAGCAAACAGGAACTTAATAGCAAAATCACTTTAGCCAACACCAGTCTTTAGCTGTGACTGAATTACACAAAACAGAATAAATTTGCATGTAATGCAAAAGCAGTAAATATTCCAAGGCTCTTCGTGCACAACAACAACCAAAAAATAATCCCCATGGCTCACAGGTTGTGAGGCCTACTCTGACTGACAGCTGATTTTAAGGTGGCTTTGCACACTTATCTTTTCTTTAGCCACTGTTAATTTCTTCATTTTAATAGGAAAGTATATTCTGGTATATACACTTACAAAAATGCTATTCTGAAATATAACTTTGCTCTGGAACAGCTACTCAATAGCAGTGCATTGATTTATGTTTATGTTAATGATCTTTATATATTCTCTCATAGGCTTGCAAGAACTGCTTTCTTTTCTAAGCCTTGTCCAAACCAGGTTTTTTTCTTATAAACTGGATATATACAAACCTGTATCATTTAGTCTACAAATTTTTTCCCAGTTCTAAAAATAGTGTCCTATGTTGCCAAAATAGGGAAAGTTCAATTATTTAATAATTCCTAATTTACATAAAGGTTTTTTAAAAAGTCCAGTTTCTAACCCTTTGTCTTAATGACTAAGCTCCCTTCACAGTAACAATAACCACGAGCCAATTACAATGTGCTAAATGCCACTCACTTCTGTCTATGTAATTGTAATTGCTACATTTGTATCACTACTGGTCAAAGTGCAGAACTAAACCTGGACAAGTTATTTTTAAAGCTTTGACTATGAATTAACTGCTTATGCACAGTCACACAATTTCAATCATCCTGAACAATGGAAAACTGAGCAGCATAGGGAATACAGAATGAAAAAAAACCATTATGGATGGAAAATTACATTGTAAAAAATAAAATAGATATTGATATAGATATCATATTATAGATAGATATATAATAGATATAGATATCTGTATTCCCTTACAGATAAGGGAAAACTGTATTACACTGTAATGTGAGTGACCATCTCAATCAGCTTCAGGACTACAGAAGTCTGGTGAGCCTCAAGAAACATGTCCCAGAATGTTCAATACAACAAAACTGTTTAAAAAAGGCCTGCTCTCCGAGACAGATGAGTCAGTGAGACTATCAGCCTGGATTTCTGCCTACATCCCAACAGGTGACTGTTCACTGGAAATGTAAAAGGTCATTCTCTTATGAGACAGTGAATGTCAGGCAAGTGAGAATCACCAGCCAGCAGGCTTGCTTTCCAGCTAAATCTTCTCGCACTTACCTAGGCAATTTGCTTGTTTATTTTCCAGTACTCTATAACAAGAGGAAATTAATAATTTTTCCAACAGACCTCAGGAAGAGCCATCACAACAAAGACAATGCACACAATGCAGTAAGGATCACATGTACAAATGTCACACTTCAAAGACATTTTACACAGAAACATATTTACTCTTTCTTCATCATTAAAACCTCTAATGACCATCCCTCAAAAAGCCAACTGGCCAAATTTGTATTTTCTATTTATATATTAGATTTGAAATAGAACCATTCAAAGATAATGCACTTTAATCATCATGTGAAATGAAGATGCAATACATTAAATTAAGCAAAAAGACAGAATCTTCATCAAAATCCTCATTTTGTACTACTGATTAAAAAAAAAAATAAAAATCTGACTTTACACAACACATACTTGAGTAAGTTCATATGCACCAACCTATGCCCAAGTTAATACAAGCTTAACAGAGACAGGAGATCACTTGCACTGCAATACCTGAGCACACTACTGACTATTTCACTGTGGGAAGGAAAAAGTCAAATGACTCCTAATTTGCTGCATGCAACAGTACAAATTGAGCGTATCACTGACACCCAACTAAGTCTGCATACAATCTTTCACTAACTTACTTTTGTGTCATTTCTGCAATCAGATAAAAGACAAGCTTCTTTACCCAACAAGGTCCTTCACCAGTTAGAAGAGCTGTGCTCACACAGTTCATTGTCATTGTGACACAGTCACATTGTGCTCATTCACTCACTTCTTCTCCCCTTAGTTAAGACTAAAGCAGATTTTTAGGAATTCAGTCATCAATTCAGTTTTTAAAGCTAGCCACAAAACAGAAAGTGACAGGATGATTCTGATTCAGACCACAGGCTCCAGACAGAGAATGAAGCTACTGCTTAGACCGAGAAAGAAAGAGAATCTCCACCCTGAAGCCACTGCTCACACATCTGCTTCACAACATTTCAGAAGACAGTGCAACTGCTTAAAGGTTTCTTTCACAGCTAACACTGATTAGATGTGTTCTGTGATAGATATATCCTTGCAAAAAACTATACAAACATACACAGAAAAGCTCACTGAAAGTAACATGTACTACACCTAACAATCTGCTTTTATTTATTTTCCTAATGAAATTGCATTAGATGATTTCAGATTGACACACACAAAAATCACATTTTTATTCATATTCCTTTATTCTCAGATGCTTATTACATATTGCCTGTATTTCCACCCTACAGAAATGTGCATTTCCATCCACTTCAACTAAAGCAATTTTTATTTTCATCTAGCTTTTTTATAATGAGCTTAAAAATTATCTACTATTGGCCAAAATGGTGAATTTCGGGTGATAGCAATAAAGACAACAAAACTTCCCTTGGAAAAAAACACCAAAAGACTACTTTGAAAGCTGCCAGATGCTTTAAGTTGGTGCCTTACTTTTAAAGTTTTAAAAAATTTCATTTGTTCCTCCAAAGATATTTTTTTCCTGGCTCCAAAATGCTTCTCAGGAAATAATACTCAATTCCATTCAAAGGCAGGGGGGTATGAATGAGAAACTTAAAAATAATTTTCAAAAAAATTAAATAAAAAGGAGAAATAATTCTCTCAGCAGGAGAAAAACTTTTGTGCATGCTCTTTATAAGCCAAAGAGAACAATACTCCTGACAGTCGTGGAAACTTCTCAGAAATCATTTAAAGAGAGTAAAAAATTTAAAAGAAAGCTAAAGAGAAAACAAACATCTGCAAATGGCACCCATTTTTTTCTGCTTTGGGCAATGCAAAATGCGGCTTTCTATTCTTTCTAATGATGGCAATTTTAAAATTTCAATATGTTAAATTAAGTTATACTCCTATACATGTTATTGAACATGTACAGACAAAATTATGTGGAACTACCCTCAAAAACAAGCTAAGTTGTCCTGCAATGAGAGAGGAAAAACAACAGTCCCTCCAAACTACTCTTAAGAATTTATCTCAATTTCTTAAGTTTTAGATCAGAAACATTTCATTGTGGCAGTTTTATTACTCATGTAGCACTGAAAACTAATGTGTGAAAAGATAACATACACTTAATTGAATTCTAATCTTTTCAGCAAATAGAAACATTCAGTATGTAGCTTGCCAGAAGCAGCAGTCAATTCATGGCTTCTGGATCCTCAGGAGAACAATGCATTAAATGACAATTTCAGCTATTACCACTAACATTAGTCTTCCAAATTTACAGTCCTATGAAATGAACCACTGAACAGAGCCCCCCCTACACAAAAAAATGGGTTGTGTCGACACAGTAGAAAGACCTACCCAAAAGGTACATCCAGGATGATTAATGACCTTAATAAACACTGACAGAGATCAAGCATTGTTCTCCACACCACAGAAAAAAGGAAGGAAGATGCAATCTTCAGAGTTTCCAGAAAACCCTCCACAGAACAGGAAGGTGACAGAGCCAGGCAGATACCTCCTGACATCTAAATGTCTTGCTGGCAACATGAATACAATCAGGTAAGGGCTACCACATATGCTCAGTTTTCCATCCTTACTCCTACCTTGCTACCTACTACAGAGAATGCTTTCTACCACTCACCTTATAGCACAGAAATAATAGTTTACTAAGTGAGAGTTCTCCTCTCCTCCCTGTCCTGACTTTGCCTCCCTCCTTTTATTTCTTGGTCAGTTATCAGGGTGAAATTGCATGAATTTTTAGAACAAGGGTACATGAATAACACAATCGTTTAGATTTTGTGGTGTAACAGTTGCGACTTGGTTAGTACCAAGTTACTGGAGAGAAATATCATTGGGAAAGAGGAGCATGGCATCTCCACCCCTCCTGTGCTCACTTGGCAACACTCAAGTGCCCTCTGGAAACAGCTATTAAGCCTGACTACAAATAAAGAGCAGTGGCAAGATAATGCTTGTTCAGCTACCATATAAAGTTTATAAATACAACAATCGAAGGCCAGGAAAAGGTAGAAAAGGCCTGATGTTAAAGCCGTAGTGCTAATGATGTGGCAGTAACACTACTTATTGATTGCTGAGCACAGTAGTCTGTTGACTTGCTGTGAGGGAACACAGAGCAGAAGGAAAAAGCTGGCTGCAAGGTCTGATAAAACCTGAGGAGAAAAGGGTGGAGAAACAGGCTGAAAGTTTTAAAAGCAGATAAAATACAGAGCAAAAACAATGAAACAAACCAGGTGAATTTCAGTTTGGGGGGGTGGGGGTGTGACACTTCAAAAACATTAATAAGAAATTCAAGGTGCAAGCAGGCATAGGGAAATTCAACGCTTGCAGAAATGCAATTTAGCTACCTACAGTATCTTGGAAGCAGTTACCCCTCAGAAGTAAATAAACAATCTCTTCTGGTCAGACTCTTTTACAAACAGCTGTGATGATCTAACTTGACACCTGGTGTAACACAGATCATGATTTCACCCGATAATACCAAAACCTTAGGCTTAGTGACAGAATATGTTATGGAGAGACATCTAATTCTACTTTGAAGATTCCAACAACCACTCATCACTAAGCTGCCCCCTAAGACAAGCCTCCACCCAAAAATACCTCTCATTTCTAATTTGATATGCCTAGTACTCAGTCTCACCCTAAATAGGCACACCTTTGCTAAATTCAACATTAGAAGGTTGTTTTTTTTTTTAAAATCAGGTATTTTTAAAGCACACCTATTTAAATAATGCTAAATAAATAAATAAATGTTTTATTCAATCTCTGAGATCCTTAGTCTAGTCTTTTTCCCTAGAGAAATTTCATTTAATCAAAGGAAGAACTCACGGCACTCATCAAGTACTGAAACTCTGATCAAATTTTCCCTGATGAACTGGAAGTTCATTTCATTTCATGATGAATATCATCAGATAATGACATTCAATAGTACTGATTGGCAGAGTGACTTCACCTATGAAGATTCAGACTCTGTCAATCTGAGAGAGATTCTCTGACAACCATCTCTCCTTCAGTGCCAAATGTAATCACGTTTCTCCCAAAGCAAGAAATTTATTAATCTTTTGAATAATTTGGAAGATACAGGTCAGCCAAAGCTATTTGGGCACATCATGACCTAGTTAAGCTATACAAAAGGCAACTGACAAGGTATATAATATAAAAGTAGCTGTATCATAATATAAAAATTACACACACACCCCTTCCTTACCTTCTTATACTGAAGAGAGACAACTTAGAGGGCAAAAATAGCCTCAGTGCTTCCTAGTACACATTAAATAATGGTAACTTTTGGTACCTCTAAACTGCCTGTTGCTGGCTCCACAGATTGAAGTTACACAATGGTTCAGAATATCAAACCAAACACACAAGAAGGAAATGGCTTCTAAGACCAAGCAATCCATGTCCTCCACTGCAATAAAGGAATAGTCAAAAACTTTGCAACATTAACTATCCAAATCTCTCAGTATTTCCTCAGACATATTAGCTGCACAGATTGTTAAGTATTACTTTAATACATCTTGTATATTAACATGTAAACCACAATGGAATGTATTGTTATATTGCCAGCAGCTGGCACAGACAAAAACTAATAGCTGTATTATGCTTCACATGAAAGATGGGACACAAATACTCCTTTTGAAACAACTTTTTCAAGAGAAAGAACAAAAACATGGGGCAAATAAAGCCTATGTGATCCACGATTACAGAAATAAGGAATGGTTGACAAGGTCTTGTTTTTATCTGTGATCACACTCTTTTAGTGATGCAGAAACCCAAGAAGCTTCCTGGTATAATTACAATTCTGCTTCTATCAAAATTATATCTAAATTACTATTACCATAGCACTGATTTCATCACAGTTACATGAAAAGTCAAACTTCTGTCTTACAGATATTCCCATCAGCCGCAACAAAACTACTGCAAGCTCCAACTAGGTTTTAAGATCACGGGGAGATACAAAATAGTGAGACAGGGAAACTGAGGGTGGACTGGACCTTAAGAGTGACATTCAGAACAACCCTCTACAGAAGTACAGTAAATGCTGAATTTGGATGATGTTGCTTTAGGCTGTCATTTAGCTGGGCCTTGAAAACCTCCAAAGTCAGAGACTCCACAACCTCTCTAGAGAACCTGTTTCAATGCCTGCCCATCCTCATGGTGAACTACAGACTCATCATGTCAAGGCAGAAGATCATAGGCATCCTGACCGGAAGCCCATGACAGATGGGGGAGTCAGTGATCCATGCAGGAGCCAAGCCAAGCAGACCCATGCCTGTGCTGGGCTGCATGTCTGGGCTGGCCACAGACCTGTGCTGCACGTACTCAGTGGCTGCAGGGGAAGCCCAGCCAGCCCTCTGAAACACAGAAGCTGCAGCCAACTCCACCAGCGATTATGCCACCTGGGTGGCCTTGCTTTATCTGAAAGTACAGATGGAAGTTCCCACGTGAGCATCCTTTCTACCCAACAGCAAAAATTACCAAAGGAGTTGAATTCTTGCAAGATAATCCAGCAACAGAGCAACATGCGGCAACGTTTCTATGGATGGGGTCTGCACAGTGTGTTGCACATGGACTCTTCAAAGGTCTGTTTGGCACTGCACAGTTCAGGGCTCCCAGCATCAAGAGAGATCCAAGATTATCTACACTACTCTCTCTTTATATGGTTAACTTTAATAAATCGAATATTCAACGCTATTTTATAGTGGCCACATGCCTCTCTTACTCAGATCATCACAGAGCAGCATCTCCCAGCACAAAATAAACTATCCCTGTTTCACTTTATGGCCACTATCTCAGGCTCCAGCCATGCATCTGTCTGAGGAGTCTCCGTTTTCATCCATAAACTACTCTGATACTGGCATGCTACCACAAGATCGCTCAGCCTCCATTCACAGGTCACGTGAAACATATTGACCATCCTTGCAGACTTCCTTGCAGTTGGATGGCAGAGAACAAAACTAGACACAGTAGTTTAGGTGTGGTCCGTGAAGTGCTGAGTAAACAGGAATAATCACTTTGTTCAGCCCAGTGGCTACACTCCTATATGTTGCCAGGGTATGTTGCTGACTCATGTACAGCATTTCCAGGTTGTATTCCCTGCAGGTGGTTATTCTGTCCCATATAAAGGGTTTTCCATTTGTTCTTTTTGGATTTCATGAATGTGCTGTCAGCTCATTGTTCTGTCCAGCTTAGATCTCTCCAAAATGCAGACTTGCCCTTGAGCATTGGTACATTCCAACTCCAGATCAGTGACAAAGATATAAAGCAGGACAAGTCCCAGAATGGAGCCGGGAAGAGCTCCTTGTAGCCAGCCACTGAGGTAGAGCATGAAACCACTGCTGGGAAGAAACCAGCACCATACACCTTGCAGTTTATCTAGTTGCCAGGATAGTTTTTATCATTATCTACAAATTCCACCTGTAAATATTTGTACAGTATTTTGGTGTAAATCACTGATTCACTTAGACTTCTTCTGTGTTTTTAGATGATTTCCTATTTATTCACAAGCTTCAGATAACCAGTCTTTAAATTCATTTAACATGTTATGACCTTAGGAAATGTTGCAAACTACTTAAATTGGTACCACGTTTGTCTACAACTTTGTCTCCTGTCATCCCTCCCTCAAATGGTGATTTAATCTGTTTAATATCATATTAGCTGTGCTTCCTCACTTAAACAACTTTAGAAAACCTAACCCTATAACCATGGGTTGTCTGGGATTTTCTAGTTTAAGACACTTTAAAAAGTCCACACATCCTAGTACACTGGATCCATACAGTCCAACACAGATCTAGGTGTTCAACTAAAAAAAACCTTCAGATAATGCTTAGGACATTGCGAAGACAAACTGCTTTAAGAAGAACAGGTAATGAATCCATTAATAAAATAACTTCAAAAAATTAAGCATACTGAATTTGAGTCAGATGAACAGTTATATTACATAACATTTTGTAGCTTCATGGAGTACACAGACAGAAGGAGCTGTTATGTGTGTAGTTTCATTTCCTGTACAGTTCCTTCCACTAAATTTCACTCAGATACCTCTAAAACCAGTTTGATAAGGACAGCAAAACTCCTCTCCTCAGACGGTTCTCTGCTCCTAGCTATGCCAAGCAGTAGGAGGAGAGGTAATAAAAAATGCATAGTCTTAGTGAGAAGATTAATCTGGTAATTGTAGCAGGAAAATCTCAAACTAGTGAAACACCTCAATTTTTCCCTCTCTTTCAGAGACTGGAATTACATGACAATCCTTCAGCTCTTTGCTATTTCCTCATTACATCTAATGTTTTCATAAAGAGAGAGAGAGAGAGAGAGAGAGAGAGAGAGAGAGGGAGAGAGAGAGAGGGAGAGAGAGAGAGACATGATCCTGGTTTAGTCCTCTTAATATTTCAAAGCAAAAGTTATCCAAGGCTGCTTATCAGAAAAAGTTAAAACCATATTTCAAAAATGCTAAATGCAAATGCTGCATCACATCTTTCCTGCAGTCAGTAAATTACTAATTATTCCATAAGGACAGTTGAGAAAACAGAAATACATAACAATCCTGCATCCCATTAAAATTTTAACAGCTGCCTCTAACAAATTCGTATCTGATAAAAATTTATTCTTTGCTTATATTTATGACTAGAAAGATAAACCGGAAGTATTTAGCTCTAATAGTCACTGGTTCCTTTGGTTTCTCCCTTTGCAGGAAGAAATTCTACATCCTCTGTCTTGGTATAAATAATTAAAAATGCTGAAATACTAACACAACTTTTTTGAAAAACAGGAATCATTTTCAAAATAACTTTAGTTCAAACTCAAGTTTGCTAACTCCCACAGTGTGAATGGATCAAATCAGTTGCTTCCATTGTAAGGACCAACTGTGCTCAACTTCTGGAACTACAGGATAATGTAGGCTGGAAGTGACCTCGGAGGCTCCACCCCAGTCACCTTATCAGAGAATATCTAGTTAGAGGAGGCTGCTCAAGGTATTACTCAGTCCAGTTCCAAGTACCCCCACTTATTACTATGAAGAGTGGAAATTTAATTCAACTGCTGTCTTTTAGATTAAAAAAGGGCACTTTCTTGAGCTACCATTGTACCCAGGTAAATTCATGCTGTAGACTGACAAAGTCAGGGGCTCTAAACTGGACAGAAGGTACGAGCAAGAGAAATAAAAGAGATCATTACAGACTTCTATTCTTGCTGAACCCACTAACACAGGAACAAACCAAACTGGTTCTAG
The DNA here is from genome assembly GCA_018697195.1 of Certhia americana. Taxonomy (NCBI): domain Eukaryota; kingdom Metazoa; phylum Chordata; class Aves; order Passeriformes; family Certhiidae; genus Certhia; species Certhia americana. The sequence continues at coordinate 85,357,021 of CM031857.1, read as the reverse complement.
CCTGTGCTTCAGTCACGTAACTTTTACTGCTCATTATACATGAACCACAGCATCCACCATCCACTGTCAGACTCCCAGGTCATTTACCAAGTTTACTGTTTGAAAAGATTCTTTGAACTTACAGACTCAGTAAATCACACTGTGGAACCATAGCACATATCACTTTAAGCAGCATAAAACTAGGCAGGCTTTGAAATAAAGTGACTCACAGCAAACGTCCAAGCAAACAGCATAAAATTTTTAATGTGCACAAATAGATCCAAATGACTCAGAGCAATCCATACTGCAATCATTCACAAAAAAAATCACAACTGAAAGCTTTAAATAATGCAAAGCCTATCAACTTCCGTACACTCTGCTAGAATTTCATCATTTTAGGCACTACACAAATCCATAGCAAGTTCCTTCAAGAGACGACAGTCCAAGGCCCTGAACTGACTACACCATCCTTCAATGGATCTCTACAGGTGAGGGGACCCCAGTCTGCTTCACACATGCAATATAGCTGGACACTAGTGAGTGAGAAAGAGGTGCAGGGAGGGAATAGCACCCACTTTGAGATTACATTGAAGGTCACGGAGAATATGGGATCTCAACCGCCTATCCACTGCAGTAAAATTTTTCCCGTATTTTAGCCCAAAGATTTCACAAGCAAGTAAGAGATTATTCAATCCAACCACATGGTCAATATTTTTCATTCACAAGTGCAAAGATACAATGCAAACATAATCAGCTGTCCCACACTTAAGTTTCAAAACCACAGTGAGATAGCACAGTCAATTTTTATCCACTGTGTTTTCCTCCTGTACTTCATGATCCTGATGTGCTACTTCAAGTGCTGGAGCATTTTCAGTTTGATTGAGGTCATTCTTTCTGAATCACACTTTGATTTAAGTCAGGGTCAAAACACCAGCATAAAAGTAAACGCTGGCATGCTGTAGATTAGTTCTGACAGCAGGATATGACAATCAGGCAGCATATGTGAAGAGACTTTTTATAATATCAAACATATAAGCTTTCTCTCGATCATCTTCCAATATTACTCTAGTTTTGATACTCCTGTGAAGTATCCTGGTTTTCTATTTTACATATAAGTAAAAAACAAAAAGGAAAAGTTATTTGTTTGAGATTAGAAGGAACGACAAAAATGGAACCAGAATTCCAACATAACATTGCGCTACTCTAATGACAACATCCCTCTTACACTCAGTAACTAACTTAGTTTCTAGGAAGCTAGAAGAGAATGCATCAAGCATTAGGAAAAAAAATATTAAATTCCTATTTTCACTGGTCTATCTGGTATCACAATGCAGATGTTTAAATAGATTTTTTTTTTCCCCCAGATCCAGCACTAAGATGTAACTTCTAAAATTACAGTCAACAACTGAACATAGCCTAAGTATCAATCTTGCTCTACCTGCATCTATCTTGTGAGCAGATGGACAGGTAAGAGAACTATCAAAGTAGTCTCAACAGGCTTTCAGTCAGCTGGTCAAATAAAAGGGGATTTAAAAAAATGAATTGTATAAAGTAAAGATTTTCTAAAAACATATAAATAAGGGAAACAACACAAAACATTTTAGGTAAAAAAGCATCCTCATGTCAGGCATTCATCTTCAGAATACTTAACTTACCATGGGGTTATGACACTACTATAGCTTCCAGCAACCTAAAACCCAGAAGGCTATTCTGTGTATGTTGTATGTCCTTCCCCCCAAAAAACTCATGAAACAAAATTTTTAAAAAAACAAAACAAAACTAACAAAACGCCAAACAAAAAGCTCAATGATATAAACTGATAGCTGTCCTCAATTTATGTGGCAATACAGAATGCAATGATTACACTAGGAAAGGATAAGCTTTACAAAAATCCTGAAAATCATTCATATTTGACAAAGAAATTCAAAAGTTATATTTTGCCCCTCCTAAATAGCAAGAGGCTCTTTGAGACTGAATTTTTTTCCTGCCATGTCATTCTTTTGCAATGGTTTACAGATTTCCTAAGCGAAAAAAACTCCAAACATAAAATTTTACAACCTTCTCGGTCTTACTCATTCCTCAGCAATACATGGGCACTCATGAGGACCCAGCTAGGCACAAAAAAAAGAAAAGTCACATATCACTGTTTAGTCTGAAATTGATGTTTATGGTTCTCTGGCTGGTTCATACACAGTTTTCACTACTCCGCTATCTGTTCAGATACCAGACAATTTCCACAAGTTCTATTTCTCTAGCACAGAGAGAGTGTACAGCAATGCCACAGTTCCTGAATACTTTGATTTAAAGCTAGAACACTTAAGCAACTTCAGTTTTGCTTCTTGCTTTTAGGCAAAGATGTTTATCTTCCCCCCTCAAACGCCTTAACTAAGATTGGGTACTAGAAACAGTCATGTCTATCTAGAATACTCCATCATCAATCTTTCTACTTGTGACAGTTCCATCCATAAGGAACTGCTTCCTGATCCTTCTCCATATGAACCCAGCATAATCTTCTCTCCATCAGACCCATCACTCCCCCAGTTGCTCCTCATGTATATGCAAGATAAAGAGGAAAACAGTTCCCTCCACATTTGTTTTTCACTTTCTTTTGTCATGCTCTCATCTGTTCTTCTCACACTATTCACCTGAGACTTGCTTCTGTCAAGTTTTTTTCTGCAGCAGCTTCTCTGGAGTAAGGCACTGCACTGTGTCTTACTATAGCCACCTCCAACTTGGCAATGCTCCGGAGCAACAATGCACAACCTCAGCCCTAATCCCTCTCCACAGCTTTCTTCCTGCAGCTGTAGTGAAAAATGTATGCCCACATTTGGGAGTCAGAAAGGATATTCCTAGCTACTTCCCTGCTTCCTGACTATTATTTTTAAACCGTGTCTTACTACGTTTATCTTGACACAACCTGGTAAAAGCCAAGGCACTTAAGGACAGAGCCTGAACACCTTCCCTCCTTTCTTCTCAACTACTGTTTCATTTTGAGCTCCCATCTTGGTCTAAAGGCCCAGTGTCCAAAGCGGTCCTTCCTATCCTGTGCTCAGTCACCACCTCTTTCATTCTGGCACTTATATTGTAGCTTAAGATCAGTGGGACTAGATCTCACAAGTCACTTTAATCTTTGTCTTCCATTAAAACTATTGTTTGGTTTATGTTTTGTTTTGTTTTTTAATCCAGGGTTTAAACAGTCATTGCAGTCAGCAAAAGGAAGACTGCAAGACAACACTTTCCAACATGTGATCCACAAATGCAGATTGCCAGTGAATTCCGCTCAGGGGTCCATAAATGACAAACAACTCCGAAAAAAACCAAACAAACTCCAAAGAAATACTCATTAGTGACCTTAGATATACCACTCATAGACTACCCTAAGCAGCAGAACACTTTACAAGAAAAGCAGATGTCAGAAATCTGAAGACTAAAAGAAATCCATGTTCTGTTTGAGAAACAAATTCACCTTTTGAAAATGACAGACACGTTGCTGGGGTAAGTTTTAAATATGGACTGCATTAGCAGAAGTAAACGTTAGCAGTACAAACTATTCAATTTTCTTAAAGGGCTTCAATTGTATCCGTTCAAACTCGGTAAATCTAGAACTGCCTTTGTTTATTAAGGAATGTCAAGAAAGTCCATAGAAGAAAAAAACCTGGTACCTTCTTCACAAATGAACCAAACCAGACCATTGCCCCAGCTGTCACAGCTTTTAGGGTATGAATCAATTCCATCATACCAGTATATGACATCACTGACAAAGCTTATAAACACATATACCTTATTACTTGTGAAGGAATGCAGTCACAATCGGAGCTAAAAATAGAAATTTCTCAAGCATTTGAACTCTTTTAGTACCTCAAGACACTACACGCTACATTGACAAACTTACACACTCTTATCTCTCTAAGGATATGGGATCATACTCACACTGTTTTCTGAATGTTTACATTCCCTGTAGACATAGTCAAGTGAACAAGAGTGGCTGTACAACAAAAGATTTGGGTTTTTGATCACCTTAGTATCAACATCCTCATATTTGCAAAAAGAAGCTATTAGGAAATTATTGAAATTGATCCCTTCTTTAGAAAGGTGTATGTACATTTTTTTTTTTAATACAGGCATTATTAGGATGTATTTCTTCTCTTCAAGTCTGGTTTAGGCACACGACTAGCCCCTCCTTGCTAAGCTCCTATTCCATACCCTTTTTATTCTTACTCTGTTTCTTCCTGTAAGACTTCAACCTCCTCCCTTCTCCGGTGCAGCAACTTGCCTGAAAAAAATTCTCCTGTCCAGCCAAAGTAAATCTGCTTCACCTACTTTAGTAATACATTATATTTATCTGCTGCTTTTTCATGCTGCCACACAGCCATGCTTTCAAGTAGACTACGAGTCTGCACCTTGGAAATGCTTGAAAGCTGTTCTCAGCAATGCTACAGATTACACTTAGGTGTTTTGCTCGGGGCTTTTTTTTCCCTGCAAACCACAATGAAGAGACTTCATGCCAAAATCACAGACACTACAAGTTAGGGAAAGTGAGACAGGGACTTTATAAAGTTTGGAGAAAACGCCATCGACGCCGCAAAGGCTCCGGACACCTGTCAAAAGTTCGGGGAGGAAAAGGGGCGTCCCACTGTCACCTGGTGAGGGACCAAAACCCAGTCCATGCAAAACCGGGCATTTCTGCCCTTTCTCATGCAGCTTCGCCAGTCTGTTTGGCTTGGCTTCGTCTCCTGCTGGAAGCCTGCCGCAGGGAAACCAGCTCAACGCGAGAAAGCTTCGCATTTTATTTATTTATTTCCCGTTCCCCTATTTAAAAGGGCAGCTGCATCTCCCATCCCGTCCCCTCCGCTGGCAGGGAGCAGAACCCCCCGCGAAACGCCAGCGACACACGAGACGGAACGGAACACGCAGGGACACGGACACGCAGGGACACGCAGGGACACACACGGACACGCAGGGACACACACGGACACGCAGGGACACGGACCACACCACTGACCACAGCAGCACCCGCAGCCGGCGGTGGCGGTGGCGGGGGAGCAGCGCCGCGACTCTCCCCGCACACCCAGGCACGGAGCCGGCGTGATGCAGGGCCGGCGGTGATGCGGGAGCCGGTCGGGTAGCAGAGCCGCACAGGGCATGCGGGACAAGGACGTAGACCGAGGCGCCTCCCCAGCCGCCCCCCCCCCCCGCCGCAGGGGAGCGGCGCGGCCGCGGCGCCAAACGCCCCACCGCTACCGGAAGGAAGAAGAGGAGGATCTGGAAGAAGGCCAAAGAAAGAAAAAAAAAAAAAAAGTGGGAAAGGCCAATCTGGTCTCACCTTCCTTCTCGGCCGCGAGCCGTGTGTAGGAGCGCGCCATCGCGAAGCGCAGCGCGCGCCCACCGCCAGGCGGCCGCCCACAGCACGACCATGCGCATGGACAGTGCAAGGGGCAGCTGCCCAGTGGGAGCAGGCGGGGCAGCGCTGGGGGGAGCAGCCATTGGGCAGCCGGTACGCCCCGCCGTCATCGCTGCTGCTCGCCCGGAACCCCGAGCCAAAAATGCCGCCGCGGGTTCCGCCGACTGTC